>JALIGW010000064.1:82500-1282500 GCA_023053685.1 Diadophis punctatus similis
CTTTTTTCATTGTGAGCCTTAGCTTTCCTGACTTCATCTTTACAGGCTTGGGCTATTTGCTGGTATTCTGCCTTAGTTATTTCCCCTTCTTTCCACTTTTTATACTTGTCCTTTTTGTCTTTCAATTTGTCAGAGAGTTCTTTATGCAGCCATGCTGGTTTCTTTTGAGACCTATTATTTTTCTTCTTCATTGGTATTGTGCTAGTCTGGGCTGATGCAATGGATAGATTAGATAGATAGATAGATAGATAGATAGATAGATAGATAGATAGATAGATGGATGGATGGATGGATGGATGGATGGATGGATGGATGGATGGATGGATGGATGGATGGATGGATGGATGGATGGATGGATGGATGGATGGATGGATGGATGGATGGATGGATGGATGGATGGATGGATGGATGGATGGATGGATGGATGTTTGGATGGATGGATGGATGGATGGATGGATGTTTGGATGGATGGATGGATGGATGGATGTGTGGATGGATGGATGGATGGATGGATGGATAGATGGCTGATGCAATGGATAGATTAGATAGATAGATAGATAGATAGATAGATAGATAGATAGATGGATGGATGGATGGATGGATGGATGGATGGATGGATGGATGGATGGATGGATGGATGGATGGATGGATGGATGGATGGATGGATGGATGGATGGATGGATGGATGGATGGATGGATGGATGGACGGAAAGAAAAACAGACAGACAGACAGACAGATAGTTAGATGATAGAGAGATAGATAGAGAGAGAGAGAGAGAGAGTGATAGATAGATGGATGGATGGATGGATGGATGGATGGATGGATGGATGGATGGATGGATGGATGGATGGACAGATGGACGTGTGGACGTGTGGATGGATGGATGGATGGATGGATGGATGGATGGATGGATGATGCAATGGATAGATTAGATAGATAGATAGATAGGTAGATAGATAGATAGATAGATAGATAGATAGATAGATAGATGGATGGATGGATGGATGGATGGATGGATGGATGGATGGATGGATGGATGGATGGATGGATGGATGGATGGATGGATGGATGGATGGATGGATGGATGGATGGACGGACGGAAAGAAAAACAGACAGACAGACAGACAGATAGTTATATGATAGAGAGATAGAGAGAGAGAGAGAGAGAGA
Source organism: Diadophis punctatus similis (assembly GCA_023053685.1). Classification (NCBI taxonomy): domain Eukaryota; kingdom Metazoa; phylum Chordata; class Lepidosauria; order Squamata; family Dipsadidae; genus Diadophis; species Diadophis punctatus. Next base: position 83,672 of record JALIGW010000064.1, read on the forward strand.
GAGAGAGAGAGAGAGAGAGAGAGAGAGAGAGAGATATGGATGGATGGATGGATGGATGGATGGATGGATGGATGGATGGATGGATGGATGGATGGATGGATGGATGGATGGATGGACGGATGGACGTGTGGACGTGTGGATGGATGGATGGATGGATGGATGGATGATGCAATGGATAGATTAGATAGATAGATAGATGGATGGATGGATGGATGGATGGATGGATGGATGGATGGATGGATGGATGGATGGATGGATGGATTGATGGATGGACGGATGGACGTGTGGACGTGTGGATGGATGGATGGATGGATGGATGGATGATGCAATGGATAGATTAGATAGATAGATAGATGGATGGATGGATGGATGGATGGATGGATGGATGGATGGATGGATGGATGGATGGATGGACAGAAAGAAAAACAGACAGACAGACAGACAGATAGTTAGATGATAGAGAGATAGAGAGAGAGAGAGAGAGAGAGAGAGAGAGAGAGAGAGAGAGAGAGAGAGAGAGAGAGAGAGAGAGAGAGAGAGAGAGAGATGGATGGACGGAGGGACGGACGGACGGACGGACGGACGGATGTGTGGATGGATGGATGGATGGATGGCTGATGCAATGGATAGATTAGATAGATAGATAGATAGATAGATAGATAGATAGATAGATAGATAGATAGATAGATAGATGGATGGATGGATGGATGGATGGATGGATGGATGGATGGATGGATGGATGGATGGATGGATGGATGGATGGATGGATGGATGGATGGATGGATGGATGGATGGATGGATGGATGGATGGATGGATGGATGTTTGGATGGATGGATGGATGGATGGATGGATGGATGGATGGATGGATGGATGGCTGATCCACTCAACAGAAGCGGGGCGAATCATAGTCCCCGGCTCATTCATACTCTCACAATTTAAACATACACCATCCCACAAGCATATCAACACACTCACAACACAGACAACCTTGATGAAGCTGATTCATTTGTTTCCCAAACACATTATTCCTGGTCCTAGTCAGGTGCAGCCCATCTCTTGCCAGAAGCCCTTCCTGTAGGTAATGTAAACCATGGTCCAGAAATCCAAAGTTCTCTCAATGGCACCATCCGTTGAGCCAGTGATTTACTTCTAAAATCCTCTGTTCTGTCATTGGGTGTTGACCTTCTGTCAGAAGTATAGATAAAAAGACTATCTGTGCTCCTGAGTCTTTTGCCTTCCTGCCTAGCTGTTCATAGCCCCTTGATATTTTTTTTCAGACTCTTTGTTGTATAATTTGTTCCTACATGAAAGAAGACTCCCTCTTCTTTCTGGCAACCCCTGAGATATTGGAACATTGCTACCATGTCTCCCCTGATCCTTCTTTTCATTAAACTAGACATACCCAGTTCCTGCAACCGTTCTTCATATGTTTTAGCCTCCAGTCCTCTAATCATCTTTGTTGCTCTTCTCTGTACTCTTTCTAGAATCTCAACATATTTTTTATATTGTAGCAACAAAAACTGAATGCAGTATTCCAAGTGTGGTCTTACCAAGGCATTATAAAGTGGTATTAACATTTCACATAATCTCGATTCTATCCCTCTGTTAATGCAGCCTAGAACTGCATTGGCATTTTTGGCAGCTGCAGCAAACTGCTGGCTCATATTTAAATGATTGTCCACTAGGACTCCAAGATGCCTCTCACAGTTACTACTATTGAGTGAGGTACCACCTATACTGTACCTGTGCATTTTGTTTTTCTTGCCTAAATGTAGAACCTTACTTTTTTCACCATTGAATTTCATTTTGTTAGATAGCTCCCAATGTTCAAGTCTGTGAGATCCTTCTGTATCTTAAGCCTATCTTCTGGAGTGTTGGCTATTCCTGCCAGCTTGGTGCCATCTGCAAATTTGATGAGTTCCCCTTCTGTTTCCTTGTTTAAATTGTTTATGTTTATGTCTGTTTCTTTTAAATAATTTAAATCCCTCTAGCTGTATATTCCATTCAAGGATTTCATCCCGCCAAGTTTCAGTAATGGTAACAATATTATATGTGCCCCAGTAATGGGTTGCAAATCCCGTTGCTACTGGTTCGTGTGCGCGCTTGCGCACTTCTGCACATGCGGAGAAGCATCTGGGGCAGGTGGGCGGGGCCTCCTGCCACCGCCGCTACCGGTTCTTAGATCCGGGCCATAGCGGTAGCAACCCACCGCTGATGTGCCCTCATGTACTTGGATTTCTAGTTTACCCTGCTTATTCCCCATACTTTGTGTTGGTGTATAGGCTGCCTGTCCACCAACTTATCTCCACCCCTCATCTAAATCATTGAAGAGTACCAAAGTCACTAATTAGTTTCTGGGTGAAACTCAAATAAAATACATGTAAAGTGACAGGGATACGCAATACAATAACAGAAATAGAAGAGTAAAGTCCAATAGCTGAAGACAGTAGCTATATTTAATGTCAGAGATATAGAGCAAAATGCTTTGCTTCTCAGAAAATGTATTGATAAGCCACTTTAAGAATATTTTCACACTCCTTAATTGGATCCCTGGAATTCTCTGAAGTTGTGTGACTGCAATATTAGTCTGACCAATAAAGGAAAATATTTGTAGCTCAGGGTTGAAATGAGAGGTGCTTAGTGCTCTCTGAGTTTGCTTAATTTCTTGCAGATGTTTCATTACCCAAACTAGGTAACATCATCAGTGTTAGTAAGGAGTGAGGTTTGCTGTCAGTTTATATTCTAGTGTCACAGCCCTGTTCATGTCCATAGATCCAGAATTAGCCAAAGAATCCATGACTGCATTGCTCCACAGCACACCTGACTCAACTGAATACACAAAGATTGAAACAACCAGGATTATGGATCTCATATACCTCTGCTTAACCACATACTTCCAATGTGATGGACAAATTTACCAACAAATTAAAGGTACACCTATCGGATCACTGCTTTCGGGACTTATAGCAGAGGTCGTCATGCAATGTCTAGAAGCCATAGCACTGCCACAAATACAACCCAAAAAATGGTTCAGATACCGGTATGTAAACAACACCTTCACCATAATAAAAAAAGGACCAATTAGAGAACACCCACAGAACCATCAATAACATTTTAAAGGACTTCCGGTTTTGGTCTCGTCGGCGTCGCTGGTGCTCCTCGCAGGGCGTCCTTCTAACTTTCTGTAAAAGCCGCCAGATCAGCTGTCTGGCGGCTTGAAAATCTCTCCCTGGGCGAAGGGGAGAGATGAGAGCGTGACAGGTGGGGTAGAGCCCCCCTAGTGCCGTAAAATCCAACTTAGGGCGCGTAGGGTGAGGGCTCCCCAGGTAGCCTGTCTGCTGCTCCGGGAAGTCGGAAGCCTCCGCTGGAAAGCGGAGCAAGATGCCGCAACCACCGCTGCTGTTGCAAAGGAAGGTACAATTATTTTAAATATATAGAGAGCAGCCAGAGAAAGACAGGAGTCCTGGAGGTACCAGTTTGTTCTTTAACTCCATTCCTGGGTTTTTACGATGGAAGAAAAAAAGAAACAAAGTAGCTTAATAAGGAGTGGCAACAATATGGCGATTGGAGACGTTGGAATAGAAGAGAAAGTTATTTTTGCTTTGTTACCAGCCCTTTCCTCTGGAAACTTTTGATCTAAGAATGATTTTTTTTCTTTTTTTTCTGAATTAATCTATAGTTTTATAAAAGATAAAATTTAACTGGCTTTGGACTTGGAAAGGAATTTTTTTTAAGTAAGTCTGGGTTTCTTTTTCCTCTCTTCTTTGTCTTTCTTTTTTTGAAAACATTGAAATGGCTTCTAAACTTGAAAAGACTGTAGTGAATAAAAGAACTGAGTACTCCTTTGATCATATTTTAAAGAAGCAATCTATGCCTGATTTAACATCATCAAAGTCTTTAACACCTGAGAGTTTTTTTAATACCTTGAAAGCAATGAAAAATGAGTTAATTTTGGAATTTAATTCAAAACTTGCTGAAATAGAAAGAAAAATGCAGGCTGCTATGGAGAAGATGAATTTACAATTGAGAGCGGATGTGGTGAAAGTTTGCAAAGGATTAGCAGTAAATATGGAGATTTTGGAGAAGGATTTGGAAAAAAATAAGCAAAACTTAACAATTTCAGAGGAATACATAACCAAGGTTCAAAATGACATATTAAAATTGGAAACAGAAGCGATGATGTCCCAATTTCGAGAGATGAAATTTGCTATAAGAGTCAGGGGCTTGAAAGAGGAAAAATTTGAAAATTTGAAAGGAAGAATGACAGAGGCACTGGAGCAGGTGTCTGGATTGTCTAAAGATGAATTGGCTACACAAATCGATAAGATATATAGAGCTAATTCTTGGTATGCAAAACAAAACCACTTGCCAAGGGACATTGTAATATATTTCACTACTAGAGCTCTGCGGAACAGAATTATACAGGCGATTTTTAATAACAATCTTCAGGCAAATGGTCAAGAAATAAGGATATGGAAAGAAATTCCTGCCAAGATGCTTAAAGATAGAAGAGAATATTCCTTTTTGGTCCAGGAATTAAAAATACAAAATTTACAATACAAATGGAATGCACCAACAGGAGTAACCGTAAAAGTCTTGGGAAAAAGATATGGACTTAACACAATAAAGAAAGCTACAGAATTCTACATCAAAGGCTGATATCTCTAAAATTCCAGTAAAAAGAAGCATGGAAATAAAGGAGGAGGAGAAGGGAAATTCAGATATACGTGATCAAGAGGAAATAATTCCAAAGATTCAAAGTGAGTGGCAGAGCCAGATAGATGTTTGTGACGCGGAAAAGGAGACGGAGGAATGGGATCAGATGAGAGCCGAATCGACAGATTTGAAATGGCCAAAGGACAGATGGTGTTGAAACTTATAGGAGGGTTGGAAAGATGAACAAGATTGTAAACATTTTTTTCTTTTTTCCTTTTCTTTTTTTTTGTATTAATATTGTCTATTGATGGTATTTTATTTTATTTTTAGATTATTTTATATATATATATATATATATAATATATATATAATATATTTTGGAGTTATAAATTTGATATAGTGCAATATTCTGTTATCATTAATTTGAGGATTTGAAATATTAATATTGTTTATTGATGGTATTTTCATATCATATATTTTGGAGTTATAAAGTTGAGATAGTGTAATATTTTGGTATCAATATTTTGAGGATATAGGGATTAAGTTCAAAGTCTTTGAGGTATAAGGAGTTGGTTCTTATTTTTTTTATTATCATTATTATATACTTTGGTTATTATCATTAGTATAATATATAATATATATTTTGAAGTTGATACCTTAAGGTATAGGAATATTGTCATTAATGTGTTTGATTTTATGATTTTATGTTTAGAAGAAATGTTATACATACAATATTATGTTATTAATAAGTTGGTGGATTTTAGGTTTAAGTTTAAGGGTTTTGAAATATAAGGGGTTAGTTTTTAATTCTTATTTTTTATTTTTTTTCTCTTCTTTTTATTATTATTAATATATACAGTCAGGTCCAGAAATATTGGGACATCGACACAATTCTAACATCTTTTGCTCTATACACCACCACAATGGAGTTGGAATGAAACAAACACAATGTGCTTTAACTGCAGACTGTCAGCTTTAATGTGAGGGTATGTACATCCAACTCAGGTGAACGGTGTAGGACTTACAGCAGTTTCCATATGTGCATCCCACTTGTTAAGGGACCAAAAGTAATGGGACAGAATAATAATCATAAATCAAACTTTCTCTTCTTAATACTTGCTTCCAAATCCTTTTCCAGTCAATCACAGCCTGAAGTCTGGAACGCATAGACATCACCAGACGCTGGGTTTCATCCCTGGAGATGCTCTGCCAGGCCTCCACTGCAACCTTCTTCAGTTCCTGCTTGTTCTTGGGGCATTTTCCCTTCAGTTTTGTCTTCAGCAAGTGAAATGCATGCTCAATGGGATTCAGGTCAGGTGATTGACTTGGCCATTGCATAACATTCCACTTCTGTCACTTCAACAATTCTTTGGTTGCTTTTGCAGTATGCTTTGGGTCATTGTCCATCTGCACTGTGAAGTGCCGTCCAATGAGTTCTGCAGCTTTTGGCTGAATGTGAGCAGATAATATTGCCCGAAACACTTCAGAATTCATCCCGCTGCTTTTGTCAGCAGTCACATCATCAATAAATACAAGAGAACCAGTTCCATTGGCAGCCATACATGCCCACGCCATGACACTACCACCACCATGCTTCACTTATGAGGTGGTATGCTTAGGATCATGAGCAGTTCCTTTCCTTCTCCATACTCTTCTCTTCCCATCACTCTGGTACAAGTTGATCTTGGTCTCATCTGTCCATAGGATCTTGTTCCAGAACTGTGAAGGCTTTGTTAGATGTTGTTTTGCAAACTCTAATCTGGCCTTCCTGTTTTTGAGGCTCACCAATGGTTTACATCTTGTGTTGAACCCTCTGTATTCTCTCTGGTGAAGTCTTCTCTTGATTGTTGACTTTGACACACATACACCTACCTCCTGGTGAGTGTTCTTGATCTGGCCAACTGTTGTGAAGGGTGTTTTCTTCACCAGGGAAAGAATTCTTCGGTCATCCACCACAGTTGTTTTCCGTGGTCGCCCGGGTCTTTTGGTGTTGCTGAGCTCACCGGTGCATTCCTGCTTTTTGAGAATGTTCCAAACAGTTGTTTTGGCCACGCCTAATGTTCTTGCTATCTTTCTGATGGGTTTGTTTTCTTTCTTCAGCCTAATGATGGCTTGCTTCACTGATAGTGAAGCACTGATAGAGCTCTTTGGATCCCATCTTGAGAGTTGACAGCAACAGATTCCAAATGCAAATAGCACACTTGAAATGAACTCTGGGCCTTTTATCTGCACATTGTAATTGGGGTAATGAGGAAATATCACACACCTGGCTATGGAACAGCTGAGAAGCCAGTTGTCCCATTACTTTTGGTCCCTTAACAAGTGGGATGCACATATGGAAACTGCTGTAAGTCCTACACCGTTCACCTGAGTTGGATGTACATACCCTCACATTAAAGCTGACAGTCTGCAGTTAAAGCACATTGTGTTTGTTTCATTCCAACTCCATTGTGGTGGTGTATAGAGCCAAAGATGTTAGAATTGTGTCGATGTCCCAATATTTCTGGACCTGACTGTATATTAAATAATGGGAAGTTAATATTCTGATATATTGTAACATCATGTTATTAATATTGTTCGAGTTTATGATTAAGGTTAGTTTATGAGGTTCATCTTTGTTTCTCTTTTATTTTACTTATTTTTGTTTTTTACTTGTTTACTTTCTCTTTAATTATTAATGTTTTGAATAGTTTAGAAAAATTCGGAGTTAAAGATGCCAAAAAATGGGGGAATTAAGAAGTCATCTTAATTTAATTTAGATTTATGTTACTGGATACTATGCCCTGTACTTTCTCTGGGAAGTCCGGGGGGGGGGGGGAGGGAAGGGAAGGGAGTGGGTTGTGGGTAGGGGGGAGAAAATTGAAAAAAATGCTTGTACTTTGTACTAATAAAACTTTTTGAATTAAAAAAAAATAACATTTTTAAAGGAATCCAGTTTACTAGAGAAGGAGAAAGCAACAATTCGCTACCCTTCCTGGAAATCCTGATCAGCAGAGACCACAATGGCAAACTAGAAATGCAAGTGTACAGAAAAACCACCCATACCGGACTTCCGGCTGAGCTTCCGGTGGCGTCGGAGTCGAGGACCACGAGCTCCGCGGCCCCATTCCGAGCTCTCCATGTTGGAGGGCTCCAATTGGAGCCATAGCCACCCTGGAGGGGTGGTGAAGTAAAGGGGGACTGCCTGACAGGTCGAGGAGCCGCATCTCTCCTCCCTGACATGGAAAGCCCCCTCATCTGAAGACGAGGTGTAGCAGCAGCAAACATGGCTGCCATGAAGCTGGGGCCAGCCAGAATACCCAAGTGCAGGAGCGAAGAGAGCAGTGAACAGAGACTGTGTTGCTGGGTGAGATAATTCTTTTTTCTTTAAAAGTTACCCCAAGGATAAGAAAAAATCCTAGAGAAGAGACTCTAAAAATAACTGCAAGCCGTGAACAGTATTTTTTATATAGATATTTATGTTGAAAAGTAAGTTGAGAGCGCCATCTACTGACGAAAAGTGACTCCTCGACTCCTGGAAATTTACAGAGATTCTGGGAAGCTAGAATAAAAGACTAAAATTACAGAGTAGACTTAAAGAACTTGCAAAATATTTTGAACTATCAGAGTACTGAGTAAATGCTGGGATTGGCCCATTTGGACAATTGATTTTGTTTTGAAAGAAATGGAGATTGGGTGAAATAAATATCTGCTGGAAAGAAGGCAGTGTGGGAATCTGAGAGGAGAGCTTCAGTTATCAAATCATACTTCTAGGATCTTGGACTCTCTGGATGCTGGATTCAATTGAGGCATGATTGTTTATTCCATGTTTATTGTTATTATGGCTGGAGTTGAAGAAACAGCTGTGGAAACAAGAGGATTTCTTAATGAGATGGCCTTGGTGTTCCAAAATATTTCAAATTTAATTGATGGTGTGGATCAGAAAGTGGAGGGTATTTTCCAAAGAATGAGGAATAAAGATCAAACTGTACATGAACTGGTGGAAGCAACAGAAAGATTGGATGAAATGGATCATTTAAGCCAGCAAATAGAATACCAACAGGGAAAAAAATATGGATCAGAAAAATCAGCAAATAAAGCAACAACTTGATGAAGAGGAAGACCAGATAAATGACAAGCAAAAAGAGCGGAAAGAACAGAAGGATTGGCTACATCAACAAATAAACCAAGAACTGGAGCAAAAAATGGGACTGACAAATCAGCTGACAAATGAAGAAAGACTGAAGAAAATAAAACAGATAAATCAACAATTGAAGAGACAGGAAGATACCTTTGATAAGGAGATTAGGATATGGGCAGACAATTGGGAGAATTGGCAGTACAAGATTCTACTGGGAGAAATGTTTAGAGTGAACAAAAAAGAGATAGATGAAGATAGAGATAAAGATGAGGAGTGTGGGAGGAGAATTAAAAAATGGATAAGAATTGAAGCATTAAAAAAAAGAAGAGATGATGGATAAAAAATTGCCCTTTAAATATTAAAGTAGCCTGATTATAAGCTAGAGAGGCAGAAATAAAATTAGATAGGGGAAATATTAAAACATAAATTGTTTATAGAATGAATAAAAATAATAGAAAGACTAGAAGTTTACAGATGTTAGGTATTTTTTTAATGTACATTTAAAAAATATAATGAGGATTACATAAATCTGATTAATGTGATAGAGATTATTAATAATGTTAATGTGATTTGGATCAATATGAATGATATCCAGTTAAATTTGTTCATACTGTTATTGTGAATTGGATTAATATGAAAAAATGGATAAGAATTGAAGTATTAAAGAGGAGATATCTAAATAATATAATGAGGATTCTATAAATTTGATAAATGTGACAGAGATTATTAACAATGTTAGCATGAATTGGATCAATATAAATGAAACCTAGTCAAATTTGTTCATATATAATAGAGAAATGTTTAGATAGAACAAGAAAGATATAGATGAAGGTAGAGATAAAGATGAGGAGTTAGGCATTTTTTGCTTATGTATGTTTGAATAATATAATGAGGAATACTTAAATTTGAGAAATGTGATAGAGATTACTGTTATTGTGAATTGGATTAATATGAATGATATCCAGAACCAACTCTGTTCACACACAATATAAATGCATAATTTTTTTAAAAAAATAAAAATATATTTTAAAAAAAGAAAAGAAAAATCACCCATACAGTGGTGGGATTCAAAAAAATTTTTACTGCCGGTTCTGTGGGCGTGGCTTGGTGGGCGTGGCAGGAGAAGGATAATGTAAAATCTCCATTCCCACCCCACTCCAGGGGAAGGTTACTGCAAAATCCCCATTTCGTCCTGATCAGCTGGGACTCGGGGGGCAGAGAATAGATGGGGGTGGGGCCAGTCAGAGGTGGTATTTACCGGTTCTCCGGATTACTCAAAATTTCCGCTACTGGTTCTCCAGAACTGGTCAGAACCTGCTGAATACCACCTCTGCACCCATACCAACCAGGTGCTCCACTACCAAAGCAACAACCCAACCTTACATAAGAGAAGCTGTGTAAGGACTTTATTTAGACGAGCCCAAATGCACTGAATCAACCCGGAACAGCAGAAAAAGGAAATAGAGCAGCTATACAACATATTCCAACAAAATGAATATCCATGCAACTTTATCAAAAAGTCCTGGACCTCTCAATCCAATACAGCACACCCAACACAAACACTAAAAAGAATTACACTGCCATACATCAAGAATATCTCAGAAATGAACAACAGAACACTACAACAACATGGAATCAGTGTAGCACACAAGCCAACTAAAGCCCTTCAAAACATCCTAAGCAAACCAAAAGACCCAGCAATCCCAGAAGAAAAAAGAGGAGTCACCTACAACCTACAACCTACAGTGTACAGACTTTAACAGCCACTATGTAGGACAAACTGGCAGAAGACTGGCAGAACACATCCATGAACACTAACTGGCAGTCAGAAGACATGACGAAAATTATTTAATTTCACAACATATAGACAGATGTAACCATAGTTTCAATTTGGAAAATGTGACCATGCTAGACTAAGCCAAGTCCAAAAATGCCAGGGAATTTCTATAAGCCTGGCACTCTGACAAATTAGCCATCAATAGACACATAGACATTAACAACATCTATAGACTATGCAACAAAAACAATCAACCAGCCAAAAAGTGAACAAAAAGACCCAAGTACCTCTCCACCAGTAATCAGCACCCAGATCAGCATAGATTAACTCCAGGATTAACATCAGACCAACAATCAAGTAAACAATACCCCAATGAAGAAACTGCCAAAGAAGCCAACAGTAAACAGCTGAACCAAAGAATCTCTAAGACCACCCAAATGCCACATGCTGGTGTGTGTAAGAATATAGCCTGCTGTGTAGAAAGATGATAAACTGTGATAAACATGGATGACTATAAGTACTGATCAGGACAATTTTAAGCCTCAGGGCAAGGATCAGTGTGGCGCAGATGGCGCAGTGGTTAAATGCAGCACTGCAGGCTACTGCTAGTTCAGCAGTTCAGCTGTTCAAATCTCACCGGCTCAAGGTTGACTCAGCCTTCCATCCTTCTGAGGTTGGTAAAATGAGGACCCAGATTGTTGGGGGCAATATGCTGAACTCTGTAAACCGCTTAGAGAGGGCTGTAAAGCACTATGAAGTGGTATATAAGTCTAAGTGCTATTGCTATCTACGTTCCTATTCTACGCACAGAAGAAAATGCTATTTGTATTGGAATCTTATTTTTAATGGTGGCAAGGGAGTAGAGTCCTTTACTTCATCTGAAATTCATCACTGGATGGGCTGGACTTCAGCTGCCAAATTCTCAGTTGGCTGAGATTTACTGTATACAAGTTGAAATCAACACATCTGGAAGGCACCAGGCTATAGAAGGCTGGTTCAGGACTACAGTCAGGAATTCAGGAGGAATAGCCAAGGGGTCTGTGGCACCTGCCTCACTCTGTTGTTAGCACAGACAATTGTACATTCTTCCCATAAGGTTATACTATAATTTTGTATGCAACTTCTTGAAAATTATACATTGGAAAATCCATAGTTGAAATAAGCCTTTCAAGCTCTAGTTCAGCGGAATTTATTTTTCTGTTTCCTATGTTTTAAAATTGCAGAGCTGCAGTTGTGAACATGGTAGCCTTCAACTTAGGTTCTCTCTCGCCTTCTGGTCTCCCTCAGTTTTGTGCTGATGGAAGAAAATGACAAGTAAATACACAAATAGGGATGCTTTGATCATTCATTGTTTTGCCAGTTCTATTAGGAACTTACCTGTGCATCAATAATGAATAATCAAACTGGACTTCACTTTTCTACCTGTGTTGTAATGCAGTTCTTGCAGTTCTTGCAGTTCTATTCAAACATATTTCCATACTGCATGTGTGACATATGTTTGAAAATGGCTGTAGTCACCCAACATATTTAACCAGGGCTTTTTGGACCTTGGTCGTTCTGTTTCTCTGTTCAGGTAAGGAAATATTTCTGAAACAATGACCCAGTGGGTCAGGGGTTGTCTAGCAACATACTAAATGTGACTGATTTTAACCTTGGTTAGTTTTTAATGGGTTGCCTTGATCTGCAATTATAGCATTCTACAGTCTAACCAAAGTCTTCTGCAATCTTATAAAAGAATATGTGAGATTTTGTGTTTTTTTTTCTTTTTGCATTTTTGGGATGCATTGCTCTGGCCTGGAGAGAAATAGAATAGAATAGAATAACAGAGTTGGAAGGGACCTTGGCGGTCTTCTAGTCCAACCCCCTGCTTAGGCAGGAAACCCTACACCACTTCAGACAAATGGTTATCCAACATCTTCTTAAAAACTTCCAGTGTTGGAGCATTCACAACTTCTGGAGGCAAGCTGTTCCACGGATTAATTGTTCTAACTGTTAGGAAATTTCTCCATAGTTCTAGGTTGCTTCTCTCCTTGATTAGTTTCCACCCATTGCTTCTTGTCCTACTGTCAGGTGCTTTGGAGAATAGTTTGACTCCCTCTTCTTTGTGGCAACCCCTGAGATATTGGAACACTGCTACCATGTCTCCCCTAGTCCTTCTTTTCATTAAACTAGACATACCCAGTTCCTGCAACCGTTCTTCATATGTTTTAGCCTCCAGTCCCCTAATCATCTTTGTTGCTCTTCTCTGCACTCTTTCTAGAGTCTCAACATCCTTTTTACAACATGGTGACCAAAACTGAATGCAGTATTCCAAGTGTGGCCTTACCAAAGGCATTGTAAAGTGGTATTAACACTTCACGTGATCTTGATTCTATCCCTCTGTTAATGCAGCCTAGAACTGTGTTGGCTTTTTTGGCAGCTGCTGCACACTGCTGGCTCATATTTAAATGGTTGTCCACTAGGACTCCAAGATCCCTCTCACAGTTACTACTGTTGAGCAAGGTACCACATATACTGTACCTGTGCATTTTGTTTTTCTTGCCTAAATGTAGAACCTTACTTTTTTCACCATTGAATTTCATTTTGTTTGATAGCGCCCAATGTTCAAGTCTGTCAAGATCCTTCTGAATCTTGAACCTGTCTTCTGGAGTGTTGGCTATTCCTGTCAGTTTGGTGTCATCTGCAAATTTGATGAGTTCCCCATCTATCCCCTCGTCCAAGTCATTGATGAAGATGTTGAAGAGTACTGGGCCTAAAACAGAGCCTTGGGGTACTCCACTGCATACTTCCCTCCATGTAGATGCAGTTCCATTGAGCACTACACGTTGAGTGTGGTTGGTCAGCCAGTTTCGAATCCATCTGGTGGTGTTGCTGTCTAACCCACATTTTTCTACTTTATCTAGTAGAAGGTTATGGTCTACTTTATCAAATGCCTTACTGAAGTCCAAGTAAATAAAATCACTCATGCAGAAAGCCATTTTAAACTTTAATTAATACAATGATCATCCACCTAGGACCTTGGAGTCCTAGTGGACAATCACTTAAATATGAACCAGCAGTGTGCAGCAGCTAATACAGGTAATACAATCCTTGGTTGTATAAACAGGCATACAATCAAAATGACCATAAGTATAAAGCCTTAGTAAGTCCACACCTGGAATACTGCATCCAGTTTTGGTCACCACATTACAAAAAGATGTTGAGACTTTGGAAAAAGTTCAGAGAAGAGAAATTAAGATGATTAAAGGACTGGAGACTAAAACATATGAAGAATGGTTGCAGGATTTGGGTCTGGCTAGTCTAGAAAAAATAAGGACTGGGGGGACATGATAGCAGTATTCCAGTATTTGAGAGTCTGTCACAAAGAGGAGGGGGTCAACTTATTTTACAACACACCAGAGAGCAGGACAGGAAACAATGGACGGAAACTAATCAAGGAGAAAAGCAACCTGGAATTAAGGAGAAATTTCCTAACAGTGAGGACAATTAACCAGTGGAACAGCTTTCTGTCAGAAGTTGTGGGTGCTTCATCACTGGAGGTTTTTAAGAAGAGACTGGACAGTCACTTGTCTGAAATGGTATAGGGCACAGGTGTCAAACTCGCGGCATCACATTGCCGTCACATGAGGTTTCGTGACATTTTTTCCCTTCGTGGAGCTGGGGTGGGTGTGGCCTGTGCATGACGCATCCGGCCCACGGGCCGCCAGTTTGACACCCCTGGATAGGGTCTCCTGCTTGAGCAGGGGGTTGGACTAGAAGACATTGAAGGTCCCTTCCAGCCCTATTCTATTCTGATTCTGAATTAGACTTGATATTATTGATAACCATGTGATAAAATCAGATTGATAGCTGTAAAGACAGATGAGTTTTTCAGAACTGAAGTGATATAATAAGGATGGTTAAAATATGGACCAGATGTAGCCCAGAGTTTCAATGGTTCCAGAGATACTGAGATTTGCTGAATAGTGATGGTATAATTTTTGTTGATTTTTAACTGAAAATAAAGTAAACTAGGTATCCTACTCCACAAGTAGCCTTAACACATTTCTTAACCTTTAAACACACTCTTAAATCACCCCAAATTATACAAAAATTAACTGTAACCATCCTTGAGGTGATATAATCATATATCATTACCATGCCCACTGAAGTCTTTTGTTTTTTTAAAAAACTCCAAACCTTAAACAAGTATGGCCCCAGAGGGAAAATAATCATCTATCCCTGTTGGAGACAGAGCAAATAGTGAAGGTAATGGATTGGATTAAAATGCAGAAAAAATTAAGAGTTCTGATCTCTTTTTTAAAAAATTTTAAATATATTTTTTCTTTATATACAATAAATGCTTAGCGAACAGCGTGCTGTCTGTGTCAATTTGTTTACATAACAATATTAAACTCCTAGTTTGTACCTCTATTATCCAACCATTGATAAAACAAATCCCAAGTTCAAAAATATTCTGTGTCTTCTTTTTCTTTTATCTTCAGTGTTAGTCTATCCATTTCTGCACAGTCTAATACTTTTTAATTATTTCTTCTTCTGTAGGTGTTTCCTTGTTTTTCCAGTATTGTGCAAATACAATTCTTGCTGCTGTCAAAACATACAATATTAAATATACATTCTCTTTATCATATTTTTCTGGCATTATGCCTAACAAAAATAATTCTGGCTTATAGTCTATATCAGGGGTGTCAAACTCAATTTCATTGAGGGCCACATCAGGGCTGTGGTTGACCTCAGGGGGGCTGGGCGGGCGTGGCCGACGGGGTGAGCGTGGCCAGCTTGACACCACTCACTAGGTGTGGCTGACTGGGTGGGCATGGCCAGCTGGGTGGGCATGGCCATCTTGATGCCACTCCCCAAACTGCTGACATATTTCCTCTTTGCATTGGGTAGACCGGGCCAAAGCGATGCGGGTAGACCGGGCTGAAGTGACGCAGGTAAACCAGGCCAAAGCGGCACGGGCTGGTCCCTTACATTTTCCAGGATGGCCCTGTGGGCTGGATCCAACCACATCAGCAGTCTTTCTGAGGCTCTCTTCCTGAACGATGCATGTGAGGGAGAGGAATGAATCCTCCGGAGGTCGATGGATCTTTGCTTCCCTTTTGAAAACATTCTTACTTAGAAAATAAAACCGAGATTCAAATCTAATTAACAAAATATTTATTTCAGTAGAAAAGTAATAAAAAGAATCCTTAGTAAACTACATCTTGATCGGCTAATGAATAAATCACTTCTACCTTCGGCAGAAATGGCGAAGAGAAAGGAAGGAGTTGACTTCAGGAATGCAGGCATGCGTAATAGAATATATCATACGTCTGCTTGACCATAGATACAAGAAACAGTAGAAAACATAGAGATGCACAAACTGACAATATTCACATCGTGACACCCCTTCTTTGTCAGTTGGGCTAATATAATGTGTCACTCAACACACAGTAAATATCTGAGGTAATCATGCTGAGCAATAGGTAATGGTTTGTTCAGAATGTCAGCTATCTGATATTTTGTTGGCACATATTCTAACTTTATGAGACCTTGTCTTACTGACTCTCTAACATTCTTGTAACGTATGTCAATGTGTCTGGACCTTGAACCTGTGAAGTGAGTCCTGGAAATGTAAACTACTGATTGATTGTCTTCCATCACAGTGATCGGTTTTTCTGGCTTCATCCAGATATCTGTAACTAAGGCATCGAACCACGTTAAAAAGTTACACGCATCAGACACACATGCATACTCTGCTTCAGTTGATGAGCAGGAAATAAAACTTTGTTTTCTTACGTTCCAGTAAACTGGACATCCATTCAGGAACACTATGTAACCTGATGTGCTTTTTCTTGACTCCTTATCACTTGCCCAATCTGCATCTGTATAACAATACATGTCAGCAAAATCTGTATGTTCTGGTTCTAGCTTCAATTTGAAGTGTTTTGTGTGTATCAAGTATCTCAATAACTTCTTAATACATTACCAGTGAAACTCTGTTGCTTTGCCTACATGTCTTGAAAGTAAATTAACACTAAGTGCTATGTCTGGTCTAGTCCATCCACTAATGTAAAGTAGTGAACCAATTACTGAACGATAAAGTGTTTGATCCTTAAACTCAGGACTGTATGCATCTTTCAAATTGTGAAAATCAGTTTGCATAGGTGTTTGTGTAGGCGTTGCATCTGTCATGTTGCATTGATGCAAAAGTTAATCTATCTTAGCTTCTTGTGAAAGGCTAAACCCCTTCTGTGTCTTTTCAATGCGAACTCCTAAATATTCATTGATGTGTCCTAATGATTTCAATGTGAAGTATTTCTGCAAACCTTTAACAAAATTCTCACTCATGTGTTTGTTTGGACCAATGTAAACAATGTCATCAACATAAACAAGAACAATTTCATTAATATTTCCATACCTTTTTGTGAACACGCATTCATCAGTGTCGGACTTAATAAAGCCCATTAAATTTAGTTTGTCTTTTAGACATGTGTACCACATCAGACCTGATTGTTTCAGACCATAGAGACTTTTGTTTAGGAACCAGGTATCCCCTTCTCGGTCCTGGAAGCCGGGAGCAGACCTGACGTAGATTTCTTCATCTAGATCAGCATGTAGGTAAGCTGTTTCAACATCAAATTGGAAAACTTCAAGTCCAAGGATAGAAGCAGTGGTTAGAGCAATTTTCACACTTTCAGTTCGCACTGTAGGTGAGTAAGTGTTTGTGTAATCTTCAGGATAGCTTTGTGCGAAACCCTGTGCGACAAGTCTTGCTTTGTATAATAATTCACCATTTGGCTTTTGTTTGATTTTGTAGACCCATCTTGTGCCAATGACTTTTTTTTGTGTTGGAGGTGTTGCAGATGTGTACACTTTGAGTTTCTGCAAACTATCCATCTCAACTTGCATGGCTTCATACCATTTTTGTTGTTCATCTTCAGAAAGATATTTAATTTGTGAAAAGTTCTCCGGTGGGAGTGTAACATTACAGATCAATGGCGATGGTGTGTTTGTCAATTGCATTGTGTATCTCTTTGGTGGAATACCTTTTGTAGTTCTCTTGGAACGTCTCAGGACGATTGTCCAGTCATCTTTCTTGTTGTCCACATCTCCATCAGCGTCGCTAGCTTCAGCATTCATGGCGTGGTAGGATGGGATATCAGGTGATGAACGTTGGTCATCTGGTTGCACTGTATCAACAATTTCAGTTCTAGGGAAATAAACTCCAGGGTCATTAGAATGTATCCTGGACCAATCTATATCTTCTTCAAAATTAGCTGAATTAGAAATTGTTATCGTATTGTGAGAGTCAATGAATCTTCCCCATTTAGAATTGCTATCAACACCCATATATCTCAGTCTCTTTGCTACTGGGCCACCTTTTCTTCTTTGGGCCAATGGAATGTTGACCATGGCATATGAACCAAAAATGTGTAAGTGTCTAAGATCTGGCTGGCGGCCATATAACATGTAGAAGGGTGTTTGGTCAATGACACTGCTCCATGTACGATTGACAATGTAATTTGCATACTGAACTGCTTCGCCCCAAAATGAGTGTTTGAGATTGGCATCTTCTAGGAGGCAGCGCATCATGGTTTGGAGGACCCCCTGTCTTCTCTCTACCACTCCGTTGTGAGCCGGCGTAAAGGGGGCAGATGTTTGGTGTAGGATACCGTTTCGTCGCATCCAATCCTGGAAACGTTGAGACATGAACTCGGCACCACGATCACTCTGGATTCTCCGGATCCTCACTCCGTGTTGATTGTAAATTTGAACTGCAAAATCTCTAAAGGTCTGAAAGGCTTCAGATTTTTCTTTCATAAGAAAGACATAACCATATCTAGAATGATTATCAACAATAGTTAAGAAATACTTTTTACCGCCAATAGTTGGACCATAAGGGCCCACAATATCAGTATGAACCAAATCAAAAATGCGTGTTGACTTACGTGTAGCATGTTTTGGAATGGCTGCTGCCCTTGATTTTGCCTTTTTGCAAACAGCACAATCTAAATGTACCTTACATCCTTTGAAATTCAAACCTTGTGTGAAAAATGGCATTTTTTAAGGACCTCAAAGCTGGGATGGCCTAATCTTCTGTGCCATCTATGTATACACCTGTCATGTAAACGAAAACCTGTAAGTGAAGTTGCAGCATTAACATTAACATGAGGAACCTTAGGTTTGATTACCTATTGCTTTGTGGCTTTAGGAGCCTTTGGAGTATTTACAGGATCTCTCTCTGGGGTATCTCTCTCTGGGCCTGTGATATTCTCTATTGAGATTTTTATACTTGCCTGAATTTGAGGTTCTGCCTTTGGCCTCAAATAGTAGACCTGACCAATCACAATTGTGTCAGCAACAATATGACCATCTTTAAAAATATAACTGGCGTTACCTAAATGAAGGACATAAAAATGCAAAACAGCAGATAAATGATTCTGACTAAGCAAATTACAATTAGCTGTAGGAATATAATAAACATCAGGTACCAGGGTACCTAACTCTTCAATAAAAACAGTCCCTTTTCCTTCAACTTTGAAGGGGTGGCCACCAAATGCGTACAGTTCACGATATTCTGGTTCAGGCTCATGTAGCTCTTTGAAAAGTTCTTTTCTGTAGGTAATGTGAACAGCCGCTCCACTATCGAGAGTCCACAAAAGAGAGCGGTCATATTTCTTTGGCTGTGTATCATTGGTGATTGCTAGCATGGTGTATGGAGGTGGGAAATCACGCCTCGGACCAGGTCGGCGCTGTCCTCTGCCTCTGCTGCCTCTGGGCGCTATTCTGTAATCTTTTCCTCTGGGCTGGTACTGGCGTCTGTAGTCTTTTCCTCTGGGCTGGACAGGAACTTGAGTGCGTTGCAATTTAAAACAATTTCTGCTTGTATGACCCACACGGTCGCAATATTGGCATCTTAGTACCTTTTGTGGAGGATTCTGGATTATGTCAAAAGTGCCCTCACGATGAAGCAAAGTAGTTATATCAGTGACCCAGGCCTTATAGTTCTGTCCCGATTGCTTTAATTTTGTGTCGCCAACCAATGGAACAATTTGTGACTGTTGGGCTACTATTGGGGCCTGCACTGGTGCGGCCTGTGAAATCACTTGTGGCAAGGCTTGGGCCTGAGCAGGCGGAGGTGCTGCTTGAGGTGCCTGGACTGGCTGTTGCTGAGGGGCAGCAATAGGTGGTAGAGCTGGAGCAGGCAAAAGTTGGGCTGCCACCGCTGGTGGTGGCCCTGGAGCAGGCACAGGTTGGGCTGCCACAGCTGGTGGTGGAGTAGGAGGTGGTCCAGCTTGTGGTGGATGCACAATTTGGGCTGCCATAGGTTGGGCAGGTTGAACAGGCTGGGCCTGCACAGGTTGGCCAGCTAATGAAGGACGCTGCATTAATGCATCTAATCTCATTTGATTCATTCTGTTCTGAGCCTGCAATATTTTTAATTCTTCATTCAAATTTTCATTCTGTTCCTGAAGTACATGGAGAAATGCAAAGTCCCTTTCATCAAAAAATTTCTGCCCATGTGATTGTGACGTGTCCATCCAAGGGCGTTGTTCTAATTTGTTTAAAGGAGAAGGAGAGGGGGGGTCATGGCCCCTCTCTGGTATGACATCTTGGTTCTCAGCACGAAAGAATGCCTGCAATTTAGTTTCGTGTAATTCCCTTTGCAAAAGATTAATCTGAGCTTGCTGTCTTTGCAGCATCTGGCCATAAGTTAAATTTATTTCTCTTTCAGCACTTGTCTGCCCTATGGAAGATGTTCGTGGGCTGGCAATTTGCTGCCTATAAAAGGATGTCTCCTCATCTTCTGGGGCTTGAGAGATTTTTGGAATAGCTCCTAAACATGTAGAATTTCCCCCAGGGAGAAAAGGGGTGCCTTTAACATAGTGCACTGACCTTTGAAAAAGTTCTGCTCCAGCTTTTATTTCTGTTTGGGCTTCTAAAATCATTTTTTCGGTCTCTGTCTGTTTTCCAGCGGCGGCAGCATATGTAGGAGTCATTTGCACAAGTAACTTGGAAATTCCTTATCTCCGTTCGTGGACATGGCTGGTCATAAATCTCTCTAATTAGCTAACTATCCTAAAATGCAATAAAACTTTCAAAGGAAGCCATAAATTTTATAACCAACTCTGATTACCATGTGAGGGGGAGGAATGAATCCTCCGGAGGTCGATGGATCTTTGCTTCCCTTTTGAAGACATTCTTACTTAGAAAATAAAACCGAGATTCAAATCTAATTAACAAAATATTTATTTCAGTAGAAAAGTAATAAAAAGAATCCTTAGTAAACTACATCTTGATCGGCTAATGAATAAATCACTTCTACCTTCGGCAGAAATGGCGAAGAGAAAGGAAGGAGTTGACTTCAGGAATGCAGGCATGCGTAATAGAATATATCATACGTCTGCTTGGCCATAGATACAAGAAACAGTAGAAAGCATAGAGATGCACAAACTGACAATATTCACATCGTGACAATGCAATCCACATGGCTTTCTCTCCCTATCCATTCCCCAAAAGGTGAAAAAATGTCTGGCCTCTAGGCGCCAGGCTAAAAGTTATGAAGTTATTAATTACATGGTATAGGATAGATAGGAAAGAAGGGTGGAAAAGTCTAAAGGAAGTATGCCCCCCCTTCCCTCGAAGAATGGCAGATTCACGGATCTGACACCTGGTCTATATGCTGCCTTAACATTTTTCTAACTTTTCTAAAAAAAAATTGCTTTGGGACATGTCCACCAGATGTGATAATATGTGCCCAGAGTTTGATTACATTTCCAACATTTAGCGGACATGTTTTTAAACATTTTGGCTAGTCTTGCCGGTGGTAGGTGCCACCTATAAAACATTTTATACAAATTTTCCTTATATGTAGTTGCCATCGTCAATTTATAGTTTCTTTCCCAGAGCTTTTGCCAATTATTTAATTCTATGATATTTCCCAAAATTTTTGCCCAAACTATCATTGTCTCTTTTACCTGTTCATCTTCCATTTTTAGGCTTAATAGAAAATTATATAATTTCTTAATTAACTTTTCATCCACCACTAACAGTATTTGATCAAATGTTGTTTGCTATTTATAAAAGCCATAGGTCTTAACATATTTCTTGTCAGGGCCCTGGGCTCAAGCTGCTGCTGCTGAATGCCAGGTCAATTGTCAACAAGGCTCCCCTCATTTGGGATCTCATCCTAGAAGAGGGACCCGACCTGGAATGTATAACTGAGACCTGGCTGGGCCCTGAGGGAGGTGTTCCCCTCTCAGAAATGTGCCCAGATGGGTTTCAGGTGCAGCATCAGCCACGACCCCAGGGAAGGGGTGGCGGAGTGGCAGTTATTATCCGGAAGGGTCTGTTGCCTCATAGGATCCCTGCTCCGGAGATTGTCGGGTGTGAGGCTCTCCTTGTGAAGTTGGACCTAGGGGTTCATGTGGGCCTATTGCTCACGTACCTGCCTCCCAGCTGCATGTCAATGGCCCTGCCCGCTCTGCTCGAGGCAGTAGCTGGCCTGGCAGTGGAGTTCCCCAGACTCATGGTGCTGGGGGACTTTAATCTGCCATCGCTGGGCGATTCCTCTGATGCGGAGCAGGAGTTCATGGCTTCCATGACAACCATGGACCTGACCCAGGTAATTCAAGGTCCGACTCACGGGGGGGTGTCACACACTCGACTTAGTATTTCTCTCTGGGCAGTGGATTAATGATCTGGAATTAAGGGGTTTAGTCATCTCTCCCTTGTCATGGTCAGATCATTCCCTATTAAGGTTGGACTTTTCCACGCCACTCCCTCACCGCAGGGAGGCGGAACCGACTAGGTGGTTCCGCCCCAGGTGCCTAATGGACCCGGAAGGGTTTCAGAAGGAGCTTGGGGATTTACCTGAATCCCTGGTACACAATTCCTCCGAAGCCATAGTCGCCGCCTGGCATAGGGCAGCATCTGGGGCTTTGGATAGAATTGCACCTTTGCGGCCTCTCCGCGGCAGTGGATCCCGGAGGGCACCTTGGTTCACCGAGGAACTCCGGGAGATGAAACACCAGAAGAGATACCTAGAGTGACAATGGAGGGCCAGTAAATCCGAATCCGACCGAACACTACTAAGAGCCTTTATTAGGACTTACCTAGTGGTGATAATGGCGGCAAAATGTTCACATTTTTCCGCTCTTATCGCATCCGCAGATTCTCATCCAGCCTCCCTTTTTAGGGTGACCCGCTCCCTTCTCAACGGGGTGGGGGTGAAGGAACCCCTTCAAGGTAGAGCTGAGGAATTCGTACAGTTTCTGGCGGATAAAGTCACTCAGATTCGGACAGACCTGGACTCCAATTGGGCAAAGCAAGCCGAGATGACAGGGGCAGATCTTAGCCAAATTTTATGGGAAGAGTTTGACCTGGTGACCCCTGAGGAAGTGGACAAGGCCATTGGAGCGGTAAGCTCCGCCACTTGTATGCTGGATCCGTGCCCCTCCTGGCTTGTTTCTGCAAGTAGGGAGGTGACACGAGGTTGGTTCCAGGAGTTAATCAACGCTTCTTTAAGTGAGGGGTTCTTCCCCCAGCCTCTAAAGGTTGCGGTGGTGAGGCCCCTCTTTAAGAAGCTATCCCTGGACCCAACTGACCTTAAAAACTATCGACCAGTCTCCAACCTCCCCTTTATGGGAAAGGTGGTAGAGAAAGTGGTGGCGCTGCAACTCCAACGGCTCTTGGATGAAACGGAGTATCTTGACCCTTTTCAGTCGGGTTTCAGGCCCGGTCACAGCACAGAAACTGCCTTGGTCATGCTGATGGATCATCTCTGGCGAGCCCGAGATGGAGGTTGCTCCTCCATCTTGGTGCTACTTGACCTCTCAGCGGCTTTCGATACCATTGACCATGGTATCCTTCTGCGACAGCTCGGGGAGATGGGAGTGGGAGGCACCGTTCTGCGGTGGTTCTCCTCCTATCTCTCTGACCGGTCGCAGTCAGTGTTGGCTGGGGGACAGAGGTCGACCCCGAGACCCCTCGTATGTGGGGTTCCTCAGGGGTCGATTCTTTCCCCTATGCTCTTCAATATCTACATGAAACCGTTGGGTGAGATCATCCGTAGGCATGGGGTGAGGTTCCAACAGTATGCTGACGATACTCAGCTGTACATATCCACCCCATGCCAATTCAGTGAGGCAGTTGATGTGATGTGCCGGTGTCTGGACGCTGTAAGGGTCTGGATGGGGGTTAACAGGCTCAAACTCAACCCGGACAAGACCGAGTGGCTTTGGATGCTGCCTCCCAAGGACTTTGACATCTGTCCCTCCTTGGTTCGGGGGGGGGGGAATTTGATCCCCTCAGAACGGGCTCGCAACTTGGGGGTCCTTCTGGATCCACAGCTAAAATTGGACCAACATCTAACAGCTGTGGCCAGAGGGACCTTTGCACAAGTTCGTCTTGTGCACCAGTTGCGTCCTTTCTTGGACCGGGAGGCACTACTTACAGTCACTCATGCCCTTGTTACCTCACGTCTTGACTATTGCAACACACTCTACATGGGGCTACCCTTGAAGAACGTTCGGAGACTGCAGCTAGTGCAGAATGCGGCGGCGCGTGTGGTGATGGGTGTCCCTAGATACATCCATGTGACACCCATCCTTCGCGAACTGCACTGGCTGCCTATAGGTCTCCGATCGCAATTCAAGGTGTTGGCATTCGTAGTAATAGCTGTCAAACAGGCAGAGAGAGATTCAAGCGGAATAATCAAAAAGCAAATGCCACTTGCACATTACGATTCATAACAGTAGCAAAATTACAGTTATGAAGTAGCAACAAAAATAATTTTATGGTTGGGGGTCACCACAACATGAGGAACTGTATTAAGGGGTCGCGGCATTAGAAAGGTTGAGAACCACTGTTCTAATTCATATCGTAGTAGAAATTTGTATATTTTGCTAATTAATTTGTAATCTGCTGATAAAATTATCTTATCTAATTCTTGATATTCTATCTGAAATTCATGCTGTTTTGTATCTGTATTATATCTATTTTGAATTTGGGAGTATGTATACCAATCTAAGTTAATGCCTTGTTGTAATTGTTGTCTCGTTTTTAATGTTCTATCTTCAGTTAATAAGTCTTTATATCTTACTATTTTTTCTAAATTTGTTAATACTGGATTTTTTATTGCTTCAATTGTTTATAGCCAAATTGGAATTTTTGTGTAATGTTTGTTCTTAATTTTTATCCAAGT
Source organism: Diadophis punctatus similis (assembly GCA_023053685.1). Classification (NCBI taxonomy): domain Eukaryota; kingdom Metazoa; phylum Chordata; class Lepidosauria; order Squamata; family Dipsadidae; genus Diadophis; species Diadophis punctatus. The sequence goes on from JALIGW010000064.1 coordinate 108,417, forward strand.
TTGTAATAACGCTTTCCTAATTAGATGTCTTTGAAAATATTTATGTATTTTGTATTTGTCATCCCAAATTAGAGCATGCCACCCGGCTTTTATATCATGACCTTCCAGGGTCAATATTCTTTTATTTTCCAATTCAATCCACTCTTTAATCCAGGTCAATGTTGCCACTTGATGGTAAAGCTCCCAGTTGGGTAGAGCCAAACCTCCTCTTTCTCTGAAATCTTGCAGGGGTTTCAATTTAATCCTGGGTTTTTTTCCTCCTTCCAAAGTTTGTTGTTAATCTATTTAAATTTTGAGAAAATTGTTTCTCTAAATTTATAGGGGCCACTTGGAATAAAAATGAAATTTTTGGTAGTATGTTCATCTTTATTACCGAAATTCATCCAATTAGAGAAATTTGAAGTTTGTTCCAATTTTCTAAATCTTTTTTTATTTGTTGAATTAATTTATTATAATTGTCCTCTTTTATCGAAGAATACTTTGCTGTTAGCCATATCCCTAAATATTTGATTTTTCTAACTATTTGCATATTTGTTGTTTGTTCCAATTCCAATTCTTGTTTTTAGTCATGTTTTTGGTGATTGTTTTTGTTGTTTTTGTTTATTTTCAATCCTGCCACTTTGCCAAATTCTTCTATCTTTTTAATTAATTTTGATCCAGATTTTAACGTTTCTTCTAGAACAAACAACAGATCATCAGCAAATACTTGCAATTTATAGTCTTCATTTTTTATTTTTAATCCTTTAATATCCTGATTCTCTTTAATTCTATTTAATAACAATTCTAGGGTTAAAATGAACAAAAGTGGTGAAAGTGGACATCCTTGTCTTACTCCTTTTCTTGTTTCAATGTTTCCTGTTAATTCACCATTTATTATTACTCTTGCAGTTTGTTTATCATAAATTTTATCAATTATTTTTGAAAATTTGGGGCCAAATTTCATATAATCCAATTGTAGTTTTATAAATTCCCAATTTACGTTATCGAATGCTTTTTGGGCATCCAGGAAAACCAATGCAAGTTGTTTCTCCGGGTGGACTTCATAATATTCCAAAATATTTGTTATGATTCTTGTATTATTTTTGATTTGTCTATTTGGAAGGAAACCGTTTTGGTCTGAATGGATGTATCTGTTTAAATTTTTTTTAAATTCTTTCTGCCATTATTGCTGTAAATATTTTATAGTCTGTATTCAACAACAAAATCGGTCTGTAATTTTGTATATTTTGATTGTCTGAACCCTCTTTTGGAATGAGTGTGATTATTGCTTCTGTCCAGGATAGTGGGATTTTTGCTTCTTCTAACGCTTCATTGTATACCGTATTTTTTGGAGTATAAGACGCACCTTTTTCCTCCCTAAAAGTGGCTGAAAATTTGGGTGCGTCTTATACTCTGAATGTAGCTTTTTCGGAGCTTTTTTCCAGCCCTAACTAGGTGCTAACAATCTTCCCAGCTCTTACCTTGCAGGCTTTTTCATTGTTACTCTCTCCGAAGAATGTTTTTTCAGCCCTAAGTCTTTCAGGGTTTTTTCTCATTGCTCTACTTGCTCCGAATAAGTTTTTTTCTAGCCCTAACCAGGTGCTAATGATCTTCCCAGCTCTTACTGGCTTGCAGGCTCTTTCATTGTTACTCTCTCCGAAGAATGTTTTTTCAGCCTTAAGTCTTTCAGGGTTTTTTCTCATTGCTCTACTTGCTCCGAATAAGTTTTTTTCTAGCCCTAACCAGGTGCTAATGATCTTCCCAGCTCTTACTGGCTTGCAGGCTCTTTCATTGTTACTCTCTCCGAAGAATGTTTTTTCAGCCCTAAGTCTTTCAGGGTTTTTTCTCATTGCTCTACTTGCTCCGAATAAGTTTTTTTCTAGCCCTAACCAGGTGCTAATGATCTTCCCAGCTCTTACTGGCTTGCAGGCTCTTTCATTGTTACTCTCTCTGAAGAATGTTTTTTCAGCCCTAAGTCTTTCAGGGTTTTTTCTCATTGCTCTACTTGCTCCGAATAAGTTTTTTTCTAGCCCTAACCAGGTGCTAATGATCTTCCCAGCTCTTACTGGCTTGCAGGCTCTTTCATTGTTACTCTCTCCGAAGAATGTTTTTTCAGCCCTAAGTCTTTCAGGGTTTTTTCTCATTGCTCTACTTGCTCCGAATAAGTTTTTTTCTAGCCCTAACCAGGTGCTAATGATCTTCCCAGCTCTTACTGGCTTGCAGGCTCTTTCATTGTTACTCTCTCTGAAGAATGTTTTTTCAGCCCTAAGTCTTTCAGGGTTTTTTCTCATTGCTCTACTTGCTCCGAATAAGTTTTTTTCTAGCCCTAACCAGGTGCTAATGATCTTCCCAGCTCTTATTGGCTTGCAGGCTCTTTCATTGTTACTCTCTCCGAATAAGATTTTTTTAAGTTCTAACCAGGGGATAAAATAATGTGCTGAAGCTGACCAGACTAAGGACGTTAGCCAGATGAATACCTGGTAGGAAGATTTTTTCCTATTTTCCTCCCCAAAAACTAAGGTGCGTCTTATACTCCGAAAAATACGGTATATCCAATAAAATCTGCTCTACTATTTCTAATGTATTCTTATAGACCTCGACTGGAATGCCATCTGGACCAGGTGTTTTATTATTTTTTTGTTTCTTCAATGTTGTTTCTAGTTCTGATAAAGTAATTGGTCTGTTTAGCATTTCTCTCTCTTCCTCTGTTATTAGATCTGGTGATTCTGCCATTATATATTTCTTTATTTCATTCTCTTCTATATCATCTTTTTGGTAAAGTTTTGTGAAGTACTTCTGAATTATTTCCTTTCCCCCCCCTTTATTGTAGTGTATATTCCCTTCTGTGTCTAATAGTTGGTATATTATTTTCTTCTCTTTTTCTTTTTTCATTTTGTATGCTAACCAGCGTCCCGGTTTGTTAGCATGTTCAAAATATTTCTGCTTTGCCATTTTAATTTTCTGAGCTACTACTTCTTGGATTATTAAGTTTAATTTGTGTCGAATAGTCTCTCTTCTTTCTTTTATTCGATTGTTTTGTGGGTCTTTCTCTAATATAATCTTGGTTTCTTTAAGTTCTTTTTGTAATATGTTTTGTTGCATCTTTTTTTCTTTGTGTTTTCTTGCTGAATATACCATTGCCAGACCCCTGATATAAGCTTTTGTGGTGTCCCACAAGTTTTGTGTCGAAGTATCTTCTTTTTTGTTTACCTTATAAAATAATTCTAATTCCTTGTTTAGCGTTTCCTTAAATTCTTTATTTTTAAATAAGTATTGATTTATTGTCCATCTATGTTTTTCCTTTGTCCCTTCCATATTATTTTTATAGGATTGTGATCTGCCCATTCATTGGTTTCTATTTCTATTTCTGTGAAGTCGTTTCATAAATTGGAGGTCATCCACGCCATGTCAATTCTTGTCCATGAATGATGTGGGTTTGAAAAAAAAGGTGTATTGCTTTTTCGATTGATGAGTTTCTCACCATGTATCATGTAAATTGTATTCTGCCACTAGTTCAAAAAAGGATTTGGGTAGTATATGTTTCTTTTTCTTAATTTTTTTGTGAGATTTATGATCATTTTTGGTGTCTGCAATCGCGTTAAAGTCTCCAATTATGCAAAATTCCTCATATTGTAGTTCTATTATTTTATTGTGTTTTTTTTGTAGAATTCATATTGATTTGAATTTGGTGCATAAATATTTATAAGAAGACTAGGTTTTATTTCTCTCTCTAATTCTATCATTAGGATTCTGCCTTCATCATCTGTATAAATTAATTTGGATCTTATTTTTTCTTTTATATAAGTTGCTAATCCCCTCTTTTTATTATTTGCTAGTGATGTATATAATTTTCCTAATTTAGTATTTTCCAATAGTTTACTATGATCTTTTTTAATGTGGACTTCTTGCAATAATATTACATCTGTATCAAGTTTTCTCAACTTTGTGAATATTCTGCGTCTTTTTTCTGGAGCGTTAAGTCCATTTATGTTTATAGAAATCAATTTGATTTCTTCTCCCATTTCTATTTGTATTGTTTCCTAGTATAACTAGTTTCTCTTAATACCCTAGTTGTAGGTCCTTCCTGTTCTATTTTTTCTTTTTCCTGTACTCTTTTTTCTCCTCTATCTTTCTCTCTTCCCTCTATTGCTTCCTCCTCTCAACTTGTACTTTCCAGTTCTTCCTTCCTTTCTTGTTTGCTCTCTTCTTCCCTTTCCATCCCAAAGTATTGTTCGAAAAACTCGTGGGCTTTTTCAATTGTATCTATTTTATATATTTTTTCTTGCCAAGTTAGAAAGATGCCTTCTGGGACCAGCCATCGAAAGGGTTCCTTGTGTTTTATCAACTGAGATGTCAGGAATTGATATTGCCTTCTAGAGTTTCATACCCGTCGTGGGATTTGTTTTAATACAATTATTTCTCTTCCTTTATATGTGAATACTTCTTCTCTAATTTTTTTATAAATATCATCTCTAGTTGCGCTTTTTGTGAATTTTACATGTATTTCTTTTGGTAGTTTATGCCTATGTACGTAGTTCGTGTGAACTCGATATACCTCATCTATATCTCTTAACATATCTTGTTTATTAGTTTGCATTATTTCTCCTAAGATTTCTGCCATCTTTTCGCCCACATTTTCTTCTCTATTCTCTTGAATGTTTTGAAATCTTAAGTAATATGAAGATTTCTCCATATCTAAAAATATAATGTATTCTTCGAGTTCTCTATTACTTGTTAGTAATTTTTGTTCCATGATTTCTACCTTCTTGTCAGTCTGTTCCATTTTCGTTTCTACAAATTTTATTTTACGTTCATTTTCTGTTATATTGTTTTGATTTTTTTCAATCTTATCGTTCATATTTTTATGTCTCCTTTCATTTCTCCCATCTCTATTTTAATTTCTTCATGATAAGTTTTTGTTTCTTCATGATTGCAGGAGCCGAGGTGGCGCAGTGGTTAAAAGCAGCACTGCAACTACTTCAGCTGATTGCTAGTTCAGCAGTTCAGCTGTTCAAATCTCACCAGGCTCAAGGTTGACTCACCCTTCCATCCTTCTGAGGTCGGTAAAATGAGGACCCAGATTGTTGGGGGCAATATGCTGAACTCTGTAAACCGCTTAGAGAGGGCTGTAAAGCACTATGAAGTGGTATATAAGTCTAAGTGCTATTGCTATTGCTATATGGTTTCTTGCATTTTTGTTATAGATTCTTGTGTTTTTGCCATGGTTTCTTGTATGTTCTGTAACATTAGTTGCATGCTTTACATATTAATTGCTGATCCTGCTTTTTCAGCTCCCAGCATGCTATTGTCGAGCCGATGAAGCAGTTTGGGGAAAACATCGGCTCGCCACACTATTCTTAGAAGGCCTGATGGCTATGGGAATCTGGGAGGGGTGATTTCATGAGGGAGCAGATGTAGCCATAACACATTCTTTCTAGAGACTCAAGGTCATCCTTTGTCCACCACCTGCCCGAAAGCTGGGAGGAGGAACGGCCACACTGGCAGAAGATGAGTGGGCAACGTGACCCATTTGGGGGTGGGGGAGAAGGGTGCGAACTTTCAACTGGGTGGGAAACTTTGGGAGCATCAGATTCGGGTTTCCCATGGAGGTGCCAACATGGCTTCATCAATAAATTGGAACTTTGAGGAGTACTTTGCCTTGGACTCTGATTTAAGTTTGAATGCTATTTGGAACCCTGACACTAACCCGAATCTCTCTTAAAACCTTAAGACGGGGCCGCATTGAGGCTAGGCCAGCAAATGCAGCAGGGAGGGGGTCAGATTGGAGGGGCCCTGCAGCAAGCTGTCGCTTCGCCAGCTGCGCCAGTGCCAGCCACTGCCCCGCGAGCCCAGGAGGCCGCCCCTCGTTTCCACGCCACATTCGATGGCAACCCGAAGAAGCTGGCCTATTTCCTCCACAGAGTGTGGGCATACATCGATGAATACGGGGCACAATACCAAACTGATAGACAGCTGATTGACAAGATAACCGAGGGGATGAATGAAGGGGAAGCAGCGGAGTGGGTAGCCGAGCTCCACGATGAAGCGGCCCCCGAGCTAAATAACATGGACGACTTTGTCCAGTTAATGAGGGTCAGATTCCACGACGAGGCCCAGCAGGTAGACACCGAGGAACAGATCCAAAAGTTGAAGCAAGCGGGACGCCCAGTGAAAGAACTGGTGTGGGAGTTTAGAAGAGCAGCAGGGAAAGTGTGGGACTGGCCCGAACGGCTCTTGGTGCACACTTTCCGAGATGCACTGGATCCGGAGTTGAAAGAGGCATGTGAAATCAGGGGGGTCCCGTGCCAGGTCCAAGATTGGTATTCCACTGCCATCGCTCTGGACCATGTAGCACGGAAGAAACCCCCCCTCGATCGGCCAGCTAGAAGGCAATTGGACAGCAGGGTTCCGCCTAGGCCAGCAGCAATCCCACGCTTTGAGACGATGAGGGGTGTAAAATGCTATAGGTGCGGTCAAGCCGGCCACCGGGCAACCGAGTGCCTGGCACCAGCCCCCATCCCTCTGCCGAGGACCAGGCCACCTCCCGGTCCCAGGAGAAGACCAGCAAAGCCACCGGAACTGGGATGGTTGGCCCTGCAATCGGAGGAGCCCCCTCCCCCTCCAGACGATGGCGAGGCGGAGGAGTTGGCCACGTGTTGGGAAGAGGGGGCAGCTATGAAGATGACCCGATGGTGAGTGAAGCAGTCCGCCCTTTTCTCATAAAAACAAAGATTACAGTGCCCGAAACAGGGAAAGAAGGGGAGGTAGATGCCATAATTGACATGGGCTGTTCAAGGTGCCTAATCAGCAAGATAGTGGTGGAAAAGTTAGGAATCCAAACCAGGCCCCTAGCCAGCGCCATCTGATTCCAACAACTGGACGGAACTCTAATTGGGGGGGGGGCGCCACTCTCCTCACCAAGCCCATAGAGTTAAAGATTGGACGACACCACGAACTTATTCGGTTCATAGTAGCCCCCAAGATGTCAGAAGCCATCATCCTGGGACTTGCTGGACGGGAGCGATTGATGCTGGTGTCGACCACCTTCGGAGTGGGAGTTTTTTGCACAGCTGCCTACGTAGTCAGTGGGGCGTAGCATGTTGAGATCTTCCCCACTGCTCCTGCTGTAATCCATCTTGTTTAACATTGGAGGGGTGATGGCGGCCGCTCCTGGAGTAACAGCTCTCCGGGAACTTCGCGTTTGACTGGTTCCTGATCATTCTGATCAACTTTGGGATGTCCTTTGAACGCTCTCGCCATTGTGACTTTCTCTCATGCTCATTATAGGCTTGCCCCCCCCTTCTTGGCAGTCTCTCTGGCGTCTCTGCAGAGGGTAATGATTGCTGCCCTTCCCCCTGCCATTATTACAACTATGATGATTGAGGAGGAGGTAAAAGGGGTTTGTGGCCTTCTCTGCATGTTGACACATGGACTGAGAAACGAGGAAAATTATCCTCCTGAGGGAGAGACTTTGGAGTCATCAATATCACCCTTGTTGGGAGACCTACATTTTCTCCCCAGAGAACTGCTCCAGTCTGCGACACCATCTGGGTTGGGAAACCTACATCTTTCCCCATGTAAATTACCCCCCCTCTCACGGCAAAGGTGCCAATGATGAACTTGAACTTTTTAGATACTGGCACTCCCTTTCCCCATCTCTCATTTTATATTTACTTAGCTTCCCTTACTATTTTAATCTGCTGTTGTTTTATTTTTATATATTACCCCGGGGGGGACTGTACAAGTGTATTTGTGAACGATTGGGGAGGATGAAATATGTAGATTGTAGAGAGTGGTTTGGATAGAATGAGTGAGTCAGGGGCTAGGATTCTGCCCCCCTCTGCTGAGTGTGGAAACAGAAGCAGAGGGGGGTCGGAGTCCGACCCCAGGCTCAGTATGAATGGAATGTATGGCCTGCCGGGAAAGAGGGGGACCAGTGGGAGAGGGGATGGGATCTCTGGTGGGATGGGGAGTGGGAGCATTACGGTCATAACAGGGAGAGGTAGGTATGGCGGGAGCAGAGGGGTAGGCCGCTCTCGGGGAACGAGAACTCGCTGTTTGCAAGTGATTCCTTGTTCTGGCCCCTCTGGTTTGGTTCCATCTAGCACAGCCCGAGTACCTGGTAACAGGGGTGAAATCCTCCCAGTTCGCTCTTACCTGTTGGTCGCCGCACAGCCGAAGAACCTGGCGGCGTTCGTGGCGCGGGGCTTCCCCCACCCGCTTCCCCCGCCCACCTGGACGCTGGCATTTGCGTTCTTTTGCCCTCTGCGCATGCGCAAAGCGTTCTGCTTGCGCAGAGGGCAAAAGAACGCAAATGCCGGCGTCCAGGCGGGTGGGGGAAGCGGGCGGGGAAGCCCTGCGCCGCGAACGCCGCCAGGTTCTTCGGCTGTGCGGTGACCAACAGGTAAGAGCGAACCGGGAGGATTTCACCCCTGGCTGGTAACCAGGGATGTCAGGGCCCTGGGCTCAAGCTGCTGCTGTTGAATGCCAGGTCGATTACGAACAAGGCCCCCCTTGTACGGGATCTAATCCTGCCATCACCTGGCGAAACCTCGGAGGCAGTCCAGGAGTTCATGGCTTCCATGACAACCATGGACCTGACCCAAGTAGTTCAGGGTCCGACTCATGAGGGAGGTCACATGCTTGACCTTGTGTTTCTCTCGGGGCAGTGGAGAGATAATCTGAGGCTGAAAAGTTTAGTCACAGTACCCTTGTCGTGGTCAGATCATTTCCTTCTGAGGTTGGATTTCATGGCACCACTCCTCCACCACAAGGAGGCGGGACCGATTAAGTTGTTCCGCCCCAGGCACCTAATGGAATCCCAAGGATTCCAGAGGGAACTTGGGGAAATACCTGAATCCCTGGTTCACAATTCATCTGAGTCTCTGGTGGCTGCCTGGAACCGGGCGGCAGCGGGGGCTTTAGATCGAATTGCGCCTTTGCGGCCTCTCCGTGGCAGCGGATCCAGGAGAGCTCCTTGGTTTACCGAGTAGCTCTGGGAGATGAAACACCATAAGAGACGCCTAGAGCGACGATGGAGAGCCAGTAAAGCTGAATCCGACCGGACACTATTAAGAACTTTTATTAAGTCTTACTTAGTGGCGATACGGGCGGCAAAATGTTCGCATTTTTTCGCCCTTATTGCATCCGCCGATTCTCGCCCAGCCGCCCTGTTTAGGGTGACTCGCTCCCTTCTTGCTAAGGAGGGAGTTGAAGATCCCTTGCAGGGCAGAGCTGAGGAATTTGCTCAGTTTCTGGCGGATAAAGTCACTCAGATTCTTAGTCCTGTTATATTGGATGAATTTGAGCCTATCACTCCTGATGATGTGGACAAGGCCATAGGAGCGATGAGCGCCTCCACTTGTTTATTGGACTCGTGCCCCTCCTGGCTGGTTTCTGCCAGCAGGGAGGTGTCACGCGGCTGGCTCCAGGCGGTTGTGATCGCATCTTTGAGAGAGGGGTCCATCCCACAGCCCTTAAAAGCTGCGGTGGTGAGGCCCCTCCTCAAGAAGCCTTCCCTGGACCCAGCGGATTTAAAGAACTTCCGTCCAGTCTCCAACTTGCCCTTCGTGGGTAAAGTTGTTGAGAAAGTGGTGTCGCTCCAACTCCTGCGGTTATTGGAGGACACTGATTATCTGGATCCCTTTCAATCGGGTTTCAGGCGTGGCTACAGTACAGAGACTGCTTTGGTCACCCTGATGGATGATCTCTGGTGAGCCCGGGATGGAGGTTACTCCTCCATCCTGGTGTTACTTGACCTCTCAGCGGCTTTCGATACCATTGACCATGGTATCCTTCTGCACCGACTCAGTGAGGTGGGAGTGGGAGGCACCATTTTATGGTGGTTCTCCTCCTACCTCTCCGATAGGACGCAGTCGGTGTTGACAGGAGGGCAGAGGTCGGCCCCTATTTTGTTTTGTGTTTTGTACCATCATATTATCAGATTCTTTATCATTGTCTTTATTAATATCCTTATTAAAATCCTCATTGTCCAGTGCTTTCTCCATTTTAGTCTTACTTTCATCTTCAAATCCCATGATGCTTCTTCTTAAATCTTTGTAAAGAGCTACAATGTCCTAGTATATGCTCGATCCCATGTTGATTCACAAATCCTTTTTTCCTTCTGTAATCTTTTTTAAAGTTCTTTTAAAATTTAGGCAGCCAACAGATGTCAGTAGTTGTTTTCCTTATCCCTTTTTTTGATACAAAGTAAGAACAAGCTATTTGTGTATGATAAGTCCAGCTGTCTAGTAATATCTTTCCAACAGCCTAACATAAAATATTTTTCTCTGTGCCAAATACAGTGTCCATTTAATATGTAAAATGTAGCCTTTTAAATTCATTTAGTGCTCAGCCAAATTTCATAGCAGATGAAGACACTTCAGCTAGCAAATGTAAGCTCTTTTCAGTAACAAATATGAACAAAATATCCAATGCTTTATTTTAGCCAAAACAATCTCTCAGTTCGAGGTCACCAGCTGTGTAAACAGTCACTAATGGAAAATTTGACAATTGAAACAAATCTTCAAACCAGCAGATGGCACTCTTAATCAATCAGGAGCCAATCTTACAGCACCCCGACCCAGAACGACAATTCATCATTCAGTTGGACACTAGCGATGTAGCTGTGGTGGCAGTGCTGTTACAAAAGGATGAGAAAGGCCAACTCCTGCCATGCGCTTACGTTTTGAAGAAACTTACAGCGACTGAGAGGAGATGGGCCATTTGGGAGAAAGAAGCCTATGCCGTTCGTTGGATGCTGCTTACTTGGAGACAATTCCTAGAAGGGGGTAAGGTACCTTTCGAGGTATGGACAGACCATAAGAACCTCAAGGCCCTGAAGACCCCTAGGAAACTCTCACCCAAACAAGTGCGATGGCCGCAATACTTTAGGCAGTTCAAATTTGAACTGAAACACATCCCAGCGGGGAAAAACCTACTGGCGGACGCGCTGTCCAGGAAACCGCAGTATGACAGTCAAAGAGAAGAGGAATTCCACTCAGTCATTCCCTCCTCACCAGAAGGAGCAGCAGGCACTCCCCCCTCAAAGGGGGAACTAGTAGCCCCTGTCCTCACCAGAGGCCAATCCAGACGGTCGAGCGCCCAGAGCCAGGAAGAGTGGACTGAAAAATTTAAGGCAGCCCTGCCTAGCTATCCTTGGCTCAATGACAACAAGGAGATCTTGACCATGAGAGAAGGATTGGCTTGGAAGGGGTCCAAATTATATGTGCCTGCCAGCCTCAGACTGCAAGTGCTCCAGTGAAGCCACGACGCCAAGCTAGGAGGACACTTTGGGTTCCTGAAAATCCTCCACCTGACGCGAAGGCAGTTTTGGTGGCCAAAAATGAAAACTGAGGTGGAGGACTATGTAAAAAACTGCGCCACCTGCGCCACCAGGAAACACCGGCCAGGGAAACCGCCTGGACTCTTGCAGCAGGTGGCTGATCCAAGCAAATCCTGGGAAGAGATAGCTATGGACTTCATAGTGGAACTCCCAGATAGCAAAGGAAATACAGTGATCTGGACGGTCATCGATTTGTTCTCCAAGCAAGCCCACGTCGTCGCTTGGTCCGGATTGCCATCTGCCAGACACCTAGCAAAATTGTTCCTCAAGCACATCTACCGCTTACATGGAGTCCCAAAGAGAATCATCTCTGATAGAGGCGTACAGTTCACCGCCAAGTTCTGGAGAGAGTTTCTACGCGCAATTGGATCCACACAAGGACTCAGCTCGGCTTTTCATCCGAGTACAAATGGCGCAGTGGAATGTTCGAACATAATGGTGGAACAATACCTCCGTTGTTATGTAGATTACCAATAAGACAATTGGGCGGAGCTGCTACCATTTGCAGAAGTAGCGTATAACAATGCTGTCCACAGCAGCACCGGCTTGACCCCTTTCCAGATCACCAGCGGCCAAGAGTTCGTTCCCATGCCGGAACTACCCATGGAAGCACCCACTTTCATGTCCCTGGCTGAATGGATGGAAGCGTTGAAGAAAGGATGGGAAAACACCAAGAAAGCGCTGACTGAGGCTGCTGAGACCTATAAGAAGCAAGCAGACAAGCACCGAGCGCTCCAACCCTCTTTCCGAGTGGGGGATAAAGTTTTCCTATTGACAAAATATATCCAATTGAGATTGCCCAGCAAAAAGCTAGGGCCAAAATTCTTGGGACCCTTCCCAATAGTCAAAATAATTAACCCGGTCACCGTACAGCTCGCATTGTCAAGAATATTGGGGAAAATCCTTACTAAAACCGGTGATCAGATCCAACCTGAGACCACAAACGCAGCCTCCGCCTCCCCCGGTAGTAATACAGGGGGAGACGCACTATGAAGTAAAAAGGATCTTAGACTCCCGAGTACTTAGAGGTCAATTACAATACCTCATTCATTGGAAAGGGTACCCTTTGTCTGAATCCACATGGGTGAAAAGTTGGAAAGTGAAAGCAGACAGATTAGTTAAACAATTCCATGATAAGTACCCAGATAAGCCAAAGGGTCCCCCTGGGGGGGAGGGGTGGTTAAGACTGTTGAGTTAACCCCTTGTGATCTCTCTCTCTCTCCCTCCCTGCAGGATACGTTCTTTTCTTGAGGGGGAGGCCGCCTGTCGAGCTGATGAAGCAGTTTGGGGAAAACATCGGCTCGCCACACTATTCTTAGAAGGCCTGATGACTATGGGAATCTGGGAGGGGTGATTTCATGAGGGAGCAGATGTAGCCATAACACATTCTTTCTAGAGACTCAAGGTCATCCTTTGTCCACCACCTGCCCGGAAGCTGGGAGGAGGAACAGCCACGCTGGCAGAAGATGAGTGGGCAACATGACCCATTTGAGGGTGGGGGACAAGGGTGCGAACTTTCAACTGGGTGGGAAACTTTGGGGGTGTCACATTCGGGTTTCCCATGGAGGTGCCAACATGGCTTCATCAATAAATTGGAACTTTGAGGAGTACTTTGCCTTGGACTCTGATTTAAGTTTGAATGCTGTTTGGAACCCTGACAGCTATCAATTGATCTCTGTGTAGATGGTGCAGGGGAAATTGTAGATGGATTTAATGTTGTTTTCTTTCCTGTTTTTGTTAAAAGATTTATATTTGACATTCTCAGTTTTTGCACAATTGTATCCCATACAACACTCATATATCAAATTTCTATCTATTAAGGTATTCCATAACTGTTTTACGCTATTATTAAACACCCTATCGCTCTACCTTATCTTATTTATTTGTTCCTTATTTTTCTTATCACTATATTGTATAGTATAGTATTGTAATGTAATATTTTATATCTTTATTTCTAACAAACTGCTTACTTAAATAATTAGTTATTTTATAATAAATCACCTTTGGTTAATATATAACAACTTAATATATGGTATAACGATATTTGACAAAGTATATAGTATATAGTATATAGCCGTGATGGCGAACCTATGGCACGCGTGCCACAGGTGGCACGCGGAGCCATATCTGCCGGCACGCAAGCAGTTGCCCTAGCTCAGCTCCAGCGTGCATGTGCGCACTGGTCAGTTGATTTTCAGCTCACACAGAGGCTTTGGGACCGCGTTTTCAGCCTCTGGAGGGGTGGGGGAGGGCATTTTTGTCCTTCCCAGGCTCCAAGAAAGCCTCTGGAGCTTGGGGAGGGCAAAAAACGGGCCTACCGGGCCCACCAGAAGTCAGGAAATGGGGCAGCGGGGGGGTCATGCGTGGGGAACGGGACATCACAGGGGGTCACGTGTGCATGCTCAGGGGGGGCGGGGCATGTGGGAGGCATTGAATTATGTGTGTGGGCACGCGTGTGCGTGTGATAGCACGCGCATGCACGCTTTCGGCACCTGAGGGAAAAAAGGTTCGCCATCACTGGTATATAGTATATAGTATATAGTATATAGTATATAGTATATAGTATATAGTATATAGTATATAGTATATAGTATATAGTATATAGTATATAGTATATAGTATATAGTATATAGTATATAGTATATAGCAGTGATGGTGAACCTTTGCCAAAAGGGGGGGGGGGAATGTGGGGGATCACGTGTGTGCGTGCCCACACTCATAATTCCATGCACCCCCGCACATGCACGCATGACCCCCCTGCTCCCAGCATGCAATGGCACGCCCATTTTTCGCTCTCCCCAGGCTCCAGAGCCTTTCTAGGAGCCTGGGTAGGGCAAAAACGGCCTTCCCCACCCCCTCTGGAGGCTGGAAACAGCCTGTTTCCCGACTCCCAGTGGGCCCAGAAGGCCCGAAAATCAGCCGGCTGGTGCACACATGCACGCCGGACCTGAGCTCGCGTGCCCACCGATATGGCTCCGCGTGCCACTTGTGGCACCCGTGCCATAGGTTCGCCATCACGGGTATATAGTATATAGTATATAGTATATAGTATATAGTATATAGTATATAGTATATAGTATATAGTATATAGTATATAGTATATAGTATATAGTATATAGTATATAGCCGTGATGGCGAACCTATGGCACGGGTGCCACAAGTGGCACGTGGAGCCATATCGGTGGGCACGCGAGCTCAGGTCCGGCGCGCATGTGTGCACCGGCCGGCTGATTTTCAGGCCTTCTGGGCCCACTGGGAGTCAGGAAACAGGTTGTTTCCAGCCTCCAGAGGGGGTGGGGAAGGCCGTTTTCACCCTCCCCAGGCTCCTAGAAAGGCTCTGTAGCCTGGGGAGAGAGAAAAATGGGCGTGCCATTGCATGCTGGGAGCAGGGGGGGTCATGCGCGCATGCGCGGGGTGCATGGAATTATGGGTGTGGGCACGCACACACGTGATCCCCCGCATTCACCCCCCTTTTGGCACGCGAACCAAAAAAGGTTCGCCATCACTGGTATATAGTATATAGTATATAGTATATAGTATATAGTATATAGTATATAGTATATAGTATATAGTATATAGTATATAGTATATAGTATATAGTATATAGTATATAGTATATAGTATATAGTATATAGTATATAGTATATAGTATATAGTATATAGTATATAGTATATAGTATATAGTATATAGCATTAGGGGGAGAGCAGTGGACAATCACAGAGGAATCTGGACGGTTTTTAATGACCACTGTGGACCTGGATATAAGAGTCAAGGACTAAGATCTAACCTTGACGGGTCGGGAGGTGGCACGTATGCACTCCCTATTGGCTCTATTCTTATTTATTATTGACTATTAACTATTTTAATTTAATTGTACCCCGGAAGTGGTGTGGTTGGTATGAAAGGGATTGGCTATGATTGGGATGACGAATGTGTAGATTGATGAAGTATGATGAGATAGAATGAGTGAGTCGGGGACCGGGGTGCGGACCCCCTTCGCTGAGTGTGCAAACAGAAGCGTAGAGGCCCAGCTCTTCCACCCAGCTCAGTGAGAATGGTACGCATAGCCTGAAGGGAGGGAGGAGGACCATTGAGATGGGGGAGGGGATCTCTGGAAGGGATGAGAGCCGGAACATCTCGGGCATGACGGGGAGAGGTAGGTATAGCGGGAGCCGAGGGGTAGGCCGCTCTCGGGGAACTAGAATTCGCTCGGTCCAAGCGATTCCTTGTTCTGGCCCCTCTTTGGTTCCAACAAGCTCATCCCGCGTACCTGGTGACCGGGGATTTCAGGGCCCTGGGCTCAAGTTGCTGCTGTTGAATGCCAGGTCGATTACTAACAAAGCCCCCCTCATACGGGATCTAATCTTGGAGGACGGGGCTGACCTGGCATGCATAACCGAAACCTGGCTGGGCAATGAGGAGGGTGCCCCTCTCAGAGATATGTCCGGACGGGTTCTCGGTTCAGCATCAGCCGCGACCTCAGGGAAGGGGTGGAGGAGTGGCTGTTATAGCACACCAGAATCTGTGTCCTCATAGGATCCCTGGCCCAGAGATTGTTGGGTGTGAGACGCTCCTTCTGAAGTTGGACTTAGGGGTTCAGGTGGGCCTTTTGCTGACGTACCTGCCTCCAAGCTGTGTTGCAAAGGCCCTGCCTGTGCTGCTCGAGGTGGTAGCTGGGCTGGCAATTGAGTTCCCCAGGCTTATGGTGCTGGGGGACTTTAACCTGCCTTCGCCTCGCGAATCCTCGGAGGTGGCTCAGGAGTTCATGGCCACCATGACAACCATGGACCTGACCCAAGTCATCCAGGGTCCGACTCATGAGGGAGGTCACACGCTTGACCTAGTGTTTCTCTCGGGGCAGTGGAGAGATGATCTGAAGTTTAGGGGTTTAGCCATCTCCCCTTTGTCGTGGTCAGATCATTTCCTACTGAGGTTAGATTTTATGGCCCCACTCCTCCACTGCAGGGAGGCGGGACCGACTAAGTGGTTCCGCCCCAGGCACCTAATGGAACCAGAAGGATTCCAGAGGGAACTTGGGGAGATACCTGAATCCCTAGTACACAATTCATCTGGGGCTTTAGATCGAATTGCACCTTTGCGACCTCTCTGAGGCAGTGGATCCCGGAAGGCTCCCTGGTTTACTGAGGAGCTCCGGGAGATGAAACGCCATAAGAGACGTCCAGAGCGATGCTGGAGAGCCAGTAAAGCTGAATCTGATCGAACACTACTAAGAGCCTATGTTAGGTCTTATTTAGTGGCGATAAGGGCAGCAAAACGATCTCATTTTTCCGCTCTTATTGCATCCGCAGATTCTCGCCCAGCCACCTTGTTTAGGGTGACTCGCTCCCTCCTCGCTAAAGGGGGGATGCGAGGAACACTTGCAGGGTAGAGCTGAGGAATTTGCTCAGTTTCTGGCAGATAAAGTCACTCAGATCCGGTCGAACCTGGACTCCGATTGGACAGGGCCAGCCGAGTTGACAGGGACTGGTCTTAGTCCGGTTTTATGGGACGAATTTGAGCCAGTCACTCCTGATGATGTAGACAAGGCCATGGGAGCGATGAGCACCTCCACTTGTTTATTGGACCCGTGCCCCTCCTGGCTGGTTTCGGCCAGCAGGGAGGTGTCACGTAGCTGTCTCCAGGTGGTTGTGAATGCTTCTTTGAGAGAGGGATCCATGCCGTGACCGTTAAAAGTTGTGGTGGTGAGGCCCCTCCTCAAGAAGCCTTCCCTGGACCCGGCAGATTTAAAGAACTTCCGTCCGGTCTCCAACCTTCCCTTTGTGGGGAAGGTTGTAGAGAAAGTGGTGGGGCTTCAGCTCCTACGGTTATTGGATGACACTGATTATCTAGATCCCTTTCTATTGGGTTTCAGGCGCAGCTACAGTATGGAAACTGCTTTGGTCACCCTGATGGATGATCTCTGGCGAGCCCGGGATTGTGGTTATTCCTCCATCCTGGTGCTACTTGACCTCTCAGCGGCTTTCGATACCATTGACCATGGTATCCTTCTACGTCGTCTCGGCGAGGTGGGAGTGAGCGGCACCGTATTATGGTGGTTCTCCTCCTACCTCTCTGATAGGACGCAGTCGGTGTTGACAGGGAGTCAGAGGTCAAGCCCTAGGTCCCTACTTTGTGGAGTGCCTCAGGGCTCGGTCCTCTCGCCCATCCTGTTTAACATCTACATGAAACCACTGGGTGAGTTCATCTGACGACACGGGGTGAGGTACCAGCAATATGCTGATGATACCCAGTTGTACATCTCCACCCTGTCTCAATTTAGGGAAGCAGTGGACGTAATGTGCCGATGCCTGGACGATGTTAGGGTCTGGATGGGAATGAACCGGCTCAAGCTCAAGCCTGACAAGACTGAGTGGCTATGGATACTGCCTCCCAGGGATTGTGTCGATTGCCCCTCCTTGGTTCTTGGGGGAGAGAAATTAACTCCCTCAGAATGGGTTTGCAATTTGGGTGTTCTCCTAGATCCACAGCTAAAATTGAATCAACACCTATCAGCTGTGGCTAGGGGGACCTTTGCACAGGTTCGCCTGGTGCACCAATTGCGACCCTACTTGGAGAGGGAGGCCTTACTCACGCCCTCATCACCTCACGGCTGGACTACTGTAACACGCTCTACACGGGGCTACCCCTAAAGAGTATCCGGAGACTGCAACTGGTGCAAAATGCAGCTGCACGAGCCGTAGTGGGTGTGCCAAGATACACCCACATAACACCTATTCTTCGCCAGCTGCATTGGTTGCCCATTAGTCTCCGGACGCAATTTAAGGTGTTGGTTTTAACCTTTAAAGCCCTACATGGCTCAGGGCCAGGTTACCTTCGGGACCGCATCCTACCGCATACCTCCCTAGGACCAGTTAGGTCCCACAGAGTTTGTCCCCTCCAGGTCCCATCAACCAAGCAATGCCGGTTGGTGGGACTGCGGGGGAGGGCCTTCTTTGTGGGAGCTCCGTCTCTCTGGAACCAGCTCCCTCCAGAGATACGGATTACCCCCACCATACTGGCCTTCCGTAAAGCCATGAAAACATGGCTCTTCCTGCAGGCGGGGGGAAATTAAGATAAATAATAAATAAATATATAGTATATAGTATATAGTATATAGTATATAGTACAGTGTTTCCCAACCTTAGCAACTTGAAGATATCTGGACTTCAACTCCCAGAATTCCCCAGCCAGCAAATGCTGGCTGGGGAATTCTGGGAGTCGAAGTCCAGATATCTTCAAGTTGCCAAGGTTGGGAAACACTGATATAGTATATAGTATATAGTATATAGTATATAGTATATAGTATATAGTATATAGTATATAGTATATAGTATATAGTATATAGTATATAGTATATAGTATATAGTATATAGTATATAGTATATAGTATAGAATAGAATAGAATAGAATAGAATAGAATAGAATAGAATAGAATTCTTTATTGGCCAAGTGTGATTGGACACACAAGGAATTTGTCTTTGGTGCGTATGCTCTCAGTGTACATAAAAGAAAAGATACATTTGTCAAGAATGGTTGTCATAGGGTTCAAGTAAGCAACCAGGAAACAATCAATATGAATATAAATCGTAAGGATATAAGCAACAAGTTACAGTCATACAGTCATAAGTGGGAAGAGATGGGTGATAGGAACGATGAGAAAAACTAATAGTAATAGTAATGCAGCCTAGTGAATAGTTTGACAGTGGTGAGGGAATTATTTGTTTAGCAGAGTGATGGCGTTTGGGAAAAAACTGTTCTTGTGTCTAGTTGTCTTGGTGTGCAGTGCTCTATAGCGACATTTTGAGGGTAGGAGTTGAAGCAATTTATGTCCAGGATGTGAGGGGTCAGTAAATATTTTCACAGCCCTCTTTTTGACCCGTGCAGTATACAGGTCCTCAATGGAAGGCAGGTTGGCAGTAATTGTTTTTTCTGCAGTTCTGATTATCTTCTGAAGTCTGTGTCTGTCTTGTTGGGTTGCAGAACCAAACCAGACAGTTATAGAGGTGCAGATGACAGACTCAATAATTCCTCTGTAGAACTGTATCAGCAGCTCCTTGGGAAGTTTGAGCTTCCTGAGTTGGCACAGAAAGAACATTCTTTGTTGTGCTTTTTTGATGACGTTTTAGGTCTTGAGATATGATGGAACCTAGAAATTTGAAGGTCTCTACTGTTGATACTGTGTTGTCTAGTATTGTAAGACGTGGTAGGATGGGAGGGTTTCTCCTAAAGTCTACCACCATTTCTACGGTTTTGAGTGTGTTCAGTTCCAGATTGTTCCGGTCGCACCACGAGGCTAGTTGTTCAACCTCCCGTCTGTATGCGGTTTCATCGTTGTCTCGAATGAGGCCAATCACTGTTGTATCATCTGCAAATTTCAGTAGTTTAACAGATGAATCGTTTGAGATGCAGTCATTGGTATATAAAGAGAAGAGAAGTGGTGAGAGTACACAGCCTTGGGGGGCCCCTGTGCTAATTGTACAGGTATCTGAAGTGATTTTGCCTAGCTTCACCTGCTGCTTCCTTTCTGTTAGGAATATAGTATATAGTATATAGTATATAGTATATAGTATATAGTATATAGTATATAGTATATAGTATATAGTATATAGTATATAGTATATAGTATATAGTATATAGTATATAGTATATAGTATATAGTATATAGTATATAGCAGTGATGGCTAACCTTTTTTTCCTCGGGTGCCGAAATAGTCCATGCGCGTGCTATCGTACATGTGTGCGTGCCCACACCCATAATTTAAAGCCCCCCCACTCACCCCCCCTGCGCATGTGTGTGTGACGCCCCCCCATTTCCCGATTTCCAGTGGGCCGGTAGGCCCGTTTTTTGCCCTCCCCAGGCTCCAGAGGCTTTCTTGGAGCTTGGAGAGGGCGAAAACGCTCCCCCCGCCATCCCGGAGGCCCTCCGGAGGCCAAAATTGCCCTCTCAGAGCCTCCACGCAAGCCAAAAATCAGCTGGTGGGCAAGCACATGCGCGCTGGAGCTGAGCTAGGGCAACGGCTTGTGTGCCGGCAGATATGGCTCCGCGTGCCACCTGTGGCACCCGTGCCACAGGTTCACCATCGCTGGTATATAGTATATAGTATATAGTATATAGTATATAGTATATAGTATATAGTATATAGTATATAGTATATAGTATATAGTATATAGTATATAGTATATAGTATATAGTATATAGTATATAGTATATAGCAGTGATGGCGAACCTATGGCACGGGTGCCACAGGTGGCACACGGAGCCATATCTGCTGGCACGCGAGCCGTTGCCCTAGCTCAGCTCCAGAGCGCATGTGCGTGCCCGCCAGCTGATTTTGGCTTGCACAGAGGCTCTGGGAGGGCAATTTCGGCCTCCGGAGGGCCTCCGGGGTGGCGGGGGGAGCGTTTTGCACTCCCCAAGCTCCAAGAAAGCCTCTGGAGCCTGGGGAGGGCGAAAAATGGGCCTATTGGGCCCACTGGAAGTCGGGAAATGGGGAAGTGGGGGGGTCATGTACGCATGCACAGGGGGGTGGGGCAAATGGGGGGCTTTGAATTATGGGTGTGGGCACGCACGTGCATGCGATAGCGCAGGCGTGCACTATTTTGGCACCCGAAGAAAAAAAGGTTCGCCATCACTGGTATATAGTATATAGTATATAGTATATAGTATATAGTATATAGTATATAGTATATAGTATATAGTATATAGTATATAGTATATAGTATATAGTATATAGTATATAGTATATAGTATATAGTATATAGTATATAGTATATAGTATATAGTATATACTGTAGTATATAGTATATTTATAGTATACTTCAAAAGATATGTAGAAGTAGAAAAAAAGTCTAGAGAAATATAGTACTTATCAATCTATTTTCACTTTCGTGTCAGTAAGAGTCCATTCAATTGTAGTCAAAATATTGCTTAGTCACGTATATATATCGCTGTCTCTTCCATTTAAGCAACAATTAATTTAGAATATCCTCCTTCTGTCCAATCATTCATTTAATAATTACCGTCCTCGTTTGTATATTCCAATTAACCCTATGATGTTCCTTAAGTCCAAACAATTCAGTTGTCAGATTATCCCAAAGTCAAACATTACAAACTTCTTTCTTTCTTTCTTTCTTTCTTTCTTTCTTTCTTTCTTTCTTTCTTTCTTTCTTTCTTTCTTTCTTTCTTTCTTTCTTCTTTCTTTCTTTCTTGGTTTCGTTGTGATCCGCTTTATTAAATGGCTTCTCAGCCAGAAGTTTAGTTCACACTTTCACTTCTTGTCTTAGTTCTTATTTTTGCTCCTCGCAGTGTCTAAATCCATTGATCTCAAATCATCAGTTATCCCAAAAAGGGAAAAGTAAAATCACTCATTTCTGATAAAGATATGTAAAAAGTATAATCCAAAGTAGTCTCTCTCACTGCTGCCGTTCTTGTGTCTCCGCTATCATTTCTTCCTCCACGATTGTGTGCTGTCACTCCGGTTTTCTTTTCAGCTCTGTTACAATCAAAAACCGCTTATTTTCTTTTTAGAGCATAAATCTTACCTCTCAGTCTTTTGTTCTGCTGACAATCTCATCATATAATCCAAAAAATTTAAAAGTTATTATATCCCGATCTTCACTTAGCTCCACTTTTTTGCTTCCTGCTGTGTGGCTGTCTTCGCTCTGGATCTGTCAAAGATGGCAGATTTTCTCTGGCCGGATTGAGGGGAGTTCTCCTGAATGAACAGATGTCTGCTTCACATCAGAACACTCTCCAGAGTGTCCCCTACAATTTCGCAGATCTCTCCAGGATCTGTGAAGCCTCGATTGGGCTCCCAACCACAGAAATTCGTGCTGTGAGTTCGGAGCCTGCTCTCACAGCACGCACCGCAAAGATAACACCACCGGAAGTCCTCCTATTATATTTCATATTTCTTAACCGACCATCTCCCTCCCTCTTGAAGATGTGGTAGGATAGTTTACACAAGGGGAAAAAGATTATTTGTTAGGCATAGCTAATAACAGAGTCAAGGCAGGAAAGTTGCCAAGGAATAATTTAGGCCATGGTTAAGTGCAAGGAAACTGTACAACCCTGTAAACTTTGAGGTGAGGTATATTCAGCAGTATCCTTCCCCAGATTGGCAGTCTCCAAATATGTTAGACAATGACTCCCAAAATTCACAACACAGAGAAGTCTGGGTCTTAAGGTCCTAAAACATCTGGAGAACTCCATGTTCAAAAGGAGTCACATGGTCACCATGGTTGTGTCTCCACAATGTACTAAACTATTAGTTGGACCATATTTTATTAAATTATCCAACTGCTGGAGTTCACAAAATACAGAACTATAAACCAACCACACTAATTGGATTCACACAACACACTGAACCATAGTTAATCAACCACATTTTAATCTCTCACGTTAGGAAAACCTATCATTTTTCAAAACTATTGAAGGCTATAGCTACATCACACTTCTTTATTTGTTGAAGTTGCATTCCATTTGAATGTAAAGCCCAGGCACTTAGAAAGAAGACTGAATTTTTGAGAGAAAAATCTCTTTCCTTCGCCAGCAAGATGTAGCATAATTTTGACATCTGAGTATTTATTACATCATTATCATTGATATTCTCGGACTTTCAACAGGTTGACCCAAACACGCGCCAGCTCTTTGGTATGTTCTGCATGTCCTTCCCCGTCAGACGTCCACCAGGGCTGTTATAGTCCCCACACAGAAGGATGTGCATCGGAAGGAGCCAGCGCCGGAACGGTACGGACGTCTCTCCACAGGGCTCTGTGGAGAGCGCCGAACCGCTGCCGTTTGGAGACCCGAACACAGGTCGGAACCGCTCAGGTGGAGCGGGGAGAAAGAAGACTACTTTGGTGGACCGTAGGGGTTGGCGCAGACCCCACGGAAGCCTTGGTTCCATGCTTCTTGGCCAGCGGCAGTATGGAGGGGGCCAGATGTGCCGCCATTAGTTCTGGCGGCGTTGTTGCTACAGAAAGAGACTGAAAGAGGAGCGTACCATCTGGGTGAGAGAATTCTTTTTTTTTTTGGATGATTTTTTTGGTAAAAAATCGGTGAAGACTTTAACCTAAATAAACTTGGAATTAGCTGCAATTAAGATCTGAAGCTCTGGGCGTGAGAGGAGGCTTTTTCGGAAGTCACTCTCAATCAGCGGCGGAAAGAGCATTCAAAAGAAAACTTTTACTTTTGGTTCCATATATAATTGAGGAGATTGGAGTGCCTTTAAAATTTTTTGTTCCTTCTTCTTTTTGTTAAATTTGCAAATTTCTTTTTTATTATCATTGGCCTTTTAAAGGGAAAGTTAATGCTGAACTGTGATATATCTCTTCGGTTTCTTTTTTGGCATTGAATACTGTATCTTTTTTTCCCTCTCACTCCTTTTTCCCCCCGTTTTGGAGCATTGTAACCGACTGAAATATAATGCCACCTAATGCTTGATACAATTTTTACACTTTGTAACAAGAGAGAACAGCTGCAGTTTTGTTTATAATATACTATCTTATTCAAGAGAACTGTTTATGTGTGAGCTGAGAAGATGTTTTGACTATATTCAGCTTCATGTCTGCAATCTGTTTTTTTTTTCTCTTTTTCTTCCCTTTGAACTTCTAAAATTGCACTGTAAGTTTTAACTTTACTTCGTTTGTTTGCTTTTTTTTGGCTATACCAAGTGGATTAAGGCGAGAGCCTGAAGAAAGAGCGTGTTTGATTTTGTTTTTTGATTCCCCTTTTCATTTTCTTTTTTGGATATTCGAAATTGGCCTTGGGATTTTTATTATTATCACCCCCATTGGATTACAAATTACCCACTGGATTACAAATCACAAATTACAAATACAGATTTGGATTACAATTTACGATTTGGATTATAAATTTGGGCAAAGATGGCTTCAAAGAAGATTCCACAATACCTTGCATCACAGTCTACTTCTTCACAGAGTCCAGGTCAGAAACCATCAGATACATCGGCAAAAATAGAAAAATTGAATTTGGAGCTAAAAACTATGATGCAAGCGTTATTTGAGGATTTTAAAATGGAGATTACTGGCAAGATGGAAACAAGTATGGGGAAGGTGGAAGGAGAGTTGAAGGAAGTAAGAGGCTTCCTGGAAAAAAATGAACAACGCTTACAGAAAGCAGAGGAAGAGATCCAAGAAACTAAAAAAGAAGTGCAGGAGGTAAAAGCCAATCAGATTGAATCTGATAAAAGACAAGAGAAGATAAATATAATTTCTGAGATGGATCGTTCTGATTATTACCTGAGATTTCAGAACGTAATAGAAGAGAAAGAGGAAAACCTGGCAGAAATAATGGTGAATATCTTGGCAGAAGCAATAGAAGAAGACAAAGAGAGACTGATGAATGATATTGACGAAATTTACAGAGTTAATACGAGATACGCGATAAGGAACAAACTAGCAAGAGAGGTTCATATAAGATTTACAAAAAAATCACGGAGAACAGAGCTTTTACAAAAGTTAAGAAATGCAACTCTTGAATATAAAAGGAAAGAGATTACAACCTTGAAGCAAGTCCCAAGAAAAGTTAGAGATCTCAGAAGAGATTACCAATTCTTGACAAAAATCCTGATTGAAAGAGTGATGAACTTCAGATGGCTCATTCCGGAAGGGATATTGCTATGGTGGCAAGGCCAGAAAGTAAGATTGGATACAACGGACAAAGCTGAATTCTTCTATAGACAACACTTTGTATATGGCGAGGAAGAAAGAAGAGAGAGAGAGGCCAGAGAGATAAGACCACAAAAAGAAGGGACAAATGGAAAAACTAAACTATTGCCTACACTACAGGAGGAAGCGATGCTAGAGAAAGAGAAAGAGAAAGAGCTAGAAGGAGCAACAGCAATGGAGATAAAAGATCAAAGGGAAATGAGAATGACAAGATCGACTAAGATATTGAAGTAAAAAATCATGGAGGACGAAATAAAGATGATGTCAATGAACATAAATGGACTAAACTCGGCTATCAAAAGAAAAAGGATACTCAACAGTTTGAAAAAATTGAAGATGGATATTATTTGCTTACAAGAAGTACACATTAAGCAGCAACATAAGAAATTCCTAGAATGTACGCGATTAGGAGAATCATATATGACATTAGCAGATCAAAGCAAAAAAGGAATAATACTATATATACAAAAAAAAATAACTTCAAGACATATATATAACGATGAAGACGGAAGGATTCTTTTTTTTAAAAAAATAGTTTTTATTTGATATATAAACATTAAAAATGACATACATACATAAAGACGACATGATATGTACATATATACATATAAACTTATACGGTAAACGTCTTCACATTTGTTCTCTTCTTTATATATTTTCTGTACAATTGTATCTATCTATACATATAACCTTTCTATTTTGATTTTTATTTAACTATAGGTTGATTATGACTTAATAGATATATACATATGTTTTTAATAAATATTCATATTTGTTATTCTGTAGGTTAGTGAGTTATACATTGTAATTTATCAGTCTAAGCATTTCTATGATTCTGTCTTTCCATTTCTCTTTTCAAACCAATTATAAAAAAGATTCCACGTTTCAAAGAATTCTGAATTTTCTTTCTGTTTCAGTTCTAATGTTAGTTTATCCAGTTCTGCGCATTCTAGAATTTTTTTTATTGTTATGTTCTCTGTCGGTACATCACCTTGTTTCCAGTGTTGTGCTAATGTTATTCTTGCCGCTGTTAATATATGGGTTATGATATACCAGTGTTTCTTTTCTATACTTTGCTCCAACATCCCTAACAAGAAAATTTCCGTTTTAAACATTATTTTTAAGTTGGTTATTTCTTGAAGCCAGGTATGTATTGTTTGCCAAAATCTTTTAGTTTTAGGACAGGTCCACCACATGTGAAAATACGTTCCATTTTTATTTGGGCACTTCCAGCATTTGGGGTTCGTGTTTAGATACATTCTGGCCAATCTCGCTGGAGGGAGGTGCCATCTATAGTACATTTTATAAATATTTTCCTGGTATGCGATTGATTTGGTTATTTTCAAATTTTTAGTCCAAGTTTCTTCCCAATGTTCCAAATTTACTTCGTATCCAAAGTTTTTATTCCAACTGATCAGATTCCCTTTAACCTTTTCTTTTTTCATTTTACAATTTATTAAGAATTTATAGATTTTGGTTATCATCTTTTTTTCTGGTCCCAATAGGATTTTATCTAATTCTGATTTCTTTTTGGCTATTCCAAATTTTTTCTTGTCCTCTTGTAGTCTATTTTTAATTTGATAGTATGGCCACCAATCTATTCCAATTCCTTGTTCCCTTAGAGTTTGGATCTCTTTTAAATTTCCTCGTTCGTCTAATAGTTCTTCATATTTAACCATTTTGTGTATGTCTGTTGTAGTGGAGTATGTGATTGCCTCCATGGATGAGAACCATATCGGAATTTCTTTATATTGTTGATGTTTTATTTTATTCCATATATTGTATAGTGCCTCTCTAATTTTATGTTTTTGGAAGTAAGAGTGAGTTTTATGTTTCCCGTCCCATATAAAGCCATGCCATCCTACCTGTAGATCATGTCCCTCGAGCGTTAATATTCTTTTATTGTTAATTTTGATCCAATCCGTTACCCACTGTAATGTTGCTGCTTGGTAGTAAGTTTCCCATTCAGGGAGTCCAAAGCCCCCTTGCTCTTTATTTTGTTGTAAGTGTTTTAGTTTAATTCTTGCCTTTTTCCCTGCCCAAATAAATTTGGATATCATTTTATTTAAGTTGTCAAAATATTTTCTGTCTAATTTAATTGGTATCGTTTGAAACAAATATAGTAGTTTTGGTAATACAGACATTTTAATCGTCGAAATCCTCCCTATTAATGAAATAGGTAATTTAGTCCATCTTTCCAAATCTTTTTCTATTTGTTTATTCAATTCTATATAATTATCGTTTTTAATTGTTGTACATTTGGCCGTTAGTATTATACCTAAGTATTTGATTTTTTTGACAACTTGGATACCCAGTTTCTCTTCTAACTCTTGGATTTGTTTATTTGGCAGGTTTTTTGTTATTATTTTGGTTTTATTTTTATTAATTTTTAGGCCTGCTACTTTTCCAAATTTATTTATTTCTTCTACTAATTTTGGTCCCACATCTATAGGACTTTCCATATTAAAGACCATATCGTCTGCGAAAGCTTGAAGTTTATACTCTTGTCCTCTAATTTTGAGTCCTTCAATGCTTGGGTTTAGCCTAATTTGTTGTAATAACATTTCTAGTGTAAATATAAATAGCAAGGGGGACAGTGGGCATCCCTGTCTTACTCCTTTTTGAATATCAAATTTATCCGTTGTATCTTGATTTATAATTATTTTAGCTGTTTGTTTTGAATATATAGCTCTAATCATCCTAATGTATTTGGGGCCAAAATTTGTGATCTCTAGTTTTTTAATGAGAAAGTCCCAATTTAGATTATCAAATGCTTTTTGGGCGTCGAGGAACATGAGCGCTACAGGTTTTCCTGGATTTACCTCGTAATATTCTAATATATCTATAATCGTTCTCGTATTATTTCTAATATTTCTGTTTGGGAGGAAACCATTTTGGTCAGGGTGTATGTTTTTATTGATTATGTTTTTTAGTCTTTCTGCCATTATGGTAATAAAGATCTTATAGTCCACATTCAACAGCGAGATTGGCCTGTAGTTCTGTATCTTTTGTTTTTCTATTTTATCTTTTGGAATTAATGATATAGTTGATTCTGCCCATGATTTTGGAATTTCCCCTTTATCTAAGACTTCATTGTATGTTGCTAATAATAATTGTTTAATAGAATTTTGTAATTGTTTGTAACACTCCGCTGATATACCATCTGGTCCTGGTGTTTTATTATTTTTTGTTTCTTTATATCTTTTTCTAATTCTAAGAGTGTTATTTCTTCATCCAATGTATTTCTATCTGGTTCTGTTATTGGTATATCTTTTGCTTGTTGCAGGTAGGTTTGTATGTCTTCTTCCCTTATTTCCTCTTTTTTGTATAATTCTTTAAAATATTTAATTATTATGTCTTTTTTGTCCTCTATTGTTGTTTTCAATTCACCATTCTCATCCTCTAGTTGTTGTATATGTCTTTCTTCTCGTTCCTTTCGTAGTTTATAGGCTAGCCACCTACCTGGCTTATTGGCATTTTCAAAATAGTTTTGTTTTGCTATTCTAATTTTCTGTGCCACCTCTTCTTGTGTCAGTAGGTTAATTTTATGCTTAACTAGGGCCTTTTCTTCTCTAATTTTTTCATTTAATGGTTCGGTTTGTTGTCTATATTCTAGTTCTCCCATTGTCCTTTGTAACTCATTAATTTGTTTATTTTTGTTTTTATTTCTCCTTATGGTATATGTTGTGGTTAATCCTCTTACATATGCTTTTGCGGTATCCCATATATTTTGAATCGTAGTGTCGGTATTCCAGTTTTCCTTCATAAAGAAGGCTAGCTCTTTTTCCATATAATTGATATAATCTTTTTCTTTTAGTATCGCCTGGTTCATAAACCATCTGTTATTTGCCCTTTTCCTCCCTTTTATTGTGAAGACTATAGGATTATGATCCGCCCATATATTTGGTTTTATTTCGATTTCTTGTGTTTTATTCAATATTTCTATGTCTGCCCAGACCATATCTATCCTCGACCAGGAGTTTTGTGGGGTTGAATAATATGTATATTGATTTTCTTGTGGGTGGTTTTCCCTCCATACGTCTCTAAGGTTGAATTCCCTGGCCAAATCAAAAAATTCACATGGTAATATCTTTCTTTCATGGCATTTTTTATTTGCTGACTTATAGTCCAATTTGTTGTCTGGTACAGCGTTAAAATCTCCCACTATACATATGTTTCCTTTTTCTAGTTTAACTATCTGTTCATGCAGTTCTTTAAAGTATTCTTTTTGTTTACTGTTCGGTGCATATATTATTATAAGTAACATTTTTTTTTAGTGTATTGAAATTTCTATCATCAATGTTCTACCTTCATTATCCTGAAATAGTTGTTTTGGTTGCAACCAATCCTTAACATATACTGCAATTCCTTTCTTTTTTGAATCATCCAGTGATGTAAACAGTTTCCCTAGTTTTTGTACTTCTAATAGTTTAACATGTTCTTTTTTAACGTGTACCTCTTGTAGACAGATTATATCTAAATTTTGCTTTTGTAGTTTATTGAATGTTTGTCTTCTTTTAATCGGCGAATTAATTCCATTTATGTTAACTGATAGAATTTTGGCTAAATTTTCCATTTTATTATTTTACTGCTGCCTTGGCTGTTTTTAAACTTCGTGTTTCTATTTGGGTCTTACTATGGACTTTCTCCAACTTCTCTCTTTCTTCTACACTTTGTTCCTCTTGACTTTGTGTTTCTAACTCAATGCTACTCTCTCCCTCTAATTCTAGGTAGTGCTCAATGAAGTGATCTGCCTGTTCGAATGTGTCTATTCTTATTTTTTTATCTTTCCATGTAACCAGAAGTCCTTCTGGTACTAACCATCTGAATGGTATTCCTTTTCTTATTAATTTTACTGAAAGGTACTGGAAGTCTCTCCTTTTGTCCCTTATTCTTTTTGGTATCTGTTTCAAAACTACAATATCCTTTCCTTTATAGTTTATTTGTCCTGTTCTTGTAATTTTGTAAATCTCGTCTCTTATATGTTTTTTTGTGAATTTCACATGGATTTCTCTGGGCAATTTGTGTTTCCTTATGTAGTTGTTCTGTACTCTGTATATCTCATCAATGTTGTTTTTTATTTCTTCCTTATCTACTTGGAGGACTTCTGCCAGAATTTCTGACATTACATTACGAGTATCTTCTTCCTTATCTTCTAGAATATTTTGAAATCTAAGGTAGTAGTTTGCTTTCTCGAACTCAAGCAGGGAAATTGCCCCTTCTAACTCTCTATTTATCGTTCTCAGTCTTTCTTCTGTTGCATCTTGTCTTTTTTCTGCCTTCTCTGCTTTTTCCACTATTATTTTTATTTGTTGATCATGGTTAGCTACTATTTCTTGTATGCTTTCCATTCTACTATCTAGCTTCTTAATATCTCCTTTGACCACCTCGAAATTCCCTTTCATTTCCTCATGGTTGTTTTCTATTGTCTCTTGTGTTTTTGTCTGTTTCTCCTGTGATGCAAACATAAACTCCTGAATTCTATCAAGTGAAGCCTGCATAGATTGTAGGGAAGGTGTCTGTCCCTGCTTCTCTATTGTCGTCATTTCTGTTATTAATTTTTGTCCTGCCGGTGATGGTGCAGTTGGAACTGCTTTCTTTGCAGTTCTTGTCACTGTAGTCAAGGACATTTGTGTTTTTGTAAAAAAGTTATAGTTTTTAAAGAAATTACTCCACACTCTCATATAACCCCCTTATATGTTGGCTATATTCTAGACCACTTTTACCGGTGTTTTAAATATTATACTGTTTGTACTTCTTAATTCTTAATTCTCAGTTCTTAATTCAATTTTCTTTATATTGTTATATCCCCCTATAGTTAATCTAAACAATCAATCTCTATCCTTATCAGTATATTAATATAACAATATGTCGATCAATCTATCTATCTATTTATACAATTACTTATCAATATATATATAATAAGTATAATAGATTCAATCTTTTGTAAATATTCCAGTACTTCTTTTAAATTAGCTAAGTAAGAAAGATTATTATGATGTTCTTATTTTGTTATTTAACTAAGTATTCAGTACAAATCAGCATTCTATATTCAGTCTCAGGCTTTTTTTTTTACCAAGAGAAGCAGTCAATATGTCCTCCTTTAGATTCCAAGATGTCTTCTGTTTCAGGGAACTGCACAGTCACTGTCTTTTTAATTATAGTCCTTTTAGTCCTTTTATCTGTCTCTATTATATAACTCCTCTTTCTGTAGCAGATCAGATATTGAACAGCAACTTTTCCAAGTTCACAGCAATTTAAAATGTAACAGTTTCAAATATATGTTCCAAATTTTAAACTAATCCTCAACCGTGGTTGTTAGAATGTATCCCCTTCGGCTTCTCCAAGATGTCGCTGTCAAAAAAAGTTCAATGTCACCGTGGCAATCTCTTTCTTATTTGCTTCTTCTGTGAACGCAACAGAGTCAATATTTCCACTGGTCCTACGCTTCCTTAATTATCAGACTCCAAAATAGTTCAATTCTTAAATCTAGCAACAGTTTTCTCCAGTCCTTTTCCAATCTCCTTCCCCACCCCCAATATCGTCTCTTATAACTCCTTACCGATCGTGTGCTGCCCGTTCCTCTCAGGAGACTATCGCTTTCCGCCTCTGCTTTTCTGTCTCCGATTTCAGCAACTTTCAGCACTTTTCAGGTTTGGTGAAGAAGTTGTCAAGCATTTACTGTTTCACTCTCGCTTTTCTTCCTCTACATTAAGATCAAAGCGCCATGTCTCTGGATCGTCTTCTAACGCCGATCTCTTTCGTGGCTGTTATCGGGGTTTCCACCTATTTCAACGGGAGGTAGCACCTTCCCCCGTTGCTGTTCAGTGTCCCCCTTCTTTTCGCGATCTCCTCCAAAAAATCGCGCTCCGCTTTCGGCTTCCAGGACCACGAAAAGTCGGGCGAAGTTCGCAGCTAGCTTTCTTCGCTCCGCACCACCATAGCGCCCGCCCCGGAAGTCGAAGACGGAAGGATTCTTATGGTAGAAATAATAATGAATAACAAAAAGATTTTATTAGTTGCTATCTATGCTCCAAATGAAAAACAAGAAAAATGTTATACAAAGCTACACCAGAAAATAGTTGAACTAGCCTATGAGAATATATGTATACTTGGAGACTTTAATGCCATTGTGAATGCAGAGCTGGACTATAAATCATCAAAAAAGAATAAAACACAAAGGAAAAAACTGCCAAAATCCTTTTTTACTATGGTAGAAGAATTAAATTTATTTGATGCTTGGAGACAGAGATTCCCTGAAGAAAAACAATATACCTTTTACTCTTGTAGACATATGTCTTGGTCAAGGATTGATATGATATGGATGTCTCTGGAAATGTTAAATAACACAACAACAAATAAACATTGAATCTAGCACTTGGGCTGACCACAATCCATTAGAAATGACGTGGAAAGGAAAAAGGAAAAGAAGTAGATGGACATTAAATCAAGAAATACTACATGAAAAAGATTTCCAACAATTTGTAGAGAAAGAAATGAAATTTTTCTTTAAAGAAAATAAAAAGAACGATATATCTCTACAAACAGTGTGGGATACAGCAAAAGCATACTTTAGAGGATTGGCGATGACTTATACTGCAAAAAGAAATAAACAAAAACAAGCTATGCAGAAGAAATTGGAAGAAGAATATAAAGAGTTAGAAAAGAAGCTCCAAAAAGATCCACAAGATAACAATACCAAGATAATGATGGACTTGGGAAAGCACAAGTTAAATATGATTGAGAATGAAGAAATTGCAAGGAAAACAAAAAGCGCTAAACAAAACTTTTTTGAACATGCTAATAAACCAGGGAGATGGTTAGCCTACAAGATAAAGAAAGAGAAAGAAAAAAAATGGATAAAACAACTGGAGGACATGGATGGAGACATTAGATATGGAGATGGAGGAAAAAAAAGATTGCATGGACTTATTACAAAGCATTATATGCACAAGAGAAAATAGACAGTAAAAAAATAGATCAGTTCTTGGAGAAAGTGGATCTACCAAAAATACCAGATAAATATAAAACTCTATTAGAAGAAAAAATTACAATGTCAGAATTGACAGTGGCAATTAAAAAACAGAAAAGTGGCAAAGCCCCAGGCCCGGATGGAATACCGGCACAAACTTATAAAATTTTTGAGGAGTCATTTGGAATTGTAATGCTAGAAGTATTTAATGAATTAATTATGTAAAATAAAATTTCTGATTCGTGGACAGAAGCATTTATAACTCTCATTCAAAAAGAAGAGGCCGATCTGCAAAAAATAAAGAACTATAGGCCGATATCACTTTTGAACGTGGACTATAAGATATTTGCCTCGATAATAGCGAACAGACTAAAAAATTTTCTAAATGATTTTATACATTCGGACCAAAATGGTTTTTTACCAAAAAGACAAATCAAAGATAATATGTGTATGATCTTAAACGTCTTAGAATATTATGAACAACATCCCGGAAAACAAGTAGCATTAATGTTTTTAGATGCACAGAAAGCTTTTGATAACGTGAATTGGCAATTTATGATAAAACAATTACAAATAATGGGCTTTGGACAAAAATTCATAGGGGTAATTAAATCAATATATACTAAGCAATCTGCCAAAATAATGTTAAATGGTGAAATGACAGAGAAGGTAGAGATAGTGAAAGGAACCAGACAAGGTTGTCCCCTATCACCATTACTATTCATATTAACCTTGGAAGTTCTAGCCAGATTGGTGAGACAAGACAAAGATATAAAAGAACTAAGGATTAAGAATGAAGAATATAAACTACAAGCATTTGCTGATGATTTAGTGTTTATATTGGAAGAACCTCTAGAAACAGCTCCAAATTTATTACATCAAATAGAACGATATGGAGAGGTGGTTGGACTAAAAATCAATAAAGATAAAACAAAATTTCTAGTTAAAAATATGACAGAAAAACAAAAGAAGAAACTGTCTGAAATCTCAAAGATACAAATTGTAAAGAAAGTTAGATATTTGGGGATCCAATTATCTGCAAGATGCTTAACTATTAAAGAAGACAATTATATAAAGCTCAAAAAACAAATTGAATTAGACTTGGTCAAATGGAAAAATTTACAAGTATCACTCATGGGCAGAATTGCACTGATTAAGATGAATATATTACCCCGCTTACTATTTTTGTTCTCAACAATTCCAATAAAAATAGAGAAAATATATTTTAGAGAAATAAATACATTAATCTCAAAATTTATTTGGCAAGGGAAAAGATCAA
Source organism: Diadophis punctatus similis (assembly GCA_023053685.1). Lineage (NCBI taxonomy): Eukaryota > Metazoa > Chordata > Lepidosauria > Squamata > Dipsadidae > Diadophis > Diadophis punctatus. Next base: position 142,684 of record JALIGW010000064.1, read on the forward strand.
GAATAAACTTTAAAATGTTGCAAGATGCTAGGACTCGAGGTGGTTTTGGGCTGCCGAATTGGGAACTCTACTACCAGGCCACGACCTTGACATGGATGAGAGAATGGATCTTATTAAGAAACCAGAGATTGTTAACACTAGAAGGACACGATATGCATATTGGATGGCATGCACTCTTATGGCATGGAAGAAATGAAATACATAGTTACTTCCAAAGACATTATATAAGAAATTCTTTATATTTAGTTTGGGAAAAAGTAAAAGCTAAACATTATATGAGTATACGAAATTGGATATCGATAATAGAAGCACTACTTCATCCAAGCAGAGTAAACTGGCAAAAAATACCAAGATATAAAGACATTTTGACAGAGGATGGGGAATTTTGGTGCAAAATGCGGCTGCGCGTGCTGTGGTGGGTGTGCCAAGGTACACCCACGTGACACCTATACTCCGCCAGCTGCACTGGTTGCCCATCGGTCTCCGGGTCCAATTCAAGGTGTTGATCACCATCTTTAAAACCCTTCATGGCTTAGGACCAGGCTATCTATGGGACCGCATTCTGCCTCACACTTCCCTTCGACCGGTTAGGGCCCACAGAGTTGGCCTCCTCCAGGTCCCGTCGGCCAAGCAATGCCGGCTGGCGGGCCCTAGGGGGAGAGCCTTCTCTGTGGCCGGCCCCGTGCTCTGGAACCAACTTCCCCCAGAGACCCGAACTATCCCCAACCTGCTGGCCTTCCGAAAAGCCGTTAAGACATGGCTTTTCCTGCAGGCTGGGGGTAGAGCTTAATCCACTCGAGCTCACCCCCAAGTATGTATGTTTGCTGAACGGTTGTTGGATGATTTTAATACTGTGTTTTTAATTTTTATATTTGTTTTTAAGTATATTTATAAATTGGTTATTCTTGTATTTTCTCTGTTGTACGCCGCCCTGAGTCCTTCGGGAGTTGGGCGGCATATAAGAAAACCAAAATAAATAAATAAATAAATAAATTAAAATCGACACAAGAATTAGAGAAACAAGGAATTAAAATGGACTGGTTCATGAGATCGCAAATACAGTCAAGATATGAAAAAGATAAAAAAATGGAAGGTATCATGTTAAAAAATACAGAATTAGATACAATACTTACAGGTCCAGATGAAAAATTTATTAAGAAAATATATAATCATTTACTCTACGTGGATCTAGAATTTGAACAAGTAAAAGAGACAATGATAAAATGGGCTCAGAATTTTGGCCATACAATAGAACTTGAAAAATGGAACCATCTTTGGGAAAGGAACTACAAATTGACTATGGCAACAACATATAAAGAGAATATGTACAAGATGTTCTATAGATGGCATTTGTCACCAGAAAGACTAGCTAAAATGTTCAAGAACATGTCTATGAAATGCTGGAAATGCCAACATATACCTGGTTCCTACTATCACATGTGGTGGACCTGTGCAGAGGCAAAATTATATTGGACTCGAGTAAAGAACTGGCTAGAAAAAATGTTGAAACAAAATATCGAGCTGAGACCCGAGACTTTCCTGTTGGGGATCATACCGTATGAACTTAGTAAAGAAGATACCTATCTGGTAATACATGTCTTGACAGCAGCTAGAATTACCTTTGCACAAAAATGGAAAGGAACTAAGGTTCCATCTGAAGAGGATTTGATAAAAAAAAATCTTGGATTGTGCTGAAATGAACAGAGTAACAATGAAAATTAAAGACAAAGAAGACTCAGAATATTATAATGTTTGGATGAAATTTTACAGTTGGTTGGAAAATGAATATAGTGGAAAATCAAGATAGAGTAATTATTGTTTATAAAAGATAAGAAAATGAACATAGATAAATAACCCAGATGACAAAATGGATATGAATGAAGAAGTAGCAATACAGTAATATAAAAATATACCTAAAATTTAAGTATTTTGAAGTAGATTTTTAACAATAAGATAGATTTGAAAGAGTAATTTAAAATGTTAATTGAAGAGATATATTGGCTGTCTATCTGTTAAAAGAAAATTAAAATAATAATAATAATAACACACTCAAGAAAGGAGAAGAAGGAGGAAGAGGAAGTAGAGGAGAGGAGGTGAGAAGGTAGAAGGGGTAGTAGGAAAGGGGAGAGAAGGGGGAAGAAGGTAGAGGAAGGGGAGAAGGATAGAGGGAAGGGAGTGATTAGACATAATATGTAGGATAGATGGGCAATCTAGTAGTAATATTGGATGTGGAGGGAAATTAGATTAAATCTTTGTTAATATATTATGGTATATGTATGGATGTTTTATGTGAAGAATATTAAAAGAAAATAAAAAACTTTTTGAAAAAAAAAGAAAAAAAAGAAGGATGTGCATCATGGGGGTTGTAGTCCAATACATGTCAAAGTGTGCACAGTGTGACTATGTGAGACAACCCAGGAGCAAATATTGTAAACAGAGGTTTGTATTTAAATAGTGGTTTTACTATTCTACAAATAATATACATACAAGTACTTTGTATACATACAAGTACATACAATAATATACATACAAGTACAAATAATATACATACAAGTACTTTGGTCAGACCTCAAACAAACAGCAATCAACAATTACAGCATGGAAGCACACACGGAGACTACTATCGGGCCCTGTGTAGCCTCTCCTTCTGGAGAACTCATGCTATGCGTTGGCATGAACACCTCGGAATTAGCATGCAACCTATTCCAATTATTTTGTTCTGCAAAATCTAAATATATACAAGATACAAGATGTAGTCCAGTACAACGACAGATGGAAGATGTTACGAGGGCTTTGGAGATTTCTTTCTTTATCCTCCATTCCCTTGTAAGATTTCAACATCAGACGAAGTGGGAGAAACCCTCTCGCTTTCAAGTCAAATAGCTTCTTATTTGTCAGAGCGGCGAGAAAAGTAAATTATCAACCCAGACATACTTCTTGCTTGTCGCATTCTGATGACGTACTGATTAGGGGTGGTGTTACTAATATGGTCGCTTCCCTACTGTGTTGCATTCCTCTGGAAACCAGTTCAGGTCTGAAGGTTATTTTGTCCTTCTCATCTCCCCACATCCGTTCAAAGATGCACTGCTGGGGCATGGGGGCTGGAGCCATTGCCCAAAAAAAATGGCAGAGGTGAGGTCCTTTCCTTCACTTGAATTTTCTTTCCCTCCACTTACGGTAGTTCCACTTTCATCATCATCATCATCATCATCATCATCATCATCATCATCATCATCATCATCATCATCACAACAACAACAATAACAATAACAAAACAGAGTTGGAAGGGACCTTGGAGGTCTTCTAGTCCAACCCCCTGCTTAGGCAGGAAACACTACATCCTCTCCCGCTCTTGCCCAGCCTCTCCAACAGAAGGATTTCACTTCTTAGCGAAAAGTGCTGGGAATTTTCTGGTGGGCCCTTTCCACCTGTGGGATGTTGTATATCGAAGTGGTGAGGAGGGCGGGGTGGGTGTTGAAGGTGGCTAGAGAATCATGAGGTAGAGATACTTTGTACATACCCAAAGGTATATTCCTCTGCAGTAATGATTGTGCTAGAAATTAACTGGTGTAATTTCTTACTAATTTCTAGAGCTTGCTGCTACTTTAAATCGACTTCCTTCCTATTCCAGAAAGTTAGACCACTTTGCATTCTTTCTTACCTCATCCCTGAAAATGCTTACATCCCGTTTTTCTCTGTTAATTATCCGTACCTTGGAAGGACTGATACTTAGCTTTGCCTTACAGAAATAAAAGAGGCACTGCTTATTTTGTAAATTGAGAGGTGACGGGCTTTTCTAACCATCCTTTTTTTCTCTTAATATTCTCAATATTTTGTGGCAGTTCGAAAGCATGCAACTGTGAATAGAAAAATAGGTGCCACTTCGGTGGGAAGGTTAACAGTGTTCCATGCATTTCAGTGTATAATCATGCTGGCCATGTGACCACAGAAGCGTCTTTGAACACCGCTGGCTCTCTCTGCTAAGAAACTGAGATGAGCACCGCCCCCTAGAGTCAGACATGACTGGACAGGGGAAACTACCTTTACATCCCAAAATACTATGTTACCCGTGTTTCCCTGAAAATAAGACCGAGTCTTATTTTCTTTTGGGTCCCAAAATAAGCACTAGGGCTTATTTTCAGGGGTATCTTATTTCTCTCCCCCCCCCCCCCCATGTACAGGAGGCCCACTTCTTCTGCTTGCTCGTGGCGGGGCAGGAGGCCACGTGGCGTTTCAGTGCTGCCTCCGCGAGGCAGGGGGTGGTGGAGCTGCCCCATGTGCTCTGCACCAGCTTACCTCAGGGCGCCCGCAGCCAGGCCACCCACGCCCCGACACCTGCCTCGCCTACCAGTGGCAGCTCCATCAGCCCCATCCAGCAGAACCCCACATGGCTGCTGGCCCACTTCTTCTGCTTGCTCGCAGCCACAATGGAGCAGGAGGCTGAGCGACATGCCAGTGCTGCAGCCATGAGGTGAGGCAGGGGGTGGAGCTGCCCCACGCACACGCACCGGCTTACCTCACACTCCCGCAGCAAGGCCATCCACGCCCCGACACTTGCCTCTCCTTGTGGCCGTGACACCAACACTCCGCTCAGCCTTCTGCTTCATTGCAGCCGCGAACAAGCAGAAGTGGGCCAGCGGCCACGTGGGTTCCTGCTGCACATGGCTGCTGGTGCTGCCACCATGAGGCAGGTGTCGGGGCATGGATGGCCTGACTGCGGGGGCCCTGTGGTAAGCCAGTGCAGGGCACGTGGGGCAGCTCCACCCCCTGCCTCACCTCATGGCCGCATCACCAAGAGCAACCAGACGGAATGTGCGGCCAGCCAGCTGTGCAGGTGTTGTGGCCCACCAGCGGCCAGCAGAGCTGGCAGCAGATTTGGACAGTGAGGAGGTTGGGGAGGAACATGGGCCAGTCCTGGAGTCTGGGGAAGGCTCTGACGAGTGCTCTGCGTCAGAGGCAGAGATGGGGCCAGGGCCGTATGACAGTTATCAGCTGCCTCCGGAGTCAGACATCAGCGAGGCAGACGAACAGCTGGAGCCTGTTCCCAGTGTGCGTATGCACAGATTTGCCAGATGAAGGGAACAGCTAAGGAACAAGGGTCGACTTGGGAGTAAGGCCACAGGTGGACAATGAATGGCCCCTAACATAGGGAATAAAAGAGGAGCGAAAGGGGAGGGGTGTTTGCAGGAGACAATTAGTTCATTTGGGCCAAGATCTGTTCCTGCATTCTTGCCAAGTATTGTCTGTTATAGTGTGGAGTCTGAAAGATATTGGCTTGGCAGCTCTCCAAGCCTGATAACGGTCTGTAATTGGGAAATATCTTGAAAAACTGTTGGCCGGGACTTTGCTGGAGAGGAATTCACTGTAAACTAAATAAAAGGGGTTTTATCGGGACGTGGAGTCGGCTTCGTGCTTTTGGGGAAGCCTAGGTCAGAACAGCAGGCTCTTAAGTAGGGCTTATTTTTTGGGGGGGTAGGGCTTACGTTAGGCACACGTGTAAAAACATGCTAGGGCTTATTATTGGGATAGGCCTTATTTTCGAGGACACAGGGGTATCTGGCTGGATTTGCCAGAATAAAGACTACCTTGAGTAGAGGTCAACTCCTGATGCCTTAGTTTTCTCCCAGGATGTTTTCAACTTCCCAGAGTAACCTATAGCCTTGACATTTCCTGGTGGTCTCCCATCTATGTTCTAATCAGGTCTATCCTTGTTAGGTTTTTGAGATCAGCCAAGGTAGGTTAGATGCTGCCAGTGAATCCCAGACACTGGCTGGAATCAGAGGCCCTGGTGAGGGTGACTCTTTATATGGTGCTGTCTTTGAAAACCACTTGGAAACTGTGTTGGGGGGAAATGCAGTGACCTGGTTATGAATTAAAACTACTGCATGCATATTACACTTGTGTTATGGGCCTTGCACTAGCTTGCAATACTTTCTGGTACAATTCAGTGCGCTGTTTTTACTCTGTTTTTTAAAAGTTTGATGTGGGTTGGCTCCTTGGTACCTTCAGGAGCACTTCTTTCATAGGGAATTGGCCTGTCCAGTATGGTTCTTACAGGAACAACTATTTATTGTCCCTCACGCAGGGTGTGTGTGTGTGTGTGTGTGTGTGTGTGTGTGTGTGTGTGTGTGTGTGTGTGTTAATACTGATCTTACAGGCACTAGTTGCTTAGCAAAATAACCTCCTTTAGACAACTCGCTCTCAATGTTTGTGTTTGCACAGTGTACTAAGCCACAGACTTTTTGTCTACAGACAACAGTGATTGTGCCAAAAATCAAGCCACAATGAAACTAAGCATGTTTTGTGAAACAGACCATCATGTTACACCAGAATGTGATTTCCTTATCCTGGCATAGCATATTACATGAACATAGCCACTATGTTTTTTAACCATGGTTAAGGTTTAGTATGCTATGCAAACATAGCTAGCAAGGCCTTATATAAATATCTATGAAAAAGGAAGTTTTCATCTGGTAAAAGCTTCAGTATCAAAATATGGAGAAAATCTGTGTGGTCACCAAGAGTCAATATGGACTTAATAGCACATAATCATAATATGACTAAAAATAATAAAAATTTGTAGGCCAAAATATAAGGAACGTGGGACAGTTTTGACTGAAGATCAGTTAGCCCAGGTGTTTGCAGAATTCACCTCACAATGTTGTACAATATGTTGTCTTGTGTGGAAGGCTATTTAAGAGAGTCTGTAGTAGTATTTCAAACCAGCTAATTTGTTTCTCTTTTGTCTTTTCCAAATACATTTACAGATGTCTAAGCAGCTGGACATGTTTAAAACTAACCTAGAAGAGTTTGCTAGTGACTTCCGGTTGACATCATGGTGCTATTGGACGTGAAGTGCGTGGGTCCACGAAATTGCGCCAAATCCCTTCATTGGAGGGTCCCATAAGGAACTAAAGTCACCCTGTAGGGGTGACGAAGAGTGGAGGGGTGTACTGCAGGTCACAGAGAGCGGCGGCTCTCCTGTTTGACCCAGGGCTAATTCCCTCTCATCCGACAACGAAGAGGAGAGGCAGCCATTATGGCTGCCACAAAGCTGGGGCAGCCGAAGAAACAAAGAATGTGCTGGAGTGGTGTGGATGAACAGTGACTGGAACTGGGTGAGGTGACTCTTTTTTTTTTAACCTAAAACCTACCCTAAAGAAAATAAATTCTGGAAAAGAGACTCTTTGAAAGGTTTGTTTAAGCGGCGAACAATTACAGAGAGAAAAATTACAGACCCAAAAGAAAAGATTTTAAGAAGAGCACGCAAAACATTTAAAAACATAGAAATATTGAATCTCTAATTTTTATTGGCAATAAAGCATTTTAAAATGCTGGAATTACTTGTCAGAATTTTGATTATTTGTTTGAATAAATACCAACTGAACCTGTTAGAATCTGTGTAATGCTGAAAGTTAAGCTGAAGGTACCACCTACTGGTGAATGGAATAGACATTATATTCCTATAACCCTGGAAAAATACTGATAAGACAGAGGAGAAAGTGGAAATAAATAACACCTGGAGGACTGCTGCACTATCTACTGCTCTATACTTATCTACTTCATGACTACTGGAGCGCTATTGGTGAGAACACAGAAGACATCTAAATAAAGTGACTTTCAAATATCAGGAGTTATGATTGAACTTATAGAGTGGACTTAAGGAGACATTTGGAAATCTTCCTGGATTACCTAAAAAGAACTTAATTGACTAACTGTGGGACATAAAGAATTATAATTACTGTATTCCCTGAGGAGCAACGTCAGGATTGAGTAAATGGCTTCCAGATCGACTTTCTGAGGTCAAAGATAATTGAGACTCTGGGGCGGTGATAGACCATTGACAGACTACTGAGCTATATTTGGACTTATCAAAAGAAGACAAGATGTTTCAGCAGGGGGAAATAAGTGGGTTCCAAAAAGAAATGGTGTTGATGTTTCAAAGCATTTATGATATGATAAGGAATCACAGGGAGATAAAGGATTTAATGAATAACATAAATGGGAAGCTAGAAAGTGTTCTATGAGGGATAATGAATAATGATCAAAAAGCCCAGGAAATAGAGGCGATAATAGAGAGACCAGGGGAAAAGATAGAACAGACAAATCAACAAATAAAACAAGAAGAGAAGAAGCAGAAGGTAATAAAAATTTATGAAACAATACTGGATAAACAGAAAGATATTCTTGAAAAGAAAATAGAGACTTGGGCAGATCCTCTGGAGGCTTGGCAGCAAAAGATAGTAGAGATGGAAGAAATACTTAGGTTAAACAGGAAAGATATAGATACAGATGAAGACCCAAGGGAGGAATTTGGGAGGCAAGTCAAAAAACGAATAAGAATTGAAATATTAAAATAGACAAGATAATGGATAGAGGAAATGTTTTGTAACACAAGATTGGCTTTACTAGGAGCTAGAACAGAGGCAGAAACAAGAAATAGGGGGAATATTATTATACATATTTCTATATAATATACTAAAAGTAACAGCTAGATGTAAAGATTAGATGGTGAAATATGGTGACACTATGTATGTTTTAATGATATTGTTATTGTCATTAGAATGGTGGACTAAAATGCTGAACAATTAAATAATGAAGGCCTATATTTTAACACAAATATGTATAATAACATTACAATTACATAAATATGATCTAAGTAACAAATAGTATTAATACTATCACCACTACTTGTATCCAAATGAATGATACCCAGATGCCTCACTGTTCATGTATTGATATTGATGTATATTTTTAAAAAAAGAGTTTGCTAGTAAGCACAAACAAGAAATCCATAAAAATCCTGAGTTCAGAGTCCAGTTCCAGGATATGTGTGTAACAATTGGTGTTGATCCACTAGCCCAGGTGTTCTGACCCAGGTTCCTGATAACAGACCCCAACACAACACAGCGTTCGTACAAACCTTGTTTAATAATAACGGCTACTAATTGGATTGTTTAGCACTCGTTCTAAAGTCAAATAAAGTATAAATCAGTCTTTTCAGTGCAACAGCTGTTAAGGAGGTTTCTTAACAGTCGGCAATAGTCCAAACAAAAGTACTTAAGTCAGACAAAGAGTCTTTCAGATAACAGCAGATAAATCACAGGAACCTTGCTGTTTTTGGCCAAACACCCAGGAGCAATTTGCAGGCAACTTTGATGAGTTCAAACGGGAACAGAGACAGAGGCTTGAATGCAAAATCAGGGTGTGAAATGAACAGAGTTGCTTCCTGCAAATTCCCCCCTCGATTTCATCCCTTAAATAGGCTATGGGAGTGGCCAATTACCCCAAGCCTTACTCTCTAGTAGTCCTTCTCCTCAAGAGCCATTCCTGCCTTTTGGCAGCTCTGCGCACGCGCGCATTGAGAACAGGCTCCTCCTCTTCTTCTTCTGCACTCATGGCAGCCTCTAGAGCAGTGGTTCTCAACCTTTCTAATGCCGCAACCCCTTAATACAGTTCCTCATGTTGTGGTGACCTCCAACCATAAAATTATTTTTGTTGCTACTTCATAACTGTAATTTTGCTACTGTTATGAATCGTAATGTAAATATCTAATATGCAGGATGTATTTTCATTGTTACAAATTGAACATAATTAAAGCATAGTGATTAATCACAAAAACAATATGTAATTATATATTGTAAAATATTTATTTCTAATTACAAATAAATGTAATTTTGTCTTGAAGCATGGTGTAGCATGGGTAACAGTCTTAATATAACAACAGTAAACTACATTGCTACACTTTGCGACAGTATGCTTAAAAAGCCAACATCAGTGCGAAGATTGAGGTTGCTTCTTTCTCACCAGATCAGAAATTCTCGGGGCAGTCTTTGCAAGAGCACAACAAATATCATCTTCCACAACAAGTCTACTTCTGTATTTAGACTTGATAACCAACAAGCTGGAAAACCCTGTTTCACAAAGATACGTTGTTGGAAATGGAAGAAGGCAGCGTAACACAATCTCAGACAGAACAGGATATGACTGCAAACACTTGATCCAGAATTTTGTAACTGGCATTGTAGAGAAATCAGTTCTCGCTGCATCGCTGTTAATAAGTTCAATGAACTCCTCTTGTGCTGTCTCAGGAACATCATCAACTTTGACTGTGAATGGGCTTCTCCGGTACGATGAAATTTCATCTGCAAGCATGTGCAAGTGTTCCCTCACAGAAATTATCATCGTAATCCTTTTGTCTGGTTCAATGTCATGTTCCTCAAAGAAAGCAGATAAGGTAGGCAACATGTAAATTTTATTTTCATCCAATTTTTTTTGCCAAAGCTGAAGTTTCATTTGGAATGATCGGATCTTTTCAGACAAATCGAGGCATGTTGCATTTGGTCCTTGCAGTGATAAATTTAACTCATTCAAGATGGCAAAGATGTCAACCAAGTAAGCTATTTTCTGCAGTTCACTATTATCGCTGAAAAGTGCTTCGAACTGCGGTCTTGCTTTCTGATTAAAAAACGTTTTGAGTTCATCACGAAGCTCAAAAACACGTTTTAAAACTTTTCCTCTTGACAACCATCTCACTTCAGTGTGAAATAGCAGAGCATTGTTTGGCGCATCCAACACGTTGCACAGTTGCGAAAACAGTCGACTGTTTAAACTGCTCACCTTTACAAATTTGACAGAACTTATTTATTTATTTATTTATTTTATTTGGAAGTTCTTCTATGCCGCCCTACTCCCTAAGGACTCAGGGTGGTGTACAGCATTTTAAGAAACACCAAACAAATCATTAAAAAACAATTTAAAACAATTTAAAAACACATATAACACCATACATACATGGGGGAGACATCAGATGTAAGGTTGTCTCAAAATCACCCCGCCTGCAGGAAGAGCCATGTCTTAATGGCTTTTCAGAAGGCCAGCAAGGTGGGGATAATTCGGATCTCTGGGGGAAGTTGGTTCCAGAGAACAGGGGCCCCTACAGAGAAAGCCCCGCCAGTCGGCATTGTTTGGCTGACGGGACCTGGAGGAGACCCACTCTGTGGGACCTAACCGGTCGAAGGGAAGTGTGAGGTAGGATGCGGTCCCGGAGGTAGCCTGGTCCTAAGCCATGTAGGGCTTTAAAGATGATGATCAACACCTTGAATTGCACCCGGAGACCAATGGGCAACCAATGCAGCTGGCGGAGTATGGGTGTTACGTGGGTGTATCTTGAGACACCCACCACAGCACGCGCAGCCGCATTTTGCACCAGTTGAAGTCTCAGGATACTCTTCAAGGGTAGCCCCATGTAGAGCGCATTACAGTAGTCCAGTCTAGAGGTGACAAGGGCATGAGTGACCGTGAGTAGAGCCTCCTTCTCTAAGTATGGTCACAATTGGTGCACCAGGCGAACCTGTGCAAAGGCTCTCCTAGCCACAGCTGTAAGGTATTGATCTAATTTTAGCTGTCGATCTAGAAGAACTCCCCAAATTGCGGACTCGTTCCGAAAGAGTTAGTTTTTCTCCCCCAAGAACCAAGGAGGGACAGTCAGAATAGTCCTTAGGGGGCAATATCCAGAGCCACTCAGTCTTATCGGGGTTAAGCTTGAGTCTGTTCCTCCCCATCCAGATCCTGACATCGTTCAGGCATCGGCACATTACATCCACTGCCTCCCTGAATTGAAACGGGGTGGAAATGTACAGCTGGGTGTCGTCAGCGTACTGTTGAAAACTCACCCCGTGTCGACGGATGATCTCCCCCAGCGGTTTCATGTAAATGTTAAACAGGATGGGCGAGAGGACTGAACCTTGCGGCACCCCTAGGGGACGACCTCTGTCCTCCTGTTAACACCGACTGCATCCTATCAGCGAGGTAAGAGAACCACCGTAAAACAGTGCCTCCCACTCCTACCTCGCCGAGACGATGCAGAAGGATACCATGGTCGATGGTATCGAAAGCCGCCGAGAGGTCAAGTAGCACCAGGATGGAGGAATAACCCCCATCCCGGGCTTGCCAGAGATCATCCATCAGGGCAACCAAGGCAGTTTCTGTACTGTAGCCGCGCCTGAAACCCGATTGAAAGGAATCTAGATAATCGGTTTCCTCCAATAACCGAAGAAGCTGAAAACCTACCACCCTCTCAACAACTTTCCCTATGAAAGGTAAGTTGGAGACCGGACGAAAGTTCTTCAAATCCGCTGGGTCCAGGGAAGGCTTCTTAAGGAGGGGTCTCACCACCGCAACCTTTAAAGGCTGCGGTACGGATCCCTCCCTAAAAGAAGCATTGATCACCGCCTGGAACCAGCCGCGTGCCACCTCCCTGCTGGCCGAAACCAGCCAGGAGGGGCACGGGTCCAATAAACAGGTGGAAGAGCTCATCGCCCCCACGGCCTTGTCCACGTCATCAGGAGTGACTGGCTCAAACTCTTCCCACAATGGTGGACTAAGACTTGCCCCTCTCAACTCACTTGGCTCTGTCCAGCCGGAGACCAGGTTCAACCGAATCTGAGCGACTTTATCCGTCAGAAACTGCGCGAATTCCTCAGCTCTACCTTGCAAGTGTTCCTCGCTCCCCCCTTTAGCAAGGAGGGAGCGAGTCACCCTAAACAAGGCAGCTGGGTGAGAATCTGCGTGTCGTGCCAAGGCTCGACATATGCACCTTGGTGGGAGGGAGAGACACTGGACCGGGGGAGCGATGGTTGCCAACACAACAAACTCTTCTCAGCAGTTCAATGCCTGACACCAGTGATTAACGTCCTGTTACATGAGACGCCGAGAAAGCCAAGCACAGTAAAACTGCACCCGGAAAGAGACAATCTAAGCAATGACCAGCTGAGAGGGGAGGGCTTCATAGCACCGGATGGTGGTTTGGGGGGAGGAAATGGTGAGGATTTGCATAAATAGCACTGAGAGGAGGATGATCTCAGAGCTGACTTTGACCTGAATGGGTTCGGCATGGTCTGAGTTCTTATCTGTGGCGGGATTAAAAGCTGAAGGCCTTACTTTGAAAGTGTCTTGAAGTCATTAACGCACGGGTCTGACAGAAAGTCAGCTCTCATCCTTTTCTGAGTGGCATGGCAGAAGGAAAAGCTGTGGATGTCCTGGAAACGATGCCTATACCTGCAGAGCTGCAGGAGGAGGGGCTGGAACCCCCACAGCCGGATGAAGAAACCCAGCTGGTTGTGCATCCGAAGGAGCAGAAGAAGAGGGAGGATTTTCCTTCGGAGGCCCAGGAGCTGCCTGATACTGGAACTGGTCTGCCATCTACTGGCAAGTGGTGGCATAGTTCTGCATTAACAGGCAAGGTAGACCTACCAACACCATCCCTTGGAGCCCAATTTCAGGGATGGAGGGAGCAAAGGTGGACTGGAGATGGGGAAGGTGAGTGGAGCTACTCCACAGACCCCGGGGCCAGTACCCTGGATATTTTACGGGACCGTTTCGGGGAGGGTAGCTTTAGAGATGCACCCTCTTGGCAACCTTGGGTGTCAGGGTTGGACCCTTTAACCAAGCGGCACGGGCCCCCCACTGGGTCTAGCTCGGCTACGCGCTTCCGTCTTGCCAGTCCGAGATTTGATGTGACTGGGGATTCTGAACGGTCTAAAGGGAAGGAGAAGGCATCCTCTATTGGACTACAGGATGGGTCTCACGCTCAGCGCAAAGCTTCTGAGGTGCCTGGAGGAGGTCGCGGAAGTGACAGGAGCTACCAGGGCCCTCGTCAAGGTGGTCGAGATGCTGCTGGAGTGACAGGCCAGTTGCCACCATGGCCAATGGGCATGTGGCCTCAACAAGCGATGTGGGGCCCACCTCCTATTCAAGCCACGTTTGATGGCAGTGCTGATCGAGTGGCCTTGCTTATTAGCCAAATAATCAGCCACATGGACATGTATGGCCGCGTTTACCCCTCTCAGTGGGCGATGGTGGTAGCGGTCACAACGGTACTGACGGGGGAGGCTGCTTATTGGGTTGCCGACCTCCACAGTGAGCATGCTAGGGAACTAGCCAACTTGGGACTTTTTCTCGAGGCACTGAGAGTGCGGTTTGAGGATGTATCCAGAGCAGAGGTAGTGGAGGGGGAACTATTGGCATTGAGGCAGAGAGGCTGGTCAGCACGGGACTACGTACAGGACTTCCGTAAGCGAGCGGGTCGCCTACGAACATGGCCTGAACGAATGCTGGTTCACCAATTTTGGTTGGGGTTGGACAAGGAGCTGAGGCAAGTGTGTATTTACCGGGGATTGCCTCCACGTTTGAATGACTGGTTTCGAGCAGTGGTGGAGCTGGATGTAGGCCTAAGGGAATTTAGGTCTCGAGGTGATGGTGGATGGAGTCAGCAACGAAGACCTATGGTACCATCGCCGGGCCCCAGGGCGGGGAGGCCCAATGTGCCGGCTCCGGATACACCGGCCCGGAGGCCCCCATTCCGGTGTTTCAGGTGCAATCAGGTGGGACACCGAGCGGCAGAGTGTCAGTTGCCGTTGCCAAGGCCCCCAGCTGCGAAACAGTCGTTTGGTGGAGGTGCGGATCGAACTCGTCCGACACCTGATCGGTCCAGGAGAGCCATGCAGACGCCCCAACCAGACACTCCCACTCCAACCAAAGAGACTAAAGTTCATAATCAGATCTCGGTGATGTCAGCTGATAGTGAGGATGAAGATCCGGAGGATCCTATGGTACATGATCCTATACGTCCCTTTATCATTCAGGTGAACGTCCAGAACTTGAGCACCTTGAAACGGATTTACCAGGGAGCCTTAATCGCTCAGGGTGTACTCGGTGTTTAATACACCGCGCTGTGGTAGACGACTTGGGGGTCCGGGTTCTGAAATTACGCCAGCCCATTAAATTCGAACAAATGGATGGCTCTGTGCTGGGAGGGGTGCCGGCTACCCATGTTACTGAACAAATCAAGCTCGAAAGGGGGGACCATTGGGAGATCATTAGGTTCGTTGTTGTGGACCATATGGTTGAACCAATCATTTTAGGATTGTCTTGGTTAGACAAATGGAAACCGACCATCTGGTGGGAGGGGGGGTTCCGGAAGCTAAGGTTGGCATTGGGACCGGAACCACCAACTATAGATCAAGAAACGGGGTCTGTAGGGAAGGAGGGTGATGAACAACATCTAGAGGAACATGAAGCTGGAGGGTTCCCAAGTATGTATAATGATTTGGCACAAGTCTTTAATGAGGATGAATGCGAGGTCTTACCACCTCATCGACCGACTGATTGTGCTATAGAGTTAATTCCGGGGGCGACGCTGCCAAAGCCCCGTATGTATTCCGTGACTCCAAAAGAACTTGAGGAGTTACGTAGATATATTGATAAAAACCTGGCCAGGGGTTTTATACGCCCTAGTAGATCTCATATGGCCGCTCCCGTTTTATTTAGGGAGAAGAAGGATGGTGGCCTGCGTTTGTGTGTTGACTTTCGTGGGTTAAACGGGGTATGTGTGGAACATTTATATCCATTACCACTAATGAAGGACTTGCTCGCCACATTAGCCACGGGTAGAGTGTTTACGAAACTAGATCTAAGAGAAGCATATTACCGGGTGCGTATCCGACCAGGTGATGAATGGAAAACAACATTCAATTGTCCATTAGGGAGCTATCAGTTCCAGGTGATGCCATTTGGGTTACAAGGCGCCCCGGCTGTCTTCATGCAATTGATAAATGAGGTCTTGCATGAGCATTTGTATCGGGGGGTACTTGTATACCTAGATGACATATTAATTTATACAAAGACAATGGAGGAACACACCTGGTTAGTACGACAAGTGTTGAAAAAATTACTAGATGCCAAACTCTTTGTGAAACTCTCCAAGTGCGAGTTCCACCGAACTAGGTTGGATTATCTAGGTTATCGCATTTCTAGTGATGGGGTGGAGATGGACCCTCAAAAAGTAAAGGCTGTGTTAGAATGGCAAGCCCCCAAAACCAGGAAGCAATTGCAAAGTTTCCTTGGTTTTGCAAATTTCTATAGACAGTTCATTCCATCCTTTGCACAGGTGGCTTTGCCCCTAACTGATTTGTTACGCACTAAACCCACAACAACCAAACCACGACCAGTGGACGATGGAGTGTCAGCGTGCATTTGAGGCCCTGAAAACACTATTTGCGCGTGAGCCAATACTGAAACATCCTGATCAAGATTCACCTTTTATAGTACAGGCAGACGCAAGTGATGTAGTGGTGGGGGCTATTTTGTTGCAGAAGAATAGGCAGGGTAAACTTCAACCTTGTTCTTATACATCCCGGAAGCTTACGCCCACAGAGCGTGGTTGGGCGATTTGGGAAAAAGAGGCTTTTGCGGTCCGTTGGGCCCTGCTCACATGGCGGCACCTGCTGGAAGGTGCACGGCAACCATTTGAGGTGTGAACGGACCACAAAAACCTAGAAGCCCTCCAAACACCCAGAAAACTGTCCCCGAAACAGGTGCAGTGGGCTCAATATTTCCAACGATTCAAGTTCAAATTGAAATATGTCCCAGCTGGTAAGAACTTCATGGCCGATGCCTTATCTCGCCTTCCACAATATAACAGTAAAAGGGAAGATGTAATACAAGCCGTGATAACCCCATGTCAACAGGTGGGAAGGGGAGTAGAGGGAAATCTCTTAAACCCATGGCACGATAACTTAAGGAAAGCATTAGCAACAGACCCTTGGCTAGCTGAGCACCCAAGTGTATTGACTGACAGGGATGGCCTAGCCTGGAAGGGAGATAAATTATATGTGCCTATAACCCTTCGTGCCTCAGTGTTAAGAAGGTGCCATGATGTTAAGCCGGCCGGCCATTTTGGATTCTTAAAAACATTACATCTTACCAGACGGCAGTTTTGGTGGCCACGGATGAGGACAGAAGTTGAGGCCTATGTACAGAGCTGTCCTGTTTGTACAGTGAACAAACCACGGCCTGGTAGGCCGTTAGGATTGTTGCAATCGGTAGCTGATCCCAGTAGGCCATGGGAGGAGATTGGGATGGACTTTATAGTCGACCTCCCAGACAGCAATGGGCATACCGTAATATGGACAGTGATAGATTTATTTTCAAAGCAAGCACATTTCATCCCATGTATTGGTATACCATCAGCCAAACGGTTGGCAAAAAATGTTTTTACAACATATCTACCGGTTACATGGAGTACCACGACGAATAATCTCGGATAGAGGAGTACAATTCACTGCCAAGTTTTGGCAAGAATTTGTACAACTAATAGGCTCCTCGGAGGGATTGAGCTCGGCATTCCATCCTAGCACTAATGGAGCTGCAGAGAGAGCTAATGCTATGACAGAATGCTACTTAAGATGTTATGTGTCGTACCAGCAAACAGACTGGTCTAGTTTGATACCTTTTGTTGAAGTAGCGTATAATAACGCTGTACATCGTAGTACTGGTCTCACGCCTTTCCAGGTAGTATATGGAATGGAATTCCCCGCAATTCCAGAATTAGCTATGAACCCCCGATGCTCCAAAACCCCAAAGGAATGGGCTGACAAGATTCGAGAAGGGTGGGCACCAGTGAAAGTAGCTTTAAGACAAGCGGCCGAGGAATACAAAAAGTATGCAGATAAAAGCCGAAGGGATCATAACCCATTCCAGATCGGGGATAGGGTATATTTATCAACTAAATATCTAAATCTTCGAATATCTAGTAAAAAATTAGGTCCTAAGTATCTCGGCCCATTCCCAATCACTCAAGTGATTAACCCTGTAATGGTAGCATTGAAATTACCACCCTTATTAGGGAAGGTGCATCCCGTTTTTCATGTTAGTCTCCTTAAACATGTAGAAGTAACTCGAGACCTACCAACAACCCCTGGTCCCATATATAGGGACCATTACGAGGTAGCTGAAGTCCTTGACTCCAGACTATTTCGAGGCAACCTCCAATATCTGGTGTATTGGAAAGGATATCCGATTACGGAGGCTACCTGGGTGGCTGCACATGACATACAAGCTGAACGATTATTAAGGCGATTTCATCGAAAATATCCACACAAACCAGGTGCCAATCAGGATTATTCGAATGTTGCTAACCCTTTTGCTTTATCCCCTGCAGGTGGACCCCTGGTAGAGGGGAGCCGCCTGTCGTGCCAAGGCTCGACATATGCACCTTGGTGGGAGGGAGAGACACTGGACCGGGGGAGCGATGGTTGCCAACACAACAAACTCTTCTCAGCAGTTCAATGCCTGACACCAGTGATTAACGTCCTGTTACATGAGACGCCGAGAAAGCCAAGCACAGTAAAACTGCACCCGGAAAGAGACAATCTAAGCAATGACCAGCTGAGAGGGGAGGGCTTCATAGCACCGGATGGTGGTTTGGGGGGAGGAAATGGTGAGGATTTGCATAAATAGCACTGAGAGGAGGAGGATCTCAGAGCTGACTTTGACTTGAATGGGTTCGGCATGGTCTGAGTTCTTATCTGTAGCGTGATTAAAAGCTGAAGGCCTTACTTTGAAAGTGTCTTGAAGTCATTAACGCACGGGTCTGACTTAGCCAGTCTGACACTGCGGATGCAATGAGATCGGAAAAATGGACACGTTTTGCCGCCCTTATTGCCACTAAATAAGACTTAATAAAAGTTCTTAGAAGTGTTCGATCAGATTCAGATTTACTGGCTCTCCAGTGTCGCTCCAGACGTCTCTTGTGGCGTTTCATCTCCCGGAGCTCCTCAGTGAACCAAGGAGCTTTCTGGGATCCACTGCCACGGAGAGGTCGCAAAGGTGCAATCCGATCTAATGCCCCTGTCGCTGCGATGTTCCAGGCAGCGACCAGGGACTCAGATGAATTGTGGACTAGGGTTTCAGGTATTTCCCCAAGTTCCCTCTGGAATCCTTCCGGCTCCATTAGGCGCCTGGGGTGGAACCACCTAGTCAGCCCCGCCTCCCTGCAGGGGAGGAGTGGGGCTGTGAAATCTAACCTCAGTAGGAAATGATCTGACCACGACAACGGGGTGATGACTGTATCCCCAAGTTTCAGATCATCTCTCCACTGCCCCGAGAGAAACACTAGGTCAAGTGTGTGACCTCCCTCATGAGTCGGACCCTGGATGACTTGGGTCAGGTCCATGGTTGTCATGGAATCCATGAACTCCTGAGCTGCACCAGAGGTTTCGCCCGCCGCGGGCAGGTTAAAGTCCCCCAGAACCATAAGCCTGGGGAACTCCACCGCCAGGCTTGCTACTGCCTCAAGCAGCTCAGGCAGGGCCTTGTTAATGCAGCTGGGAGGCAGGTACGTTAACAAAAGGCCCACCTGAACCCCTACGTCCAACTTCAGAAGGAGTGTCTCACAGCCGACAATCTCCAGGGCAGGGCTCCTACGAGGATGCAGATTCTGGCGCGTTATAATAGCCACTCCTCCCCCCCTTCCCTGGGGTCGCGGCTGATGTACCAC
This sequence comes from Diadophis punctatus similis, assembly GCA_023053685.1. Taxonomy (NCBI): domain Eukaryota; kingdom Metazoa; phylum Chordata; class Lepidosauria; order Squamata; family Dipsadidae; genus Diadophis; species Diadophis punctatus. The sequence continues at coordinate 162,023 of JALIGW010000064.1, forward strand.
TGAGAATAATAGCAATAGCACTTTTCTTATATACCGCTTCATAGTGCTTTACAGCACTCTCTAAGCGGTTTACAGAGTTCAGCATATTGCCCCCAACAATCTGGGTCCTCATTTTACCGACCTCGGAAGGATGGAAGGCTGAGTCAACCTTGAGCCTAGTGAGATTTGAACAGCTGAACTGTTGAACTAGCAGTCAGCCTGCAATGGCTGCATTTAACCACTGCACCACTTCAGCTCTTCAAACCCGTCTGGGCATATCTCAGAGAGGGCTACTCCCCCCTCCAAGCCCAGCCAGGTCTCAGTTATGCATGCCAGGTCCACCCCCTCACCTGTGATTAAATCACGTATCAAGGGGGCTTTGTTGACAATTGACCTGGCATTCAACAGCATCAGCTTGAGCCCAGGGCCCTGAAAACCCCGGTCATCAGGTCCTCGGGTTGAGCAAGATGGAACTACATCGGAGGGGCCGAAACAAGGGATCGCTTGAACACAGCGAGGTCTCGTTCCCCGAGAGCGGCCCACCCCTCTGCTCCCGCTATACCTACCTCTTCCCATCAGGACTGGAATATTCTCCACTCCCCCAGAGATCCCCTCCCCCTCCCCGCTGGTCCCCCTCTCTCCCTGCAGGCCATACATACCATTCACACTGAGCCGGGGGTTTAAATTGAGCCCCCCTCCGCTTCTGTTTCCACACTCAGCAGAAGGGGCTCGCATCTCAGTCCCCGGCTCACTCATTCTGTTCATATCAGTCGTTTTAGTTCTACATTTATCACCACCATTCATAAACCCTTACCTTCAAATCCCATACATCTCTTCCAGGGTAGAATTTAAAAAGTTAAAAAGAGGAAGTACTATACAGGCTATACCTGTATCTCACCGTGGCCCAACCGCGGGGGGCCCAAAGAATGGAAAATCACCCCCACGGCAGCAGCAATCGTCTGCTTGTTGTACCGGCCAAATAGCCGTATGACATTTTTCATTACTTTATTTATTTATTGTTTGTTTGTTTGTTCTTCTATGCCGCCCTACTCCCGGGCGGACTCAGGACTCAGAGTTACTTCTTGTAACTCTTGTGGCAGCGTATTTGTTGCTAATATTTGCCGATGAATCATACAGTGAGTTCCGATAACTTTTGGTGACTCATTCAGTACCAAATGCTGAAATCCAGATCGACATCCTAGCATAGCTGGAGCACCATCTGTGCAAACACCACAAACCTTTTCCCAAGAGATGTTATGCTGTTTCAGAAATGAATCAACTGTGTCAAATACATCACGTGCAGTAGTTGTCATTTCAAGAGGTTTGCAAAAAAGAAACTCATCTTTAAAGTCGCCATCAGTAATATACCTCGCGTAAACCAGTAACTGTGAACAGTTTGCAACGTCTGTAGATTCATCAAGCTGGATACTAAATATTGGAAGTGGAGCAGATTTAATTTCCTGGATTACCTGATCAAGAATATCAGCAGACATGTCATCTATTCTTCTGCGGACAGTATCATTAGATAAGGAAATTGCACTCAATTTCATAACAAATTCATCTCCGATCATAACTTGAACAATGTCTTTGGCCGCTGGCAACAGTAAATCCTCAGCAATGGTGTGAGGTTTCATAGCTCTGGCGATTCTGAGTGCCACCAAATATGAAGCTTCAATGGCTGCTACGTTTTGTTTGTGGTACTTGCCACCAGTGTCAAGTCTGGCTTTCTTGAGTCCATCAGCTTTGCTTCTAAAATAGTTGGTATCCTTGCCAGCAAAGCTTGGATGCTTGCTATCAAAATGGCGTTTTAGTTTGTTCGGCTTCATAGATTCGGCTGATAGAACTTCACAACAAATAACACATTGCGGTTTCTCAATTCCTGATGTAATTATTGAGGTAAAACCATACTGTAAAAAATCCTCAATATATTTTCTTTTCTTAGTGTTCTTCTCTGCACGATCCATTGTCTCGGTTCCTAAGACCATCAGAAATATGTGTTTTAATCAAAGAGTAATATGCTGGTATGTTATATGTTCAAAAGACATACATTTCATCTGTATTTCCTACCTACTTGAAATCTTAATTCCATTTATCTGATAATTTAATGAAACGACATATATGGGACAAATAATACTGGATTACAAACATTAGACATGGCTTTAGACATCAGCCACCCAAGCCAAGGGTGGAAAAGGAAGAAACAGTAATTAGTGGGGCTGAATAATCCCACTGGAAGCTTTTATTTTGTATACCTACCATGAATTAATAAACAATGTAAAAAAAGAATACTGGTCTAAATTTCCCTTCTACTGAAATCTCAGCTTTGATTGTTATTACAACTGACATCCTGCTTCTGGGCTAAATTCCTAACCTTACATATATGCCAACTTCAAAATCAAAATTAGCAGAAGACAAGTACCATTTATTTACTTGCTTGTTAGATTTATAGTTCTCCATTCACTGGGAACTCCAAAAAGTCAATATGGCAGCCATAATGAAGTTGTTATTATTGTTTCATCTTATTTTGTTTTACTAATCTTGCTGTGAGCAAACAGGGTTATTGTATATAAGATGATAAATCAGGTAAGTCAGGTAAATAAATAAAAATGATAACATGATTGAAGCCCTACCCCTCTTGTGCAGGTATCAAAATACTGTCATCTTCTTCCTTTCTTAAAAAACTCTTCTGGATGTGTTTCCTCCAATCAATATACGTTATCCTAATTTCCCCCACAATAATAATTACGTGAGGTAAATTGAGTGAATAAGTAACCTATAAAGGACCCCAGCAGCTTCACTAAGGGTGGATTTGAAACTAGACCTTCCCAGTGCAGTCCAACATAGCAACCATGTTTATGGTTGTGGTTAATGTTTTTACTTGTGAGTCACCTAGAGCAGAGGTCTTCAAACTTGGCAACTTTAAGACTTGTGGACTTCAACTCCCAGAATTCTCCAGCCAGCATAGCTGGCTAGAGAATTCTGGGAGTTGAAGTCCACAAGTCTTAAAGTTGCCAAGTTTGGGGACCCCTGACCTAGAGTCAGAATTGGGAGGCCTAGAAATTTAATAATAAATAAATAAAACAGAAACATGTACATTCCCCTTAAAAAGTTTCATCATAGTTAGGTATACAGGTATTTGAATCCAGAATTTGCATCTTGGAGGATTTACTAAGAAATACTCCAGCAACTAATTATATTTTTCTAAGTATTTTGTTTTCCCTAAACAGAATCATTTACTGTATTTTTCGGAGTATAAGACGCACCTTTTTACCCTCAAAAAGAGGGTGAAAACCTGGGTGCGTCTTATACACCGAATGCAGCCCCACCCAGCCACCCCCACCCTTTGGCCTCTGCCTGCCAGCAATTTACCTCTTTGCAGCAAACAGGGCAAAGCACAAGAAGAGCACAAGAAGAGATGATCTGCCTCCCGATCTACAGCTGACAGGCTTGCAAGCCACATGGTAAAATGAAACTAACTATGGTGGCTGTAATGTGACAACTTGCTGGGAGATAAACTGCTGGCAATATTAGGCTGCTGAAATCAAAAGGAGGCAAGCTATAGCTGCTATGGCTCAGAGCTAGAGCTCTTGCCTCACAATCAGGAGGTTGTGAGTTCTATCCTAGGTAGAGGCAGATTCTGTTAATATGTTATTTTGTTAAATGTTTGTAGAGTGTTCAAATTATTAGACTTATTTTTTAAAGACTGCTTTATTATTGTTCTAGACAACTTAACAAAATGAAGAAGCTTTTTAAAATAAATGCTTGCTCTGAAGAGGCCCAGTGCTATTGTATCTTCTTTTAAATAGCAGAGAATACTTCCAGAAAGCCACATCAATTTTAAAGATCTGTAAAAGTATAATCTGAAATGTCCTGTTTTAGTATTAAGTATTAGTATTAAGTATTAGTATTAAAAGAAGGCAGCTGAGAAACCCTGACTAGTCATGTTTGGAGTAGATCTATTTAAATAATTGGGAGGAGTTAGTGTGATTACATTTAAGAAAACTTTCTGGGATTAATATACTGCCATAAATGTACATTTCTCCCATTCTTTGCCATTTCCATGGGTCAGGCACACATGCACAGAAATACACAGCAAACAGTGTATATCATCTGTACTGTTTGCTGTTTGCTGTTTGGCAAATTGCTGGGAGGCAGAGGCCTTTTTTCGTTGTTTTCCTCCCCCAAAACTAAAACTTATACTCCGGTGCGTCTTATACTCCGAAAAATACGGTATTTGGAATTGCAGTATGTTGAGGAAACAAGAAAGAAAACAACTGAAAGTCAAACCTTAGGAAATTTATTCTAAGATTAAGTTGACGAATAACTGGTGCAAGCAGAATGTATTAATTAGCTTGATGAGGGTCTCGCCCACCCCTTTATCAATACTGGGGGCATCGCTCACCTCCTGAATACGTTTACGGGCCCTTTGCAAAACCTCCTCATAGCCCTTCTGCCGTAGCTCACTCAGACTCTTGTAATATTCCTCCAGGTCGTTGGTTTCGGTAAAGAGTACCCATGCGCTCTGCTTTGCTCTGCTTTGCTCTGCTCTGGCGGCTGCAGTCTCCCACACAGGTACTTGCAGGCGGTCACGTGGATCTGTTAACAAGCCACCATGAGGCCGCTGTCTGTCCCGCCTCTTGCGCTGTTTTCACTCCCCGCCTCTTCCCTTGAGCTGGGGGAGGTCTCATCATCGAGTCCACAGGACAGAAAGGACGGCGGTTCGCTCCATTCCTTTGTGGGCCTTTTCCCTCCGGGATTTCAGGAGCGCTGCCTTATTCCCTTCCTCTTTCTCCTCGAAAAGATCCTTTCCCAATAATCCACTCCTGGGCGGATTATTGGGAAAGCCGGGATCCTGCCAGAAAGGCGCCTTGAACCCACGCCCGGTCCCAAAAAGAGCAGCAAACGTTCAGATTTACCAACTAATAATATTTTTCTAAATATATTGTTTTCCCTAAACAATCATTTATTTGGAATTACAGTATGTTGAGGAAAAAAGAAAGAAAACAACTGAAAGTCAAACCTTAGGAAATTTATTCTAAGATTAAGTTGACGAATAACTGGTACAAGCAGAATGTATTAATTAGCTTGATGAGGGTCTCCCCCACCCCTTTATCTATACTGGGGGCATCGCTCACCTCCTGAATACGTTTACGGGCCCTTTGCAAAACCTCCTCATAGCCCTTCTGCCGTAGCTTGCTCAGACTCTTGTAATATTCCTCCGGGTCGTCGGTTTCGGTAAAGAGTACCCATGCGCTCTGCTTTGCTCTGCTTTGCTCTGCTCTGGTGGCTGCAGTCTCCCACACAGGTACTTGCAGGCAGTCACGTGGATCTGTTTACAAGCCACCACAAGGCCGCTGTCTGTCCCGCCTCTTGCGCTGTTTGCCCTCCTGGCCTCTTCCCTTGAGGTGGGGGAGGTCTCATCATCGAGTCCGCAGGACAGAAAGGACGGCGGTTCGGTCCTCTCCTTTGTCGGCCTTTTCTTTCCGGGATTTCAGGAGTGCCGCCTTGTTTCCTTCCTCTTTCTCCTCGAAAAGATCCTTTCCCAATAATCCGCTCCTTTGAAGTGAGTCCCTCACGTTTTCGCTTTGGTTGTTGCGGAAAGAAGATGGGTATCAATGAAAGACGTCTGTGAGCCCCTTAGGCGACCCCTGGGAAACGGTTGTTCGACCCCCAAAGGGGTTGCTACCCCCAGGTTGAGAACCACTGCTCTAGAGGTTCTGAAGGCCCTGGCTGAATCCCTGCCTCTGGCACCGAGTCCTCTCCAGCCTCCTCGCTGTCCGACTCTGGTACCAGCTGCACAGGCCACTGGCGAATCACACCAGCCGCCTCGCTGTCCGAATCCGATACCAGCTGCACAGGCTGCTGGCGGACCACAACACCAGGGTTGTCAAACTCAAGGCCCACGGGCTGGATCCAGCCCACGGGGTGCTTAGATCTGGCCTGGGGGCTGCCCTGGAAACAGTGAAGGACCAGCCTGTGGTGCATCTGCCAGCGAACATGGAGCTCGGGAGGGCCATGCGCGGCCCTCGCGAGCTCTGTTTTTGCTGGCAGAGCGGTGAAGGAGGCCGTCGCAGCTGAAAACGAAGCTCAGGAGCCCGTTTTCGCTGGCAGAGCACTTGGGCCACCACAGGTGTCCCCGACATGAGTAACATCGAGCTGACCATGCCCACCCTGGCCACAACCCCCCCCCCCCAAGGTCAAACACAACCCTGATGTGGCCCTCAATGAAATTACATTTGACACCCCTGGACTAGCCTGTAAGAAACGGGGAAGGAGTGAAAATCTCTGATGGGGGAACTGGCCTTCCAGTTGATGTTGAATGCACCCAGCATCTCTCATGATTAGATTCAGTAGCTGGAGGTATTGAGAATTAACAAATATCTGGTCTCCTCTGTGCTTTAAGTATAAAAATGTTCTGTGTTGAGTGTTATTTACAGCCAACAAGAGTTACTATAAAGAGATGGTCATGAAGCTTTATCAGTAGATGGGAAATCAGTCTACAATAGCCTAGTAAATCAGTCCACAAGTGTGACTAGTTTTGGTGGGGGGTTTTCTCCTTTAAATCATCATGCTAAGGTTTAAAGGCCTTAGAGCACGAGTGTCAAACTTATTTATTTTATTTATTTATTTAAATGGATTTCTATGCCGCCCAACTCCCGGGGGACTCTGGGCGGCTCACAACATATCAGAATCAATTCCACAGTATAAAAAATACAATAATTAAAAAGTACAAAAATTAAAAAGAGTATCTCACATTCACAATCAAGGGGGGAGACCCATATCTAGTCTAGTTGGTCTCACTTTCACCCCGCCTGCCGGAAGAGCCAAGTTTTTATTGCTTTACGGAAGACCAGCAGGGTGGGGATAGTCCTGATCTCTGGGGGAAGCTGGTTCCACAGGGAGGGAGCTCCCAAAGAAGGCTCTCCCCCTTGGCCATTAAAAAAAAACATGTTAAAATGCTATCAATATTTTAAAAAGAACTTTCACTCATACCCCGCCTGCCGGAAGAGCCAAGTTTTTATTGCTTTACGGAAGGCCAGCAGGGTGGGGATAGTCCTGATCTCTGGAGGGAGTTGGTTCCAAAGGGAGGGGGCTCCCACAGAGAAGGCTCTCCCCCTCGGCCCCGCCAACCAGCATTGCTTGGTCGATGGGACCTGGAGGAGACCAACTCTGTGGGACCTAACCGGTCGTAGGGAGGTATGCGGCAGGATGTGGTCCCGAAGGTAACCTGGCCCTGAGCCATGTAGGGCTTTAAAGGTAACGACCAACACCTTAAATTGGATCCGGAGACTAATGGGCAGCCAATGCAGCTGGCGGAGGATCGGTGTTACGTGGGTGCATCTGGGTACACCCACCACAGCTCGCGCAGCTGCATTTTGCACCAATTGCAGTCGCTGGACACTCTTCAAGGGTAGCCCCATGTAGAGCGCATTGCAGTAATCCAGCCGTGAGGTGATAAGAGCATGAGTGACTGTGAGAAGTGCTTCCTTCTCCAAGTAGGGTCGCAATTGGTGCACAAGACGTACTTGTGCAAAGGTCCCCCTAGCCACAGCTGAAAGATGTTGCTCCAATTTTAGCTGTGGGTCTAGGAGGACACCCAAATTGCGAACCAGTTCTGAGGGAGCTAATTTCTCCCCCCCAAGAACCAAGGAGGGACAATTGGTCAAGTCCTTAGGAGGCAATATCCACAGCCACTCAGTTTGTCAGGGTTAAGTTTTAGCCGGTTCTTCCCCATCCAGACCCTAACATCGTCCAGGCAGTGGCCCATTACGTCTACGGCTTCCCCGAATTGAGACGGGGTGGAGATGTACAACTGGGTATCATCAGCATATTGCTGATACCTCACCCCGTGTCGTCGGATGATCTCACCCAGTGGCTTCATGTAGATGTTAAACAGGATGGGCGAGAGGACCGAGCCCTGCGGCACCCCACATAGTAGGGGCCTAGGGCTCGACCTCTGCCCCCCTGTCAACACCGACTGCGTCCTGTCAGAGAGGAAGGAGGAGAACCACTGCAAAACAGTGCCGCCCATCCCCACCTCTCCGAGACGACGCAGAAGGATACCATGGTCAATGGTATCGAAGGCCGCTGAGAGGTCAAGTAGCACCAGGATAGAGGAGTGACCCCCATCCCGGGCTCGCCAGAGATCATCCATCAGTGTGACCAAAGCCGTTTCCGTACTGTAGCCGCGCCTGAAACCCGATTGAAAGGGATCAAGAAAATCAGTGTCATCCAACAGCCGTAGGAGCTGGAGCGCCACCACTTTCTTAACAACCTTCCCCACGAAGGGAAGGTTGGAGACTGGACGGAAGTTCTTTAAATCCGCCGGGTCCAGGGAAGGCTTCTTGAGGAGGGGCCTCACCACCGCAACTTTTAAGGGCTGCGGGACGGACCCCTCTCTCAAAGAAGCGTTGACCAACGCCTGGAGCCAGCCGCGTGAAACCTCCCTGGTGGCCGAATCCAGCCAGGAAGGACACGGGTCCAATAAACAAGTGGCAGAGCTCATCGCTCCTATGGCCTTGTCTACATCCTCAGGAGTCACCGGTTCGAACCTATCCCATATAACAGGACTAAGGCCTGTTGCCGTCACGTGACATTTTGTGACATTTTTTCCCTTCGTGGAGCTGGGGTGGGTGTGGCCTGCGTGTGACGCATCTGGCTCTCAAGCACATAAATGGAGGCGACTCTGTTTGGTAACTCACATGCAGGCTCCAACTTTCTGCTGCTGAATTTAAGTGGTAAAATGCCCTACATGTGGGAGGCTTTCTGCTCCCATTCCCACCCATCACCCCCTACCAAAATTAATGTGTTTTTAGGCCAATTTCAGCCTGATGTTTTGTTTTTCTGCAATGTTAAGAGAGTGGGAGACCCTCATATTTGCATCACCCCCCTTAAAATTGAACTGAAAGTTCATTCTTCCCCATCTGGTCTGGTGATGTTATTTCCCTTCCAGTGATGTTACCTTCAAGCCTTGGAAAGTCAAGTTTCTAAATGGAAAAGATAATCAAGCAACGAATCAACGAAAACCTAGAAGCAAACAAAGTAATAACCAAAAGCCAACCTGGGTTTGTCAAAAACAGATCATGCCAGACTAATCTTATTGCATTCTTTGATAAAGTGACAAAATTAGTGGACCAGAGGAATGCTGTCGATGTGGTTTACTTGGACTTCAGTAAGGCATTTGATAAAGTAGACCATAACCTACTACTAGATAAAGTAGAAAAATGTGGGATGGACAGCAACACCACCAGATGGATTCAAAACTGGCTAACCAACCGCACTCAACGTGTAGTGCTCAATGGAACTGCATCTACATTGAGGGAAGTATGCAGTGGAGTACCCCAAGGCTCTGTTTTAGGCCCAGTACTCAAGTCTGTCAAGATCCTTCTGTATCTTGAGCCTGTCTTCTGGAGTGTTGGCTATTCCTGCCAGTTTGGTGTCATCTGCAAATTTGATGAGTTCCCCATCTATCCCCTCATCCAAGTCATTGATGAAGATGTTGAAGAGTACTGGGCCTAAAACAGAGCCTTGGGGTACTCCACTGCATACTTCCCTCCATGTAGATGCAGTTCCATTGAGCACTACACGTTGAGTGCGGTTGGTTAGCCAGTTTTGAATCCATCTGGTGGTGTTGCTGTCCATCCCACATTTTTCTACTTTATCTAGTAGTAGGTTATGGTCTACTTTATCAAATGCCTTACTGAAGTCCAAGTAAACCACATCGACAGCATTCCTCTGGTCCACTAATTTTGTCACTTTGTCAAAGAATGCAATAAGATTAGTCTGGCATGATCTGTTTTTGACAAACCCATGTTGGCTTTTGGTTATTACTGTGTTTGCTTCTAGGTGTTCATTGATTCGTTGCTTGATTATCTTTTCCAAAATCTTCCCTGGTATTGAGGTCAGGCTGATAGGTCTGTAGTTTCCTGGATCTGTTTTTTTCCCTTTTTTGAAGATGGGAACTACATCAGCTCTTTTCCAGTCCTCTGGCAGTTCCCCGGTGCTCCAGGATCTTTGAAAGATATAGTTCAGTGGTTCTGAGATCTCGTCTGCCAGTTCCTTCAGAACCTTGGGGTGTAATCCATCTGATCCTGGTGATTTGAATTCATCTAGGGTAGACAGGTGTTCCCTTACCATTTTCTTCCCTATTTTAACTTGTGTTCCTAATATGTTTTTTGTAATGCTGTTTTTGATAGGTTGGACTGTTTTTTCCCTTTGTGTAAAGACAGATGCAAAAAACGTGTTAAGTAGCTCTGCTTTCTCCCTGTTGCTTGTCACTTTCTTGCCACTTTCTCCCTGCAATGGACCAATTGTTTCCTTGACTTTTTTCTTGTTTTTAATATGTTGGAAGAAGCTTTTTTTGTTACTTTTTACTTTTGTCGCAAGCCTTTGTTCATTGTGAGCCTTAGCTTTCCTCACTTCATCTTTACCGGCTCGGACTATTTGCTGGTATTCTGCCTTAGCTATTTCCCCTTCTTTCCACTTTTTATACTTGTCCTTTTTGTCTTTCAATTTGTCAGAGAGTTCTTTATGCAGCCATGCTGGTTTCTTTTGAGACCTATTATTTTTCTTCTTCATTGGTATTGTGCTAGTCTGGGCTTTTATAATCTCACTTTTCAAAATTTCCCAAGCTTCTTGAGTTGTTTTCCCCTTGAGGATTCTCATCCATGGAATCTTTCCCAAGTTCTCTCTAAGTTTATTGAAATTAGCTCTCTTAAAGTCCAAGACTCTAGTTTGATTTTGTTCTACTGCTTGTGTTTGCATAATGTTGAATTCCAATATTGCATGATCACTTGCCCCCAAGGTTCCTGTAGCTTCAACACCTTCTATCATTTCATCTCTGTTAGTGAGAATTAAGTCCAATATAACTGATCCCCTTGTTCCCTTCTCTACTTTTTGGGTAACAAAGTTGTCCGCTAGGTTTGTTAGGAACCTGTTGGATCTTCCACTTGGTGCAGAGTTTGTCTCCCAGTTGTTGTCAGGGTAGTTAAAAATCCCCCATTACTATTGTGATGTGCTTCCTACATACCTTAGTTAGGTGACTAGCAAAAAGTTCATCTACTTCCTCTGTTTGGTTGGGTGGTCTGTAGTATAGACCTATGGCAATGTCATTTCGCCCCCCTTTAATATTGACCCAAATGCATTCAAGATGATTTTCATTATTGTTGTGCTCTATTTCTGTAGAGATGTAGTTATTTCTTACATATAGTGCAACTCCACCTCCTCTTTTATTTGGTCTGTTTCTTTTAAATAATTTAAATCCCTCTAGCTGTATATTCCATTTGTCAGTTTCATCCCACCAAGTTTCCGTAATGGCAACTTTATCATATCTTCCCTCATTTACTTGAATTTCTAATTCTCCCTGTTTATTCCTCATACTCTGTGCATTGGTGTATAGACATTTAAGTCCGTTTTGATTGACCCTGTGTTTATTGTCTACATAACCTGTGTTGTGCCTGACTGCCCCTACTTTCTTGCCTCCTGTTTGATTAGTGCACATGGTATGGCACTCACTATTAAATGCTTGGCTTTGCTTGACAGCAGAGCTGATAAACTTACCTGCACACACATCTATGTTGTGTGCACTGTTAACCCTTTTAATTTTAGATTGCTGGGGACAGAAATGATCTGTATCAATTAATTCTCTGTCCCCTCTGAGTGAATAAGTGAATAACTATAAATGTCTGTAGAATGTTCAAATTATTAGACTTATTTTTTAAAAACTGCTTTATTATTGTTCTAGCCAGGGGTCTCCAACCTTGGCAATTTTAAGACTTGTGGACTTCAACTCCCAGAATTCCACAGCCAGCTTTGTTAGCTTTGCTGGCTGTGGAATTCTGGGAGTTGAAGTCCACAAGTCTTAAAGTTGCCAAGGTTGGAGACCTCTAGACAACTTAACAAAATAAAGAAGCTTTTTAAAATGAATGCTTGCTCTGAAGAGGTCCAGTGCTATTGTATCTTCTTTTAAATAATAGAGAATAATGTATACTTCCAGAAATTTTAATTAATTTTAACAGCTCTGTACAAGTATAGTATGAAATGTAACAGTGTCCTGTTTAGTATTAGAGTTAAATCCTGACTTACCTTGGAGTAGATCTATTTAAATAATTGGGAGGAGTTAGTGTGACTACATTTAAGAAAACTTTCTGGCATAATGTACATTTCTCCAATTCTTTGCTATTTCTATGGGTCAGGCACACATGCACAGAAATACACAGCAAACAGTGTATATCATCTGTGCTGTTTGCTGTTTGGCAAATTGCTTGGAGGCAGAGGCCTTTTTTCCTTGTTTTCCTCCCCCAAAACTAAGGTGAGTCTTATACTCCGGTGCGTCTTATACTCCGAAAAACACGGTACTTGAAAACATATCTATTTAGTAATCTAGACTGATTGGTAGATCAGTCCAATGATCTATTCAATCATGAATAGATGTTGAGACTGACAGTTAATAAAATTAGAAGATAGGGCCATCCTGTTGTAAGTGTATTTGTGAAAGCTGATAATGGGTTATAGGTGTGAGCTTTTATATTGCTGTATGAAAGATTGTATGTTATTTTATGGTGACTGTAAATATTTATTTATTTATGAAATTTATTTGCCACCCATCTCGTTTGGGCAGCTTACAGCATAAAAACATTAAAATATTAAAAAAACATTAAAATCCACAATCATAGAACACAACAAAGAAAATCACTGACAAATAAAATCATTCATACCAGATGGGAAAGGAGGAAGCTGGACATATGGGGGATATATCTTCAAATATATTGATTTTATTGTATTCAATTTTTACTTTGGTTTTAGCTGAATTAATCATTTTATTTTTTAAAAAAATAATTTTTATTTGAAATATAAACATTAAAAAAGACAGACATACATTAAACACGACATTATATGTACTTACATGTACATATATACATATAAACTTTTACGGTAAACGTCTTGACCGTGTCCTTTTATTTATATATTTCTATACGACTGTATCTATCTATATATATAACATTTCTCTTCTCATTTTTATCTAATTATAAATTAATTATAGATTAATAAATACATACATATATTTATAATAATTGTACTTATCTATTATTCTATTGGTTGGTAAATTATCCATTATAAATTATCTATCAGTCTAAACATTTCTATGTTTCTTTTTTTTCGTTTCTCTTTTCTAGCCAATTATAAAAGAGGTTCCAAGTTTCAAAGAATTCTGAGTTTTTTTTCTGATTCAGTTCTAGTGTTAATTTGTCCAATTCTGCACATTCTAAGATTTTTTTAATTATTATATTTTCTGCTGGTACATCACCTTGTTTCCAGTATTGCGCTAGTGCTATTCTTGCCGCAGTTAGTACATGGGTTATAATATACCAGTGTTTCTTTTCTATATTTTGCTCCAACATCCCTAACAAGAAGATTTCCGGTGTAATATTTATTTTTAAATTGGTTATTTCTTGGAGCCAGACATGAATTGTTTGCCAGAAGTTTTTGATTTTAGGGCAGGTCCACCACATGTGGTAATACGTTCCATTTTTGTGTGGGCATTTCCAATATTTGGGGTTCATGTTTGGATACATTCTGGCCAATCTCGCTGGTGGAAGGTGCCATCTATAATACATTTTATAGGTATTCTCCTTATATGATGTTGATTTAGTTATTTTCAGATTTTTGGTCCAAATTTCATCCCATTGCTCCAAATTTACTTCATATCCGGAATTTTTAATCCAACTAGTCATATTTCCCTTTACCGTTTCTTTTTTCATTTTACAGTTTATTAGAAATTTATAGATTTTTGTTATCATTTTTTTTTCTGGTCCCAGTAAAATTTTGTCCAATTCTGATTTCTTTTTTGCTATTCCGAATTTTTTCTTGTCTTCTTGTAATCTAGTTTTAATTTGATAATATGGCCACCAGTCTATTCCAATTCCTTGTTCTCTTAGAGTTTGGATCTCTTTTAAATTTCCTTGTTCGTCCAATATTTCTTCATACTTAACCATTTTATGTATGTCTGTTGAGGTAGGGTAGGTAATCGCCTCCATAGTTGAAAACCATATCGGAATTTCTTTGTATTGTTGGTGCTTTATTTTGTTCCATACATTGTATAATGACTCTCTAATTTTGTGTTTTTGGAAATAGGAGTGTGTTTTATGTTTTCCATCCCATATAAAGCCATGCCATCCTACCTGTAGATCATGTCCCTCGAGAGTTAATATTCTTTTATTGTTAATTTTAATCCAATCTGTTACCCACTGTAATGTTGCTGCTTGGTAATAGGTTTCCCATTCTGGGAGTCCAAAGCCCCCTTGCTCTTTATTTTGCTGTAAGTATTTTAATTTAATTCTTGCCTTTTTTCCTGCCCAAATGAATTTAGATATCATTTTGTTTAGGTTATTAAAATATTTTCTGTCTAATTTAATTGGTATCGTTTGAAACAAATATAGTAATTTTGGTAGCACTGACATTTTAATCGTCGATATCCTCCCTATTAGTGAGATAGGTAGTTTTGTCCATTTTTCCAAGTCTTTTTCTATTTGTTTATTCAATTCTATGTAATTATCGTTCTTAATTGTTATACATTTAGCCGTTAATATTATTCCTAAATATTTAATTTTTTTAACAACTTGAATACCCAATTTCTCTTCCAACTCTTGAATTTGTTTATTTGGCAAATTTTTTGTTATTATTTTGGTTTTATTTTTATTGATTTTTAGGCCTGCTACTTTTCCAAATTTATTTATTTCTTCTACTAATTTTGGTCCCACCTCTATCGGGTTTTCCATATTGAAGACCATATCGTCTGCAAAGGCTTGGAGTTTATACTCTTGTCCTCTAATTTTAAGTCCTTCAATGCTTGGATTTTTCCTAATTTGTTGTAGTAGCGTTTCTAATGTAAATATAAATAGCAAGGGGGACAGTGAGCATCCCTGTCGTACTCCTTTTTGAATATCAAATTTATCTGTTGTGTCTTGATTTATAATTATTTTAGCTGTTTGTTTTGAATATATGGCTCTAATCATCCTAATATATTTGGGGCCAAAATTTGTGATCTCTAATTTTTTTATGAGAAAGTCCCAATTTAAATTGTCAAATGCTTTTTGCGCGTCGAGGAACATGAGAGCTACAGGTTTTCCTGGGTTTGCCTCGTAATATTCTAATATATCCATAATTGTTCTCGTGTTATTTCTAATATTTCTATTTGGGAGGAAGCCGTTTTGGTCGGGATGTATGTTTTTATTGATTACGTTTTTTAGTCTTTCTGCCATTATGGTCATGAAGATCTTATAGTCCACATTCAGCAGCGAGATTGGCCTGAAGTTTTGTATCGAATTAATCATTTTAATTATAGTTGGAGTATATTAGTGGTGGAGTATGTTGTAAATAATTCTTTTTCTGTTTGTTTCTACATTTTAAGTGGAGAGGTACTCAGCTGTTGTTGTTTTGTAGGAAAGACATCCAGGAGACAGTAAAAATTACAATGAGTGCATTCAACATGAGACTATCCGCATCGCTGTATGTGACATGCTGGAAGGGAAATACCCTTCTCCAGAGCCTTTACGGTATGTGTGGAGAGACATCATGGTTTAACTTGCAGATTCACTTTCTGTACTCCATTGAGAAACTGGATATATTTCTTAGCTAGGCTTTGCCCATTTCTTGGAAAACTGGCAATGTATACTTCATCATTTGAGTGTTCAATCTCCACTCCTTTTATAGCTGCATAGTTAATAGTCTGGCAGAGTCTGCATGCCACCCTAGAAAAACTTTTTAGTTTTATAATATGGCTTCTCAAGCCTTGTGGCTTCCAGTTCTGTTGCATGCTGGGCTGGCTAAGGAAGATGGGTGTTCTAGTTCAATATATTTGGAGTGTACCAGACTGAGGAAGCCTGGCTTAGGTAAGTAATGAGATTGCACTATTTAGATGTGGCATTTTTTTTCTTTTTGGTCAAGATGGGACAAAGGATTGGATATAGACAAAAAGTTTGATAGGGACCAAAGAAATCCCATCACTTAATGTCTGACTTTTCAATAGGTAGTGGTTTTTTCCCCTTTTCAAATGAGTTAAAAAGTACAGATGTCCTGTGGCACAGAATTTGAAGGGCCATGTTCAGATCTCTCCTTCACAATCTTAGGTCTTTAGCCAAGCTGTTCACTCCCTCCCCCACACTCTAATCTTGTAATACAGATGTAGTAAATTCATTAAGTTCATTTTTTGTTTCCTAATGGCTGCACCAGTAGCTTCACTTTATGATCTTCACTGTGCTTCTATCTTCAAAGATTTAGAACAATTTATAGAACAAGATAGTAGGGAATGTGTATACTGTATGGCAGGGGTCGGGAACCTTTTTGACTAAGAGAGCCATGAAAGCAAAAAATTTGGAAATTTATTTCAGTGAGAGCCATATAATATATTTTAAAAGTGAATTCAACTAAATGTCAATAGGGACAATGGGATATTGAGAGAATCCCTGTCTTTGTGCTGTTTAATTTGTTGCTGCTGTAGCAGCTTCCTTGCTCCAAAGTGATATTTGTCTTTGAGTTGGTGATTTCCATCATAGCATTGGTAATGATTCTTTCTTTCTTTCTTTCTTTCTTTCTTTCTTTCTTTCTTTCTTTCTTTCTTTCTTTCTTTCTTTCTTTCTTCTTCTTCTTCTTCTTCTTCTTCTTCTTCTTCTTCTTCTTTCTTTCTTTCTTTCTTTCTTTCTTCTTCTTCTTCTTCTTCTTCTTCTTCTTCTTCTTCTTCTTCTTCTTCCTTTCTTTCTTCTTCTTCTTCTTCTTCTTCTTCTTCTTCTTCTTCTTCTTCTTCTTCTTCTTCTTCTTCTTCTTCTTCTTCTTCTTCTTCTTCTTCTTCCTTTCTTTCTTTCTTCTTCTTCTTCTTCTTCTTCTTCTTCTTCTTTCTTTTTTTCTTTTTTTCTTTTTTTCTTTCTTTCTTTCTTTCTTTCTTTCTCTCTGCAAACCAATCCCCACCGTGGCTCCTTTCTCCCTCGCCCAGCCCTCTTCCAAGACGTCAAGTGCGGGGAACCGCACCAAGCGAGGTAGGTGGGTGGGTTGCTGAAGAAGCCCCGGAGCCCCGCCGCCAACCTGCGTCTCCTGGTGGGAAGGAGCCTCTGTCGCTCTCTCTCGCGGGGTTCCAGCCACCCGACTGAGTCCCTGACCGCGGCACCAGCAGGGTTAATGCATATGGGAGAGGAGAGAGAGCGCTACCGCCGCCACTGCCGCTTTCACCGCTCCGATATTTCTTTGGTGGGCGCGCGCGGGAGGGACCATGGAGCAGAGGCGCCCGGCAGCTTAAGGCAAGAGGCGGGTGGGAGACGCGGGCAGGAGCCTGTCGCCGCCGCCGCCACTTCTGGCATCCCCACGCCTCTCACCCCGCTCGCCGGGTGCCTCTGCTCAGCGGTCCCTCCTGCGCAGGCCCACCAAAGAAATATTGGAGCAGCGAAATTAGCAGCGGCGGCGGTAGCGCGCTCTCTCCTTCCCTCCCATGAGGAAAGGGATTGCAAATTGGCAAATTGCTTTCATTGAGATATTCTTTAACTGCTTCGTCTTTTGGGTCTTCCTGTTTGTAAAGGTCGGTATAAAAAGTTTGAATTATATTTTTTTTCTCAGCGATTCTGGTATGTACTTCCCCATTTTGGTCTTGAAGAGCGTCAATTGTTCTATCTGCTTTATCTTTTGCAAGTTTGTAAGCGAGCCATCTTCCTGGTTTGTTGGCTGATTCGAAGTAGTTTTGTTTTGCTAATTTAAGTTTCCTGGCCAATTGCTCTTGCGTTATCAAGTTTATTTTATGCCTGGTTATATTTAAGTCCTCTAATGTTTTAGAATCTTTGGGGTCTTCTTGCAATGTTTTCTCTAATTCGTGCAATTTAGTTGTTAATGTATTTAATTTGTTGTTTCTCTCTTTATTACGTTTGGCCAAGTAAGCTATGGACAGCCCCCTTATGTATGCCTTCGTTGTATCCCATAGAGTTCTTAGGGAAGTCTGTTCTTTAGTGTTAATCTGAAAAAAGATATCTAATTCTTTCTGCATCATTTTAATATAATCTTTTTCCTTTGTTATTGTTTGGTTTAAGGTCCATCTTACTCTTATTTTACTATTTGGCTCTTTCCATTTTATCCATAAGGGATTGTGGTCGGCCCAGGCGTTTGGAAGAATTTCAGACTCAGCCAAATCGTTTAAGAATTCCCCATTTGCCCAGGCCATATCAATTCTCGACCATGATTTGTGTGGAAATGAAAAGAAGGTATAGTGCCTGCTGTCTGGATTTTGGTATCGCCAACTGTCTTTTAAGTTAAATTCTGTTGCCAATTGATTAAATGATGTCGGTAGTACTCTTCTTGCTTTTTTCTTATTGGTACCTTTGTAGTCCTTTTTCCTATCAATGACTGCGTTGAAGTCGCCTATTATCAATAATTTCTCCCACTGTATTTCTAGTAATTTTTTATGTAAGCTGGAAAAAAAGGCTAATTGATTTATATTTGGGGCATATATAACCACTATCGTTACAGATTTGCTTCCGTTTTTTATTTGTATTATCAGTGTTCTACCGTCCTCGTCTGAATATAGTAGTTTTGGATTCAACCATGCTTTTGTATATATTGCTATTCCACGCTTCTTATGTGTAGATAATGCTGTGAATAGTTTCCCTAACTTTGGGAATTCCAAAATCTGATGTTGTTCTTTTTTGATGTGTGTTTCTTGTAGACAGATAATGTCTGCATTTTGATTTAGTAATTTGTGGAAAAATTTTTTCCTTTTTGTGGGCGAGTTTAGTCCATTTATGTTCAGAGATAGCAGATTTACTGTCTGTTCAGTTGGTGGTTTCCCTTGGTTTTGCTCTTTTTGCCTCGGCCTGTGCTCTCGTTGTCGCACCATCTCTACCGTAATTAACTGCCACCGTCCTCACACTTTCTTCTTTTTGCAGTAAATTTTCTTCTGAGCTTATCTCCTCCAAACTCTCCCTTTCCCCCTCTGCCTTTGTTTCATGTTCCTCTACTACTTTGATATACTGCTCATAAAAGTCTCTGGCATCTTCTATTGTTGTGAGTTTATGTTTTTTATCCAGTAGAGTTATTAGCATTCCTTCAGGTAATAGCCACCTGAAGGATATCCTGTGTCTATTCAGTTTGGTGGATAAGAATTGATAGGGCCGCCTTTTTTCCCTTACACGTCTTGGTATTTGTCTAAGTACTAGTATCTCTTTACCGTTATGTGTGACTGTATTTTCTTTCGATAAATTATAAATTTCATCTCTAACTATTCTTTTAGTAAATCTAATATGTACTTCTTTCGGTAGTCTGTTCTTTCGGGCATAGCTCGTATTCAGTCTATATATTTCATCCATATCCATTATTGTTTCCTGTAGTGTTCTATTTGTCATACTAGCAATTATTTGTGCCATGACCTCCGGTAAGTTCTCGTCTTTACTTTCAGTAACATTTTGAAATCTAAGAAAGAAGGCCGATTTTTCAAGCTCTAGATTTAAAATTGCCTCTTCGAGATCCCTGTTTATTATATCTGTTTTATTCTCTGCAACTTGAAGTCTAAGTTCAATCCTCTCATTGTGTTCCTCTATTTTTTTTATTCTCTGTACATTGTTTGCCAGTTCTCCTTGAATTAATTCCAATCTCTCATCTAGTTTTCCCACCCTGTCATCCACCTTTTTGATATCATCCCTCACCTCTCCTATTGTCCCTCTCATGTGATTGTAATTTCTGTCAATGGACTCCTGCATTTTAATCATCATCTCCTGGAGTGATGCTTGAGTTGTCGATGTCATTTGTGTACTGGAAGTTCCACCTGCTCTCTCTCCTGTGGAACCTTCAGTGGTACGCTGGTTTGATGGAGTTGGGGGTAGGGTTGAGGTTTTTTGTTTCCCTGTTTTAGTTACAGTGGATGTAGTAGACATTTTTAATACACTCCAGATGCTGTCCCAGTATACCATACGAAACCTCTTCTCCCTCTTGTTATTTTGGCACCAATTCTTTTTTTTTTTTACTATTTATATCTTTTTCTTCAAGTGTCACATCAATCTGTTTCTTAGATTCTAATGTCAATTTCCTCAAATGATTATATCACACCCTTAATTCCTTCACTATAAATTGTAAATTATATATAAATGTTATCACCGTTTACATCGCATTTATATCACATTCGCAAGGGATCAATCAATAATTATCAATGCTTAAAGTAATTAATCTAAGTTCTATATATAATGTTATTTTCTAGACTCTATTATATAGATATTGTATAAATATGTAAATATATAGCAATGAATATATCTAGAATGTCCAGTTTGTATATATAGTCCAGTGTCCACAGTTTATATATATGTGAATATAGGTAGAATAAAGTTTAAGCCAATACTTAAATTTATCTAAGGTAAAGGTTCAAATAAGTTATGGATGCAAGTACTCACTTATAAATATTTCTTTTGGTCTATTGTCCTTTTGTTGATATATTTATAGTCTATATTTTACTAGTCCTTAGAGTCCAATGTTGATCTTGCTGGTAATTCTATCTCCTTGTTTAATAGTTAAAAATGTCCTCCGGATTTTGCTGTGTCACCGTCTCAGTTCCTTCTTTTCTCTTTCAACTCTAACTTCCTCCCACCTTCCGCACTTTCCAGAAATCTTTCTTGCCCTTTTGCTGTAGTTCTTTACCTTTTTAGTTCTCCAAACACAGTTCTCTTTTTGTTTCTTGCAGAGTGCTTTAAATCAAATTGGGTCGTAAATCTGTCTTGGTTCAGCAAGCTCTCTGCCCGTCCTTTTCGCTCCCCCTTGCAATCGCCGCCTTTATCCTCTCGGAGCTTTCTGTCATAAATCCACAGGTCAGCAATCAGCTACAAGGGCACACCGTCTTATTTCCTTCCACCAGTTGTTGAAAAAACCTCTCAATAATATCTCTCTCTCACAATTCTCCACCACAATTCTTTGCTGTTTTTCTCTTACTTCCTTATCTGAGTCGGGCAGTCATGTCTCCAGATCGGCCATGGAGGCTGATTTCTTCACGGTCGGCTCCAGGAGTTGTTCTTGCTCCCTGGGTGGATTGCTTGTCCTCCCCAGAGGCTCCGAACTCTCCCCCTTCGAATCACTCTTCCCTCCAGGTCAGTGATCGCCGCTAGGCAACCGAAATCAGTGAAAAGCACAGATGCAGCCTCAGAGGTTCTTGAGGCTACTGTGCCCAGACATGACGTCAAACCGGAAGTCCCAAGTGTCTTAGACTTTAAAAGAGCTGATTTCAACAAACTCAAAGCTTGGGAAGGATTCCATGGATAAAAATCTTAAAGGGGAAAACAACTCAAGAAGCTTGTAAAACTGAAAAATGTGATTATAAAAGCCCAGTTCAGCATAATAGCACTGAAAAAGAAAAGAGATCCAAGAAGAAGCCAGCATGGTTGCATAAGGAATTCTCTGACAAACTCAGAGACAAAAATGACAAGTATAAAAAATGGAAAGAGGGACATATAACTAAGGCAGAATACCAGCATATAGCCCAAATTTGCAAAGATGAAGTCAGGAAAGCTAAGGCTCAGAATGAACAAAGACTTGCAACAAATGTCAAAAGTAATAAATGTTTCTTTCAATATGTAAGAAACAAGAAAAAATTCAAGGAAACTATTGGTCTACTAATGGGAGAAGATGGCAAGGAAGTGACTGTCAGTAGGGAGAAAGCGGAGCTGCTGAATTCAATCTTTGCATCTTTTTTCACGCAAAATGAAAAAACAGCCCAACCTACCAAAAGCAGAAACATAAAAGGCAGACTTGGAATACAAGTTAAAATAGGCAAGAAAATGGTAAGACAACAACTGTCCACCCTAGATGAGTTCAAATCACCAGAACCATATGGATTACATTCCAGAGTTCTGAAGGAGCTGACAGACATAATCTTGGAACCACTAAACTATATACTGTATTTCAAATATCCTGGTGCACCAGGGAACTACCAGAGGACTGGGAAAAGAGCTGACGTTCCCAGGTTCAAAAAAAAAGGGGGGGGGATGGATCCAGGAAACTACAGACCAATCAGCCTGACATCAATATGTGGGAAGATCCTGGAAAGTATAATCGAGCAACAGGTCTGTGAACCGCTAGAAGCAAGCAAAGTTATAACCAGAAGCCAATATGGGTTTGTCAAAAACAGATCATGCCAAACAAATTTTATTGCATTCTTTGATGAAATGATTAAATTAGTGAACCAGTGAAATGCTGTGGACATAGGACTTCAGCAAGGCGTTTAGCAAAGTTAGACCACAACCTTTGTTCTTGGTAAGATAGAAAAATGTGGGATAGACAGCATAACCACCAGATTCGTAGCTGGCTGACCAACTGCACTCAACATCCTCAATGGAACTACACCTACATGGAGGGAAATATTCAGTGGGTTACCCCAAGGTTCTGTCCTAGGCCCAGTAGTCTTTATCTTCATAAAGGATTTAGATGAGGGGATAGGAGGTGAACTCATGAAATTTGCAGATGACACCAAGCTGGCGGGAATAGCTAACACCCCAGAAGATAGGCTCAAGATCCAGAATGATCTTGACAGACTAGAACACTGGGCCCTATCTAACAAAATGAAAATCAGTGGTGAGAAAAGTAAGGCTTTACATTTAGGCAAGAAAAACCAAATGCACAGGTACAGAATAGGTGGTACCTGGTTCAATAGCAATAACTGTGAGAGGAATCTAGGAGTCCTAGTGGACAACCACTTAAATATGAGCCAGCAGTGTGCTCTCCTAGGCTACATTAACGGAGGGATGCTGTTTTTGATAGGTTGGACTGTTTTTTCCCTTTGTGTAAAGACAGATGCAAAAAACGTGTTAAGTAGCTCTGCTTTCTCCCTGTTGCTTGTCACTTTCTTGCCACTTTCTCCCTGCAATGGACCAATTGTTTCCTTGACATTTTTCTTGTTTTTAATATGTTGGAAGAAGCTTTTTTTGTTACTTTTTACTTTTGTCGCAAGCCTTTGTTCATTGTGAGCCTTAGCTTTCCTCACTTCATCTTTACAGGCTCGGGCTATTTGCTGGTATTCTGCCTTAGTTATTTGCCCCTCTTTCCACTTTTTATACTTGTCCTTTTTGACTTTCAATTTGTCAGAGAGTTCTTAGTTATTTCCCCTTCTTTCCACTTTTTATACTTGTCCTTTTTGTCTTTCAATTTGTCAGAGAGTTCTTTATGTAGCCATGCTGGTTTCTTTTGAGACCTATTATTTTTCTTCTTCATTGGTATTGTGCTAGTCTGGGCTTTTATAATCTCACTTTTCAAAATTTCCCAAGCTTCTTGAGTTTTTTCCCCCTTGAGGATTCTTGTCCATGGAATCCTTCCCAAACTTTCTCTAAGTTTATTGAAATTAGCTCTCTTAAAATCCAAGACTCTAGTTTGACTTTGTTCTACTGCTTGTGTTTGCATAATGTTGAATTCCAATATTGCATGATCACTTGCCCCCAAGGTTCCTGTAGCTTCAACACCTTCTATCATTTCATCTCTGTTAGTGAGAATTAAGTCCAATATGGCTGATCCCCTTGTTCCCTTCTCTACTTTTTGGGTAACAAAGTTGTCTGCTAGGTTTGTTAGGAACCTGTTGGATCTTCCACTTGGTGCAGAGTTTGTCTCCCAGTTGATGTCAGGGTAGTTAAAATCCCCCATTACTATTGTGATGTGCTTCCTACATACCTTAGTTAGCTGACTAGCAAAAAGTTCATCTACTTCCTCTGTTTGGTTGGGTGGCCTATAGTATAGACCCGTGGTGGCAAACCTATGGCACGCGTGCCACAGGTGGCACGCGGAGCCATGTCGGCTGGCACGCCAGGGGTCCGCCATCCAACTTCCGGGTTTCTGGCACGTGCATGCGCAGTGACCAGAATGCTACCCGAAACCGAAACTCCCTTCATGGCAGGCAAAACGGATCCTTTTAAAATGCTTTGAAGGACTTTGAAGCATTTTGAAGGGACGCCCGCCATTCCACGCCCTCCCGCCCTGCCAAACCCCAGCGCGAGATGCCCCTCCTACCTGCGACTTGTCCCGGGACCTCCGTGGCATTCTCACCGTCTTCTCTCCACGGCAGCCCGTCCTGAAAGAGAACGCCACGCGAGTTCGAGTTTGAACTCGCAAGACGTTCTCTTTCAGAATGTGCTGCCGTGGAGAGAAGACGGTGAGAACGCCACGGAGGTCCCGGGACAAGCCGCAGGTAGGAGGGGCGTCTTGCACTGGGGTTTGGCAGGGCGGGAGGGCGTCCCTTCAAAATGCTTCAAAGTCCTTCAAAGCATTTTAAAAGGATCCGTTTTGCCTGCCATGAAGGGAACGGATCCCTTTAAAATACTTTGAAGGACTTTGAAGCATTTTGAAGGGCTGCTGCCCGGAGCGTGAGGCTGGCAGCAGGAGGAGGAGGGGGCGGTTGTGCATGCACAGTGGATGTGCGCATGCGCAGTGCGGGCGCGTGCATGGTGCGGGCGCGTGCATGTGTGGGTGTGGGTGCGCATGCGCAGGGGGCCACGCATTGCATTGTGGGTACTGGCACGCGGGAGCGCTGGTGGGTGCACGCGCGCGTACTTTTGGCACGCCGGGACAAAAAGGTTCGCCACCACTGGTATAGACCTATGGCAATATCATTTCCCTCCCCTTTAATTTTGACCCAGAAGGATTCAAGATAATTTTCATTATTGTTGTGCTCTATTTCTGTGGAGATGTAGTTAAAGTCTGAAGGAGCTCTCAATAAGATGCCTTGGGCAGCCCTCCTTTCTTTGTCATAGCCTGTCTCTCTCAGAGTAGGAGTTCTACAAGATCCTGAAGTTCACTATATCTTGCTGCAAATATTATTTTGCCACCATTTGGATTTTTGTTTGTCCACATTAGCTTCCTAACATCTTTACAGCCATAAGGGCTAGAAATCTGTTTTTGTATATAATCTTTGACACAAATACTGTGACTGTTGATAATTTAGTTCTGCATTTCCCAGTGTGAACTTCTGTGCATCTTGAGTGTGTGATTTTGAGGAATTGGAACATATCACCTGGGTGTGAGATGTAAGAACCCCCCCCCCCAATTGTATACTCACAATGCGAAGACAAGTCTGGTTCACGAATCAAAGTTTTATTGAAGAAAAATTGAAAAAGCGGTTCCAAGCGCGGCCTCTTAGACCCTTCCCAAATGGATTGAGTTCAAAGAGCGCAAAAAGCAGTTTTCAGGTTATACATTTTATACCCCTACACAATGCACGCCACGCCTCAGAAGCCCTCTCAACTCCCCTTGGTTCTTCTAAGTTATTTATTCTCTAAAGGGTCATCTTGACATTTCCTGTTTAACACCAACTATCTTTTCATGTTTACTTTTAATTTTCACCTTGGGCAGATGTTCCTTTCTTACTGATAGTGGTCTTGCTTAAGAGGTAGGTTCCTGTCTCCAAGGGAGCATTAATACATTGTCTCTACTGATTACAATTTATGGTCAATTTGCAATGGTAGGAAACAACAGACAAAGAGTCTCACACCTTAGTGTTACATTTTATACATTTTTATAAAAGAGTAACTTTTCATTTGCTTCTTTCATGGGCATAGTTGAAAATTTCTGGTATCTGTATTTTTCCTCATCTGACTCCACAGAGATGACCTTATCTGAGCAAATTAAGAAGCTGAAAGTTTTAGGAAATGGCTTTGGGATTCTTCCTGTTGGTGGGACATACCTGATCCAGTCTGTACCAGCTGAACTAAACATGGATCACACTGTTGTGATACAGCTTGCTGTGGTGCCTGTACCAGACAATAATGAGTGGAGTCATGAATGTGGAGATTTATTTTGATTTCGCTAGTGTTGGAAAGCTTTTAAAGTTTAACATAAAAGTAAACAAGTGTTTCTGCATGTTGAGTGGGAGATTTGAATTAGGACTATAGCAGAGGAGATCAATTCAGGGATTGTGTGATACAGTTTGCGGAGAGAAGGATTAATCCTCCCTTTTTGCATGTTACAGTCCCAATCTGGGCTTGGGCCCCTGTGCTTATTTTTAAGTAAAATTAAAGAAGTAGTTGGGAAAAACATTTATGGCGGTTTAAAGATGAATGGATTTAATAATAAGTGTTCATGGATCACAATTCAGTTCATCTGACATATAGAATATATTATGCTTGTTTCACAGAACTAAACTCTGTGCACATCAAACTGAAGCCACAGTTGTAGTCAATAAGCCAACAACAAACTATTTCAAACCCTAAACAAGACATAGTTTATTCAGAACCTATTCATACATCATGCTAAGTGAAAACAAACATACTATATGAGGGAGGAGGAGCCAGCGCCGGAACGGTACAGACGTCTCTCCACAGGGCTCTGTGGAGAACGCTGAACCGCTGCCGTTTGGAGACCCGAATTCGGGTCGGAACTGCTCAGGTGGAGCGGGGGAAAAGAAGACTACCTTGGTGGACCATAGGGGTTGGCGCAGACCCCACGGAAACCTTGGTTTTATGCTTCTTGGCCAGCGGCAGTGTGGAGGGGGCCAGATGTGCCACCATTAGATCCGGCGGCGTTGTTGCTACAGGAAGAGATTGAAAGAGGAGCGTATCATCTGGGTGAGAGAATTCTTTTTTACTGATGACTTGTTAGTAAAAATCGGTGAAGACTTTAACTTAAATAAACTTGGAACTAACTGCAATTAAGATTTGAAGCTCTGGGCGAGAGGGGAGGCTTTTTCGGAAGTCACTCTCAATCAGCGGCGGAAAGAGCATTCAAAAGAAAACTTTTACTTTTGGTCTTATATACAATTGAGGAGACTGGAGTGCCTCAAAACTTTTGTTCCTTCTTTTTTTGTTAAACATGCATATTCTTTTTTATTACCATTGGACTTTAAAAAGGGAAAGTTGATGTTGAGCAGTGATATATTTCCTTGGT
Source organism: Diadophis punctatus similis (assembly GCA_023053685.1). Taxonomy (NCBI): domain Eukaryota; kingdom Metazoa; phylum Chordata; class Lepidosauria; order Squamata; family Dipsadidae; genus Diadophis; species Diadophis punctatus. The sequence continues at coordinate 188,870 of JALIGW010000064.1, forward strand.
TTCCTTTTTGGCATTGAATACTGTATCCTTTTTTCTCTCACCTTTCTTTTTCCCCGTTTTGAAACATTGTGGCCGATTGAAACATAGTGCCACCTAGTGTTTGATACAATTTTTCTTTTACACTTTGCAACAAGAGAGAACAGCTGCAGCTTTGTTTATAAATACACTATCTCACTCGTGAGAACTGTTTATGTGTGAGTTGAGAAGATGTTTTGACTATATTCAGACCCATGTTTGCAATCTGGTTTCTTTCCCCTTTTTCTTCTCTTTGAACTTTTGAAACTGGACTATAAGCTTTAATTTTACTCTGCTTGTCTGTTTTTTGTTTCTTTTTTCCTTTTTTTTCTTTTTGGCTATACCAAGTGGATTAAGGCGAGAGCCTGAAGAAAAGAGTGTGTTTGATTTTGTTTCTTGACTCCCTTTTTCTTTTTTCTTCTGGATATTTGAAATTGGATTTGGGATTTTTATTATTACTACCCATATTGGATTACAAATTACCTATTGGATTACAAATTACAAATTATACATACAGATTTGGATTACAATTACCTATTGGATTACAAATCACAAATTATACACACAGATTTGGATTACAATTCACGATTTGGATTACAAATCTGGGCAAAGATGGCTTCAAAGAAGATTCCACAATACCTTGCATCACAGTCTACTTCTTCACAGAGTCCAGGTCAGAAACCATCAGATACATCGGCAAAAATAGAAAAATTGAATTTGGAGCTAAAAACTATGATGCAAGCATTATTTGACGATTTTAAATCGGAGATTACTGGCAAGATGGAAACAAGTATGGGGAAGGTGGAAGGAGAGTTAAAGGAAGTAAGAGGCTTCCTGGAAAAAAATGAACAACGCTTACAGAAAGCGAAAGAAGAGATTCAAGAAACTAAAAAAGAAGTGCAGGAGGTAAAAGCCAATCAGATCGAATCTGATAAAAGACAAGAGAAGATAAATATAATTTCTGAGATGGATCGTTCTGATTATTACCTGAGATTTCAGAACGTAATAGAAGAGAAAGAGGAAAACCTGGCAGAAATAATGGTGAATATTTTGGCAGAAGCAATAGAAGAGGATAAAGAGAGACTGATGAATGATATTGATGAAATTTACAGAGTTAATACGAGATATGCAATAAGGAACAAACTAGCAAGAGAGGTTCATATAAGATTTACAAAAAAGTCACGGAGAACAGAGCTTTTACAAAAGTTAAGAAATGCGACTCTTGAATACAAGGAAAAGAGATTACAACTTTGAAGCAAGTCCCAAGAAAAGTTAGAGATCTCAGAAGAGATTATCAATTTTTGACAAAAATTTTGATTGAAAGAGGGATCAATTTTAGATGGCTCATCCCGGAAGGGATATTGCTATGGTGGCAAGGCCAGAAAGTAAGACTGGATACAACGGATAAAGCTGAATTCTTCTATAGACAACACTTTGTATATGGCGAGGAAGAAAGAGAGAGAGAGGCCAGAGAGATAAGACCACAAAAAGAAGGTGCAAATGGGAAACTATTGCCTACATTACAGGAGGAAGCTTTGCTAGAGAAAGAGAAAGAGCTAGAAGGAGCAACAGCAATGGAGATAAAAGACCAAAGGGAAATGAGAATGACAAGATCGACTAAGATATTGAAGTAAAGAACCATGGAGGACGAAATAAAGATGATGTCAATGAATATAAATGGACTAAATTCAGCTATTAAAAGAAAAAGGATATTTAACAGACTGAAAAAATTGAAGATTGATATTATTTGTCTACAAGAAGTACACATTAAGCAACAACATAAGAAATTTTTAGAATGTGCGCGACTAGGAGAATCATACATGACATTAGCAGATCAAAGCAAAAAAGGAATAATACTATATATACAAAAAAAACCTTCAAGGCATATATATAATGATGAAGATGGAAGGATTCTTATGATAGAAATAATAATGAATAACAAAAAGATTTTACTAGTTGCTATCTATGCTCCAAATGAAAAACAAGAAAAATTTTATACAAAGCTGCACCAGAAAATAGTTGAATTAGACTATGAGAATATATGTATACTTGGAGACTTTAACGCTATCGTGAATGCAGAGCTGGACTATAAATCATCAAAAAAGAATAAAACACAAAGGAAAAAATTGCCAAAATCCTATTTATTTATTTATTTATTTATTTATTTATTTATTTATTTATTTATTTATTTATTATTTATTATTTATTATTTATTATTTATTATTTATTTATTTATTTATTTATTTATTTATTTATTTATTTATTATTTGTGGGATTAATTTGGGAACAAAGTACTTTACTTCAGCCTGTAATGGTTAACTATTTGGACAATGGCACTAAGCAGGACAGGAAAAGCATGATGTGACTCATCTGATCTGAAATCTGCTGACCCCAGTGCCTACGTGACCTGAAAGCCTACGTGACCCGAATGCATAAGTTACCTGAAAGATGTGTACTCAGGAGTAGACTAACAATATGACCATATATGGTATATACCCACCCCTTACTAACATTGTCATGAGAATGTAACTGGATATGAACTGAAATGTAATAAAAGAGGGTTACACAGAAGATTCTGTGCTCCCATCCCAAGACACCTGCCTGCGTGTCTCATTTCTCATGGGAGACCACCACATTTGGTGACCCCTCGATGTGATTCCTCATGGGAATACGTCCCTGCCGACCCTCTACTTATCGCCTGGAATAGGCACGGTGCACCCGACGACATCGCTGGCGACTGACTCTTCTCGTAAGTATGGGGGGGTGGAACGTCTACAGCTCAAAACGTGGAAGAGCTGAGACAATTGGGCAGGAAAAAATACCTTTCCCCTCAAGAACAAAAATTTACCCCATCCTTTTCTAAAAGTGAGGCTTACATCATGATTCAGACTCATGCTGACCCGCCTCGCCAGCTTTTATTAGATCCCCCACCTTACCAGATTCCCTCAGTCATGTTGACTACCCCATTACCTTCAGTCGTGCGTTCTTTTTCACCCACGGCTCCCGAAACCCCTGTTTTTTCTGCTTCAAACCCTGCTCCTGTTTTGCAATCTGGCCTTATTCGCGGGGCATACCAAAAGGCTTTAAAATCCGGCACTTTGGATGCTTCTGCTTCCTTATCTATTGTTCCTCCACAGGAGGCATTCAGCGTAGACAGGGCAGAATTTAAGGAAGAACACCAAAAAGGAATGAAACTTGCAAAGGGTTTCCAAGTTTCATCTCATGAGTCTTTTCCAGTAGTAAAAAATACTGGTCTGATTCAAAAAATGCAAGAAGAAAGATTAGAAAAGAATCATGAAATTGTTCAAATGCTTGCTCATTGTCCAGTTAAAGTAAATGTTAAAATTGACCTTCCTACACCAAATTTGCAAGTTTCTTCTGAATGTGCCGTTGAGGATTTTCAGAAACCTGATAAGCCGGCACACACCTTTTCAAGCATTCAGCAGAAACCTAATCAAGAATACACTGATTGCGTTAACAAAAAAGCTGCTTCTGAATGCAGGAAAATCTTAGCATTAGGAAAAAATCCTGAAATGGCTGAAATGGTTAAAATTTGGCAAGATATACGTTCTTCTAGCCATCAAAATAATTTGTTAATTGCAGCCATGAGACAAAGTAACAAAGCCCAAGGAAATTGTTGCAATTGTGGTAACCAGAAATGTTTTAAGGAAAAGTACAGAGCGCCTGGCAGAGGTGTTGATTCTCATACAGGTTTCGTACTTGGAATTACTTAAATTGGATGTTTTATCTGGTATAGTCTTCTCTCCTATGGATTAAATGTTGCACCAGAGAGAAAAAATTTAGCTACAAGAAAATTTTTGAATCTAGGACATAAGATGTCTTGATCTTATGCTGCATCAGATCTCCCACAATTATTATTTTAATTCAGTTACAATTGCTGGGAACTATTAATTGGCTAGTCCTTTTTTAAATTATCCACTTTTTTGTTAAGTTCATTATTTACATTATTAACTAAAGTTAAACATTCTATGATCTAATCTCATCCCTCAGAAAGCTAGTCAAAGTTCAAACTGCTACTGCAGCTGATGGGATTACATTTCAAATTACCTATTAACTTTGCTTTCCTCTTGCAACAGTAAGTTTACTTCTGTTTGCAGATTTTAATTTTTGTGATTTTTTCCATGAAATTATGTTCCTTTATTTTTCCTCATAAATATTTTCATAGATATTTTCCAAAATGCAAGGTTTTACACAACACCTTGGTGTTGTAGGTGCTGTGTTTGCCAGCACCTACTGGAAGTATTGGCTGTGTTGTCCTTGCAACAAATTTATTTTGTAGGATGGCTATATTTATCCCATGTTTTTCATCAAAATATCCTTAGGCTTTAGCTGAGCTCTGTGCATGAGCACTTGCTAGAGTTTGCCAGTATATTTTTAAAATCATTTTTCCTATTTTAAATTTAAATTTAAATTTGAATTTTAGAGAGTTTTTGTTTTTTCAAATAGCCATAGAGTGGAATAGAATAACAGAGTTGGAAGGAACCTTAAAGGTCTTCTAGTCCAACCGCCTGCCTAGACAGGCAAGCCTATATCCATTCAGACAAATGGTTGTCTTCTTTAAAAAAAATTTCAGTGTTGGAGCATTCACACCTTCTGAAGACAAACTTTTTCACTGATTGATTGTTTTAACTGTGAGGAAATTTCTTTTTTAGTTTTAAGTTGCTTCTCTCCTTGATTAGTTTCCACCCATTGCTTTTGTTCTACCCTCAGATGCTTTGGAGAATAGTTTGCTTTTTTTTATAGCAACTCCAGAGATATTGGAAAACTGCTATCATGTGTCCCCTATTTTCATTGAACTGGATATGCCCAGTTCCTGCAACCATTCTTCATATGTTTTAGCTTCCAGTTCACTAATTATCTTTGTTGCTTTCTCTGCATTCTTTCTAGTCTCTCAACATTTTTTTTTGCATCGTAGCAACTGAAACTGAAGGCAGTGTTTCAGGTGTGGCTTACTAAGGCATTGTAAACTGGTATTGATATTTCAAGTGATCTTGATTCTCTCCCTCTGTAAATGCTGCCTAGAACTGTGTTAATTTTTTGGCAGCTGCTACACACGGCTGGCTTATGTTTAAATGATTGTCCACTAAAATTCCAAGATTCATCTCACAGTTACTACTGTTGAGCAAGATACCACATATACTGTACCTGTGCATTTTGTTTTCCTTGCCTAAATATACAACTTTGCTTTTTTCACTATTGAATTTTATTTTGATTAAAAAGCTTCAGCTTTTGTAGGGAACTTTACTTTTAATCTTCCTAAAGATCTTTGTCTTCCTTTAACTGTTTCTGCACCTTTGCAATTATTTCTGATTTTCATAATGTCTGTAAATTAGTTCATGATTCTCCCTGGAAGTTTATTTAGCCTCTGGGATTAATGCTTATCTTATAGATGTTTACTAGGTTCTTCCATTCCTTTTGGACTCAAGTTTCCCCATCTCTTGATGATAATCTTCTCAGCTTATTTTTTAACCTTACATTCTCTCCTTCATGCTAGGACTTTACTTTTTTTTCCGGCCCATATCAGAAGTCACCAACCATTTCCTGGTATTATCCAGGAGGGGAATTTTCGGGCAGCCGCTGCTGCAGCCGCTGTCCTTCTTGCCCCCCCCCCCTGATCTTTCTATTTTTTCCTTGTCACTCATTACTCTGTGGACTAGCCACTCTTATTTTCATCAAAATCGAAAGGCCTTGCTGAAACAATTTTCTCTTTCTGCAGCAGAGGCTTCTGCTATTATTCAGCAATGTCCTACTTGCAGTTTGCAAGCTCACTCTGTCCCCCTTGGGGTTAACCCCCGGGGTACAGAGAGTTGTCAATTATGGCAAATGGATGTCACCTTTTCCTCATCATTTGCCCATTGGAAATATATTTGCATGTTTCCATTGATACATACTCAGGGTTTCTTATGGCTTCCCCATAGAGGGGTGCAGCCACCAACCATGTTCTTAATCATTGTATTCGGACTTTCTGTATTCTAGGCAATCCCAAACTTTAAAAACAGAAAGGGGAAAACCACCCCGGCTTGCCTGGAATACAAAATACCTTGAACCTTGCCCCATTTACCCTCAATTTTCTCAATGTTTCTGGCACCCCTGATTCAACCGCCGCAAGTCGGCAAAATTTTCTGCTTCTCCTATAGACTCCCTGCGACCGCAAGTCTATTATCACCGTCTTCCTGATCCTACGTGGAAAGGCCCGGCCTCCCTTGTCACTTGGGGTCGAGGCTACGCTGCCATCAATGACAATGGCGATATCATCTGGACTCCTGCTCGCTGCGTTCGCCCTCATTTTGTCACCCCATCAACAAGTTAAGACCAGTGATCCAGGAGCCTGGAAAACCAATGCGTTCGTAAGAGACCTGAATAAGGCAGCTCAGCTGTTGAATAAAACTGATTGTTGGATTTGTATGCACATTCCATCAGACAGCAAGTCAGGACTGGCACTTCATGCTGTACCTTTTAATGGAAGCAGAAATGGAACTCCACTCCAGTCATGATGGACTTTACATATGCAGTTTCTACCAGAATTTTAGAACCTGCTCGCTTTTGTTTTCAAAGCACAGGCTTGTTAGCAAATGCCTTGGAAATGGGCAATTACACTACTTGCCAACAAACCATTGTATGGGATTCAGCAAAATGGTGTGCACATATAAAAAGCAATCTTACAACTGCAAATGGTATCAGCATGTCTAATCAGTGGACAAATGTTTCCACATATGTAGCATGTTCAGAAATGGAGACTATGATTATGTTTGCTAATTCTTCTGATTCAGGACATTATAAGCTAACACAATTTTGGCTTCTTTGTGGCCGGCGAGCCTATCGGCTGGTCCCAAGGGATTGGAAGGGTATTTGCACCCTGGGTCTCTTGGTGCCTGCTACTTACCCTGTTTCAACATTACCAACAGGTCGTTTGCGGAACAAAAGAGCTGGCATTGAAGATCAACCCTTAACCTTGGGGGGTTCCCTGACTACTCAAATATCTCGGGGAATTCTCCCTAATCTTGGGGTTGCGATGAATTATAGAGACTTACATTTACTCAATAGCTGGACTGTGGTTATGTTTAATGACACTATTAAAGCTATGAAATTTATTAACAAAGAATTAGGAGAAATTTGAGAAGTGGTCTTGCAGAATAGATATGCTTTAGATATTGTATTGGCTGCTAAAGGATGTGTTTGTGTTTTAATTCATTCACATTGTTATGCTTATGTATCTGACTATAAATATAACATCACACACACAATTGAGCATATGGAGAACATGGTCAACCCCCTGACCGGAGACGGAAGTGGCATCATTGACATTTGGGATGCCTTATGGTCCTGGCTACCTGATGGGAGTTGGCTGAGGTCACTCATACCAACAGTTTTACTTATTGTTGTATTTTGTTATTGATATTGTTGTGTTGTTGTATTCAATGTATCCCCTCTCTCCTGCACATGTGCAAAAACTTGCTTTTCTCCAACAGGAAGGACGTTCTAATCAGCGAAACCAAAGCCCTTCTGGAATTGGAGGATGGACCGTTTGATAAAACAAAAAAGGAGGAGATGTGGGATTAATTTGGGAACAAAGTACTTTACTTCAGCCTGTAATGGTTAACTATTTGGACAATGGCACTAAGCAGGACAGGAAAAGCATGATGTGACTCATCTCATCTGAAATCTGCTGACCCCAGTGCCTATGTGACCTGAAAGCCTACGTGACCCGAATGCATAAGTTACCTGAAAGATGTGTACTCAGGAGTAGACTAACAATATGACCATATATGGTATATACCCACCCCTTACTAACATTGTCATGAGAATGTAACTGGATATGAACTGAACTGTAATAAAAGAGGGTTACACAGAAGATTCTGTGCTCCCATCCCAAGACACCTGCCTGCGTCTCTCATTTCTCATGGGAGACCACCACAATTATTTATTATTTCTTGGTTCTTATATGCCGCCCTACTCCCGAGGGACTCAGGGCGGCGTACAGCAAATATACAAGAACACCAGAATAAACATTAATTAAAACCAAGTACAAAAATTAAAAATTTAATATTTAAGAACATCCATCAACCAGACATACCCGGGGGAGAGCTCAGATGGATTAATCTCTACCCCCTGCCTACAGGAAAAGCCATGTCTTGACGGCTTTTCGGAAGGCCAGCAGGGTGGGGATGGTTCGGGTCTCTGGGGGAAGTTGGTTCCAGAGCGCGGGGGCCCCCACAGAGAAGGCCCTCCCCCTAGGGCCCGCCAGCCGGCATTGCTTGGCTGACGGTACCTGGAGGAGGCCAACTCTGTGGGCCCTAACCGGTCGAAGGGAAGTATGAGGTAGAATGCGGTCCCGGAGATAGCCTGGTCCTAAGCCATGAAGGGCTTTAAAGATGATGATCAACACCTTGAATTGTACCCGGAGACCGATGGGCAACCAATGCAGCTGGCGGAGTATAGGTGTCACGTGGGTGTACCTTGGCACACCTACCACAGCACGTGCAGCCGCATTTTGCACCAACTGAAGTCTCCGAATACTCTTCAAGGGTAGCCCCATGTAGAGCGCGTTGCAGTAGTCCAAACGGGAGGTGACAAGGGCATGAGTGACCGTGAGTAGAGCCTCCTTCTCCAAGTATGGCAGCAACTGGTGCACCAGGCGAACCTGTGCAAAGGCCCCCCTAGCCACAGCCGTAAGATGATGATCCAATTTTAGCTGTGGGTCTAGGAGGACCCCCAAATTGCGGACCTGATCCGAGGGAGTTAATTTCGCTCCCTCGAGAACCAAGGAGGGACAGTTGTCATAGTCCTTAGGAGGCAATATCCAAAGCCACTCAGTCTTGTCGGGGTTGAGTCTGAGTCTGTTCCTCCCCATCCAGGTCCTAACATCGTCCAGGCACCGGCACATTACATCAACTGCCTCACTGAATTGAGACGGGGTGGTGATGTACAGCTGGGTGTCGTCAGCATACTGGTGGAAACACACCCCGTGTCTGCGGATGATCTCCCCCAGGGGTTTCATGTAAATGTTAAACAGGATGGGCGAGAGGACCGAACCCTGAGGCACCCCGCATAACAGGGGCCTAGGGGACGATCTCTGCCCTCCTGTTAACACCGACTGCATCCTATCGGCGAGATAAGAGGAGAACCACCGCAAAACGGTGCCTCCCACTCCCAACTCGCCGAGACGATGCAGAAGGATACCATGGTCGATGGTATCAAAAGCCGCTGAGAGGTCAAGTAGCACCTGGATGGAGGAATTCCCCCCATCCCGGGCTCGCCAGACATCATCCATCAGAGCGACCAAGGCAGTTTCTGTACTGTAGCCGCGCCTGAAACCCGACTGATAGGTATCTAGATGATCTGTTTCCTCCAATAGCCACAGAAGCTGAGCCGCCACCACCTTCTCCACAACTTTCCCTAAAAAAGGTAAGTTGGAGACCGGACGATAGTTCTTCAAGTCAGCTGGATCCAGGGAAGGCTTTTTTACTATGGTAGAAGAATTAAATATATTTGATGCTTGGAGACAGAGATTTCCTGAAGAAAAACAATATACCTTTTACTCTTGTAGACATGCGTCTTGGTCAAGGATTGACATGATTTGGATGTCTCTGGAAATGTTAAACAACATACAACAAATAAACATTGAATCTAGTACCTGGGCTGACCACAATCCATTAGAAATGACGTGGAAAGGAAAAAGGAAAAGAAGTAGATGGACTTTGAATCAAGAAATACTACATGAAAAAGATTTCCAACAATTTGTAGAGAAAGAAATGAAATTTTTCTTTAAAGAAAATAAAAAGAATGATATATCTCTGCAAACAGTGTGGGACACAGCAAAAGCATATTTTAGAGGTTTGGCGATGACTTATACTACAAAAAGAAATAAACAAAAACAAGCTATGCAGAGGAAATTGGAAGGAGAATATAAAGAGTTAGAAAAGAAGTTTCAAAAAGATCCACAAGATAAAAATACCAAGATAATGATGGACTTGGGAAAGCACAAGTTAAATATGATTGAGAATGAAGAAATTGCAAGGAAAACAAAAAGCGCTAAACAAAACTTTTTTGAACATGCTAATAAACCAGGGAGATGGTTAGCCTACAAGATAAAGAAAGAGAAAGAAAAAAAATGGATAAAACAACTGGAGGACATGGATGGAGACATTAGATATGGAGATGGAGAAAAAAAAAGATTGCATGGACTTACTACAAAGCTCTATATGCTGAAGAGAAAATAGACAGCAAAAAAATAGATCAGTTCTTGGAGAAAGCGGACTTACCAAAAATACCAGATAAATATAAAATCTTATTAGAAGAAAAAATTACAATGTCAGAATTGTCAGCGGCAATTAAAAAACAGAAAAGTGGCAAAGCCCCAGGCCCGGATGGAATACCCGCAGAAACCTATAAAATGTTTGAGGAATCGTTTGGAATAGTAATGTTAGAAGTATTCAATGAACTAATTATGGAAAATAAAATTTCTGACTCGTGGACAGAAGCATTCATAACTCTCATTCCAAAAGAAGAGGCTGATCTGCAAAAAATAAAGAACTACAGGCCGATATCACTTCTGAATGTGGACTATAAGATATTTGCTTCGATTATAGCGAATAGACTTAAAACTTTTCCAAATGACTTTATACATTCGGACCAAAATGGTTTTTTACCAAAAGGACAAATTAAGGATAATACGCGTATGATCCTAAACATTTTAGAATACTATGAACAACATCCCGGAAAACAAGTAGCATTAATGTTCTTAGATGCATAGGAAGCTTTTGATAACGTGAATTGGCAATTTATGATAAAACAATTACAAATAATGGGCTTCGGACAAAAATTCATAGGGGTAATTAAATCAATATATACTAAGCAATCTGCCAAAATAATATTAAATGGCGAAATGACAGAGAAGATAGAGATAATGAAAGGAACCAGACAAGGTTGCCCTTTATCACCATTATTATTCATATTAACCTTGGAAGTTTTAACCAGATTGGTGAGACAAGATAAAGACATAAAAGGATTAAAGATTAAGAATGAAGAATATAAATTACAAGCGTTCGCTGATGATCTTGTATTTATATTGGAAGAACCTCTGGAAACAACTCCAAATTTATTATATCAAATAGAACGATATGGAGAGGTGGCTGAACTAAAAATCAATAAAGATAAAACAAAATTTCTAGTTAAAAATATGACAGAAAAACAAAAGAAGAAACTGTCTGAAATCTCAAAGATACAAATTGTAAAGAAAGTTAGATATTTGGGGATCCAATTATCTGCAAGATGCTTAACTATTAAAGAAGACAATTATATAAAGCTCAAAAAACAAATTGAATTAGACTTGGTCAAATGGAAAAATTTACAAGTATCACTCATGGGCAGAATTGCACTGATTAAGATGAATATATTACCCCGCTTACTATTTTTGTTCTCAACAATTCCAATAAAAATAGAGAAAATATATTTTAGAGAAATAAATACATTAATCTCGAAATTTATTTGGCAAGGGAAAAGATCAAGAATAAACTTTAAAATATTGCAAGATGCTAGGACTCGAGGTGGTTTTGGGCTGCCGAATTGGGAACTCTACTACCAGGCTGCGACCTTGACATGGATGAGAGAATGGATCTTACTAAGAAACCGGAGATTGTTAACACTAGAAGGACATGATATGCATATTGGATGGCATGCACTTTTATGGCATGGAAGAAATAAAATACATAGTTACTTCCAAAGACATTATATAAGAAATTCTTTATATTTAGTTTGGGGAAAAGTAAAAGCTAAACATTACATGAGTATACCAAATTGGATATCGATAATAGAAGCACTACTTCATCCAAGCAGAGTAAACTGGCAAAAAATACCAAGATATAAAGACATTTTGACAGAGGAAGGGGAATTAAAATCGACACAAGAATTAGAGAAACAAGGAATCAAAATGGACTGGTTCATGAGAACGCAAATACAGACAAGATATGAAAAAGATAAAAAAACGGAAGGTATCATGCTAAAAAATACAGAATTGGATACAATACTTACAGGACCAGATGAAAAACTAATTAAGAAAATATATAATCACCTACTCTACGTGGATCTAGAATTTGAACAAGTTAAAGAGACAATGATAAAATTGAGTTGGGAGTTGGGCGGCATACAAATCTATTAAATAAATAAATAAATAAAAATGGGCTCAGAATTTTGGCCATACAATAGAACTTGAAAAATGGAATCAACTTTGGGAAAGGAACTATAAATTGACTATGGCAACAACATATAAAGAGAATATGTACAAGATGTTCTATAGATGGCATTTGTCACCGGAAAGATTAGCTAAAATGTTCAAGAACATGTCTATGAAATGTTGGAAATGCCAACACATACCTGGTTCCTATTATCACATGTGGTGGACCTGTGTAGAGGCAAAATCATATTGGACTCGAGTAAAGAATTGGCTAGAAAAAATGCTGAAACAAAATATTGAGCTGAGACCCGAGACTTTCCTGTTGGGGATCATACCGCATGAACTTAGTAAAGAAGATACTTATCTGGTAATACATATCTTGACAGCAGCTAGAATTACCTTTGCACAAAAATGGAAAGGGACTAAGGTTCCATCTGAAGAGGATTTGATAAAAAAAAATTTGGACTGTGCTGAAATGAATAGAGTAACAATGAAAATTAAAGACAAAGAGGACTCAGAATATTATAATGTTTGGATGAAATTTTATAGTTGGTTGGAAAATGAATATAGTGGAAAATCAAGTTAGAATAATTACTGTTTATAAAAGATAAGAAAATGAACATAGATAAATAACCCAGATGACAAAATGGACATGAATGAAAAAGTAGCAATACAGTAATATAAAAATATACCTAGATTTTAAGCTTTTTTTTGAAGCAGACTTTTAACAACAAGATAGATTTGAAAGAGTAATTTAAAATGTAAATTGAAGAGATATATTGGCTGTCTATCGGTTAAAAGAAAATTAAAATAATAATAATAATAATAATAATAATAATAATAATAATAATAATAATAATAATAATAATAATAATAATAATAATAATAATAATAATAATAATACACTCAAGAAAGGAGAAGAAGGAGGAAGAGGAAGTAGAGGAGAGGAGGTGAGAAGGTAGAAAGGGTAGTAGGGAAGGGGAGAGAAGGGGGAAGAAGGTAGAGGAAGGGGAGAAGGATAGAGGGAAGGGAGTGATTAGATAAAATATGTACGATAGATGGGCAATTTAGTAGTAATATTGGATGTGGGGGGGAATTAGAATAAATTGTTGTTAATGTATCATGGTATATGTATGGATGTCTTATGTGAAGATTGTTAAAAGAAAATAAAAAACTTTTTGGATAAAAAAAGAAAACAAACATACTATATATTTCATATTACAGGTAGTCTTCGAGTTACGACAGTTCACTTAGTGATGGTTTAAAGTTATGACATCCATCCAAGTACTTACGACACAGTCCCGAACTTACAAATGTTGCAGCACCACGGCAGTTGTTCACCCTTATGATTGACCGCAGAAGCACTGCAACATTCCCCTTGTCTATTCCTCCTCCCCCCAAAGGGACCTAACAGGCACTGGCCCTGCTTGTTCTGCCCCAGCTAAGAACGTCGCAAACACACAGTTTGTTCGAACTTATTTTAATCAATAACCGACTACTAATAACTGTCTTAGTAGAGGTCACACACACGCACACACCTAATGGTAGTCTTGTTGCAAAAGCTCAACTGTTAATTAGTCGTCATTAACAGCTGGCATAAGTTCAGAAAGTCTTAAAGCATAGAATAACAATTAGTCTTTGATAGCTCACGAAGCTTGGCAAAATGCCTAGAAGTGATCCTTGATAAACAAACTGAAGCAGAGAAGCAGAGCAGAGATTTTCCAGACACGAAGCACACGATGACCAAACGAATTTCCAAACGTTGTTTCCTGCAGCCTTTCAGCTGCCTCTGCTTTCCTTAAGTAGACTAGGGGAGTGGCCAATTAGCCCCAAGTCTTACTCCCGAGGAGACCTCCTCTGGAGTAACCATTCCTGCCTTTTGGCAGCTCTGCGTGCTCATGCATTAAGAAGAGGAGAAGCCTCTTCTTCCTCATCACTGCTATGAGGTGCTGGAGGTTCCGAAGGCCCTGGCTGAACCTCTGCCTCTGGCACCAAGTCCTTGCCAGCCTCCTCACTGTCCGACTCGGGTGCCAGCCGCACAGGCCACTGGCACATCACCAAGTCGGTCTCCTCTCGAACAGGATCCGCTATCAGCGGCATGGGCCGCTGGCGGGCCACAACACTATCCCTCACCGCAGGGCCCTTCCCCCGGGTCTGTCGGTCCAGATGCGGCCAAGACGGGAACTGTTCGTGGAAAGCCCAAACAAGATCGGAAGCATGAATGGAGGTCGCATCCTCCCAGGTGAAGTCCTCCGGCCCATACCCCTTCCACTCGATCAGATACTGGAACCGGCCTTTCATCCACTGGGAGTCGCGAATGCTGGTGACCTCGTACTCGGGCAGTTCAGCTCCATCACGGGGCGCCGGCTGGGGACAATCCAGTTGATGAAGGGGACAGGCGGGCCGTTCAGGAACGAGGAAGGAGCAGTGAAAGATGAGATGAATCCGTAGAGACCGAGGCAGGGTCAGGTGGTAGGCCACTGGGTTAATAACTGCCTCGACAGGAAAAGGTCCCAGGAACCGATGGTTGAGTTTCCAGACCGGCCGATCAGAGGGGAGATGTCTCGTTGACAGCCACACTCGATCCGCCACAGCCAATGGTGGTGTTGCCCGCCGAGAGCGGTCCGCGACCCTTTTGTAGTCCTCCTTGGCCTTGGTGAGATACCATTTCACCAATTGGTAAATGGACTGTAATTCGGCCAAGAAGTCCTCCGCTGCCGGAACTGGCGAGTCAAGGGGCGTGAGCGGGAAGAACCAGGGGTGATAGCCCAAATTGGCTAGGAAAGGGGTGGTCTGAGTAGAGGTGTGCTGGGAGTTATTGAAATAGAACTCTGTGACTGCCAAGTATTCCACCCAGTTATTTTGTTGCTGGTTTACAAAGTAGCGCAGATATTGCTCCAATATCCCGATCATCTTCTCAGTACCGCCGTCGGTTTCGGGGTGATGAGCCGACGACAAACAAATTTGGACATCCAAGGCCGTCATTAGCCCCTTCCAAAATTGGGCGGTAAATTGAGCCCCTCTGTCCTACACGACCCTATCCGGTAGGCCATGTAGCCGGAAGACACACTGGATGAACATGCGGGCAGTGGTGCGCGCTGTCGGCAATCCTCGACAGGGGATGAAATGCGCCATCTTTGTCAGCATGTCGACCACCACGAACACGGTCGTGAAGCCATTCAACGGGGGCAAGTCCATGAGGAAGTCCATCGAGATGGCACCCCAGGGTCTCTCTGGTGTCGGCAATGGTTGAAGCAGTCCAGGAGGAGCTCCCATGGCCGACTTGGCCTGTCGGCAATGCACGCAGGAGGTCACGTAGGACTGTACATCGTGACACAGTCTAGGCCACCAGAAGGTCTGCGACACAAGGTTGAGTGTCTTGAACAGACCAAAATGTCCTGCTGCGGGGTTGTCGTGACACTGTGACAAGATAAGACCCCGGAGCGGGCCTGGCGGGATGTACAGCTTCTCCCTGTATCTTAAGAGGTCATCAGAAAATGTCCAGGGAGAATCGGGCCCAAGCTCTTGCTTCCGTTGTGCCACGTACTTGTCCTGCTGCTGTGCCTCCCAGATCTGTGCCCGTAGATCAACGGGTTCATGGATGGCCGCGAACGACTCGACGGGCAGAATAGTCCGAGGTGGAAGCGGGTCCTCAGCATGGGCATATTCCAGCTTTCTGGAGAGTGCGTCCACCCGTTGGTTGTGCCCACTCGGAATGTAGGTGACCTTAAAGTGGAAGCGTGCAAAGAAGAAGGACCACCGAATCTGTCTCTGGTTGAGTTTCCTCGCTGTTTGCAGAAACTCCAGATTCTTGTGGTCCGTCCGTACTTCCACGAGATGTCTGGCCCCTTCAAGGTGATGCCTCCAGGTCTCAAATGTGGTCTTGATGGCCAGGAGCTCCTTCTCCCATATGGTGTAATTGCGCTCGGAAGCATTCAACTTCCGGGAGTAATAAGTGCAAGGGAAAAGAGTTCCACCATCCGCGTGAGCCTGAAGTAGCACCGCTCCGACCACGATGTCTGATGCGTCCGCTTCCACCACAAACTGACGGTGAGGGTCAGGGTGCTTCAAGATCGGCTCTTTCATAAAGACCTCTTTTAAGGCCAGGAACGCCTGCTGCTCGGGGTTGCCCCAATGGAACGGGACTTTTTTCTGTAGGAGCCAAGTGAGGGGCGCGGTTAAGGTAGCAAAGCCAGGGATGAATGTCCGATAGTAATTAGCGAACCTGAGGAGTTGCTGGACATCTTTCACCCTCTAAGGAGGTTGCCAACCCTGCAAGGCCTCGACTTTACTCCTGTCCATCACGATGCCCTCGGGAGAAATGCAATGGCCGAGAAAGTCGATCGTGGTTTGATAGAACAGGCACTTCTCCAGCTTCACGTAAAGTTGGTGGTCATAAAGCCACTGCAAGACCAGACGGAGATGTTGTAGATGACTCTTCCGGGACGTGGAATAGATTAAGATATCGTCAAGATAGACCACCATGAACTGGTCTAGCAGATCCCGGAAAATGTCATTCATAAAGTGCTGGAAAGACAGCGGGAGCGTTAGTGAGTCCGAACGGCATGACCGTATATTCCAAATGGCCATACCGGGTGCCGAACGCTGTCTTCCACTCATCTCCTTCGCGGACTCGGACCAGATTATAAGTGCCGTGCAAGTCCAACTTTGTGAACACGGTAGCCGCCCTGAGTCTCTCCATTAGTTCAGGAATCAAGGGCAACGGATACCGGTTGCGTACCGTAATGGTGTTCAATTCACAGCACAGGCGCAAGTCTCTGGTTTTCTTTTTAACAAGCAGGACCGGAGCAGACAAGGGCGACGACGAGGGCCGGATAAAACCCCGAGCCAGGTTTTTGTCCACAAAGTCCCGTAACGTGGCCAATTCGGGTTCCGACATGGAATATAACCACCCTACAGGGAGCGGCACGTCCGGGACTAAGTCAATGGGGCAATCGTAGGGCCAGTGCGGGGGCAATTGGTCCGCCTCTTTTTCACTGAATATGTCAGCGAAGTCCACGAGGTCGGCCGGCAAAGACACCTCCGGTGGACCCTGCAACTGGCCTGCACAGACCTGGCGCGTATGATCCACACACTGCAGGCTCGGGAAGGACATGAAGTTCTGTGACCAGAGGATGTGTGGATCATGAGTCTGAAGCCAAGCCAGTCCCAGAACCATTGGAAAATGTAGGCTGGCCGTAACATAAAATTGGATGGCCTCCACATGCCTTCTGATGGTCAAGTGCACGGGTTGCGTGGCAGCCTTAATCGGCCTGGACAAAAGCACCCAAACATCAATGGTCTCAACAAGCATGGGAGGATCTATGGGACACAGAGGAATGGCAAAATGGGTTGCGAACGCCTCATCGATAAAATCTGTCGTCGCGCCAGAGTCCACCAAGGCATGGGCAGGAATCCCTTGGGGGTGGTTGGCGACGAAGATTTTGGCATCCACAATGAGATGATGAGGGGGTCCGGGATCGACGTCTGCAGCACATGATCCAGTGTTGTTGCGTGCCCGACCCAGAGTCTCCCCTAGATCGGGTGCCAGCCGTTTCCTGACAGGGTAGGCTGGAGCTGTGGTGCTGGCTCAGGAGCCGACGCCCTTCATCGCTTTTTGGGGCAAGAGGCTGCGAAGTGTCCAGGCTCCCCACAGTAGAGGCACAACCCCCCTGCCCTTCGTCTTTCTTTTTCGACACTGGACAGGCGGGGCCTGGCTGCACCGAGTTCCATGGGCTCCTCCCGTGAAGCCGGAGTCTCACGTGGCACAGAGTCCACACGGGGTTTCTGGAGGGGCCGACGAGAGGTACGCCTCTGTAACCTTGCATCAATGCAGAGGCACAGCCGCACCAGCTCGTTCAGAGTCGGAGGCAGGTCTACTTGTGCCAACTCATCAAGTAACGCCTCCGATAAGCCGTCCTGGAACGCGTCCATGAGAGCTGCCTCGTTGCAGGCCGAGTCCTGGCTGAGCAACCAGAACTCGCTGATATAAGTCTGGAGGGGTTGCTGGCCTTGCTTCAAAGCTTTTAATTGCACTGTAGCAGTTTGTGTCTTTGTTGTGTCCCAGCACAGGAACCCCCAGAAAAGACACACACACAACCGTTTGCCAAAAGAAATCAAGAAGATTTACTAATAAATATTCTTAGTAAAGAGTCAGTGTTTTTTCAAAGTCCAGAAACAAACGGCACGGGAGTCTTGGTGAATATTATCTCCGTGAGCTTTTCAGCCAGAGTTCAAATGTTCAAAGCAAAGCTGGCAATTACTGAGTTCTTATCTAGGTACTCACTGGAGTTGGAAGGAGTCCCGGAATCCAAAGCAATGAGTTGTTATTTCAAAAATACAGAAATCAGAGCTGGAACAAAGACGTCTTGAATGCTCACAGAACACAGGTGTTGCTTCCAGCAACAATTCAGGCGTGCTCCAGGATTAAATAGCCTGAGGGCGTGGCTCATTAGCCCTCAGCTTTACCTGCGAGGAGACCTCCGGCTGTAAAGCCGATCCCTTCTGCTGGCTGCTCTGCAAGCCCTAGCATCCAGCAGAGGCTCCTCTTCCTCTGAGGACTCACTCTGCACCGGCTGAGAAGGTGCAGAAGGCCCTGGCTGGTCTTCCTCCTCTGGCACTGAGTCCTCATCGCTGTCAGACTCAGGTGCCAGGTACACAGGGTGATAGTGCCGCGCCACGGGCGGCTCTAGGGCCTCCGGATCCTCGACCAGCTGCACGGGATGCGGGCAAGTCACAACAGTCTTTACCGGGTCCTCGTACATTTCTCCCAACAGCTCACAAAACCCCTGGAAGTCATTCCCACTCTGCTGGCCTTCCGAAAAGCTGTCAAGACATGGCTTTTCCTGCAGGCTGGGGGTAGAGCTTAATCCACTCGAGCTCACCCCCAAGTATGTATGGTTGTTGAATGGGTATTGGATGTTTTTAAATATTGTGTTTTTTAATTTTTATATTTCTTTTTAATGTGATTTTTATGAACTGGTGTCTTGTATCTTTTCTGTTGTACGCCGCCCTGAGTCCTTAGGGAGTTGGGCGGCACATAAGAACACCATAATAAATAAATAAATAAATAAATTCAGAAACGGGCTGTTGTGAACCAACAAAGGCGTGGCCCAACGAGCTATAGAGCCGGAAAGCAGGCTGATAACAAACCCCACTTTATCCCGGTCATGGGGAAAGTCCTCAGATCTCAAGCTTATAAAGAGCTTACATTGTCCAAGAAAAGCCGGGAACATTGCCATATCTCCAGCAAACTTGTCTGGCACAGCTACCGGGCAGTTTCTCCGAGGAGGAGGAGGAGGAGCAGGTTGTCCCATCTGGGCTTGCAGCTGAGCCAGTTGAATTGCCATCACACCTACTTGCTGCTGGAGCTGGGCGTTCTCGGCCCACAGCTAATCCATGTTAATCAGTGTTCGTGTGTGTTTGTTGGCAGGAAACAAACTGTTCTGCCCCAGCTAAGAACGTCGCAAACACAGTTTGTTCGAACTTATTTTAATCAATAACCGACTACTAATAACTGTCTTAGTAGAGGTCACACACACGCACACACCTAATGGCAGTCTTGTTGCAAAAGCTCAACTGTTAATTAGTTGTCATTAACAGCTGGCATAAGTTCAGAAAGTCTTAAAGCATAGAATAACAATTAGTCTTTGATAGCTCACGAAGCTTGGCAAAATGCCTAGAGATTTTCCAGACACGAAGCACACAATGACCAAACGAATTTCCAAACGTTGTTTCCTGCAGCCTTTCAGCTGCCTCTGCTTTCCTTAAGTAGACTAGGGGAGTGGCCAATTAGCCCCAAGTCTTACTCTTGAGGAGACCTCCTCTGGAGTAACCATTCCTGCCTTTTGGCAGCTCTGCGTGCTCATGCATTAAGAAGAGGAGAAGCCTCTTCTTCCTCATCACTGCTATGAGGTGCTGGAGGTTCCGAAGGTCCTGGCTGAACATCTGCCTCTGGCACCGAATCCTCGCCAGCCTCCTCACTGTCCGACTCGGGTGCCAGCCGCACAGGCCACTGGCGCATTACCAAGTCGGTCTCTATCAGTGGCACGGGCTGCTGGCGGGCCACAACACTGCTATGCTAGCCCACCGGCTCCTCCCCATCCTATCACTGACCTCTTACTTTTCGAAGATCTGCAGAGTCAGGGCCATGTGGCAGAAAAATGGCCATCTTCGTACACACCCTTCTGATGGCTTTCCAAAAGGCTTTTGGCATGGAGAACGGAGATCTGCAGGGGCGTGAGATCGCGCTCCTCGAAGACTTCCGTTCTCCATGCCAAAAGCTTTTGCAAAGGGGACAGACACCTGAAGGAGCGTGAGATTGTGCCCCCAAAGGTTTCTGTCCCCTTTGCAAAAGCTTTTGGCGTGGAGGACAGACGCCTGAAGGAGCATGAAATTGCAGCCCCGAAGGCTTCCATTCTCCGCGCCAAAAGCTTTTGCAAAGGGGACGGAAGCCTTCGGGGGTGCGATCTTGCACTCCTTCAGGCCTCTGTCCTCCATGCCAAAAGCTTTTGCAAAGGGGAAAGAAGCAGAACATAACAGAGTTGGAAGGGACCTTGGAGGTCTTCTATTCCAACCCCCTGCTTAGGCAGGAAACCCTACACCACTTCAGACAAATGGTTATCCAACATCTTCTTAAAAATGTCTAGTGTTGGAGCATTCACAACTTCTGGAGGCAAGCTGTTCCACTGATTAATTGTTCTAACCGTCAGGAAATTTCTCCTTAGTTCTAAGTTGCTTCTCTCCTTGATTAGTTTCCACCCATTGCTTCTTGTCCTACCCTCAGGTGCTTTGGAGAATAGCTTCACTCCCTCTTCTTTGTGGCAGCCCCAGAGATATTGGAACACTGCTATCATGTCTCCCCTGGTTCTTCTTTTCATTAAACTAGACATACCCAGTTCCTGCAACGGTTCTTCATATGTTTTAGCCTCCAGTCCCCTAATCATCTTTGTTGCTCTTCTCTGCACTCTTTCTAGAGTCTCCACATCTTTTTTACATCGTAGTGACCAAAACTGGATGCAGTATTCCAAGTGTGGCCTTACCAAGGCATTATAAAGTGGTATTAACACTTCGCGTGATCTTGATTCTATCCCTCTGTTAATGCAGCCTAGAACTGTGTTGGCTTTTTTGGCAGCTGCTGCACACTGCTGGCTCATATTTAAATGGTTGGATAAATGGAAAAATCTTCAATTATCACTAATGGGCAGAATTGCATTGATTAAGATGGAATATATTACCCCGATTACTATTTATTTTCAACAATTCCAATAAGAATAGAGAAAACATATTTCAAGGTGATAAATACAATGATTATGAAATTTATTTGGCAAGGGAAAAGATCAAGAATAAACTTAAAAATGCTGCAAGACGCCAGGACTCGAGGCTTTGGACTTCCGAATTGGGAACTCTTATTATCGGGCAGCGACGTTGACGTGGATGAGAGAATGGATCCTATTAAGAAACAGGAGATTGTTTCCCCTGAGTCCTACGGGAGTTTGGCGGCATATAAAAACAACCAAATAAATAAATAAATAAAATAAATACTATTAGAGGGACATGACATGCATATTGGTTGGCACGCAATTATATGGTATGGAAGAAATAAAATACATAGCTATT
This sequence comes from Diadophis punctatus similis, assembly GCA_023053685.1. Classification (NCBI taxonomy): domain Eukaryota; kingdom Metazoa; phylum Chordata; class Lepidosauria; order Squamata; family Dipsadidae; genus Diadophis; species Diadophis punctatus. The sequence continues at coordinate 210,696 of JALIGW010000064.1, forward strand.
TCCAAAGACATTACATTAGGAATTCTTTATATTTAGTATGGGAAAAGATAAAAGCTAAACATTACATGAGTGTACCAAATTGGATATCGACAATAGAAGCATCAATACATCCAAGCAGATTGAATTGGCAAAATATACCTAGGTATAAAGATATTTTGTCAGATTAAGGGAAATTGAAATCGACTCAAGAACTAGAGGACCAAGGAATTAAAATGGATTGGTTCATGAGATCACAAATACAGACAAGATATGAAAAAGATAATAAAATGGAAGGTATTTTGTTATAGAATACAGAGTTAGATTCAATACTCATGGGACCAGACGAAAAACTAATCAAGAAAAAGGGCGTTGACTTACCTGAGACGCCCGTTCTCGTAGAGTTGGAACTAGCATTCAGATAGGGTTGTTCTCGGCCAATCACAACGAGGACTGAGTCTGTCAATCAAAATCCACTTCCTTCCGCCATCTTGGCCATGCTTCCCAGTTTTAGACGAAGCCGGAATGACAGACTCGACGTGGAAGTTCAACTCATGAAAGGTAAAAACGTTAGCAAGGAAGAACAAAGAAATACGCCAACTCCGGACTGCGAAACAGTGAACAGTTTAATGAAACAATGGAAAAACACAAGTCACAGGAACAAAACCCAAACAGTCAATGAAAAACTTCCATAACCGGGTGGGGCTGAATGCTAGTTCCAACTGTACGAAAACGGGCGTATCAGGTAAGTTAACGCCCTTTCTCCCTAGAAGGTTGGAACTAGCATTCAGATAGGGACATACCAAAGCCTAAGCAAGTCCCTAGGGTGGGCCTAGTTTCATACCTCTCTTGCAGATAGACCTGTCAAATTGAGGGGTGAACCACCTGTTGTAATACCCGTCTCCCAAAGGCAGCTTCAGCTGAAGCAAAGGAATCAATTTTGTAATGACGGATAAACTGTGTAGGAAACGCCCAAGTTAAATAATAATAATAATAATAATAATAATAATAATAATAATAATAATAATAATAATAATAATAATAATAATAATAACAATAATAATAACAACAACAACAACAACAACAACAACAACAGAGTTGGGAGGGACCTTGGAGGTCTTCTAGTCCAACCCCCTGCCTAGGCAGGAAACCCTACACTACTTCAGACAAATGGTTATCCAACATCTTCTTAAAAACTTCCAGTGTTGGAGCATTCACAACTTCTGGAGGCAAGCTGTTCCACGGATTAATTGTTCTAACCGTCAGGAAATTTCTCCTTAGTTCTAAGTTGCTTCTCTCCTTGTTTAGTTTCCACCCATTACTTCTTGTTCTACCTTCAGGTGCTTTGGAGAATAGTTTGACTCCCTCTTCTTTGTGGCAACCCCTGAGATATTGGAACACTGCTATCATGTCTCCCCTGATCCTTATTTTCATTAAACTAGACATACCCAGTTCCTGCAACCGTTCTTCATATGTTTTAACCTCCAGTCCCCTAATCATCTTTGTTGCTCTTCTCTGCACTCTTTCTAGAGTCTCAACATCCTTTTTACAACGTGGCGACCAAAACTGAATGCAGTATTCCAAGTGTGGCCTTACCAAGGCATTATAAAGTGGTATTCTATCCCTCTGTTAACGCAGCCTAGAACTGTGTTGGCTTTTTTGGCAGCTGCTGCACACTGCTGGCTCATATTTAAATGGTTGTCCATTAGGACTCCAAGATCCCTCTCACAGTTACTACTGTTGAGCAAGGTACCACATATATTGTAGCTGTGCATTTTGTTTTTCTTGCCTAAATGTAAAACCTTACTTTTTTCACCATTGAATTTCATTTTGTTTGATAGCACCCAATGTTCAAGTCTGTCAAGATCCTTCTGTATCTTGAGCCTATCTTCTGGAGAGTTGGCTATTCCTGCTAGTTTGGTGTCATCTGCAAATTTGATGAGTTCCCCATCTATCCCCTCGTCCAAGTCATTGATGAAGATGTTGAAGAGTACTGGGCCTAAAACAGAGCCTTGGGGTACTCCACTGCATACTTCCCTCCACGTAGATGCAGTTCCATTGAGCACTACACGTTGAGTGCGGTTGGTTAGCCAGTTTTGAATCCATCTGGTGGTGTTGCTGTCCATCCCACATTTTTCTACTTTATCTAGTAGTAGGTTATGGTCTACTTTATCAAATGCCTTACTGAAGTCCAAGTAAACCACATCGACAGCATTCCTCTGGTCCACTAATTTTGTCACTTTGTCAAAGAATGCAATAAGATTAGTCTGGCATGATCTGTTTTTGACAAACCTATGTTGGCTTTTGGTTATTACTGTGTTTGCTTCTAGGTGTTCATTGATTCATTGCTTGATTATCTTTTCCAAAATCTTCCCTGGTATTGAGGTCAGGCTGATAGGTCTGTAGTTTCCTGGATCTGTTTTTTTCCCTTTTTTGAAGATGGGAACTACATCAGCTCTTTTACAGTCCTCTGGCAGTTCCCCGGTGCTCCAGGATCTTTGAAAGATATAGTTCAGTGGTTCTGAGATCTCGTCTGCCAGTTCCTTCAGAACCTTGGAGTTCTGAAAAGATAAAGTTGCCGCCCTACAAACCTCCTCTAAGGAAGCTTGTGTCCTCCACACCGCTGAGGTTGAAGCGCTGCGCGTGGAGTGTGCCGTGATGTTGTCCGGAACTGGGCGGCCCGCCAAGGAATAAGCCTTGGTGATAGCCGCCCTGATCCATCTGCCTACGGTGGAGGGCGACACCTTGAGCCCCATATACCGGGGCAGGAACCCAACTAGCAGTGCTTCTGATTTGCGGAAGGGAGCTGTACGGGCAATATAGATCTTAAGGGCTCTTCTAACATCTAGAGAATACCACACCCGTTCTCGTGGGTGCCTAGGGTTTGCACAGAAGGACGGCAAAATCAGTTCTTGAGAACGGTGAAATATTGAATTAACTTTTGGTAAAAAGGACGGATCTAATCTAAGTATCACCTTATCAGAATGAAACACACATAAATCGTTGCGAAGGGAGAGAGCGGACAATTCTGAAATGTGTCAAGCCGACGTAATTGCTAACAAAAAGGCCACTTTGTAAGACAAATGACTGAGACTAGCCTCCCTCAATGGCTCATAAGGGGGGCCTGTTAGTGAGTCCAGTACCAGGGGTAGGTCCCATGAAGGGAAACGATGCACCACAGGAGGGCTGATGTTCGAAACTCCTTTTAGGAAGTGATGCACAGTGGGGTAGGTCGCTAGGGATGGGAAGGGTTCACATGCCAGGACTGACGACAAGGCCGCGACCTGCCGTCGTAAGGTGTTGGGTGAGAGTCCCATGGATAAGCCCTTCTTGAGGAAACCAAGACCCTTAGGGATGGGGACCCTGAGCGGGGAGATGCCCTCCGAAGCACACCAATCACAGAAGGCCTGCCATGTAGCCTGGTAAATGTGGACAGTGGCAGGGCATCTAGAAGCCAGGATGATGTCAATTATCTCTGTGTCGTACCCTTGAAGGCGGAGGGATTCCCGCTCAACCGCCATGCGGTTAGTTGGAGCCATCGGGAGTCCGGGTGGAGGACCTCCCCCTGACTGAGCAGATCCCGACGAAGTGGCAGCCTCCATGGAGGGGCAGTGGAAAGAAACTGTAGGTCGCCAAATCAAACCCGCCGAGGCCAATGCGGGGCCACCAGAATCACCTTGGCAGAATGTTGCAACAGCTTTTGGATGACCCTGGAGAGTAAGGGGAGGGGTGGAAAGGCATACAAGAGACCTTTGGGCCAAGGAGTCCATAGGGCGTCGGTCGCTTCTGCTCCCGAGGATGGGAACCAGGAGAAAAATCGAGGAAGCTGTGAATTCTGTGGAGTTGCAAACAGATCAATTAGGGGTAAACCAAATTTAGAAGTGATAGCTTGGAACACCTCTGGGTGTAAGTGCCACTCGGTCTGAACTATTACCGAGCGGCTAAGCCAATCTGCCTGCTTGTTGGCCTCCCCAGAAATATATTCAGCTGAAATTGACAGTAGGCGCTTTTCAGCCCAGAATCCTAGCCATAAGGCCTCCCTGAGCAAGGCCGCTGAATGGGTACCGCCCTGTTTATTCACATGTGCCTTAGCGGTAACATTATCTGTCAATATCAGTACATGTGCCCCCATCACCTTCCTATGGAAATGCTTGAGGGCAAGGAAAATGGCTCTGCATTTTAAATTTGCGATACTTGATGTATCTATTAAGGCGTTTGAGGTCTAGAATCGGACGCCAGTCCCCGGAAGACTTAGGCACCAGAAATAAAATGGAATAAAAACCTAGGCCTCTCTGTTCTATGGGAACTGGCTCAACAGCTCTGATAGCCACCAGATGTTGCACCGCCTGTTCCAAAAGCATCCTTTTGGCCTTCATCTTAGATACAGGGCACGGGACAAAAAAGAAGGGGGGTTTAACAATAAACTCAAGGGATAACCCCTGACGAACTGTCCTCCTAACCCAGGCATCCTGAGTTGTCTCGTCCCACCCATCTGCAAAAGACGAGTCTCCCCCCTATGGGCAGGTCCTTCACCTCCTCACTTAGAACGTCGAGGAAAACGAGATCCCCACCCCCGAAATGGGCGTTTGAAGGGCCTTCCCCTGGCGGATCTATCTGGGAAATAAGATCTCGCCCCATACTGACCTGGGGTTTGGGAAGAGCTGGAACCCTGGTCAGCCTGTCGAAAGGGCCGCCTGAAATAGGGGGTCTGGCGGAAAACCCCTCTCTTAGTGAAAGAAGGGAGCACCTTTTTGCGGTCCTTTGACTCGATCAGAATCGGGTCCAGAATTTCCCCAAATAATAACTGTCCTGAAATGGGTTTGGTCGCCAGCCGCCACTTTTGGCGTGCATCAGCTGACCAGTTACAGAGCCAATTGACTCTGCATCCCACAGTTGATGGTCATAGATTTGGATGCGAATCTGGCTGCTCTGAGCGTGGCATCTGCTGCAAACTGGGTGGCTGCGATCACCTTGTTGAGATCTTGATGAATGCGAAGCTCGGCTGGTGGCACCTGTTCTTGTAGATGACGAAACCACAGCAGGGACGATCTGACAAAAAAGGAGGCGGAGGAAGAGGCACGAATCGCCCACGCCGCTGCTTGGTGAGACTTCAGCAGGACGTGTTCCAGACAACGGTCATCTGGTTTCAATAGCTCTTCTGTTTCCCCTGGGATGGCGTTGGGTGAATGAAGGGAAGCCACTGGTACGTCCACGGATGGTGGGTTCAGAAGAGATGCCAGTTCTGTAGCCACGTTGAAGAACCGCTTATCAGATGCAGAAGGCATTGGTCCAGAAGCAGGAGCTGTATACTGCCGCTGTATGTTATCCACAAATAATTTTGGGGTCGGAATAACATCTAGTTCAGCCACCTGCTCAGTAAAGACAGGTTCCTTGGAAGAGTCTCCCGCACCTCCTCTTTGACCGGCTGAAGGAGCCAGTCCAGCCACATTCCTGGCCTTGTGGAGAAGTGATTTAAATAAGGCTGGGGGAAAGAGGCCTACCGGAGCTGGTTGGTCAGGAGTCAGATCTTCATCTTCAGAAAGAGCTGTGGGGTCACATTCCCCCTCCTCCAGGGAAGTCTGTTGGTGAAGCTGAACGAAGTCATCTGATTGTTCTGCCTCCTGCTCTGGCTCCTGGAACACTTTGAGGGATCCCTGGTTAGGAGACTGAGAGGCGGGAGTTTGAGTGGGTCAATTCATTTGCTGGAACCCAGCAAGACATTGCTGCACAGTGCTGGCAATAATCAATTGGAGGTTAGTGGCATCTATTTGAGCAGAGGAGCCTGCTTGTGCAGAATTTTTGGGAGCTGTTTCTGGAACCAGAGATGTCATCCCTAGAGGAAGGGAGCGCCCAGAACCCATGGCAGGAATGGGAGGCGATGGAGCCAGTGAAATGGGAGAGAGAGCAGGTGGTGCTAGAAGAGGGGAACTCTGGGCTGCCTCCCCCCAAATGTTGGTGCTGATAAGCGCCCTGGCAGGCGAATCTAGCCTGTTAATGTCCTCTGCTGCTGAATCAGAGGGGCTAATAGGGGGGCGGATTGTGGGGTGTGCTCTCACGCCGCTTCCCCTCATGCTCGGCTGCTTTTGAAGAGGCCGGTTTAGTTTTGCGCAATTTGGAGGCTGTAGCTTGATCAGCTGCCTTAGCTGCTTCCTTGTTTGACTTCTGGGACCTTTTGCCTGAAGGCCTGGACACAGGTGTGGGATGAGAGGCCTCCGCCATCTATATCTCCTGGCTCGTGGCTCTAAAGAGGGCCTCAATGAGTAAGCAGGAAAAAAAAAATTAAAAATGGCCACCGCAGTATTTCCGGCAAAAAAAACTGGCGGGAAAAACTAATTAGAGCACTCCGACCCGTAGCAAGCTCAGTGGTCGGTTTTTCGAGGCTCTGATCCAAACAAGAGGGCTCCTGCCGAGCTACTGGGGCCAGTGGGGGAGCAGGCAGCCAGTCTGGGCTTCCTCTCTGCTTCGCGATTCAAACGGGAGGTAAAAAACCCCTCCCGGCCGGCTCAGCTGTTTGGCGGCAATAAAAACAAGCCGCGGCAGTCCTGATCGCTCCGGCTGATAAGCAAGCCGAAAAGAGCACTTTCCAGCAAGCCTCCCTTTTCTTGCAAGCTGACCAGAGAGAGCAAGCCCTCTGGTGGTCAGAAAGCCTGGGAAAGATCCCCCCCCAGGGATCCCGTCGAGGCAGCACACCAGCCTAGCAGTTTAATAAGGTAAAATGGAGAAAATAAAAAAATAAAAAAAATAAAAATTAAATTAAAATGTCTGTTTTTCCCACAAGGGGTGGGAAAGGGGGAATATGACTCACAGAAGGTCCAAGAAGATTGGAACTAGCAGTCAGGTTGGAGCAACAATGAACATGTCTAACCTCGTGACGACTGAGTCTAAAACTGGGAAGCATGGCCAAGATGGCGGAAGGAAGTGGATTTTGATTGACAGACTCAGTCCTCGTTGTGATTGGCCGAGAACAACCCTATCTGAATGCTAGTTCCAACCTTCTAGGGAGAATATATAATTATTTACTTTATGTGGACTTAGAGTTTGAACAAGTGAAAGAAACAATGATAAAATGGGCTCTGAACTTTGGCTATACAATAGAATTAGAAAAATGGAACCAACTCTGGGAAAGGAATTACAAATTGACTATGGCAACAGCCTATAAAGAAAACATGTACAAAATGTTTTATAGATGGCACTTGTCGCCGGAAAGATTAGCTAAAATATCTAAGAACATGACTATGAAATGTTGGAAGTGTCAACAAATACCAGGTTCCTATTATCACATGTGGTGGACTTGTGCAGAAGCGAGAAATTATTGGACCCGAGTTAGGACTTGGTTAGAAAAAATGGTGAAACTAAATATAGAGTTGAGACCTGAAACTTTTTTATTGGGGATTATACCGAATAAATTCAGTAAAGAAGATACTTATTTGATTATACATGTACTGACAGCAGCTAGAATTACCTTTGCACAACAATGGAAAGGAACCAAGGTTCCATCTGAGGAAGATTTAATTAAGAAGATCTTGGACTGTGCGGAGATGAACAGAGTGACAATGAAAATCAAAGATAAAGAGGACTCAGAATATTATAATGTTTGGACGAAGTTTTACAGTTGGTTAGAGAATGAATATATTTAAAAGTTAAGATAGAATAATTATTGTATTTTTAAAGATAAGGAAAATGAATACAGACAACCCAGATGACAAAATTATATGGATAAGGATGTAGCAGTATAATACTATAAAATATACCTAGAAATTATTACTATGAACAGATTTTTGGATTAAAAAAGATTTAAGAATAACAATTTTAAATATAAGTTAAGGAGAGGCATGGCTTATCTGTCTACTAAAAGATATTGAAAATAAATACACTCAGGAAAGGAGAAGAGCGAGGAAGGGGAAGTAGTAGAGAGGAGAGAAGGAAGAATGTAGGTAGGGGAGAAGAAAGAAGAGGGAGGAGGGGATGAGGAGGAGGGAAAGATAGATGGAAGAAGGAGAAGAAGGAAGAGAGGAGAGAAGGGGGAAGAAAGTAGGAGAAGGGGAGAAGTCCGGTGGGAAGGGAGTGATTGAATTTGATATGCTAGGACAGATAAGCAATTTTAGTAATGATAGAAGTTAAAATACTTTATTTGAACATTGAACATTGGATATATTAAAAAAATTATGTTAATTTTTGATAATACATTATGGTATATGTATGGATATTTATATGAAGAATGTTAAAAAAAATATTAAAAAAAATCATTAAAAAAATGGTTGTCCACTAGGACTCCAAGATCCCCCTCACAGTTACTACTATTGAGCGAGGTACCACATACAGTATACTGTACCTGTGCATTTTGTTTTTCTTACCTAAATGTAGAACCTTACTTTTTTCACCATTGAATTTCATTTTGTTAGATAGCGCCCAATGTTCAAGTCTGTCAAGATCCTTCTGTATCTTAAGCCTATCTTCCGGAGTGTTAGCTATTCCTGCTAGCTTGGTGTTGTCTGCAAATTTGATGAGTTCCCCATCTATTCCCTTGTCCAAGTCATTGATGAAGATGTTGAAGAGTACTGGGCCTAAAACAGAGCCTTGGGGTACCCCACTGCATACTTCCCTCCATGTAGATGCAGTTCCATTGAGGACTACACGTTGAGTGTGGTTGGTCAGCCAGTTACGAATCCATCTAGTGGTGATGCTGTCTAACCCATATTTTTCTATTTTAGCCTTTGGGAGTGCAACCTCGTGCACTTTCAGGCCTCCATCCCCTTTGCAAAAGCTTTTGGCGTGGAGGATGGAGGCCTGAAGGAGCGTGAGGTCGTGCTCCTTCAGACTCACCAAGGCTGCCTGGTGCTCCAAAAGCAGATTGGATGTCCTGCGCAGGCTGCCTTGGTGAGTAAGCCAAGCTGAGCAGGGCACGCTCGTCCCGCTCTGCCTCTGCTCTCACCACTCTGCTTTTGGAGCGCCAGGAGCAGGCAACGAAACCGCAGCAGAGAGGCTGGAGAGGAGTCAGCTTGCTGGATCATGGAGATCTTCAAAAGGTGAGTGAGTCTCCACAGGCCCAGTGCCTATGGACACCCAGCGGGGAAGTATGGGGAGGGGGAAGCATGAGATATCTCAGTGGGTCAGGGGAGGTCTTGGGTGGTCAGAAGCCGGTGGCCTGTTCCATCACTAGGCCCCCCCATGGTCTTCCCCACCCTGAGATACCTCATATGCACTTAACGACCTGCACATTTGATTAACGAATGCATTTTTTGTTTTGTATTTTGTATTTTAACTTTGTTTTGAATAAAATAAAAACATATAAAAACTAAACTGTTTATTTTGAATGCAAAATGAGCACTTCCAATGTACAAAATATTTGAATTTCACATTTATTTTGAAGGTTATTTTTTTAACCAAGCAGATCAATGGTTTGGGCCTTTTTCTTCTTATTAGCCAAAAATGTAGAAAAACCCATTTTCTTCTCATGCCCATATTCTTTTGAAATACTCAGAACTTTTATTTTTCAGGTTGTAATGTTTGGTTTCCAGATGTCTTCATAATTTTGCAGGATTCAGATTGCTCAATACTTTTTTAAACATTTACATCATTTAACATTTACTACATTCATTTGGTTGTCTGTCTTGACTGACCATAAAAAACCAAAGTTGATAAAGGTCTGATCATGTTTCAATTTCTTACTTGTGGTTGAGCTTAACTTGTGCCATAAGAAGCAACACCAACAGCACTATAATCTGTTTAGCTTTTTCTGTTTTCACTTTTTTTCTCTATCCTCTGCAAGTAACTAGTGATCAATATTTGGAAAAATATTAGGCCTAATTTTAAAAAAAGCCCCATGTATCTAGGATGAAGGTGGATTTTGATGGCATGGATTTCTTCCATTGCGATTGCCTGACTGAAACCACTTAAGCATCCACCTTCCTGTTGCCTGTCTCGGCAAACACAATTCTGTATGTTTACTCTGGAGGAAATTCCACTCCATAGTGATTTCAGGCACACATGCATTGCAGCCAAACAGTGTAATCCTACATTTCTGCTAATTCCTGTAGAGGGGCTTACTAAGTAGGTGTACACATAGGATACCCCCTTGAACATTAAACATACCGGTACCTCTTGGAGACATGCACATACACAGATGAAAGTACCATCTATAATGTGGAACATGATGAGGGAGGGACTCGCCACAATCACTCTTGCAGAATTAGAAATGTTTTTTGGAATTCAAGTAAGACAGGGAGTCAAATTTTGTGTGTTCACACAGGTGGAAAGGGAAAGGCAGCTAAACACTTCTTGTGCAGTGCTTTCAGTGCTTTGTAACATACAGCCAGCGTTAAGTTGAGATTGGCTGGCAGAGTGTTAAGAGGTTCCTCCCTCCTTCCTTGTGGAACACATTCAAGTCCTCTCAGAACCTAGTATAGAAAACCTATTTTATTTAACCATCCAAAACCAAACTACATTATGGCTTTGGGTAATATGTGAACCAATTTTGTAATTTGCATAGAAAATCATTGTGGCTCAATGTATTTCTAGGCACTTTTTTCTAGATTGGAAGCTACACACCAAAAAGGTGCTTCCAATTCATGTATTTTTAAATTTAGTTCACATGATTATTATCCAGGCCTGTATTTATTTCCTCCTTTGGCCATACAATCTTTGGAAGCCTTTGGGGGATGGATGTACCCAAGCAATTTAGAGGCTACATGCTGCCCTGGGACCACCTGTTATGTGCATTTAGTATGCATGTTTCTTATGCCATTTGGATTTTGCAATTGAGGGATCAAATGTTTAGAATGTTATCATTTTTACCCCCCACCACCTTTGGAAGAACAGAGTTTAGAATGGTTTCAAGATCTCAGGTTGGTTTCAAGCTTTTGGATTGTTAAAGAGTTAAGGTGAATGGGTATTTTTGAACTAATAATTTTTTTTCTTTTATAGTAAGTTTTATGTTAGTTTTTTTGGATTTATACCTTGTGCTTTTTCTGGGAAGTCTGGGAGGGGGGGAGGGGGGAGGGGAGAAAAATGGGGGAAAATGTCTGTACTTTGTACTTATAAAACTTTTCAATAAAAAAAAAGATCTCAGGTTGGAGTTGAACAATCTAGGCTTCCAGGAGGAAATTCCAGCATTGCAAATCTGGTGATGAATGTGGAGAAATAAGATATATTAGGCATGTTGTACACACCTTGAGGGTGGATAGCAACTCTTCTAGCTTTCAGATATGACACAGATGAACTTCAGATCCTGCCAAAACAAACTTTATTGCACCAAAAAAAATCCTTATGTAGAACTGTATATAAACAAGGTTTCTTTATTTGAAGACCCTTGTGCATTTGTTTCTTGTTTTTCTTAAGCCTGTTAGGTCAAAATTTTATGTCACTAACGTTTGTCTAGATCAGTCATCTAGGATTGTCACTTCTTGAAATGGAAACATTCAGAATACAAATGATTATGGACAGCTACAAAATCAGATTCCTGTGTTGTCTTCCACCCACATGTGAGCTACAGGAAAAAAATAATCACAAGGCAGTTTTCATGTTTTGTTTTAAATAAATGTATGTAATGGCTCAACAGCCAGCATGCATATGGAGTTAAGATGGCTTGAAATCAGTGCTCTAACCCAGAAGCACTGCTAGCCCTAGTGAATAGCATGGGGAAACCCAAATTTATTAACTTGGCACAGAGTGCATAAAGCCTAAGTGTCACTGATTCCAGGACTTAAAGATTAACTGTGCACTTACATCCCTTTGATTTGGGGGGAGGTGAGAAGATAAGTAAATCTGACGTTTGTTAGATTGTACCTAATGAGATTAAAATAAACATACAATTTGCTCCGCCTCTTGAGGTCTTCCTTTCACAAGGTGTCTACACGTAAACCTGTATTGGAATGGTTTTTTTCAGATTCCACCAGCTATTCATGTCCCTTGGAGAGACTCTTTTGGGGGAGAGGGAAGACAAAGAACAGTTCCATCCTGTTTTCAGATGTAATCAGTTTTTCCAACACGCAAAGCTGCAGGATACTTTGAGCAGCAGAATACCCTCTCTTATATCCCAAAGGTAGTGCAAGAACAGCTGGAAAGATACTGCCTATGAGCATAAAGGAACTTTAAAGAGAGAGGTGGGATGAATGGTGGGTACAAGCATGGATCCATGTATATTACTAGGCTGATGGCTGAATGCAGTCTTTCCTACCAGAATGGCTCCATGCTTCAGATCACCATGTGCATCAATAATCCGCTTTCTTCCAGTTTTCTAAAGGCTTAGAGCAGGTTCTAAAAGTGCTGGATCTTCTCTAGAAAGAGTTTATTTATTTATTTATTTATTTATTTATTTTGTTATTCTTATATGCCGCCCAACTCCCGAGGGACTCAGGGCGGCGTACAACAAGGAAAAATACAAGAATAAACAAAATTACAAAGAATTAAAAACAAATACAAAATTTAAAACGGTTATTTAAAACAGCAACATCCATTCAGCACATACATACTTGGGGGGTAGGCCCAGGTGGAATTAAGCTGTCCCCCCCACCTGCAGGAGTTAAACTTTCCACACTTAAACAAATCAGAAGTCTGGAACCTTTTTCTATATTATTGATGCAATCTGGCAGAATGGATTTATGGCAGATTTTATAGAGAGACTCATCTACTATCATGCAACGCCATATTTCAGTTTCAATAAACTATTAAAATAAGACCCAATCCTTTGACAGGATAGTTCAATTTACTCCCCAGGCTTAACAGTCTAATAGACACTGATCATGTTTCTTCTTTCTCTGTCACCAAACTCCTATGTTCCTCCCTCCCCCCCCAAAAAAAGCATGGGAGCCAGAGCTACTTCAGATAAGCATGCTAATCTGTTGGTGATACTGCACTTATTTGTACTTTTCTTCTGCAATCATTAGTTCTCCTAAACTATAACCCAACCCCCAAATTATATCCATGTTACCAAGGGAGAGAAAAATTCTCCTTTAGAGCCATCAAAGATGGCAATTGAAAGGAGGTAAATTTTACTTTGAAAAGCTGAAGTTTGAGTTGCACAGTAGGCTGAAAACATGAATTTTAATTATTTTCCTGGGTTGCGTTTTACTCCTTTCTTACCAGAACTCTGGATGAAAGTCAGGGAAACAAGAATTTAGTAAAGTTGTGGAAACTTTTTTTTAAGAAAAAAAAAAAAACCAACACAAAGCCCAGTTTCAGCAGAAATTCTTCCTCTTTGGTCAGTCTACGACAGGTAATATCAACCTAACTGGGAAACTAGAATGCACCAGATCTGAAGAAATAGAATGTGATGTACAAATGATCAAAAAGTGTTTTAACAGACTCAATTTCTAGGAGCCTATCAAGGTGTAGAAACAAGCTGGGAGGGAGGTGCTAGGAATATGCAGTACATTTATGAAACAAGAACAATGGAACAAGTAGCCATGCTTTATCTCATGCTTCTTTGAGAACTGGGGGAAAGGGGGACATAAACCTGCCTACCACAGGTTTTTCCAAAATGCTTTTTTGTGTGTGTCATTCAGAGGTCTCTAGCAGAGGGAAGGGTCATTTCCAAAATGCAGCCTGTCTGTCACAAGCCCAGATCAGTTTTCGCATCAAATCCTCTTTTAACAGGATGTACCAGAGCACTTGATGGAGATAACAAAAAGCCTTGTCTCCACTTGATTGCTCACTCTGGAACCTAAACCAGTTCCTTAGGTCTCTCTGGGGTCCTCCACAACACCTGCAGTTGGAAGATCCCACCCCCACATTTTGGATTACCAAGTGATCAGATGGGAGGTATCTAAATCTTAATGCTCCCCTGAGTGTCCATCTCGGTTTCTGAAGAGCTGCTTTCCGAGTCTATGTCTGGATTCTCCTGCTGGTGCTTCTCCTGCACCTTCAGGCGGATTCCTTGCAAACGTGCTAGAAGGGACTGGTAGTCAAAGTGTCCTCGCTTCTCCCCAAAGGGATCCTGGAAGGAAAAATGCAAATAAGGTAGATCTCAAGGTCACTGGCAGATCAGTCAATCAGAAAGGAAATTGGACATCCATCAAGTTAATTATTCCAGCAATAAAGTAGCTCTTCCCTAGCCACTCTAAATTGTATTAACAAATGAAGAGAGCCTGGAGAAACTGGATAAATACCATGTATGTAAATTCTGTGAGCAATATGCAGTTTTGGTACTAAAAAACTAATTGGTGGGTTAAGAATTCTTTCATTCTAATGATACATCTTCTGTTTTGGGCTTCAATTTAGGGACCAGTTCTGGTTCCTCAGCTGCTTTGGCAGTCTTGATGATATCCTTGCTCCTACAGTAGAACACTATCTCTGATATCCTCTATTTATTCACACAGTGTTTTCTTCTGCATGGACAATTACAATTTGTTATGGACAAAGTAGAGAGCTGGTTTTGGCCATGCTGCCCTGCCTCAAGTATCTTCACCCATCTTCTGCCTTCACCCAAAAAGGGAAAATCCAACTGAAGCCCCTGCAGATTTGCTGTTTCTAAATTGGGTTGCTTCATACTGTCTCCTTCTGAAGCAACGTTTTACTGCAGAGGAGGAGGAGGGAGGAAAGAAACAGATCTGGGAACAGAGCTTTTGGGAGAGGGAAAAAAAGCTAAACTGTTTTACGGAATTAACTTGCATAACACACTGAACCATATAATAACCTCAACTTAGTTCAAACAACATACTGAGTGATCAAGCCAACCACAATGTAGCCTAGCATGTTATGTATTCCCAGCCAGTCTGTATACATATCTGATGTGAAACCTCAATGGCATCCTGTAAAAAAATATAGCTTATCTTATGCACACTGAAACGTTGACTATATATACAGCATGCATTTTAAGATGCTGTTATGGTCTAGAAACAGAATTCACCAAAAAATCTCTTGTGCTATAAATTTCAGATGAACTTGCATAGAACTCTGAGCTGGACCACAGCCAGTGGATAAAGTTACTAAAAAAAATGTCAATAGCAAAAATGTGGCAGCCTTCATTAACACCAATATAGTAAAAATCGTCAGTCTACATTTAGGAACTTGTACTGAGAAAATGTGCTCAGTACAAAAATTAGTGTAATGAGTGTAATGCCTGTGATGGGTCTTCTGTGAAGAAAACAGGCATCTCTAAACAAACTTCTTACTAACTCCAGAAAAGTGCAGTGATCAGGTTCATTTAGGGTTCGGGTTGAGCAACTTTTTTGGAGGGCATACCTACATATTTTACATGGGTGGGGGGAGCAAAAGCAATAGCCCAAAGTAGGTAGGGTCATGTCACATATGTGGGAAGGCCAAGAACCCTGGGGTTTTTTTTTTGGGGGGGGGGAGGGTTTCTGATGTTTTTAGGAAGTGAGAGGGTTTCCCTCTTTTTGAAAAAGGATTGTACTAAGGTAAGCTAATTTTTAGGCAAACCCTACACTTTTGTGTTTCTTCTTCAAAACGGTTTGAAAAGGAATAGGTGTTGTTTTCTTACCTGAACGCCTCTTCTCATCTGGTGGAACCAGCCTTCAGGATGGGTAGACCTCGACCAATCAGCTTGAGGACCGAGCCAGTCAATTTGAATACCCTGTAGGGTCCGCCTCTGTTTCCCCAGATCTGACGAATCCTGATGACTGGACTCAGACGTGGTTACTCAACTATTGTTACTGAGTGAACTCCTGTTATTTGAGACTAAGGATACTAGAAAGAAGGCTAATAATAGGAAGAAAGTGAAATGGAAACTTCTAGAGAGATTATATATTTATACATATATACAAGGGTGGGAGCTGAAGGCTGGTTCCACCAGATGAGAAGAGGCGTTCAGGTAAGAAAACAACGCCAATTCTCCATCCTGGGGTGGAACCAGCCTTCAGGATGGGACATACCAAAGCAGAGGTCCCAGGGAGCTTCTGCCCCTACTGAATGTCTCTTACTTGTTATAACACTCTTCTGCCAAATGCCGCATCTGCAGAGGCAAATAAGTCTATTTTGTAGTGCCGAATGAACTGGGATGGTTGAGCCCATGTTGCCGCTCGACAGATCTCTTCTAAGGACGCCTGTGTGTTCCAGGCCACGCTTCTGGTGGAGTGCGCGGTGATTCCTGCCGGCGCTGGCATATCACTTAGTTCGTATGCCTTGGCAATGGTGCTCCTGATCCAGCGGCCTATGGTGGCTGAGGATGCCCGATTCCCCAAGGATCGGGTATGAAACCCCACGAAGAGTGCCTCGGTTTTCCTGATGTGTTTAGTGTGGTTTAGGTAGACCTTGAGGGCCCTTCGTACATTAAGTGAGTGCCAACGTACCTCCGATGGATGCACTGGTCGTGCACAGAAGGAAGGAAGAACAAGTTCTTGGGATCTGTGGAACAGAGAGTTCACCTTGGGAATGAATGATGGATCGATTCTCAGGGTTACCTTGCTTGGTTGAAATATGCACAGGTCTCTCCTGACTGATAATGCTGACAGTTCAGATGCGACGGGCTGATGTGATGGCCACCAGGAAGGCTACCTTCATTGTTAGGTGACATAGGGATGCCTCTGAGTGGCTCGTAAGGTGGTCCCGTGAGGGAAGACAGAACCCTTTGCATATTCCAGGTAGGATACCTATGCACCGTCGGAGGGTGCAAGTTGGTTGCTCCTTTGAGGAAACGCCGAATGGCCAGGCATTGGGATAGGGAGTCATATTTATCACAAGCCAAAACTGAGGAAAGGGCGGCTACTTGCCTGCGAAGCGTGTTAGGCGCCAGGCCTCTGTTAAGCCCGTGTTTGAGGAATCTCAGCACTTTGGGAAGAGGAACGCACACTGGTGAGAGACCTTCCTTGTGGCACCATGCGCAGAAGGCCTTCCATGTCGCTGAGTAAAAGCGATTTGTGGAGGGACGGCGGCTTGCCTGCATGATGAGCACAACATCCTGATCGTAGTCCTGGTTCAGTAAGTCTCGCCGCTCAATTTCCATGCAGTCAGTTGTAACCAAACTGGGTCCAGGTGCAGAATGCTCCCCTATGCCAATAAGTCCTCTGACGCAGGCAAGCGCCAGGGTCTGGTGACCGAGAGATCCTTGAGGTCTGCAAACCACGCTCTCTGAGGCCAGAAGGGGGCTATGAGAATTATCTCCGCTCGCTCTATTAGTATCTTGCGGATGAGTTCCGGCAACACCGGGAGTGGTGGGAAAGCATACAGAAGACCTTAAGGCCACGGGCTCCTGAGGGCGTTCATCTTTTCTGCCCCCGTCGATGGAAACCGGGAGAAAAACCTCGGAAGTTGTGAATTGGCGGAGGTCACGAAGAGATCCACCAATGGTTGGCTGAATTTCTGAATTATCTGATCAAAAACCCCGGGGTGTAGTCTCCACTCCACTTGATCTACTTGTGTGCGGCTGAGCCAGTCCGCTTGTATATTGTGTATCCCTGAAATGTGGTCTGATGTGAGCAACCTCAGGTGTTTCTCTGCCCACAAGCCCAATCTCATGGCCTCGGTCTGGAGGGACCTGGACTTGGTGCCCCCCTGCCAATTGATGTGTGCTTTTGCGGATACATTGTCTGTGAGAACTAGAATGTCGGACCCCGAGATCAGGCGCTGAAGGTGTTTCAGTGCTAGGTACACCGCCCTCAATTCCAGCCAGTTGATGGAATGGGCGGCCTCTCTTGCTGACCACTGACCTTGTGCCATGAGTCCTTCTGAGTGGGCTCCCCAGCCTGTGAGGCTTGCATCGGTCGTTACTGTCCTTCTGTGTGCGATTCTGAATGATGTGCCTTCGGATATTGCTGAGGAAGTCCACCAGGTGAGTGATCTTTGAACCTGCAGGGGAAGTTGGACCTTCATAGAGGATGAACCCAGTCCTTCTTTCTGGAGGGGTAGAAGGAACCACTGGAGTTCTCTCGCATGCAGACGAGCCCACGGTGTGATAGCTATACAGGAAACCATCTTCCCCAACAGAGAGGACAGAGATTCCAGGGAAGATTTCTGGTCCCCTGAAATCTGAGAAACTAACTGTCTAATACTGTCCTGTCTCTCTGGTGATAGGCAAATTGTGCAATCTAAGGAATTGATGACAGCACCTAGATGCTGAATAAATGTGGACGGATGGACTCTTTTCCCTGTTAATGGAGAACCCATGGGTCTGAAGCATTTCTATTACTATGTCTATGTGCTTTTGAGCTAGGATCCTAGAGGTTGCGTGCACTAGAATGTTGTCTAGGTAACAATGGATGCGAACAGACCTGGTGCACAGGCTGGCCGCTAAGGCTGCCATTATCTTGGTAAACACCCTTGGTGCTGATGACAGGCCAAAAGGAAGGGCCCTGTACTGGTAATGCTGTTTGCCATAACAGAAACGCAGGAAGCGCCTGTGGGGTTTGTAAATAGGGACATGAAGGTATGCCTCCGTTAGATCCAGGGATGCCATGTAGTCTCCCTGTTGTATTAAGGAAAGGATGGATGACGGGGAATGCATTTTAAATCGCTTATAAACAAGGTACTGATTCAGCCTCTTTAAGTCCAAGATGGCTCTCCACCCCCGAGGCCTTGGGAACCACAAAAAGTGTAGAGTAAAAACCCCACCCCCATTGGGAGGTGGGCACTGACTGTATGGCCCTTATGGAGGCTAGATGTCTAATGGCTTCCTCCATGAGTTTGTGCTTAGAGTAGATGAAGGAAACGGAGCACTTAATGAAAAATCTAGGGGGAAAGGATTGAAATTCCAACTTCAGTCCCCTGCGCATGGTTTTACGTACCCAAGAGTCCTGAGTTGAATGCTCCCAGGTTTGCCAAAACTTGGCCAGCCTGCCCCCTATTGGAGCATCATTGGGCCTACCACCTGCCCCTTCGGAAGGGCCTGCCTGAGGAGGCCCCTCGTGCTGGTCTATGGAACTGCTTTCCCCTTCCTCCTCTATCTGCCTGTCTTTGGCGGAAGGAATACTGACCTGGGGACCGGGAGAAGGAAGATCCCTGGTCAGATGCACGAAAGGACCGATGGCTGTAGGGCGTGGATTTTGGAAACCCCTTGCGTGTAATGCTAGGCAGAATCTTTCTCTTATCGCTGGTCTCCACAAGGAGTGGTTCTAGCAAAGCCCCGAAGAGGGATCCACCTCTGATGGGTCCGGCTGCCAGCTTCCACTTGTGGCGTGGGTCTGCCTGCCACTTCTTGAGCCAGTTTAACCGTCTGGCCACTATCGAGGAGTTCATGGCCCTGGCCGCGAAACCTGAGGCGTGCAGGGAGGAATCCGCCCAGAACTGAACAGCTGCAAAGACTTTATTGAGATCCTGCTGTGCTCTTACGTTGGAGTGGGGAATGTGTTCCTGTATCTGCTCCAGCCACGAAAGTGTAGCGCAGGCGAAGAAGGAGGCGGTAGAGGAGGCTCTAACTGCCCAGGCCACTGCCTGGTAGTTCTTGATCAATGTCTGCTCCATACGTTTCTCCTCCGGTTTCAGAAACTCCTCCGCCTCTCCTGGGATTGCTGTGGAGGAATGTAAAGCCCTAATGGGGGCATCCACTGCTGGAACTGAAAGTAAATCAGAGAGGTTAGAAGCCACATTGTAGAATTTCTTGTCCTGTGAGGAGGCAGACGGACCCGAGGCCGGAGTGGGTCGGTGGCTCTCCACCGTATCTAGAAACAACTGTGGAATAGGAACCAATTCCACCTCTGGTTTGACCTGTAGAAAGAAACGGTTAGATTGATCCTCAGGGGAACGTTCTGTAGAAGGTTTAGGCAATTTAATTCCTGCCACTGCCTGAGCTTTGTATAGCAGGGTCTTGAACAGGGCAGGAGGAAAAAGCCCAGTTGATGGAGGGGCCTCCTCAGTTGTCCTCTCATCCTCTGACAAATCCCATTTGGAATTGTCTTCCTGTAGGTCTTCATCTTTTGAAGTGCTAAGGACAGATTCATCTGATGAATCATCTGAACCCTGCTTATGGGTTGCTCTTGCCCTCCTCTTGGAGGTCCTCTTCGCTCCCCTAGAGGAAGAAGAGGTGGAGGCTGCCGTGGAGGAGCTCCCTCCTGACAGAGCTCCCAACCTATTGTTGACCTTTTCCAACATTTGCTCTACAAGGGTCTGAAGGTTGCTTGAGTTAATGGTTGTAGAACTGTCTATCTGTGCTGCAGATAATTGATCAGACGATGCCTGATCCCCCCCATTTGCCACTGTGCCAGACCGCCCCCATGGGTCTCTTTGTGATTTAGAAAGATCTGCGGCATCCAGATCAGTAAGTTCTATCTCTGTTGCCCTAGATTCTGGGTTATCAGCTAGCCTTTGCAAGGCCCTAAGACGCCTCTCCTCAGCCTGTGCCTCGGTCTTTGAGGCAGCCTTGCGCGGAGGGGATCATTCTGGAGATGAGGATATATCCCGCTCTGACGAATGCCTGCTGGACTTCTTAGTTCTCTTGCCTGGCCCTGCAGCTTTGTTAGAGCTTTTGGATGCCATCCTTTGTTTCTGTTGGCTGGGGGAGGGAGGAGGATGTGGGCCCCGCCCCCGTCTCACTCCCAGGGAAATGGCCGCCCCCTATTTGCCACGTGGATATGCTCTAAGATGGCCCCCTCCAAGAGCAGCCAAGTGCTCTGCCTACAAAGCCTGCCCGAGAAGACTCAGGGTGTCTGATCTAGCTGTAAAGCCTGCCGCCCGAGAAAACTCAGGGCTGTTTGCAGACTAAGTCCCCCGCGTTCCTCCCCCCCCTTTCTTTTTTCCCCCCAGAGGGCCGACTCCCTCTTTGTTTGCTTGCCAGACGCCGCGAGAAAACTCAGCGGTGCCCGCTGCTCCTACTTTCGCTCTTGGGCAATTACAGAGGAGAGGGGGAGGGCGAACTGCGGCTTGTACCGATTGGAAAAAAACGGTTGCCCCTGCGCCGCTTTCTTTGTTGCAGCTTTGTTCCCTGGCTTTAATGACAGGAAAGAGGCGGGTGGGGCGATTGCGTTCGCCGATGCCCAGCTGGCGCACGGGAGATTAAAAAGTGGGAATCGATCTTCTTTAAATTCCTAACTCCTACGCTGTTCTCTTCGGGAGGGACCCCCTCCCCTTTGCTGTAGAATGCTCCCGAGGGATTCCTCCCACCGCGATCGACGATGTTGATTCCGGCAGCCGCCCCCCTCACCCCCAGGCCGAAGATATTGCTGCTGTGCTAATTAAGGCCTGCTGACACCGCTCCCTGCGGGAATGCGGCCTCCCGATCTCTTGTGAGGGAGGGGGTGGGGAAGGGAAAGGCCGGGACATGGTCCCCTTATCTTGCCTGTTCGTTGCTGTGGGAGTGTTCTCCAGCGACGTTCTGCCGATGAGGATCCGAAAAGGAACAAAACAGCTCCAAATGCCTGCTACTGAAGCAATCCAGAAAGGGAAATTCTTTTTTTTTAAGGAGTTAGATAGATGGAAAAGGCAAAAAAAGGTGAAATGAAAGGTAGAAGGAAAAAAACCCTAAGGAAAAGAAGCCTTCAGGATGGGACAGGAGTTCAACCACGACCTTCCTCTTGACTGGACCAAGTCAGATCTGGGGAAACAGAGGCAGATCCTACAGGGTATTCAAATTGACTGGCTCGGTCCTCAAGCTGATTGGTCGAGGTCTACCCATCCTGGAGGCTGGTTCCACCCCAGGATGGAGAACCACTAATTTTCAGCAATCTTGCCACTATAATTTAGCAGCTCAGCCCCAAGATCAACAATTTAATTTAATGGATTAAATTAGACAAGATTAAACAAGAAGGAATTTGGTCCTCTGCATAGGCTTAGACCACATGAAGTTCTCTTGTGCTTTGAAATTAACTTGTGCTTGTAGAACAGGCAACTTTTATAAACTTTGTTTTGCAGAAAAGCTTTCCTGAAATCATGTAATAATTCCTGTTCCACTTGAATGAAGCAATCCTGCATTTTAAAATAACATGTTAAATTGTGCCAAATACAGATGGAATCACATGCTTAAACACTACCCAATTTTCCTTAATATATAAAACCCTCTCTAAACACACAGAATGTTAGGATAGTAGAGAGAAAGTTACTCTAGACCCCTTCTCTATTGCTTGACTTTTTCTGTCTAGATATTTACATTTTTTAAATCTAAGGAAGCATTGAAACTAAAGTACCATGTTCCAGAAACATGATCATCATGCAGGTTTGTTGATTGAATACCTCAGCTCTTGCATCCAAAATTTGTGGCAGATTTTGAAGTCCTGACATTTTTAAAAAAGGAAACACTTATTTGGTCCCTTCTACTTTTCTAACTGGAGGTAGAACATGAACACAATTACCTCAGGTTTTGTGAGGCTGTCAAATGATTTGTGAGGTTATGATAATGTGGTTTTGATGTCTTTCCGTCTGCCTTCACAGTATTGGGGTGACATTTCAGAGGAATACAATGTTGTTCTTGGGGGTGCCCTTCCTTCTGGTACACCGTGATAATTTAGGCTAGCAAAGGCATGTTTATTCAGACAATAAGAGTTATGAAGTTAGTTTTAATTTGGTGAAGTTTTTTATTTCTTACTTATGCATGGAGGAAGATTAATAAGTTGTAGAGGTTTACCTTTTATTATATTATTAGTATTTTATTTTACCCACTAGTACATTTTGTAGGTGAAGTGACAGGATTTACTTTTAATAAGTATATGAGATAAAATAATTAAGATTCCCCCAACGTAAAAAGATATGAATTTTTGTCCAACAAATCAAGACAGATTCAAATTGCCATCCTTCCATTACCTAATAGCCACTTCCTGCTTGCACTAATATACTAGCAGCCCATTCCTCTAACTTCTCTGAACACTTTGAGGGTTTCTAACTCAGGTTTCCATATTCGTATTCAGAAAAAAAATCTGCTGAATGAAAAAGTTATTTTCTCAGATCAGAAGATGAGAAATCAATCCCCAATTATTGCTATTGTTTTAACAAGTCTGTCTGTTACAGTCAACATGTACACATAATCTCATCCTTACCTGCATGGACTGTCCCTGGAGGTGAAGCCTCTCTTTGCACACACCCTCATAAAAATCATAATATTCCATGAAGGACTTCTCCATAACTCCACTAGCAGAAAAGAAACAAAGTGTGAGACCACCCAGCAATAATGCCATGTTTTTTTCCTATCAAGGAGCGAATGCCTGGTTTTAAAAACTATTTTTTAAAATCCACAGAAACAAGTTAAACAAGTACACCCTCATTATACATAATATTCCAAAATCCCTTAGTACAAGGGCAGACTAGATTTTCACTTATGTTTATTACATAAAACTAAATATCCATGTAGACCACACTATTTTCTTCTCTAAGAATAAAAATAAGAATTTTTGTCTCCATATGAAAATAATTTCAAACAGTATCTCCTCAGCATCTATTTGTAGCTGTGCTTGTACAAATTAAAAAGGCAAAATTCTGAAAATCTTTTATCACTCAAGCAAGTGTGCCGCTACATGCTACCCTATTAGTTCGACTTGAGTTGAAGAAACAAAAAATTCCAGTGTTAGGTCCTCGTATGTTGCTTCTTCAATATACAAAAATCTAAAGTGCTTTATTATTTTGTGCTTGTTTGGGAAACAAGAAGTCAGGAGTTGATTTAGACATGTCAAGAGCTAGGTTTGAAGAACTATACGAGTAATAAAATAGGAACGAATACATCTCAGAACTCAAAATAACAACCTTGGAGGTCTTCTAGTCCAACCCCCTGCTCAAGCAGGAGACCCTATACCATTTCAGACAAATGGCTGTCCAATCTCTTCTTAAAAATCTCTAGTGATGGAGTACCCACAACTTCTGGAGGCAAGCCGTTCCACTGGTTAATTGTTCTCACAGTTAGGGAATTTCTTAGTTCTAGGTTGCTTCTCTCCTTGGTTTCCATCCATTGCTTTTTGTCCTGTATTTAGATGCTTTGGAGAAAAGGTTCACCCCCTCTTCCTTGTGGCAGCCCCTCAAATATTGGAACATTGCTATCATGTCACCCCTAGTCCTTCTTTTCACTAGACTAGAGATCAGGGGTGGTATTCACTTACCTTCCCTACCGGTTCGCAAATGTGAGCGTGCGCGCTCAACGTCTTTATTATATCGTGGTGACCAAAACTGGATGCAGTATTCCAAGTGTGGTCTTACCAAAGCATTATAAAGTGGCACTAACACTTCATGTGATCTTGATTCTATCCCTCCGTTAATGTAGCCGAGGAGAGCACACTGCTGGCTCATATTTAAGTGGTTGTCCACTAGGACTCCTAGATTCCTCTCACAGTTATTGCTATTGAACCAGGTACCACCTATTCTGTACCTGTGCATTTGGTTTTTCTTGCCTAAATGTAAAACCTTACTTTTCTCACCACTGATTTTCATTTTGTTAGATAGGGCCCAGTGTTCTAGTCTGTCAAGATCATTCTGGATCTTGAGCCTATCTTCTGGGGTGTTGGCTATTCCCGCCAGCTTGGTGTCATCTGCAAATTTCATGAGTTCACCTCCTATCCCCTCATCTAAATCCTTTATGAAGATAAAGACTACTGGGCCTAGGACAGAACCTTGGGGTAACACACTGAATATTTCCCTCCATGTAGGTGTAGTTCCATTGAGGATGTTGAGTGCAGTTGGTCAGCCAGCTACGAATCTGGTGGTTATGCTGTCTATCCCACATTTTTCTATCTTACCAAGAACAAAGGTTGTGGTCTAACTTTGCTAAACGCCTTGCTGAAGTCCTATGTCCACAGCATTTCACTGGTTCACTAATTTAATCATTTCATCAAAGAATGCAATAAAATTTGTTTGGCATGATCTGTTTTTGACAAACCCACATTGGCTTCTGGTTATAACTTTGCTTGCTTCTAGCGGTTCACAGACCTGTTGCTCGATTATACTTTCCAGGATCTTCCCACATATTGATGTCAGGCTGATTGGTCTGTAGTTTCCTGGATCCATCCCCCCCCTTTTTTTTGAACCTGGGAACGTCAGCTCTTTTCCCAGTCCTCTGGTAGTTCCCTGGTGCACCAGGATATTTGAAATACAGTATATAGTTTAGTGGTTCCAAGATTATGTCTGTCAGCTCCTTCAGAACTCTGGAATGTAATCCATATGGTTCTGGTGATTTGAACTCATCTAGGGTGGACAGGTGTTGTCTTACCATTTTCTTGCTTATTTTAACTTGTATTCCAAGTCTGCCTTTTATGTTTCTGCTTTTGGTAGGTTGGGCTGTTTTTTCGTTTTGCGTGAAAAAAGATGCAAAGATTGAATTCAGCAGCTCCGCTTTCTCCCTACTGACAGTCACTTCCTTGCCATCTTCTCCCATTAGTAGACCAATAGTTTCCTTGAATTTTTTCTTGTTTCTTACATATTGAAAGAAACATTTATTACTTTTGACATTTGTTGCAAGTCTTTGTTCATTCTGAGCCTTAGCTTTCCTGACTTCATCTTTGCAAATTTGGGCTATATGCTGGTATTCTGCCTTAGTTATATGTCCCTCTTTCCATTTTTTATACTTGTCATTTTTGTCTCTGAGTTTGTCAGAGAATTCCTTATGCAACCATGCTGGCTTCTTCTTGGATCTCTTTTCTTTTTCAGTGCTATTATGCTGAACTGGGCTTTTATAATCACATTTTTCAGTTTTACAAGCTTCTTGAGTTGTTTTCCCCTTTAAGATTTTTATCCATGGAATCCTTCCCAAGCTTTGAGTTTGTTGAAATCAGCTCTTTTAAAGTCTAAGACACTAGTTTGGTTTTGTTCTATTTCTTGTGTTGAATTCCAATATGACATGGTCACTCTCCCCCAAAGTTCCTGCAACTTCAACCCCCTCTATCATTTCATCTCTGTTAGTAAGAATTAAGTCCAGTATACCTGACCCTGTAGTTCCCTCGTCTACCTTTTGGATGACAAAGTTGTCAGCTAGGCTCGTCAGGAAACTGTTCGATCTCCCACTTGATGTAGAGTTTGTCTCCCAGTTGATGTCAGGGTAGTTAAAGTCCCCCATTACTACTGCGGTGTGTTTCCTTCACACATTAGGTAACTGATTAGCAAAAAGTTCATCTATCTCCTCCGCTTGGTTGGGTGGCCTGTAGTATACACCTATGGCAATGTCATTCTGTTTTCCTTTCATATTAACCCATATGCATTCAAGGTGGTTTTCAGCCTTGATTTTGTGGATTTCTGTAGAGATGTAGTGATCTCTTACATATGATGCAACTCCACCTCCTCTTTTGTTAGGTCTGTTTCTTTTGAACATTTTATATCCTTCCAGCAGTACATTCCAGTCGTGAGTTTCATCCCAACAAGTTTTGGTAATGGCAACGATATCATACCTGCCCTTGTGTACTAGTACTTCAGGATCACCTTGTTTGTTCCTCAAACTTTGAGCATTTGTGTATAGGCATCAGAGTCCTTTATGGTTGACCCTGGGTTTGCTTCCTACATCTCCTGTTTTTATATCTGAGTTTTCCTTCCTTCTCACCACTCCCTACCTCGTTTGATTGGTTGTCTTGGGGTTTATGCTTGGAATTAGGTTCTAAAGATCCTAAAGACTGGTCACCCCACCCCCCAATTTTAATTTAAAGCCCATTGAATAAGCTGAGCCAGTCATTTTCTAAATACTTTCTTCCCAGTTCTTGTGAGGTGTAGCCCATCCCTTGCCAGAAGCCATTCATGTAGGTAATGCAGACAGTGGTCTAGGAATATGAAGTTCTCTTGATGGCACCATCACTTAAGCCAGTGGTTTATTTCTAAAATCCTTTGTTCCCTCATTGGATGTTGACCTTTTGTTGGAAGTACAAATGAAAACACTATCTGCGCTAACTCTTTCACTTTCTTGCCAAGCTGCTTATCGTCTCTTGATATGGTTTTCAGGTTCATTGTCGTATCATTTGTCCCCACAAGTAAGAGGATAGTAATCTGTGGGCTTGATTATTTTAGTAAGGCTCTCAGTCACATCTCCGTAGATTGATTGTCTGGTATACAAACTGCTGATTCTGTTCCCCTGAGAAGTGAATCTCCTACCACCAACACTTTTTCTTGGGAAAGTCTGGGCAACTTTTATTCCTGTCACTGGAACACTGTCCCTTCTCTACAGGTGTCTGCATGCTTTCTTCCAGGGGGAGGATATGAAATCAATTGCTCAGCTCCAGTGGGGCTGTACTGACTGCACTAGACAGCAGGGGCATTGCTCTTGGTTGTTGTTTTCTTCTATGAGTGACAGGTAGGTTGAGTTTCAGAGTGGCTAGAATTGCCTCTAGACCAGGGGTGTCAAACTCGCGTTGTCACGGCGTCATCACGTGACGTATTGGTACTTTTTTCCCCTTCGCTAAACCGGGTGTGGGCGTGGCCAGCACATGATGCATCTGGCCTGCAGGCTGCGAGTTTGACAGCCCTGCTCTAGACCCTTTTTCTTCAAGTAATTCATTTAGTTAAATTTGGTACATGTGTAATTTGGGTCTTCTATGGGCATGGGCACATACATGTAACATATTTTGCAAATCACAACAGCATCAAATTCTTTTTCCATGATTATGTTTCTTTTCCCAACTAGTTCATTTAAAAATTAAACATTTCAAAATTTTTCAAAATGCTCAAAAAATGCAAAATGTTTTTCAAAAATTTTAAAATTCTAAATGATCATTTACAAATTTTTAAAAAAATCTTTTTTTAAAAAATAAGATTTTTTCAAACATTAAAAAATCTACAAGTTCAATCTAAAAATTAAAAATTTCAAACATTTTCAAAAATTCCAAAAAAATTAAAAGATTTTTTTCAAAAAATTTAAACTAAAAAATTCTGTTCTTAAATGTTAAGTCTTTTGGTCCCTCTTGTGGCTAATGTTGAAGTAGAACTTAAATGTAAGTGAGGTTGCCCTCTAGATATAGTTTGTAATCCACAGATGTATAAAAGAATGACAGATGAATAAAAAGATGAAAAAAATCTCAGATGAAAATAAAAAATGAAATATCAGCTTGTAGTTGTGTAAAAGTTTATAGAAAAATACCCTGTCCAGTTTGATTTGTGCTAATACTACTTTTATTTTGTTTTGAGACAATATGTTATATTCATAAAAAGAGAAGTGTTTGTTACTTTAAATTAGCCTAGCACTAGAGGAGCATTTTACTTTTTCCCATTAGTTGCATTAAATGGTTATCCCTGAAAACAACTTGCACCCACATTTCTCAACTGATGAGCTCCAGATATACTGCAACTCTCAGAATTCCCTGCCAGCATGGCTATTGTGACTACATCTGGAAAGCACTAGTTGGAAAAGACCAACACGCTGGCAATGCTATCTTCAGTGAAGGATCACAAAATGTATTCCATACAGTATACACATTCCCTACTATCTTGTTCTATAAATTGTTCTAAATCTTTGAAGATAGAAGCACAGTGAAGATCATAAAGTGAAGCTACTGGTGCAGCCATTAGGAAACAAAAAATGAACTTAATGAATTTACTACATCTGTATTACAAGATTAGAGTGTGGGGGAGGGAGTGAACAGCTTGGCTAAAGACCTAAGATTGTGAAGGAGAGATCTGAACATGGCCCTTCAAATTCTGTGCCACAGGACATCTGTACTTTTTAACTCATTTGAAAAGGGGAAAAAACCACTACCTATTGAAAAGTCAGACATTAAGTGATGGGATTTCTTTGGTCCCTATCAAACTTTTTGTCTATATCCAATCCTTTGTCCCATCTTGACCAAAAAGAAAAAAAATGCCACATCTAAATAGTGCAATCTCATTACTTACCTAAGCCAGGCTTCCTCAGTCTGGTACACTCCAAATATATTGAACTAGAACACCCATCTTCCTTAGCCAGCCCAGCATGCAACAGAACTGGAAGCCACAAGGCTTGAGAAGCCATATTATAAAACTAAAAAGTTTTTCTAGGGTGGCATGCAGACTCTGCCAGACTATTAACTATGCAGCTATAAAAGGAGTGGAGATTGAACACTCAAATGATGAAGTATACATTGCCAGTTTTCCAAGAAATGGGCAAAGCCTAGCTAAGAAATATATCCAGTTTCTCAATGGAGTACAGAAAGTGAATCTGCAAGTTAAACCATGATGTCTCTCCACACATACCGTAAAGGCTCTGGAGAAGGGTATTTCCCTTCCAGCATGTCACATACAGCGATGCGGATAGTCTCATGTTGAATGCACTCATTGTAATTTTTACTGTCTCCTGGATGTCTTTCCTACAAAACAACAACAGCTGAGTACCTCTCCACTTAAAATGTAGAAACAAACAGAAAAAGAATTATTTACAACATACTCCACCACTAATATACTCCAACTATAATTAAAATGATTAATTCGATACAAAACTTCAGGCCAATCTCGCTGCTGAATGTGGACTATAAGATCTTCATGACCATAATGGCAGAAAGACTAAAAAACGTAATCAATAAAAACATACATCCCGACCAAAACGGCTTCCTCCCAAATAGAAATATTAGAAATAACACGAGAACAATTATGGATATATTAGAATATTACGAGGCAAACCCAGGAAAACCTGTAGCTCTCATGTTCCTCGACGCGCAAAAAGCATTTGACAATTTAAATTGGGACTTTCTCATAAAAAAATTAGAGATCACAAATTTTGGCCCCAAATATATTAGGATGATTAGAGCCATATATTCAAAACAAACAGCTAAAATAATTATAAATCAAGACACAACAGATAAATTTGATATTCAAAAAGGAGTACGACAGGGATGCTCACTGTCCCCCTTGCTATTTATATTTACATTAGAAACGCTACTACAACAAATTAGGAAAAATCCAAGCATTGAAGGACTTAAAATTAGAGGACAAGAGTATAAACTCCAAGCCTTTGCAGACGATATGGTCTTCAATATGGAAAACCCGATAGAGGTGGGACCAAAATTAGTAGAAGAAATAAATAAATTTGGAAAAGTAGCAGGCCTAAAAATCAATAAAAATAAAACCAAAATAATAACAAAAAATTTGCCAAATAAACAAATTCAAGAGTTGGAAGAGAAATTGGGTATTCAAGTTGTTAAAAAAATTAAATATTTAGGAATAATATTAACGGCTAAATGTATAACAATTAAGAACGATAATTACATAGAATTGAATAAACAAATAGAAAAAGACTTGGAAAAATGGACAAAACTACCTATCTCACTAATAGGGAGGATATCGACGATTAAAATGTCAGTGCTACCAAAATTACTATATTTGTTTCAAACGATACCAATTAAATTAGACAGAAAATATTTTAATAACCTAAACAAAATGATATCTAAATTCATTTGGGCAGGAAAAAAGGCAAGAATTAAATTAAAATACTTACAGCAAAATAAAGAGCAAGGGGGCTTTGGACTCCCAGAATGGGAAACCTATTACCAAGCAGCAACATTACAGTGGGTAACAGATTGGATTAAAATTAACAATAAAAGAATATTAACTCTCGAGGGACATGATCTACAGGTAGGATGGCATGGCTTTATATGGGATGGAAAACATAAAACACACTCCTATTTCCAAAAACACAAAATTAGAGAGTCATTATACAATGTATGGAACAAAATAAAGCACCAACAATACAAAGAAATTCCGATATGGTTTTCAACTATGGAGGCGATTACCTACCCTACCTCAACAGACATACATAAAATGGTTAAGTATGAAGAAATATTGGACGAACAAGGAAATTTAAAAGAGATCCAAACTCTAAGAGAACAAGGAATTGGAATAGACTGGTGGCCATATTATCAAATTAAAACTAGATTACAAGAAGACAAGAAAAAATTCGGAATAGCAAAAAAGAAATCAGAATTGGACAAAATTTTACTGGGACCAGAAAAAAAAATGATAACAAAAATCTATAAATTTCTAATAAACTGTAAAATGAAAAAAGAAACGGTAAAGGGAAATATGACTAGTTGGATTAAAAATTCCGGATATGAAGTAAATTTGGAGCAATGGGATGAAATTTGGACCAAAAATCTGAAAATAACTAAATCAACATCATATAAGGAGAATACCTATAAAATGTATTATAGATGGCACCTTCCACCAGCGAGATTGGCCAGAATGTATCCAAACATGAACCCCAAATATTGGAAATGCCCACACAAAAATGGAACGTATTACCACATGTGGTGGACCTGCCCTAAAATCAAAAACTTCTGGCAAACAATTCATGTCTGGCTCCAAGAAATAACCAATTTAAAAATAAATATTACACCGGAAATCTTCTTGTTAGGGATGTTGGAGCAAAATATAGAAAAGAAACACTGGTATATTATAACCCATGTACTAACTGCGGCAAGAATAGCACTAGCGCAATACTGGAAACAAGGTGATGTACCAGCAGAAAATATAATAATTAAAAAAATCTTAGAATGTGCAGAATTGGACAAATTAACACTAGAACTGAATCAGAAAAAAAACTCAGAATTCTTTGAAACTTGGAACCTCTTTTATAATTGGCTAGAAAAGAGAAACGAAAAAAAAGAAACATAGAAATGTTTAGACTGATAGATAATTTATAATGGATAATTTACCAACCAATAGAATAATAGATAAGTACAATTATTATAAATATATGTATGTATTTATTAATCTATAATTAATTTATAATTAGATAAAAATGAGAAGAGAAATGTTATATATATAGATAGATACAGTCGTATAGAAATATATAAATAAAAGGACACGGTCAAGACGTTTACCGTAAAAGTTTATATGTATATATGTACATGTAAGTACATATAATGTCGTGTTTAATGTATGTCTGTCTTTTTTAATGTTTATATTTCAAATAAAAATTATTTTTTTAAAAAATAAAATGATTAATTCAGCTAAAACCAAAGTAAAAATTGAATACAATAAAATCAATATATTTGAAGATATATCCCCCATATGTCCAGCTTCCTCCTTTCCCATCTGGTATGAATGATTTTATTTGTCAGTGATTTTCTTTGTTGTGTTCTATGATTGTGGATTTTAATGTTTTTTTAATATTTTAATGTTTTTATGCTGTAAGCTGCCCAAACGAGATGGGTGGCAAATAAATTTCATAAATAAATAAATATTTACAGTCACCATAAAATAACATACAATCTTTCATACAGCAATATAAAAGCTCACACCTATAACCCATTATCAGCTTTCACAAATACACTTACAACAGGATGGCCCTATCTTCTAATTTTATTAACTGTCAGTCTCAACATCTATTCATGATTGAATAGATCATTGGACTGATCTACCAATCAGTCTAGATTACTAAATAGATATGTTTTCAAGTACCGTGTTTTTCGGAGTATAAGACGCACCGGAGTATAAGACTCACCTTAGTTTTGGGGGAGGAAAACAAGGAAAAAAGGCCTCTGCCTCCAAGCAATTTGCCAAACAGCAAACAGCACAGATGATATACACTGTTTGCTGTGTATTTCTGTGCATGTGTGCCTGACCCATAGAAATAGCAAAGAATTGGAGAAATGTACATTATGCCAGAAAGTTTTCTTAAATGTAGTCACACTAACTCCTCCCAATTATTTAAATAGATCTACTCCAAGGTAAGTCAGGATTTAACTCTAATACTAAACAGGACACTGTTACATTTCATACTATACTTGTACAGAGCTGTTAAAATTAATTAAAATTTCTGGAAGTATACATTATTCTCTATTATTTAAAAGAAGATACAATAGCACTGGACCTCTTCAGAGCAAGCATTCATTTTAAAAAGCTTCTTTATTTTGTTAAGTTGTCTAGAGGTCTCCAACCTTGGCAACTTTAAGACTTGTGGACTTCAACTCCCAGAATTCCACAGCCAGCAAAGCTAACAAAGCTGGCTGTGGAATTCTGGGAGTTGAAGTCCACAAGTCTTAAAATTGCCAAGGTTGGAGACCCCTGGCTAGAACAATAATAAAGCAGTTTTTAAAAAATAAGTCTAATAATTTGAACATTCTACAGACATTTATAGTTATTCACTTATTCACTCAGAGGGGACAGAGAATTAATTGATACAGATCATTTCTGTCCCCAGCAATCTAAAATTAAAAGGGTTAACAGTGCACACAACATAGATGTGTGTGCAGGTAAGTTTATCAGCTCTGCTGTCAAGCAAAGCCAAGCATTTAATAGTGAGTGCCATACCATGTGCACTAATCAAACAGGAGGCAAGAAAGTAGGGGCAGTCAGGCACAACACAGGTTATGTAGACAATAAACACAGGGTCAATCAAAACGGACTTAAATGTCTATACACCAATGCACAGAGTATGAGGAATAAACAGGGAGAATTAGAAATTCAAGTAAATGAGGGAAGATATGATAAAGTTGCCATTACGGAAACTTGGTGGGATGAAACTGACAAATGGAATATACAGCTAGAGGGATTTAAATTATTTAAAAGAAACAGACCAAATAAAAGAGGAGGTGGAGTTGCACTATATGTAAGAAATAACTACATCTCTACAGAAATAGAGCACAACAATAATGAAAATCATCTTGAATGCATTTGGGTCAATATTAAAGGGGGGCGAAATGACATTGCCATAGGTCTATACTACAGACCACCCAACCAAACAGAGGAAGTAGATGAACTTTTTGCTAGTCACCTAACTAAGGTATGTAGGAAGCACATCACAATAGTAATGGGGGATTTTTAACTACCCTGACAACAACTGGGAGACAAACTCTGCACCAAGTGGAAGATCCAACAGGTTCCTAACAAACCTAGCGGACAACTTTGTTACCCAAAAAGTAGAGAAGGGAACAAGGGGATCAGTTATATTGGACTTAATTCTCACTAACAGAGATGAAATGATAGAAGGTGTTGAAGCTACAGGAACCTTGGGGGCAAGTGATCATGCAATATTGGAATTCAACATTATGCAAACACAAGCAGTAGAACAAAATCAAACTAGAGTCTTGGACTTTAAGAGAGCTAATTTCAATAAACTTAGAGAGAACTTGGGAAAGATTCCATGGATGAGAATCCTCAAGGGGAAAACAACTCAAGAAGCTTGGGAAATTTTGAAAAGTGAGATTATAAAAGCCCAGACTAGCACAATACCAATGAAGAAGAAAAATAATAGGTCTCAAAAGAAACCAGCATGGCTGCATAAAGAACTCTCTGACAAATTGAAAGACAAAAAGGACAAGTATAAAAAGTGGAAAGAAGGGGAAATAGCTAAGGCAGAATACCAGCAAATAGTCCGAGCCGGTAAAGATGAAGTGAGGAAAGCTAAGGCTCACAATGAACAAAGGCTTGCGACAAAAGTAAAAAGTAACAAAAAAAGCTTCTTCCAACATATTAAAAACAAGAAAAAAGTCAAGGAAACAATTGGTCCATTGCAGGGAGAAAGTGGCAAGAAAGTGACAAGCAACAGGGAGAAAGCAGAGCTACTTAACACGTTTTTTGCATCTGTCTTTACACAAAGGGAAAAAACAGTCCAACCTATCAAAAACAGCATTACAAAAAACATATTAGGAACACAAGTTAAAATAGGGAAGAAAATGGTAAGGGAACACCTGTCTACCCTAGATGAATTCAAATCACCAGGATCAGATGGATTACACCCCAAGGTTCTGAAGGAACTGGCAGACGAGATCTCAGAACCACTGAACTATATCTTTCAAAGATCCTGGAGCACCGGGGAACTGCCAGAGGACTGGAAAAGAGCTGATGTAGTTCCCAGCTTCAAAAAAGGGAAAAAAACAGATCCAGGAAACTACAGACCTATCAGCCTGACCTCAATACCAGGGAAGATTTTGGAAAAGATAATCAAGCAACGAATCAATGAACACCTAGAAGCAAACACAGTAATAACCAAAAGCCAACATGGGTTTGTCAAAAACAGATCATGCCAGACTAATCTTATTGCATTCTTTGACAAAGTGACAAAATTAGTGGACCAGAGGAATGCTGTCGATGTGGTTTACTTGGACTTCAGTAAGGCATTTGATAAAGTAGACCATAACCTACTACTAGATAAAGTAGAAAAATGTGGGATGGACAGCAACACCACCAGATGGATTCAAAACTGGCTAACCAACCGCACTCAACGTGTAGTGCTCAATGGAACTGCATCTACATGGAGGGAAGTATGCAGTGGAGTACCCCAAGGCTCTGTTTTAGGCCCAGTACTCTTCAACATCTTCATCAATGACTTGGACGAGGGGATAGATGGGGAACTCATCAAATTTGCAGATGACACCAAACTGGCAGGAATAGCCAACACTCCAGAAGACAGGCTCAAGATACAGAAGGATCTTGACAGACTTGAACATTGGGCTCTATCGAACAAAATGAAATTTAATAATGAAAAATGTAAGGTTCTACATTTAGGCAAGAAAAACAAAATGCACAGGTACAGTATATGTGGTATCTTGCTCAACAGTAGTAACTGTGAGAGGGATCTTGGAATCCTAGTGGACAACCATTTAAATATGAGCCAGCAGTGTGCAGCAGCTGCCAAAAAAGCCAACACAGTTCTAGGCTGCGTTAACAGAGGGATAGAATCAAGATCACGCGAAGTGTTAATACCACTTTATAATGCCTTGGTAAGGCCACACTTGGAATACTGCATTCAGTTTTGGTCGCCACGATGTAAAAAGGATGTTGAGACTCTAGAAAGAGTGCAGAGAAGAGCAACAAAGATGATTAGGGGACTGGAGGCTAAAGCATATGAAGAACGGTTGCAGGAACTGGGTATGTCTAGTTTAATTAAAATAAGGATCAGGGGAGACATGATAGCAGTGTTCCAATATCTCAGGGGTTGCCACAAAGAAGAGGGAGTCAAACTATTCTCCAAAGCACCTGAAGGTAGAACAAGAAGTAATGGGTGGAAACTAAACAAGGAGAGAAGTAACTTAGAACTAAGGAGAAATTTCCTGACAGTTAGGACAATTAATCCGTGGAACAGCTTGCCTCCAGAAGTTGTGAATGCTCCAACACTGGACGTTTTCAAGAAGATGTTGGATAACCATTTGTCTGAAGTAGTGTAGGGTTTCCTGCCTAGGCAGGGGGTTGGACTAGAAGACATCCAAGGTCCCTTCCAACTCTGTTGTTGTTATTATTATTATTATTATTATTATTATTATTATTATTATTATTATTATTATTATTATTATTATTATTATTATTATTATTATTATTATTATTATTATTATTATTTACCCCCTTGCATCCAGCAGAAAATAAAAATCTGCGTGTCTCTCCCAGCTATTTGCCTGTTTGCAGCTAGTTTCACTTTCATTTTCCCAGGTGGCAAATCAGCTGTAGGTCGGGAAGCTGCTACTGACTTGCTTGGCTTTACAGGCTCTTCCCACTTTGCTGCAAGCAGGTAAATTGCTGGAACACAGAGGCCAAAGGGTGGGGGTGGGTGGGTGTATATTCGGTGTATAAGACACACCCAAGTTTTCACCCTCTTTTTGGGGGGGTAAAAAGGTGCGTCTTATACTCCGAAAAATACGGTATGTCTCAAATACATCCAAATCTTAGTGGGACCAGAGTAAGAAAGGAACATAATTCCATAATCAATGACCCATGTAAAGGGTATGCCGCATCATAAG
Organism: Diadophis punctatus similis; assembly: GCA_023053685.1. Classification (NCBI taxonomy): domain Eukaryota; kingdom Metazoa; phylum Chordata; class Lepidosauria; order Squamata; family Dipsadidae; genus Diadophis; species Diadophis punctatus. The sequence continues at coordinate 247,085 of JALIGW010000064.1, forward strand.
AAGAAACAACAGAAAAGAAAAGAAAAGAAGCATCGTTAACAAAATACCGTATTTTTCGGAGTATAAGACGCACCTTTTAACCCCCAAAAAGAGGGTGAAAACTTGGGTGCGTCTTATACACCGAATGCAGCCCCACCCACCCAGCCACCCCCACCCTTTGGCCTCTGTCTTCCAGCAATTTACCTGCTTGCAGGAAAGAGGGAAGAGCCTGCAAAGCCAAGCAAGTCAGTAGCAGCTTCCCGATCTACAGCTGATTAGGTTTGCCACGTGGAAAAATGAAAGTGAAACTAACTACAAAGAGGCAATTAGCTGGCAGAGACACGCAGATTTTTATTTTTTGCTGAACTGGATGGAAGGAAGGGGGTAAGTGAATAACTAAATGTCTGTAGAATGTTCAAATTATTAGACTTACTTTTTAAAGACTGCTTTATTATTGTTCTAGAGCCAGGGATCTCCAACTTTGGCAACTTTAAGACTTGTGGACTTCAACTCCCAGAATTCAACAGCCAGCTTTGTTAGCTTTGCTGGCTGTGGAATTCTGGGAGTTGAAGTCCACAAGTCTTAAAGTTGCCAAGGTTGGAGATCCCTGTAAATCTAGACAACTTAACAAAATAAAGAAGCTTTTTAAAATAAATGCTTGCTCTGAAGAGGCCCAGTGCTATTGTATCTTCTTTTAAATAATAGAGAATAATGTATACATCCAGAAATTTTAATTAATTTTAACAGCTCTGTACAAGTATAGTATGAAATGTAACAGTATCCTGTTTAGTATTAGAGTTTAGTTACCTTGGAGTAGATCTATTTAAATAATTGGGAGGAGTTAGTGTGACTACATTTAAGAAAACTTTCTGGCATAATGTACATTTCTCCAATTCTTTGCTATTTCTATGGGTCAGGCACACATGCACAGAAATCCACAGCAAACAGTGTATATCATCTGTGCTGTTTGCTGTTTGCTGTTTGGCAAATTGCTTGGAGGCAGAGGCCTTTTTCCCTTGTTTTCCTCCCCCAAAACTAAGGTGCGTCTTATACTTCGGTGCGTCTTATACTCTGAAAAATATGGTACCTGAACTCCTTCTCTTACTAAAAACTGCTAAATTCGACATTATATTTGTCTGTGAAACATGGCTAAATGCATCCCTCCCCGACTCCATTATCACAGTAAGAGACTATCATGTTTACCGATCTGATCGCGAAACCCGTAGAGGAGGTGGAGTTGCAATCTTCCATAAGAAATCACTAAACCTAAAAAAGGTGCAAGTTAAACATGAACTCGATCTTCCAGAAACTATCATCTGTGAACTGACCTTAAATACCACACTTCGCTTCCTACTATGTTATAGAGCGCCTGATTACGACATGACACATGCGAACAAGCTAACCTCACTACTAACGTGGGCAGCCTCCTACCCACATCCTCTTATATTTCTTGGTGACCTAAACCTACCTCATATAAACTGGATCCTAAACGAATGTACAACTGAACCCATACATTCAACCCTTTACAATGCTATTACCAATCTAGGGCTAGATCAACTAGTAACAGACAATACTAGACTCAGCAATTGTCTTGATCTCATCTTCTGCAACAACTTACACTCAATTTACGGACTACAAATAAAAGAACCCTTTTCCAACAGTGACCACAGCATGATTGACTTTTGTCTCAATATATGTCCTTACAGAAACCACCTCAATAATGGGATAACCAATTACAACTTTAAAAAAGCCAACTATGATATCATAGAAGCCGACCTCTCATCTCTTGATTGGCATACACTATTCTCTGGCTGTAATACTGCCAAAGACTACTACAATATATTTTTGCTCGAAATCCAAAGAGTCATTAAATTACATGTACCACTAATAATCACCAAAACCAAGAAAAATAAATTACCCATAAAAATAAGGAAGCTCCAATCCAAAAAAAGATCTCTTTGGCGAAAAAATAAAACAGGCCACGTTGCAAACTTTAAAAGTCGCTACAAAAATCTGTGTCACCAAATAAAGACTGAATGTACCAATTATCACATCAAGCACAAAGTCCACACGTGCCTTCTATAACTTTGTAAACAACCAACTCAAAGACTCAAGATCCATCCCACCCCTTAAAGGACCGAATGGTAAAGACTATAACGATGAAACAGTTAAAGCCAACCTCTTTAACACATTCTTCGGCTCAGTCTTTGTAAACAGCAATGGCTCATGCCCAATATTTCCTAGTCGTACCACAATTAACTTCAACGATCTAACACAAATCGATTTTACAGAAGATAATGTTAGAAAGGCATTACGCAACCAAAAACCATCTCTATCTATTGGACCTGATGGACTATGTGCATACTTCTTCAAAAAGCTCTCCACAACCTTGGCTGAACCTCTAAGCATAATTTTTAAAAAATCCTTCAGGACTAGCTCCTTACCCAACCTATGGTCACTAGCCACAGTCATCCCTATCTTCAAAAAAGGAGATCCAAGTAACGTTGAAAATTACAGACCAATCTTTTTGGGTTGCGTCACCTGTAAAGTCATGGAATCAATCATAAACCAATCCATTACACTCCACTTAGAAACTAATAACCTACTCTCCAACAAACAATTTGGTTTCAGGAAAAAATTATCCTGTAATCTGCAACTCTTGCACTGCAAAAACATATGGACCACTCAACTTGATCAGGGTAAAACAATAGATGCAATTTACATAGACTTTTGTAAAGCCTTTGATTCAGTAGTACACGACAAACTACTTCTGAAACTAAAATCCTATGGCATTTCTGGACCCCTACATGATTGGATAACTGCGTTCCTGTCTAACAGACAACAAGTGGTCAAAATAGGAAGTGCCATATCAAATCTTGCTCCTGTCAACAGTGGTGTCCCTCAAGGCAGTGTTCTAGGACCAACACTCTTCATACTCTACATAAACGATCTTTGTGATCATATTATAAGCAACTGCGTTCTCTTTGCTGATGATGTTAAACTATTTAACACCACCGACAATGTTGCTACCCTTCAAAAAGACCTTGATCATGTTGCAGAATGGTCAAACAACTGGCAACTTCAAATCTCAACCAACAAATGCTCTGTCTTACACATTGGCAAAAAAAAAAAAAACAGAATACAAAATACAAACTTGGAGGAAACAAACTTGTAGATGACCCTCACTCTGTCAAAGACCTTGGAGTACTCATATCCAACGACCTAAGTGCTAGAGCCCACTGTAACAACATTGCCAAAAAGGCACTAAGAGTTCTTAATCTAATCTTGCGTAGCTTCTTCTCTGGCAACATTACATTGCTAACCAGAGCATACAAAACATTTGTTAGACCAATTCTGGAATACAGCTCACCTGTCTGGAACCTGCACTGCATATCAGACATAAATACAATCGAGAGAGTCCAGAAATATTTCACAAGAAGAGTCCTTCACTCCTCCGCTCACAACAAAATACCTTATTCCACCAGACTTGAAATACTGGGATTAGACAATTTACAACTACGTCGCCTCCGATCTGATCTAAATGTAGTTCATAAAATCATATACCAAAATGTCCTTCCTGAATGACTACTTCAGCTTCAACCGCAGCAATACACGAGCACGTAATAGATTCAAACTCAATGTAAACCGTTCCAAACTCGACTGCAGAAAATACGACTTCAGCAACAGACTGATCAATGCCTGGAATGCACTACCTGACTCTGTGGTTTCTTCCCCAAACCCCCAAAACTTTAACCTTAGACTGTCTACAGTCGACCTCTCCCCATTTCTAAGAGGTCTATAAGGGGCGTGCATAAGCGCACCACTGTGCCTACCGTCCCTGTCCTACTGTCCTATTGTCCTCTTTTATCGTTACTTTTTACTTATGTTTATACAAACTACTACTATCCTATACATGTTTGACAAATAAAGAAATAAATAAATAAAATAAATAAAAAAAGAACCCCTGTCTTGCTGATCATATTGTATACTTAGGATCATGCCAAGATAGGAGCTGAGACAGGTAATATGGCTAGCCACAGCGCCTTAAACACTAGTGCCAAAAGCTTTAGTGGGGTTCCAACCCTAAGAGGGAACTACAGGCAGGCCTCAATTTATGGCCAGTCGTTTAATGACCATTCATAAGTTTATGGCAGCCTCTGAAAGGGTTGTAAAATGTTGCACTGCGCCCCCTGCCCGGCAGGATCTGGGTGCTTGGTAACCTGTTCATATTTACAACCGGCTGCTAAGCGCCTTGCAATGTGATGACCCTAACCCTATTTTTTTTTTAAAAATGAGACCGTAATATGCTGGAAAAACAAAGGACCAGATTTGAATGGCATCCTCCTGCCAAGAGCACCTCTGGGTACCACAGGCAACCTTAAAAAATAAGAACAGTAAATGGTTGTAACAGTTTTTGGTTGGAAATGTGACCCTTTGCCCCCCCCCCCCCAAAGGAGGCTAAAAGTAAGCTAGGATAGTAGAGTATCTTAGAATTTTAAAGGACATGTCAGGGAGCAACTTCACCAGTTCCTCTTGGTAAATGGGTATTTTGTAACAGGTTATTCTCACTATGGGGTCCTTGGTGCTCCCTGAGCTTGGTTGTTTTCTTGGAGATGTTTCATTACCAAACTATGTAACATCATCAGTGCTAGAAAGGAGTGGGCTTTGCTCTTTTTATAAACTAGTGGCTTGTCCTGTCAGTGCTGGTGGGAATGTTCTTGGTGGTCCCTTGATTAGGCTGTTGTTTACTGTTACCTTGTTTGTCTGAGTTGGTAGTTCCTTGATTGGGGTACTGTTTATTTCTTGATTGTTGGTCTAGTATTAATCTTAAAAATGAAGGCAAATATATGTGTCCCAGGATAATGTTGCAGGATCCAATCTGGGTCGGTCACCGAGACCAGAGGTCTAGTCTTCCAAGTTTTTGGACTCGTGCTGGAACCCATCCTCAGGGAACTTCTCTGTACCGGAATGCACACATTGTACAGATTGGATCTTAGTATTAATCTTAATGTTGATCTCGGCTTATCTGGGTGTTGATTGTTGTTGAGGTGGTGTTTTGGGCTTTTTTCCTTTTTGACTTCTTGATTACCTCTTTTCAATGGTACGCAGATGTTTCTCTGTGTGCCTGTTGATGGATGATTTGTGTAAATGCCAGGCTTCCAGGAATTCTCTAGTTTTTAGACTTGGTCTAGGATGGTCAGTTTCCCAACAAGGGCATTAGGAGAAGAGAAGGAGAAGATAGAAGTGAAGGAAAGAAAGTGCTGGTGGCGGCGGCGGCGGCACTCCTCCTTCTCTTTTCCTAACACCCTTGTTGCTACCAGCGGCCGCTGGCTTGAGTGGCCCCTGCCCTGTCCCATCCGGAAAGCCTGCACCTCTAGCTGTCTCTGTGGATGCTTGCTGCTTTTATTTATTTATTTATTTATTATTTATTTATTTATTTATTTATTAAAATTTCTATGCCGCCCAACTCCCGGGGGGACTCTGGGCGGCTAACAACAGGTATAGAAACATATCAATAAAAGCGATTTTTTTAAAAAAAAACATGTTAAAATGCTATCAATATTTTAAAAAGAACTTTCACTCATACCCCGCCTGCCGGAAGAGCCAAGTTTTTATTGCTTTACGGAAGGCCAGCAGGGTGGGGATAGTCCTGATCTCTGGAGGGAGTTGGTTCCAAAGGGAGGGGGCTCCCACAGAGAAGGCTCTCCCCCTCGGCCCCGCCAACCAGCATTGCTTGGTCGATGGGACCTGGAGGAGACCAACTCTGTGGGACCTAACCGGTCGTAGGGAGGTATGCGGCAGGATGTGGTCCCGAAGGTAACCTGGCCCTGAGCCATGTAGGGCTTTAAAGGTAACGACCAACACCTTAAATTGGATCCGGAGACTAATGGGCAGCCAATGCAGCTGGCGGAGGATCGGTGTTACGTGGGTGCATCTGGGTACACCCACCACAGCTCGCGCAGCTGCATTTTGCACCAATTGCAGTCGCCGGACACTCTTCAAGGGTAGCCCCATGTAGAGCGCATTGCAGTAATCCAGCCGTGAGGTGATAAGGGCATGAGTGACTGTGAGAAGTGCTTCCTTCTCCAAGTAGGGTCGCAATTGGTGCACAAGACGTACTTGTGCAAAGGTCCCCCTAGCCACAGCTGAAAGATGTTGCTCCAATTTTAGCTGTGGGTCTAGGAGGACACCCAAATTGCGAACCCGTTCTGAGGGAGCTAATTTCTCCCCCCCAAGAACCAAGGAGGGACAATTGGTCAAGTCCTTAGGAGGCAATATCCACAGCCACTCAGTCTTGTCAGGGTTAAGTTTTAGCCGGTTCTTCCCCATCCAGACCCTAACATCGTCCAGACAGCGGCCCATTACGTCTACGGCTTCCCCGAATTGAGACGGGGTGGAGATGTACAACTGGGTATCATCAGCATATTGCTGATACCTCACCCCGTGTCGTCGGATGATCTCACCCAGTGGCTTCATGTAGATGTTAAACAGGATGGGCGAGAGGACCGAGCCCTGCGGCACCCCACATAGTAGGGGCCTAGGGCTCGACCTCTGCCCCCCTGTCAACACCGACTGCGTCCTGTCAGAGAGGAAGGAGGAGAACCACTGCAAAACAGTGCCGCCCACCCCCACCTCTCCGAGACGACGCAGAAGGATACCATGGTCAATGGTATCGAAGGCCGCTGAGAGGTCAAGTAGCACCAGGATAGAGGAGTGACCCCCATCCCGGGCTCGCCAGAGATCATCCATCAGGGTGACCAAAGCTGTTTCCGTACTGTAGCCGCGCCTGAAACCTGATTGAAAGGGATCCAGAAAATCAGTGTCATCCAACAGCCGTAGGAGCTGGAGCGCCACCACTTTCTCAACAACCTTCCCCGCGAAGGGAAGGTTGGAGACTGGACGGAAGTTCTTTAAATCCACCGGGTCCAGGGAAGGCTTCTTGAGGAGGGGTCTCACCACCGCAGCTTTTAAGGGCTGCGGGACGGACCCCTCTCTCAAAGAAGCGTTGACCAATGCCTGGAGCCAGCCGCATGAAACCTCCCTGGTGGCCGAAACCAACCAGGAAGGGCACGGGTCCAATAAACAAGTGGCGGAGCTCATCGCTCCTATGGCCTTGTCTACATTCTCAGGAGTCACAGGTTCAAACCTATCCCATATAACCGGACTAAGACTTGCCCCAGTCGTCTCGGCCTGTACTGCCCAATCGGAGTCCAGGTCTGTCCGCATCTGAATGACTTTATCCGCCAGAAACCGAGAAAATTCCTCAGCTCTACCCTGCAAGGGATATCCGCCTTCCTCCTTAGCAAGAAGGGTGCGGGTCACCCTAAACAGGGCGGCTGGGCGGGAGTCAGCGGACGCAATAAGAGCGGAAAAATGCGAACATTTTTCCACACTTTTGCACTTAAAAATAGCACGGAGAAAAGTCTCCCCTTGTTGGCCGGAAAAAGAGGCAAGAAAAAGGGGAGAAATAGCCACTTTTCTCTGTGGTAAGTTTAGTGCAAAAGTAGAAAGCACGCATGGAGGCAAGAAGAAGAAAATGGGGAGATGAACCCCAGCTGGTGTCCCGAGGCAGAGCCTTTCCCCATATTCGTCCTCCTTACCTTATTTCCCTCCCCCCATCCTTTCCCAATTGCTTTGTACCACTCGGGCCCCTGAGAGGGAAGAGAAACGGGGAGGGGGGAAGAGGGGAAGAGAGAGAGGGAAAGAGAAATGATATTACAAAAGTTTTTCTTTTTTATTAGAAGCTCTGTAACATAAGTCTTCAAACTTGGCAACTTTAAGACTTGTGGACTTCTTGAAGTCCACAAGTCTTAAAGTTGCCAAGTTTGAAGACCTCTGGGGCAGGGCTTACAAGCCCATTCATCCAACTGAATCTTGGGAGAAGAATGCAAATGGCTCACTCCATTTCTCCCTGAAATTTTTAAAGAAATACACAATTTCAAGAAACGCAGGAGCGAGGTTGAAGGCTGGTTGTCATGCAGACTCTCTATATGAGGAGTGGGTCGAAGAGCGCTGGGGTAGTTACTGTGCATGTGCTTATGGAAATAGATCCCTTAACCACCCATAGAAGAGATACTATACTGGGGGGGGTGTTAATTATTCCTTCATGAATAGGAAGGGATGACCAGGAAGGGATAGGCTTGAGGGAAGAAACGCTATGTCCTTTTCTCGTTTATGAGTGCATTAAACCACTGCCTGTGGATCCATCTTCTCCCCTTTCACGCCTTCCTTCTGGGAGCAGTTAACGTTAATGGGTTTGCCTAGTCTCTGTTTGGGCCTCCTTCTGTCTGAAATCTCTTCTAGTGGCATTCGTAGTGATAGCTGTCAAACAGGCAGAGAGAGATTCAAGCGGAATAATCAAAAAGCAAATGCCACTTGCACATTACGATTCATAACGGTAGCAAAATTACAGTTATGAATTAGCAACGAAAATAATTTTATGGTTGGGGGTCACCACAACATGAGGAACTGTATTAAGGGGTCGCGGCATTAGAAAGGTTGAGAACCACTGTTATTATATTATATTATATTATATTATATTATATTATATTATATTATATTATATTATATTATATTATATTATATTATATTATTATATTATATTATATTATTATATTATTATATTATATTAATTATATTATATTATTATATTATATATTATTATATTTATTATATTATATTATATTATATTATATTATATTATATTATATTATATTATATTATATTATATTATATTATATTATATTATATTATATTATTATATTATTATTATATTATATTATATTATTATATTATTAATTATATTATATTATATTATATTATATTATATTAATTATATTAAATTATATTATATTATATTATATTATATTATATTATATTATATTATATTATATTATAATATTATATTATTATTATATTATATTATATTATATTATATTATATTATATTATTTATTATATTATTACAATCTTTTTTTACACTAACAACAAGCTGACATTTCTTTTTTTCTTTTACTCTCAGCTGAGATACTATTTTTTTCCTTTTAAGCTGAGTTTTTGTTTTACTTTGCAAATTCTATTTATCTGTCATTTTCAATACATGTGTGGCTTACAAACTATATCAAGAGGGCAACATCAAGATTAGCTACAGGAGGGATTAAAAAGAGACCTTGAACTCCTTGAACAAAGAGGCAAGAGGTAGCCCAGCTGAGAGGTGGCCCAGCTGAGAGGCAGCCCAGTGTCCCAACCGAGAGGTGGCCCAGCGACCCATCTGAGAGAAGGAGAGACAGCCGAGCTGAGAGACGGAGAGACAGCCTAGCGACCCAGCCTGACACCTGAGTGGAACCAGTGCAGTGCAAACCAAGGCCACTGAGCAGCGGTGAAACGGAGCTAGGTGGCAGCAGACCAGCCACTGCGAGCAGCGCAGCAGACCTTGAGCAGCAGCAGTGCAGTTAGGTGGCAGAGGAGCAAAGCACCACGAGCAGTGAATAAGAGCAGCGCAGTGGACCAGCAGTGGCTTAGAGCAGCGCAGAGGACCAACTGAGAAGTGGTGCCCAAGTACTACTACTTATGAAGGCTATAATAGCTACAAAACTTTTTCAATTTTTAAATCTTTTTCAATTTTAAAATTCTTTTTTCAATTTCTTTTTTCAACTAAACATTTAAGGAAAAAAAGTTTACTTTAATTGTTTAGAATTAGGAGCACAAGTGGTGTTTTCATCTATACTTCCAACAAAAGGCCAACATCCAATTAGGGAGCAAAGGATTTCAGAAATGAATCACTGGCTTTAAAAAGTGGAGTCATCAACAGAACTTCGGCTTTCTAGACCATGGTCTGCATTACCTACATAAAGGGCTACTGGCAAGGGATGGAGTGAACCTCACAAGAACGGGAAATAATATATTCAGAAAACAACTGGCTCATCTTATCAAAAGGGCTTTAAACTAAAATTGAGGGGGAAGGGGGGGGAATCTTCACGACCTTTAGAACCTAATTCCAAGCAAAAACCACTAGATAACCAATCACATAAGGAGGAAAGGAGGAAAGAGAAAAAAGAAATAGAAAAGAAAAGAAAAGAAAAACATAATGAAGTACAAATTGATGGGAAGGATGGAAAACAATTCGTCTGAGTCCCTGGTGGCTGCCTGGAACACCGCAGCATCAGGGGCATCAGATCGGATCGCGCCTTTGCGACCCCTCCGTGGCAGTGGATCCCGGAAAGCTCCCTGGTTTACCGAGGAGCTCCGGGAGATGAAACGCCACAAGAGACGTCTGGAGCGACGCTGGAGAGCCAGTAAAACCGAATCCGACCGAACACGTCTAAGAACTTTCATTAAGTCTTATCTAGTGGCGATAGGGGCGGCAAAACGATCACATTTTTCCGCTCTTATTGCATCCGCAGATTCTTGCCCAGCCGCCTTGTTTAGGGTGACTCGCGCCCTCCTTGCCAAAGGGGGGAGCGAGGAACACTTGCAAGGTAGAGCTGAGGAATTCGCGCAGTTTCTGACAGATAAAGTCGCTCAGATCCGGTCGAATCTGGACCCCGGCTGGACAGAGTCCATTGAGTTGACAAGGGCAAGTCTTAGTCCACCATTGTGGGAAGAGTTTGAGCCTGTCTCTCCTGATGACGTGGACAAGGCCGTGGGTGCAATGAGCTCTTCCACCTGTTTATTGGACCCATGCCCCTCCTGGCTGGTTTCGGCCAGCAGAGAGGTGGTACGCGGCTGGATCCAGGCGGTGGTCAATGCTTCTTTTAGGGAGGGATCCGTACCGCAGCCTTTAAAGGTTGCGGTGGTGAGACCCCTCCTTAAGAAGCCTTCCTTGGATCCAGCGGATTTGAAGAACTTTCGTCCGGTCTCCAACTTACCTTTTATAGGTAAAAGTTGTGGAGAAGGTTGTTAAGGTGAGAATAAATCTCATAGAGACGAAGTGGATCTTTTCTTGGAATTCAGACATTTAGAAAATAAAGCCGAGATTAAAAGTCTAATAGAAAATATTTATTTTGGTACAAAAACAATAAATCATGAATAGTTACATCCTTGCTAATAAATCGTGACTGCTCCGGTCAGAATCAAAGGCAGGAGTGTATAATGGAGAATCAGGAATGCACACATGCGCAGAAGATCACATCACGTGTCCTGCTTGTATTGGAATGTACCATAATATTAGAATAGGGATGCATCACCCTGCATATACATACAACTGGCAATATTCACACCGTGACAAAGGTGGTAGCTTTTCAGCTTCTTCGGCTATTGGAGGAAACTGATCATCTAGATTCCTATCAGTCGGGTTTCAGGCGTGGCTACAGTACAGAAACTGCCTTGGTCGCCCTGATGGATGATCTCTGGTGAGCCCGGGATGGGGGTCATTCCTCCATCCTGGTGCTACTTAACCTCTCAGCGGCTTTCAATACCATCGACCATGATATCCTTCTGCATCGTCTCGGCGAGTTGGGAGTGGGAGGCACCGTTTTACGGTGGTTCTCCTCTTATCGCGCCGACAGGATGCAGTCGGTGTTAGCAGGAGGGCAGAGGTCGTCTCCTAGGCCCCTGACCTGTGGGGTGCCTCAGGGTTCGGTCCTCTCGCCCATCCTGTTTAACATTTACATGAAACCGCTGGGGGAGATCATCCGTAGACACGGGGTGAGTTTTCAACAGTACGCTGATGACACCCAGCTGTACATCACCACCCCGTCTCAATTCAGGGAGGCAGTCGATGTAATGTGCCGATGCCTGGACGATGTTAGGACCTGGATGGGGAGAAACAGACTCAAACTCAACCCCGACAAGACTGAGTGGCTCTGGATATTGCCTCCTAAGGACCATGTCGACTGTCCCTCCTTGGTTCTTGAGGGAGAAAAATTAACTCCCTTGGAACGGGTTCACAATTTGGGAGTCCTCCTAGATCCACAGCTAAAATTAGACCAACACCTTACAGCTGTGGCTAGGGGGGCTTTTGCACAGGTTCGCCTGGTGCACCAATTGCGACCATACTTGGAGAAGGAGGCTCTACTCACGGTCACTCATGCCCTTGTCACCTCCCGATTGGACTACTGCAATGCACTCTACATGGGGCTACCCTTGAAGAGTATTCGGAGACTACAATTGGTGCAAAATGCGGCTGCGCGTGCTGTGGTGGGTGTTTCAAGATACACCCACGTAACACCCATACTCCGCCAGTTGCATTGGCTGCCCATTGGTCTCCGGGTACAATTCAAGGTGTTGATCATCATCTTTAAAGCCCTACATGGCTTAGGACCAGGTTACCTCCGGGACCGCATTCTACCTCATACTTCCCTTCAACCGGTCAGGTCCCACAGAGTGGGTCTCCTCCAGGTCCCGTCAGCCAAACAATGCCGACTGGCGGGGCCTAGGGGGAGGGCCTTCTCTGTAGGGGCTCCTGTTCTCTGGAACCAACTTCCCCCAGAGATCCGAATCATCCCCACCTTGCTGGCCTTCCGAAAAGCCATTAAGACATGGCTCTTCCTGCAGGCAGGGTTCTGAGACAATTTTACATCTGAGGTCTCCCCCATGTATGCATGATGTTGTGTGTCTTTTTTAAACTTTTTAAAAATTGTTTTTAATGATTTTATTGGTTGGTGTTCTTTAAAATGCTGTACGCCACCCTGAGTCCTTAGGGAGTAGGGCGGCATAGAAGAATTCCCAAATAAAAATAAAAAATAATAAAAAAATAATAATAAAAATAAAAAAATAAAAACCTAGTTACAAAGTAGGAGATATAAGAAACATACCCAAGACCCGTAAAGGACTCAAATGCCTATACATGAATGCTCAAAGTATTAGTACATGAAGGCAGATATGATATAGTTGCCATTACTGAAACTTGGTGGGATGAAATTCATGACTGGAATGTACTGATGGAAGGATAGAAACTGTTCAAAAGAAACAGACCTAACAAAAGAGGAGGTGCAGTTGCATTATATATAAAAGATCACTACATCTCTACAGAAATCCACAAAACCAAGGATGAAAACCTCCTAGAATCCATATGGGTCAATATAAAAGGGGGGGGGGAATGATGTTGCTATAAGCGTATACTACAGGCCACCCAACCAAGCAGAAGAAATAGATGAACTCTTTGCTAATCAATTAACAAATGTATGGAGGAAACATACCACAGTAGTAATGGGAGACTTTAACTACCCTGTTATCAACTGGGAGACAAACTCTGCAGCAAGTGGGCTATTGAACAGATTCCTAACCAACTTAGCAGACAACTTTGTTGTCCAAAAGGTAGAGGAGGGAACTAGAGGAAAAGCTACACTGGACCTACCGTATTTTTCGGAGTATAAGACGCACCTTTTTACCCCCCAAAAAGAGGGTGAAAACTTGGGTGCGTCTTATACACCGAATGTAGCCCCACCCATCCAGCCACCCCCACCCTTTGGCCTCTGCCTCCCAGCAATTTACCTCTTTGCAGCAAACAACTGCAGAGCCTGATTAGCACAAGGAAGTGATTATCTGCCTCCCAACCCACAGCTGATTGAGGCTTGCAAGCCACGCGGGTGAGTCAAAAAGTAATGCCCTTTTCTTTATTTCATAAAATAAAACTAACTACGGTAGCTCCAAGGAGACAAATTGCTTGGAGGTGACTGCTGGCAATGTTGGACTGCTAAAACTGCAAGGAGGTAAGTCAATAACTATAAATGTCTATAGAATGTTCAAATTATTAGACTTATTTTTTAAAGACTGCTTTATTATTGTTCTAGACAACTTAACAAAATGAAGAAACTTTTTAAAATAAATGCTTGATCTGAAGAGGCCCAGTGCTATTGTATCTTCTTTTAAATAGCAGAGAATAACTATATTTCCAGAAAGCCACATCAAATTTAAAGATCTGTAAAAGTATAATCTGAAATGTAACAGTGTCCCATAATGTACATTTCTCTAATTCTTTGCTATTTCTATGGGTCAGGCACACATGCACAGAAATACACAGCAAACAGTGTATATCATCTGTACTGTTTGCTGTTTGCTGTTTGCTGTTTGGCAAATTGTTGGGAGGCAGAGGCCTTTTTTCCTTGTTTTCCTCCCCCCAAAACAAGGTGCGTCTTATACTCCGGTGCGTCTTATACTCCGAAAAATACGGTAATTCTTACTAATAGAGAAGAAGTGATAGAAGGAGTTGAAGTTGCTGGAACCTTGGGCAAGAGTGACCACGTCATACTGGAATTCAATATAATGCAAACAGAAGCAATAGAATATAATCCAACCAGAGTTTTAAAGTTTAAAAGAGCTGATTTTAACAAACTCAGAGAGCCTAAGAAAAACTCCATGGATAAAAATCCTAAAGGAGAAAACAACTCAAGAAGCATGGGAAACACTGAAAAATATGATCATAAAAGGCCAGTTCAGCACAATACCACTGAAAAAAAAAAGAAATCCAAGAAGAAACCAGCATGACTGCACAAATATCTTTCTGATAAAGTGAAAGACAAAAAGGATAAGTACAAAAAATGGAAAGAGGAACACATAACTAAGGAATATCAGCAGATAGCCTGAATCTGCAAAGATGAAGTCAGGAAAGCAAAGGCTCAGAATGAACAAAGACTTGCAACAAAAGTCAAAGACAATAAAAAAAGTTTCTTTCAACATATAAATAACAGGCAAGGGAAATTTTTAAACAGTGTCCTAGATATTAGTGTTCAAACTGACATGGAATTTATTGGCTAAAAATAGATTCCTAGGTTGGTTCGCTAAGAATAAAACTATTTTTCAACTTGAAAAATACCTGTCATTGAGTCTGACAAAATTTTTAAGAAGAGCCTCCTCTAGAGCAACATTTGAGTTATTGAACTCCATGGTCAAATACAGGTAGTCCTCGAGTTACGAATGTAATGGAGCCTGTCAATTACATTCGTAATCTGAGGATTCGTAGGATTGAATCACGTAACTTAAACGTGATCACTCCCCGCTTTCGCCCACGCATTCGCTAATCAAATGCGTGGGTCGTTAAGTGCACTTGAAGTATCTCAGGGTAGGGAAGGCCATGGGGGGGCCTAGTGCTTTCCCCGACCCACTGAGATATTTCATGCTTCCCATCCTTCCCGACCGGGTCACTTATCTTACATAGATCTTGATGATCAATGGAGCTGTCTCTTCTCCGGCCTCTCTGCCACGGTTTCACCTGGAGCAAAGGCTTGCCGAGGCTTACAGGGATGAGAGATGGCGTCCCTATAGGCTCCGGTTGTTTTTGCAAAAAGCCTTTGCACACAAGAACAGAGGTCGGGAAGGGTGCGTCCCTCCGTGGCTCTGTTCTCGTCGGCAAAGGCCTCCTCAAGCCCTTTGCTGATGAGAACAGAGGCCCAGAGGGATGCACGCGCCCCTACGGAGCTCCGTTTTCAGCGGCAAAGGGCTTGAGGTGGCCTTTGCTGATGAGAATGGAGGCACGGAAGGACGGGCGTGCCCCTCCCGACCTCCGTTCTTGGCGGCAAAGGGTTTTTGCAAATACAGCAAAAGGCTTTGCAAATGGAGGGAAGGCTTCGTTGCTTGAGGCCTTCCCTCCGTTTGCAAAGCCTTTTGCTGCAGATCTTGTCCAGGCCTCCATTTGCAGAGAAGAGAGGCCTAATGTACCGTGAGATCAGGCGAGATCAGTAGCGCGAGATCTCACGCTACTGATCTCGCATGATGTTGTGGTACTTTAGGCCTCCATTCTCTGCAAACGCACTGAAGGCCTGAAGCACCAAACAGGTGAAGAAACCGAAGGCTCCCTAGATCTTTGCAAGGTAAGTATCCACAGGCCTAGTTCTTGTAGAGACCCAGCTGGGGGGAGGGGGGGAAATAAGCAGGGCAAATGTTGCAGAGCCTCTGTGGTTGTTCGCAAGTGTGAATGACTGCCGTGGTGCTGCAACATTTGTAATTTTGGAACTGTGTCATAAATACTCCAGAGGGGTTTAGGTCGTAACTTTGAACGGTCACTAAGTGAACTGTCATAACTTGGGAGCTTCCACAACTTGCCATATTATGACAGAACCTGTGCTGTCCCGCTCACACACACACACACACCATGGGTGTAAGGAGTCTTTATTAAGGCTTCCGAGCCTGAATTAGTATTCCCCAGCAATTCCCTGTGCCGGCACCAGCTCAACCCCAATGAGTTACACAGGCTACTCAAATGAAGCCAACACTAATCCTCAAGGCAAAGGTAAGTCCAGTCCACTAGGCAAAAGCAAGTTCCCAAGGCAAAGGCAAGTTCCAAGACAAGGCAAGTCCACAGGCAAAGGCAAATCCACAGGGCAGGGCAGGGCCACAGTTGAAGACACACGATCCGAAGGCAAGGCAAAAACACACAGCAAGGAAACACACCCATTGTTCCCAGCATCATTTCACTGCTCTTGTTGAGCTAAATAATTGCTTCCTGGTGCAGCTCATCAAGAGGGGCAAGGCTACCTCCTCATGAGTAGCCTGGCTGACCACCTTTGTGCCTGCCCCCTCTCAGCCCTATGTGCTCTTGGATCTGGAGGAGGAGGTAGTTCTTCTTCATCTCCACTGACCAGCTGCAGCTGAGCCTCTCCTGTCTCTAGCTCAGATGGCTGCTTGTCTGGTTGCTCCCCTGTGCTCAGCCCCTCCACTCCTGGCTCATAGCCCTTGGCTGCCAACTCATCCTCCGAACTAGTATCTGGAGAGGCTTCTGGGGACACGTCCGGGGGAGTCATCACAGAACCTGCATATGCAGTACCCTAGCCATTGCAAATATTTCTCATATTTTGTTCGACTGTCAATTGTATGCCCCCATTAGGCTTAAATAGTTATCATCAGTAGTGGGTTCCTACCGGTGCGGCCCACTCTATCGCACCGGTAGCAACCGGCTGGTGACGTCACGGTCGGTTACAGTCCCTGGGCGCCGCCATCTTTTTTTTGAATTTTTTTCGAATTTTTTTTTCTTTTCTTCTGAGCATGTGCAGAAGCCGAGCTTCCGGCCCTGTGCATGCAGTCGCTATATTGTTTTTGGCTTTCTTTCTTTTTAAAAAAATTTATTTAAATTTATTTTATTTTATTTTATTTTATTTTTTATTTTTCTTCTGAGCATGTGCAGAAGCCGAGCTTCCAGCCCTGTGCATGCGGTCGCCATCTTGAGGAAGCCAGCCAGCAGAGAGGTAGGTTAGAACTCACTCTGGTTGGGTCCCCTAAACTTTTCAGCCCCAGAAAATGCCTTTGTCCTATTCATAGCTAGGAAAACGGAGGCAAGGGAAACGGAGATTTTTTTTCCCCTGAAAGCAAAAGGAAGGGAGGGCGGAGGGGGGAAGGATAGCTCAGAGCCTTTTAAACAACAGAGCTAAGCTATTGCATATTGACTTAGGTGAGTAGAAATACTGTTGTGTTTTGATTCCTTGAACAGTTGATGGTGATGTATTTATTGTTGTAAATGGCACGTGGGAGAGAGATTGAGATCTCTTTGTATGTGCTGTGTGTGCACAAGGGATAGCTGAAATGTGAGTGGTTTACTGACCGATAGAGGTATTCAAGGGGAATTAAAAGTGAAGTCTCAGGTGAATTAGGGCCCGTTTGTAATGTTTGTAAAGTTTGTTAAGGATCAATATACTAAGAAGTTGAATGATAAAGTGTTAACGGTTGAATAATGTACTAGAATGTCCCCAAAGTATGTTTTAATGAAGCCTAGCAATCGAGATTGGATAAATGCTTTGAAAAAAGTGCTTGAGAAGAAACAGTTAACAAAACCTTTGCTTATGTTTCCTGTCCTCACCCCCCTCCTGCCTAGAAATGAGCTGTGGGGAGGGCTGGGGGGGGGATAAGCTGAGCGATTAGCAGGAAATGGCTGGAGAGACTATTTTTACAGCAAAATCAGCATTTGAGAATGCTATAAATGTGTATGTGTATATTTAAATAGTTTCCTTTGGTTGATCCCGGATGGATAGTTCTTGAGGGAATAAAGATAGCTGAAAGATGAAACACCATCTGTATTTTTACACAGAATAAAAGATTGTTAAAATAAATATTCTGGTCTTACTCCTGAAACACCAACATATGATTCTTTAATGAGGATGGAATTTGTGACAAATGTCTGGCCTGCCATACAAAAGAAAATGGAAGGCTTTACAGTCATATACCTAATAATCATATATATTTTAGTGTGATAAATATTAAGATTGCTTGAGATATCTTTGCTTTTGAATGGGCTGATACACACAGGAATCAGCAATATAAATGGTGTGTTTTGCCACAAGGGTTTTCAGAGAGTCTTGATTTGCTGGGAAACTTCAGCCCATCTGAAGGTTTGCAGTTGTTGCAGTATGACTCAGGGGTGGCCAAACTATGGTTCTTTGAGGACCTGTGGACTTCAACTCCCAGAATTCCTGAGCCAGCCATGCATGCATGGCTAGCTCAGGAATTCTGGGAGTTGAAGTCCACAGGTCCTCAAAGAACCATAGCTTGGCCACCCCTGCTGAGTATGTGAATGATTTGTTGTTGTTAGGAGAGGTAGAGAGAAGTGCCAATGAGTTGTTGAAGTTTTCCCCATTTCCCTTGCAAACTGAGGCAAATATAAACGCAGATATTTGGTTTTTCTGAAAGCAAAAGGAAGCAAGGGGGGAAAGAAGGGAGCCCTTTTAAACAACTGATTGCAATCAGACTGTGTGTGTGTGAGAGGGGGGGGAAGGAAGGAAGGAAGGAAGGAAGGAAGGAAGGAAGGAAGGAAGGAAGGTAAAATCAGGAGGGAGGGAGGGAGGGAGGAGTAAGGATGTGAAGGGTGTTCAACTTCTGTGGAAAATAGGTCCAAATGGCTCTTTGAATGTTTAAGGTGATTAGGAGACTGGAGGCTAAAACATATGAACCCTAATCCTCTTGTGGTCAAAACACAATTCTTTTAACTAAACAATCAAGGATTTGAACACATGTTGTTGCTGCCATGAATTATCAGGACTAAGGAGGAAAAGAAAGAGAAAAGAAAAAGAAAAGAGATGAAAGAGATGAGTGACAGGAGATGAGAGAGAGAAAGATGAGAGAGAGGAGAAAGAGAGATAGGGAGAAAGAAAGAGAAAGACACAGAGAGAGATACCTGTTTAAAAGAAAATAGAAAAATGGCTCTTTGAGTGTTTAAGGCTGCAGACCCCTGGGTTAGGCAAACACCATGGTCGTTAAGTGAACCTTGTGGTCATTAAGCAAACACTGGTTGTTAAATTAGTCAATTTTCCCCTATGGGTATTTTTAACCGAAAACCAGAAGAAATTGTTGGGAACTGGCAAAAAACATAGAAAACCTCAGTCACATGACTGTGTGGGATGTTGTAACTCAGTGGTTCCCAACCTGGGGGTCGGGACCCCTTTGGGGGTCAAACGACCATTTCCCAGGGGTCGCCCAGGCATCCTCAGCCCCCCCCCTTCCACAAGCCTGGCCATCTTGCGGTGCTGAGGGCTAGGAGAGGGAAGAAGAGAAAAGAGAAGGAAGGAAGGAAGGAAGGAAGACCAGAGATGGAAGGAAGGAAGGGAGGGAGGGAGGGAGGGAGGGAGGGAGGAAGGATGGAAGGAAGGAAGGAAGGAAGGGAAGGAAGGAGAGGAAGGAAGGGAAGGAGAGGAAGAAGAAGAATGTTAGGTGGGGGGGTGGGAGGAAGGAAGCAAGGAAGAGAAAAAAGTGAGAGGGAAAGAAAGAAAGAAAGAAAGAAAGAAAGAAAGAAAGAAAGAAAGAAAGAAAGAAAGAAAGAAAGAAAGAAGAGGAAGGTTGGGAGGGAGGGAGGAAGGAAGAGAAAAAAGCGAGAGAGGGAAAGAAAGAAAAAGAAAGAAAGAAAGAAAGAAAGAAAGAAAGAAAGAAAGAAAGAAAGAAAGAAAGAAAGAAAGAAAGAAAGAAAGAAAGAAGAGGAAGGTTGGGAGGAAGGAAGAGAAAAAAGTGAGAGAGGGAAAGAAAGAAAGTAAGTAAGTAAGAAAGAAACTGTTGAAAGAAGAGCCTTGCAAATTAAAATTGTTGTCTTTGCAGGGGTTCTGGGAAGGGTGGGTGAGCAGGCCCCATGGGGGAGGAAGGAATACGGGGCTGTTTTAAGAAGCAAGAGCTTAAAAGTGGAAATTGGCTTTGGGGACCCTGGCAATGTTTTTGGACCAATCATGGGGTTTTTTTGCCCACTATTTGCCTCCTGAAACGTTGGAGTCCTGGGAGAAAGCTACTAAACAGGGATTACTTTGCTGGAAGCTTATCTGATTTCTAGTTTTTCAACACTGCAGGCCACAATTTCTCAACCTCAACAACTTGAATATACCTGGACGTCAACTCCCAAAATTCCCTAGCCAGCTTTGCTTTGAATTCTGGGAGTTGAAGTCCAGGCACCTTAAAAGTTGCTGAGATTGAGAAATATTGCTGTACACTTGTTGGATATGAAGTCTAAATACAGAAGTAGACTTGTTGTGGAAGATGATATTCCTTGTGCTCTTACAAAGACTGGCCCGAGAATTTCTGATCTGGCATAATTACATATTGTTTTTGTGATTAATCGCTATGCTTTATGTTCAATTTGTAACAATGAAAATACATCCTGCATATTAGATATTTACATTACGATTCATAACAGTAGCAAAATTACAGTTATGAAGTAGCAACGAAAATAATTTTATGGTTGGGGGTCACCACAACATGAGGAACTATATTAAGGGGTCGCGGCATTAGAAAGGTTGGGAACCACTGTTGTAACTGGTCATAAATGTGTGCGTGCGTGCGTACATGTGTGCATGCATAAGGCTGTCAAAACTCAAAAAACAGGTAAAGTAGCTCTGAGGTGGTCAGTCATAAATTTGAACACTTGCTAAGCAACTGGCCATTAAGCGAGGACCACTTGCATTTGGTTTGCCTTAAGGGTTCAGAGCTGTATGGAATCTGGTTTCTTTTAATCCTTTGGGGGATTGTAAAAGGTCTGGATGTAGGGGAAACTAGGATCGTGACCACTTAGCCACACCCACCCAGTCACATGATGACGAAGCCATGCCTGCCCAGTCACATGACCATGAAGCCACGCCCACCATCACATGACCATCAAGCCACTCCTACCCGGTCACATGACTGTCAAGCAAAGCCCACAAAATTAAGCCACGCCCACAGAGTGGTAGTAAAAAATTTAGGAACCCGCCACTGGTTATCATCACTATTGGAAAGAATAGCCCACTGGGATCTGAACCACAGATCGTCATATTTCCTCCTGGGCTCTGTGTACTGCATACAATTTTTCCTTTTTCCTCGCTTCGGGACACGTACACCACATGTGAAAGAAGGTGCCTAAGTCTTTTTTGCATTTCCAACAAGCCGGATTTAAATTTGGATATATCTTTGCCAATCTCGTTGGGGCCAGGGGCCACCGATAAAACATTTTAAAATAATTTTCCTTATAGGCTACTGATTTCGTTATTTTATAGTTCCTTTTCCAGGTCTGCTCCCAGTCAGCCAAGTGTATATTGTGGCCTATATTCCTTGCCCATGCAATCATCGGTCCCTTTACTATATCCTCCATTTTATCAAATTCCAATAGGTAATTATATAGCTTTGAAATAATTTTTTCTTCTGGGCCCGTCAGAAGTTTATCCAATTGTTGAATTTCTGTGTCTATGCCAATTCCTTCTATATCTTTTTTTGTATCTTGATTGTAATTGTAGGTAGGGCCACCAGTCAATTTTTATGCCTTGTTCTGCCAATTCTTCCTTGCTTTTTAGTTTCCCTGATGAATCTAATATATCTTTATATTTAATCGTTTTAGTTGCATCTATTAAATTTGGGTATGCCAAAGCCTCCATGGTGGAGAACCAATTGGGGATTTTCATATAGTATTTCTTTTTAATTTCATACCAAGTTTTCAGTAAAGATTTTCTGATTAAATGTCTATTGAAGTATTTCTGTGATTTATTTTCACTATCCCATAAGTGGGCATGCCATCTCCTCTGCAGGTCATGGCCTTCTAATAGTAATAGTCGTTTGTTTTTTTGGTTTATCCATTCTCTCAACCAAGTCAGGGAGGCTGCTTTATAATATAGTCTCCAATCAGGTAGTCCAAGGCCACCTCTGCTCTTATTATCTTGTAGATAGGTTAGTTTAATCCTTGGCTTTTTACCTTGCCATATAAATTTGGAAGTAATTTTATTTAATTCTGTAAAAAAAATTGTCTCTAATTTGATAGGTATTGTTTGGAACAAATATAAAAAATTTGGTAAGATGCTCATCTTAATTGCCGCTACTCGTCCTAATAGTGATAGTTGTAATTTTCTCCATTTTTCTAATTCCATTTTTGTTTGGTGCATTAATTTTGTATAATTGTCTTCTTTGATAGATGAGCATCTGCTTGTCAAATTTATCCCCAAATATTTGATTTTTTTTGTACTCTGCAGGCCTAATTTCCTTTCTAGCTTTTCCTTTTGTTTTGTTGTCATATTCTTTGTTAAAAATTTAGTTTTTTGTTTGTTAATTCTCAATCCTGCCGACTCTCCGTATTCCTCTATATTTTTAATCAGTATTTGTCCTGTTTCCAATGGTTCTTCTAAGAAGAATACCAGATCATTGGCGAATGCCTGCAGTTTATATTCCTCATTTCTCACTCTAGTTCCTTTAATATTTGGATTACTTCGAATTTTGTTCAATAATGTTTCTAATGTTAAAATAAAGAGCAGAGGTGACATTGGACATCCCTGTCGGACTCCTTTGGATATTTGAAATGGTTTAGTCATTCCTCCGTTTATAATTATCTTAGCTTTCTGTGGTGTAAATTGTTTCTAACATTTTCCCAAATTTATCGCCAAATTTCATTCTTTTTATTAGTCCTATCATATAGTGCCAATTTACGTTGTCGAACGCCTTTTGCGCATCCAGAAAAACCAGGGCAACCTGTTTTTCTGGATGCGCTTCATAGTATTCTAATGTTCTTGTATTACTCCTAATTTGTCTGGTAAATTAGGAGTAATGGTAAACATTGTGGTAAAAATCCATTTTGGTCCGGATGTATAATTTTATTTAATATTCTTTTGGTTCGTTCTGCAATAATTGTCATGAAAATTTTATAATCGGCGTTCAGCAACGAAATTGGCCTGTAATTTTGTATTTGGTTTGTCTCGGCACCTTCTTTCGCAATCATAGTGATGTACGTCTCCCTCCACGAGTCTGGTATTCTAGCTCTTAGAAGGGCATCATTAAATAATTCTAGTAATAGATGTTCTAATATACAGTATTTCCTAAATTTTTATAAAATTCCCCAGGGAAACCATCTGGTCCTGGTGATTTGTTGTTGTTCTGTTTCTTGACTGCATTTTGAATTTCCTGTAATGTGATTTCTTTGTTTAACATTGTCTTATCCTCCTCTTCTACTTGTAGCATGTTTCCGTCTATTAAGTATTTGGTTATTTTGTCAAATTCTATCTGATCCTGTCTATATAATCCCTTATAGCAGGGGTCTCCAACCTTGGCAATTTTAAGACTTGTGGACTTCAACTCCCAGAATTCCACAGCCAGCAAAGCTGGCTGTGGAATTCTGTGAGTTGAAGTCCACAAGTCTTAAAGTTGCCAAGGTTGGAGACCCCTGCCTTATAGTATTCTGTAGCAATTTCTTTTATTTTTTCCTCTGTATGTTGTAGTTCCCTTTTCTAATCTGTTAGTTGGTGGATTATTCTATTATCCTTTTCCTTTTTAATTTTATAAGCCAACCACCTGCCTGGTTTGTTTGCTTGTTCAAAAAATGTTTGTTTTGTGAACCTAATGTCTTTGGCATAGTCTTGTTGTTCTATTAAGTTTAATTCATGTCTAGATGCCATTAATACTTGTAGATTTTATCAACTTTTGGTTTCTTTTGAAGTTTATATTCCAATTGTTTTATATCCTCTAACTTTTTTTTTACTCACCACATATGTATTTTATCACTATATTTCCTCCTACCTATTTTATTCTGGAATTTGACTATGTACTATATTTTATTGATAAGGTTGCAAGACTAATCAATTAATAAACTACTACTACTTATGAAGGCTATAATAGCTACAGAACCTTCCAATAATTCTATATTTCTGTCATAACATAATGTTTTAACATAATTGGGATGTAGATATGTTTGTGGAAGTCCCATTACTCTTTGGGATTGGAATGTTTGTTTAAAAGGATATCTAGACACTCAATAGGTCCTGCTGCTTTGCCAGTTTTCTTTGCATTTTTTCCAACCCAATGAAACATTTGAGAAAAATCAGGTAAAAGGACTCAGGATTCCAGTCTATCAGCAGGATAACTCTCTGAAAATAAGAGAATGGGCCCACTTTTTGTGGTAGAGAAAAAGCTAGCAAAAGAAAATGAGTCTGAAAAAGGGACTGGGATATATAGAGAAAAAAATACAAGAAATATTTCCCCACTGCATCTCTATCATATCATAGTCCCAAAGGTGCTTTTTCAAGAGGCAACTGGACTTTCTGGTTTTTCATCAGCGAAATGTCTTCAAAGAAAAACCAGAAAGTCCAGTTGCCTCTTGAAAAAGCACACTTGGGACAACCATGACCTGGATGACTGAGAATCACCATAGACATCTATCATATCATAGTTCAGCAGTGGATTACAACGTTGATGATTCCTCCATTCTAAACCCCTCTCCATTCTCCTCCTTGGTCATGTAACCCAGAGTGGAGCTGTTATAAAGAAAATGAAAAAAATAATAATCTAGAAGCCATGCTCTGCATGCTTTCTCTCACTTTAAATTTGCATGTTATATCAATCTTTTCAATTACCTAATTGGAGAAAGTCCCACCAGCCATACAATTCAAAATCAGGGTCCTTACCTGTTCAAATCCAGGTTCATTGTGATAGGGATTCTCAGTCATTAAAGACTGTATAGATATAAGCACCGAAGAAATGCTCTGTGCAGGACTCCAGGCTGGACCAGTCCACGTGCTGCCAGATAGCAAGAAACAGGAGCTTATTTTCATACATGCAAGCAAAAAATCATTTCTTAATGGACACAGATGGACTTCAACATATTTTGATGTAGCTTGTCACATTCATGAATCCAATTAAATAAAAAAGATGCATCTAGTAGGGAGAAATAGTCCTTGGGATTCAAGGGCAAAAAAGTACTTCAGAGCATTCAGGGACACATACTGTATTTTTCGGAGTATAAGACGCACCTAGATTTTAGAGGAGGAAAACAAGGAAAAAAGTATTCTGAACCAAATGGTGTAGTAATATATTATTTAATAAAATACCAGTGTAGCAGAATACTTTTTACAACCATGTATACTTTTTACAAACTTCAAACTTGACAGCTTTAAGACTAGTGGACTTCAACTCCCAGAATTCCTCCTCCAGTCATGCTAGCTCAGGAATGGGAGTTGAAGTCCACAAGTCTTAAACTTGCCAAGTTTGAAGACCCTTGCACCCCTAAGCCCTAACCCAGGGGTCTTCAAACTTGACAGCTGTAAGACTAGTGGACTTCAACTCCCAGAATTCCTCCTCCAGTCATGCTAGATGGGGTAATTAGAAGGCAAAAACAGCCCCGTTTTTGCGAAAAACAGCCCGTTTTTCGGCCTTTTTGCAAAAACAGGGCAGGCAGAGGGTTTGGGAAGCCTGCAGAGCGCTCCTAGGGGGTGGGGGAAGGCAAAAACGCCCCCATTTTTGCAAAAAACGGCCCAAAAATACAGTAGGTAATACCTGTCTGCAAGCCTTTAAGTAGTTGTGCCTTTTCCTGGGATCATGTGACCCCTGCAAAAGACACCTAACAGATGCTGGGAAAAGATGCAGCTTTATTAAAGAATTTCAGATGAGTGCCATGTGAATGCTCCAAGAGGCTCAACCACCTTTTTCTGCTTGAATCAAAAGCATTCTATCTAGGTCCATAAAATGGGATGTCAAACTGAAGATTATTGTCAAGACTTAGAAACAAAGAAGAAAAATGTTACATTCATGAAATGTCTAGCTGTATGAAGAAAAACTCCAATGTTATAAAGATCACTATTCATTGTCCATCAATAATATTCATTGCCCAGGAATAATAAACTTACCATATTTTTCGGAGTATAAGATGCACCGGAGTATAAGACGCACCTTAGTTTTGGGGGAGGAAAACAAGGGGGGAAAAATTCTGCCTCTGCCTCAGCAATCTGCCTCCCAGCAAACAGCAAACAGCACAGATGATATACACTGTTTGCTGTATATTTCTGTGCATGTGTGCCTCTTCAGAGCAAGCATTTATTTTAAAAAGTTTCTTCATTTTGTTAAGTTGTCTAGAACAATAATAAAGCAGTCTTTAAAAAACAAGTCTAAAAATTTGAATATTCTACAGACATTTATAGTTATTGACTTACCTCCTTGCATCCAGTTTCAGCAGTCTGAATTAGCACAAGAAAATAAAATTCTGCCTCTGCCTCTCCCTCCCAGCAATTTGCCTCCTTGCAGTTAGTTTCACTTTCAGTTTAGCACGTGGCCGGGCCTGCTGCCTCACTCAGCTGAGAGTCAGGAAGCTGATAATTAGTTGCTTGGCTTAACAGGCTCTGTTCTGTTTGCTGCAAGGAGGTAAATTGCTGGGAGGCAGAGGCCAAAGGGTGGGGGTGGCTGGGTGGGGCTACATTCGGTGTATAAGACGCACCCAAGTTTTCACCCTCTTTTGGGGGGTAAAAAGGTGCGTCTTATACTCCGAAAAATACGGTACATTCATCTTTGGGGTACAGAAGGTATTTTTTGGTCAGGGCTACATTGTTTCAGGTTACTAAGTTGATTATTGCAGGCCTATAAGTAAGTTGTCCAAAGTCAGCAACAGGTAAGGCTAGACCTTAATGTGAATTATGCCTCATGTTCTCTGATTTTTCTGAGCTGTTCAGGAAGGGAACACTACCAGAGATCTGAACTTAATACAGGAGTCTTCAGAAATTATTTCTAGGTCCATATTCAATCCTAGGTTTGCAGGTTATCCACCCACTGTAGAGATTAGAATGGGTTTGCAATCTCACAAAAGCACCATAGTACATGCAAATGTTCAGAGCAGTCATAGAATTCAGCATCTTAAGAACTCTTAGCTAGAATGCTTTCAGTTCTTACGATAATACAGAAGCTGGCTGGGGCACCAAAGAAAATACCCAATGGTCAGCACACAAGACTCCAATTCCCTACTTAGCTCCTTGGCTTCCTGTATTGGCACCATGGAAGACTTGTGAGAAGTTAGTGGTGTGGACTTTTTCCCTTTGTACAGTATGTGTAAGAAATAGTTGTGCAGAAAGGGTTATTTAGCAGCAGAGACAATTTGTCTGCATATTGCACATTCCCCCACAGGTGCATTTGGAAGAAATTACTTAGCAAGCTTTGTGGATTCCAGAATTATATTGTTAATCACTCTTGCCTGCCTCTTATCTCTATTCTTATTTATCACCATTAAGATAAAAGAGGACATCAGCTCCCTCATCTAACACCTGCCAAGGGGAAAGGGAACAATAGATGCTAAGAGCCAGGGTGGATAAAAATCGATGATTTTATAATAAATAATAATAATAATAATAATAATAATAATAATAATAATAATAATAATAATAATAATAATAATAATAACAACAACAGAGTTGGAAGGGACCTTGGAGGTCTTCTAGTCCAACCCCCTGCTTAGGCAGGAAACCCTACACTACTTCAGACAAATGGTTATCCAACATCTTCTTGAAAACGTCCAGTGTTGGAGCATTCACAATTTCTGGAGGCAAGCTGTTCCACTGATTAATTGTCCTAACTGTCAGGAAATTTCTCCTTAGTTCTAAGTTGCTTCTCTCCTTGTTTAGTTTCCACCCATTGCTTCTTGTTCTACCCTCAGGTGCTTTGAAGAATAGTATGACTCCCTCTTCTTTGTGGCAACCCCTGAGATATTGGAACACTGCTATCATATCTCCCCTAGTCCTTCTTTTAATTAAACTAGACATACCCTAGACATAAAAAAATCGGATTTTTAAAAATCAAATTTATTTTCATAAAATGCATTTGGAGTAAAAATCTATCTAAATATAGTTTTCTATTTAAGATACATTATAATAATTTAGTTTATTCAGCATGAAATGGAGCTTAGTCATGTAGCATGAGGCTGTATATTCTGCAATATTGGGACTGTCGGTGAGTCAACAGCTGGTCAGAGGAGGAGCTGCTGCAGGACAGAGATGACAGTTGCTCTTTAAAAATTATGATTTAAATTGAGTTGATTTAAATCAAGCCTTTTTACTAGTGATTTAAATCAACTTGATTTAAATCAACTTGATTTAAATCAAATCCACCCTGCTAAGAGCAATGTTCTCATAAACAAAGGGTTTCTTATTTGGAGTCTCAAGGTATTCACCAGACAAATTATCACACCATCTACAGATGCTGTCTATTAGAGACCCTGTCTTTCCTAAAAAATATACTTAGCAGGAGTTCCAGTATCTAAAGTTATGATCAAGTCCCTGATAAGGTGTGTCACCAAACCAACCCAAAGTGCTATTTTTATATCCCCCCTCTTAAGAAAAGTATTTTTAAAAAGTACCCAAAGCCCCCAAACAGGGTGAGAATTCGGATTTGGAGAGCCACTAGTCCTTGCTGGGAACTATTTTCTGCAACAACTTCCTGTCAAAAGTCATTTCAGTCACAGTAACAGTATATAGGGTTTATTAAAGGAGAACATGGAGGATCAGGTAGCAGTCCTAGACAGGAAGTGTTAAAGGTGGGCAATGCAACCATACTTCTAGGGAAGCAGCCCACAATTCTGTGTGGGGCAGGCTTGTTCTATATCTTGATCCATCTGGACACCACAGTAATGTAAGCCTTGCAGCCCAGGTGGAATGCTGAAGTCCTTTGTTTTTTTCAGTCAAAACCAAGACCAAAATTCACCATGGTTATAAAAGTTGGCTCTAGGTATAGAATAATTGTGTCTCACTGGAAGATGCACAGCTCCTTCTTGGTAGAGACATCTAATTCTGACATTCCTTTGGCTGAACTTACAGTCATTAGGAAGGCTGCTTTCCACATTAGATGTTCTATGGCACAAGGGCTGATCTGTGCTCCAGGTAGGATTTGGAGAGTCGTGAATTGTAGCCATACTACAGAAGAGACCTCCCCACAAGGAAAAAGGTTCTACATACTATTTAACATAAAAAGAACAGCAGTTAACAACAACAAAAAGCTTACAAAATGTACCTGTGCTTATGAGTTAATAAACACTCTACAGAAAGTAATTACAGGTCAGAATGGGACAATTGGCAGCGGCCAAATTGCCGTGCCCCCTTCACTGCAGGCCGCCAATGTAGTCGCCAACCCACCCCGGGCTTCCATCTTCAGCTGACCCTCCACCAGCACTCCTCCCCCGCCCCCTTGTCCGAGGTGATTCACTGAGGGACACTTGTCCCTGGGCGATGTTGTGGCCCGCCAGACTCAGATGATGAGGAGGTTGGGGAAGACCTTGGGCCAATTCTGGAGCCTGGGGAAGGCTCTGATGGATGCTCAGCATCGGACACAGAGATAGAGCCAGGGCCGTCCGGCATTTCCCAGCCACCAGAGACGCAGCTGCCTTTGGAGTCAGAGATGAGTGAGGAGGAGGAACAGCTGGGGCCTGTTCCAGATGCACGAATGCGCAGAGCAGATAGGAGAGGTGAACAACGGAGGACAAGGAGTCAACTCGGGAAGCAAAACAAACGTGGACGCTGAATGGCCCCTCCCTGGCTGGGGAATAAATAGGAGGAAAGGGGAGTGGTGGTTGTAGCAGACAACTGCTCGCATTTCTGGAGATTTTGCTCATTGTGTTTTGTGCGACAAAGACTGCCTTACCAGAACTGAGGTTTGTTTATTTGAACTGACTTAATTTGCAGCCTTTCAACTGGGAGCTCATCGTAACAAGATGATAAGGCCTATTTCTTCAGTTAACTCCTTGCAGGACTCTTGACTGGACTTTGTGGGTGAATGCAGTTAATTCACAAGGTGTAAATAAAGAGGGGTTTTTGTTTGCGAGGAATCTGTTTCTTGCTTCTGTGAAGGCTGGGTCAGAACAGACGATTTGCTGCATGGGACAATTAGCCGCACCTCCTGGCAACCGGGTGGGGTGTGCAGCAGCCTTGGGCACCGGGCCAGGAGGCGCAGTGGTTGCTGTGCGGGGAAACCAGCCATGCAGTGCCTCTAGCCAAGGGCCCTTTGAAGCAGCAAAGGGGGCAAAGAATGGAAAGCGGGATGGCTCCCTCCGTCCCAACCAGGCCTTCCGGGGCTCCCTTGCCCTTTGCAGGATGGGGAGAGGAGGGCCTGTCCCTGCCCAAGCCAGACCACTGCAGGAGGCGACATGTGCCTGGCACCCCCCCTCGGGCAGAGCACAGCAGGCAACAGCGGCAGTAGCAGTAACCTAGCCAGCGATTGCTCCCGCCGTAAACTGCATTTGTACCTGTGCGGAGAACTCTATAGTAATAAAGCTCCTCTTGTTCAAGATCTTATTGAAGAGGAGCACGGCGACCTGGCATGCATTACTGAGACCTGGCTGACCCTGGAAGGGTGTGTGTATTTCCCTCTCAGAGATGTGTCCAGCTGGGTTTCAGGTTTGGCACCAGGCAAGAGCCCAGGGCAGGGGAGGTAGGGTGGCAGTAGTTATCAGAGCGTCTTTATTGGCTTTCAGGGGCTTTGCTCCACAAATCTCTGGTTGTGAGTCCCTGTTCTTGAAGTTGGGATCAGATGGGATTGTAAGTAGTACAGTAGCCTCCCTGCTGTGTAGCAAACCTCCCCATCTAAGCTGCTGGAGACCATCTCGGGGCTGGCGGTGGAGTTCCCCAGACTTATGGTTCTGGGGGACTTCAATCTGCCATCCCTGGGTGTGACCTCGGAAGCAGCCCAGGAGTTCATGGCAACCATGGCAGCTATGGACCTATCTCAAATTATAACTGGCCTGACTCAGGACAGTGGTCACATGCCAGACTTGATTTTTTTTAATCAGAGCAATGGCAATGTGACCTGGTGGGGGATGTAAGATTATCCTCTTTGTCATGGTCAGATCGTGCCCTGGTGTCCCCTTGAGGCTCTCGTACGCTGCCCCCCATTTGGATGGTCCGCCCCAGTGACTGATGGACCTTGATGGGTTCCAGAGGGTACTGAGGGATATCCTGGAGGTGTTGACCACCTGTCAATTAGATCCTTGTCCCTCCTGGATGGTGAAAGCCTCCAGGATGGTGACTAGCGGGTGTGTCCAGACAGTGATTAATACATCATTAGAGGAGGGGACATTTCTGGATGTTTTTAAGCAAGACCTGGTTCGCCCCCTCCTTAAAAAAACATCACTGGATCCCACCTGCCTGGACAATTTTCGTTCAGTTTCCAACCTCCCATTGTTAAGGAAGGTGGTGGAAAAGGTGGTGGCCTGGCAGCTGCATGGAAGAAATGAATTATCTGAACCCCTTTCAGTCAGGATTCAGGCCTGGATATGGGACGGAGACGGCATTGGTCGTGCGTGTCGATGATCTCTGGCAAGAGTGAGATGGGGGTAGTGCAACTTCGTGTTGTGCGCCAGTTGCAGCCTTTCCTGGACCAGGATTCCCTGCGCTCAGTCATTCAGTCTCTAGTTATCTCACGACTGGACTATTGTAATGCGCTCTACATGGGGCTACCCTTGAAGAGCATTCAGAAGCTACAGCTGGTGTAGAGTGAGGCAGTGCGGGTAGTTTTGGTGGGCCCAAGAATGACCCCTGTAACACCACTGCTCCACAAGCTGAACTGGTTACCAGTCTGCTTCCGGGTGCAATTCAAGATGTTGGTGATCACCTTTAAAGCCCTTCATGGCATGGGTTCATGTTACTTGAGGGACCATCTTGCCCCACTGGGATTGGCCCGTAACACTTGTGCCGGCAGAGGAGGCATGCTGCGGGTCCCGTCAGCCTGATTATTCTGGCTGGCGGGGTCCAGGAGGAGGGCCTTCTCTGCTGTTGCTCCTGCCCACTGGAACATCCTGCCCTCCGATGTGAGGTTGGCCCCAACCCTATCTTTTCATAAGGGCCTAAAAGCGTGGCTTTGCCAGTCAGCTTGGGGCCCCAGTGGGGGAACAGCGCAATGGAGGTGGTTGATTGAGTAATAACAGATCCCACCTCCCCCCACTCCATCCCCGCCCTCCTCATGTGTCTTTGGTGTTAAGGTTTAACATTTTATGTTTTAACTAAGATGTAACTGTAAGCTGCCCAGAGTTACCCTATGGTAAGTTGGGTGGCAATAAATTTTATAAATAAATAATAAATACTCAAATGAGGGTTTAGTTCTATATCTCTCCACTGTGCCACTCCTTTTCATACTGACTCATGGTGGGCTTTTTAACAGCTGTGTCCCAAACAATCATTTGGGTCAAGATGGAAATTCAATAAAGTATTTTAACCTGTTGGATTTTTCATCAGTTCCTATGGTGGAGAGGCATGAAGGCAAAACCAGAACACCTGTTCTTGTCTTTGTAGAAGTCACTGGGGAAAGGATTGGAAGCAGGCTAAGGTGAAAACCTACTTGGCATCTTTTACAAACGACTACTACAAAACTTAGGGAAAAGGCTTTGAAGAGCAAGTAATCCTTTTTTAGTGCTTATACATACAGCTATCAAAATAAGCTCCGCCATGCGGAGCTAGAGGCGGCCCACCCGGTCATGCGGCTGCCTCCACGCCCCCTGCCCGCCTCTCTTTCCTCCCACCTGGGCACGCCCCATGTGGCACCTCCTGCGACCACCAGGGATGCCTCTACTAGGCGGGAATTCCCTCTTGATGCCCAAAATGGTGGTTCTCGCCTGGCGGGGGCATCCCTGGCAGTCGCAGGTGCCGCCGTGTGCAGCCCATGCAGCGAGGAGGAAACACGGGCGGGTGGGGGAGCCATTGGAGGCAAAACGGGAACACCTGTTCTTGTCTTTGTGGAAGTCATTGGGGAAAGGATTGGAAGCACACTAGCTGAAAACTTACTTGGCATCTTTGAAAATGCAAGTAGAAATCCAACAGGTTAAAATACTTTATTGAATTTCCAGCTTGACCCAAATGATTGTTTGGGACACAGCTGTTAAAAGTCCACCCTGAGTCAGTATGAAAAGGAGTGGCACAGTGGAGAGATATAGAACTAAACCCTCATTTGAGGGTTTAGCCATACTCTGCCTGGCTACAAATGCAGCCTGGCCATGGCGGGAGTCACCGCTGGCTGGGCTGCCGCTGCTGCAGCGCTCTGCCCAGGGGGGCGTGCCAGGTGTGTGTCACCACCTCCGGTGGCCTGGCTCAGGCAGGGATGGGGTGTACCCTCCTCTCCCCATCTTGTGAACGGTAAGGGAGCCCCAGAGGGCCGGGATGGGAGGGAGGGAGCTGCCCTGCTTCCCACCCCTTTGTCCCATTTGCTGCTTCAAAGGGCCCTTGGCTGGAGGAGCTGCACAGCCGGTTGCCCCACACAGCAACCGCTGCATCTCCCGCCTTGACACCCAAGGCCACTGCCCGCCTCACTCGGCTGCCAGGAGGTGTGGCTAATTGTCCCACACAGCGAATCGCCCGGGACAAGGGGACGGGGAGGAGCGCTGGCAGAGGGCCAGCCAAAGATGAAAGCCTGCGGTGGGTCAGCTGCAGTGGGGGCCTGCAGTGAAGTGGGCGCAGCAATGTGGCCACTGACAATTGTCCTACACCCTTACAGGTAGCCCTCATTCAGCAACCATTCAAAGTTACAATGGTGCTGAATGAGACTTATGACCAGTTGCGGTAGTCACAGTGTGCCTATGGTCACATGATCGTGATTTGGGCACTTGGCAACCAGCTCAAAATCACAACGTCACAGCATCTTGCAGTCACATGATCACCATCTGAAACCTTCACTGCTGACTTCTCACAAGCAAGGGCAATGTAAGCCACCAGGACATCACAAATGGTGATCAATGACATCACACCTAACAACCATGCAGGATTCACCTAACAACAGCAAATGAAACTGCTGTTGTGTAGTCATGTGATGTGCTTTACCACCATGTTGCTTAGCAACGGAGTTCCCAGTCCCAATTACAGTCTTTCTACAGGGACTACCTGTAATTACCTTTAGAACATTCAAACCCTTCCTCTCCAGATATACCTTTCAAACAAGGAAGTTTGTTTGACATAATATTGCTAGAAGGGGTCACAAACTTAATGGTTACAAGAATGACCACTTTTGATTCCTTGTCTCATTTTTGTCAAGGACACTGATATACTATCTATATTCAACTAGTTATTTTTTTCTTTATAAAAAAGAAGAAAAAGAAAAAATCAGAATTGAAGCATCCATAGGAATTATAATACAAAGAAGAGGCTTCTTCACTCTTTCTCCTCTACTGGCCCCACACAACCCCAAGTAACTGGCATCAAACTGGATGGCACACAGGAACAATCTTTCAAAGGAATTGCTTTGTGGTTTCAAAAAATGCAATACATGTGCACTCTTTCTAAATGTATACACCAAACAGATGCACACACTTTCACATACCTACAGAAAAGTTACATAGTATTCATTGCTTAGTTGAAAAAAAAGCAGCTTAGAAAGTTAAAAGAAGCTCCACTGACCACATGCACAGCTGTCTCTAGCATAGAACCTTTTTTTGGGGGGGGGGGTGTTTTCCTTCTTTTAATGCTCAAAACCTAAAAGGCTGTAGAGAAAAAGTATGGGAATTTAATTGTCCCAAGCTTGCCTCTATATTAGAAGTTGGTAAACAGCAGATTCTGGCCATGCATGGCTTGCAGTTATGTGGCTGGTTTTGCCCTAGTGTGTTGTAGATCTCATGCTTTCCCTCTGCCCTATTCTGTTGAAAAACACACATCCACACATGATCCTTGAGAAAAGAACTACATATAAGCCTTTCCAAAGCACCCACCTGGGCTTCCCCTGCAAAAGAGCTTGAGCTGAGCTACTCCTTACCCTAGAATACTGAGGCAGACCTTCCCATTTCGGTAGAAGTTAGGGTTAAACCTCACTGTATTATTCCCAGTTGTCATCAGTTTGACCCGCGGTGGATGGATAGGATAATCTGGAGGACAGCGAAACAGGAACAAGAAGAAACCCCCTTCATAAGGCGTGTCAAAGGGACCTGTGATCAACGCATGAATCTGCAAGAGAAAAGCTCAGGCTTGCGCAAACACTTCTGACTGGAAGCATCACTGGTAGCACCTGCTCAAATGCCAATGGCTGCTGACATGAATCAGGGGAGGCAGAGAAGGCTTTCTCCAAGCAGTTAGAGAAAACTCAAACACTTCTTAAACAGTTCAAGACTCAGAATTCATTCCTACCTATTGAGTTGAAGCAGTAAAAATATTACTGCTTTGCAATGCAGTGGAGAACTCCATAATAGCTTCTCCTGTTTTATTTTTCTTAGAGATAATCCTTGACTTATCACCATTTGTTCAGCAACCATTTGAAGTTACAGCAGCACTGAATGAAGGGACTTGTGAACCATGCCAGAAGTTACGGCTGTTGCTGTGACCCCATGGTTACATGATCAAAACTGGGGCACTCCACCCGACTCACTAGAGCAGGGAGGCAAGGAAAGTTGCAGGTCCTATCCCTAAGGCAGCGGTCCCCCAACCTTTCCAGCTTGCTGGACTGGTGTGTGTGTAGGGGGGAGAGGGGATGGTTCTGTGTGAGTGGCAGGCGCGCATATGAGTGCGTACAAGTCCATTTGCACGAGCAGTGGGCATGCCGGCATGCCGCTCATGCAAATAGAGCTTCATACATGAGCATGAGTGCCCATTGCTTGTGCAAGTGGAGCTGTGCACACACACACGCACACTCACCCACCACTTGCGCGGCCCTGGGTTTCGGGACTCCTGCTCTAATTACCGTATTTTTGGGAGTATAAGACGCACCTTTTTACCCCCAAAAAGAGGGTGAAAACTTGGGTGCGTCTTATACACTGAATGCAGCCCCACCCACCCACCCACCCCCACCCTTTGGCCTCTGTCTTCCAGCAATTTACCTGTTTGCAGCAGAGGGAAGAGCCTGTAAAGCCAAGCAAGTCCATAGCAGTTTCCCGATCTACAGCTGATTAGGTTTGCCACGTGGGAAAAGGAAAGTGAAACTAACTGCAAAGAGGCAAATA
Organism: Diadophis punctatus similis; assembly: GCA_023053685.1. NCBI lineage: Eukaryota > Metazoa > Chordata > Lepidosauria > Squamata > Dipsadidae > Diadophis > Diadophis punctatus. The sequence continues at coordinate 283,061 of JALIGW010000064.1, forward strand.
GCTGGGAGAGACACGCAGATTTTTATTTTTTGCTGAACTGGATGCAAGGGGGTAAGTGAATAACTACATGTCTGTAGAATGTTCAAATTATTAGACTTACTTTTTAAAGACTGCTTTATTATTGTTCTAGAGCCAGGGGTCTCCAACCTTGGCAACTTTAAGACTTGTGGACTTCAACTCCCAGAATTCAACAGCCAGCTTTGTTAGCTTTGCTGGCTGTGGAATTCTGGGAGTTGAAGTCCACAAGTCTTAAAGTTGCCAAGGTTGGAGACCTCTAGACCAGTGTTTCCCAACCTTGGCAACTTGAAGATGTCTGGACTTCAAGTTGCCACGGTTGGGAAACACTGCTCTAGACAACTTAACAAAATAAAGAAGCTTTTTAAAATAAATGCTTGCTCTGAAGAGGACCCAGTGCTATTGTATCTTCTTTTAAATAATAGAGAATAATGTATACTTCCAGAAATTTTAATTAATTTTAACAGCTCTGTACAAGTATAGTCTAAAATGTAACAGTGTCCTGTTTAGTATTAGAGTTTAGTTACCTTGGAGTAGATGTATTTCAATAATTGGGAGGAGTTAGTGTGACTACATTTAAGAAAGCTTTCTGGCATAATGTACATTTCTTCAATTCTTTGCTATTTCTATGGGTCAAGCACACATGAACAGAAATCCACAGCAAACAGTGTATATCATCTGTGCTGTTTGCTGTTTGCTGTTTGGCAAATTGCTTGGAGGCAGAGGCCTTTTTCCCTTGTTTTCCTCCCCCAAAACTAAGGTGCGTCTTATACTTCGGTGCGTCTTATACTCCGAAAAATACGGTAGGTACATCTGGTGAGACCCAGAAGAAGGGCCTTCTCTGTGGTGGCTCCCTCCCTTTGGAATATCATCCCTGCAGAAATTAGACTGGCCCCCACTTTGATACTCTTTCGTAAGGCCCTGAAGACTTGGGACTGCCAACAGGCCTGGGGAACCCAGAGTGGGATGGAGCCGATCAAGTGACTCATTTGACTGTGTGTTGTTGCAAAGGGGGTGGGGTTTACACTGGGCTTTTACTGTTTGTAAGCCGGCCAGAGTCACTGTGAGTTGGCAGTCATATAAATCTTCCAAATAAATAAATACATAAACTTGGCAGCCCACCTATACTTATGACCACAAGGGTGCTGCAACTTCCCCACCTATTGTTCTCCCCCGTCTATGCCCTTTTGGCCCCCTGCCACTCTGCACTCTGCTGTCCCAGCTGACCTTTGCCATCTTCTTGTTCTCACTGCTGGGCCAGGCTGGGACTGGCTTCATGTTGCAAAAAAAAAAGGGGGGGGGAGCCTTTTTCCTTCTTTGCAGCATGAAGCCAGTCCCAGCCTAGCCAGGCGGCCAAGTCTTATCAGCAGTAGAAGCAAGAAGATGGTGAAAGTGAGATGAGGCAGCAAACTGTAGGGTGGCAGGGGTCTCAGAGTGCAGGGTGGCAAGGGTAACTGAACTGGGCTGGGGTGGCTGTGGCTTTCTGGGGCATGGCATGCATCTCCAGAGCCATGCAGTACTGGGGCTGCTTGCCACCCTGCAAGACAGAGTGCAGGGTGACCAAAAGGGCAGAGATGGAGGGGAATAGGTGGGTGTGGGGAGTGGAGGCGGTCCCTTACCTTACTGAGGCTCAGGGCTGGGAGGGACCAAGCCTGGAATGGTTTAGATTGGGGTGGGTTCTTGGCTAACAATGGTAACATTTCCTTAATGACAGCAATGGGAATTACTGGGATTGCGGTTGCTTAGCAATGCAGTCACATGACATCTCACTTTACGATTGTACTGCTTAGTGACTGAAATTCCGGTCCCAATTGTGGTTGTAAGTCAAGGACTACCTGTAATTAAACTAAACCAGTAGTTTTGAATGTGAAGTTGCCTCACAGGGCTGTTTACTGGACCCCCACTAAGACCTGATTTTGAAGTGTGAAAGGCTCATTTCCATCCTTGCTGGTTAACACAGCGAGTGTTTACCATAAAGAAGCAATGTTTTAATTCTTGTTAAGTTGCAATGAAAGACTTTCTAAATGAAAAGTGGAACAATAGTTTTTTAAAGTAAACATTTACTTAAATTCCAAATTTGCTTGGGGGTGGTGGTTCTCAATGAGAATTTCAATTTCCAAGAGAGCCTTGGGGCTATATATCAACCTTGGATTGACACACTATTCAGCTGAAATATCAATTATTGTAACTGACTGGTGAAGTGATCATTATTTGACTCTAACTAAATTTACTAAAAATATCATTGTGTGAATGACAACTTTAAAAAATATAGTTAGCAAAGGTTACACTGAGGCTTGCTGCCTGCCCTTAGTCCTACAGCATTTAGGAGAAAATCCAGAGATGCAACAAAAAAAATTTTTTATAGCCATTTGTTATAACTGCAGGCATGCCCAGACAAGAATACTGTCACCAGAGCTGAAACTCAATGTCCAGTGCTTAAAACAATGGACTGTAACAACTTTTCTATTCATATTCAACCATGATCTTGTTAGAAAATATAGGTTCATTAAACACTGTTGGCCAAATTTCCCTCATAGGGCAGTTTTGAGGGGGAAAATGGGAAGGAGACTATGCACCCTGAAGAGCTTTTGGAGTGAAAGACAGAATACAATTGCACTAAATCAATGATATTGGCTCATATTTACCACTACCTGTTTTATTTTATTTTATGTATTTATTATTCCAAGTTAACCAGATTCACAGATTATTGTATTTGCAGTTCCAATGGCTGTGGTTAGAACACTTGATAAAATTTGATCAGTCAAATGGCTTAACCTGGCTAACCCACAGCTAAAATAAGAGAAATAGGTAAACAGACCCAAATATATGCATATATGAATAACATACAACTTAGATGAGATGTAGAATTTTTTTCTCTTCTGTAAGGGACTCAAATCAAAGGAAGTCTCTGTAAGTTTGACACATTCATGCATTTTAAAAAATGCTATGTTCACACCTCAGTCTTTTCTTTAATAAACACAATATTTTGTGACTGAAAAATCAAGTCTCAAGTACTAAGGATGTCTGCCTAAAGATCAATAGCAAAGGAAAAATTAGCCTAGTTCTGTTTCTATGTGAACAACTTTTAACAATTTCATCTCATCATCAATTTCCTAACCTGCTCCTGTCTTTTTGACTGCAAGCCTGAAAGGCAGAGCCTGTGTCTTATATTTTATACAGCAATCCACAGAACATAAAAATATTAGGAATAACAATCCAATGGTTATATACTGTTTAAAATATCACCACTCCTTTTGTTTTTTCTCATTTCAACTAATTTCTCAATATAAACACAGTATGAGCTGTCCAGGACTGAACAGTTTCTTAAGGTGAAGAAATGTGTATTGCTAGCAATTAATATTTGTTCTTTATAGAGGGTTTCTCCAATAACATCAAGTGCATATATGCCAAGTCATTATACAGGGTTATTCAAAAATAATGAACCGATTTCATGACACATTGCTTCAGTTCTCAAGCATCGTCATGTAATGAGTCAGTGACCATTTGAAAGAGGAGTTATCTAAGTTTTGAATGGCTGCCACAGGGGCGATGTAGTCACGTCGTTCTTCCGGCAACGTTTAGTTGTTTGTTTACCCTCGGAATGGCGAGTCCTCAGGAAAAGGCGTTCTGCGTTGGGGGGGTCCAAGACCTTGCTCTTTGTGCTTGGCCTGCAAGATTCCCAGACCTAACCGTGTGTGATTTTTTCTTGTGGGGATATGTAAAAGATCGCGTTTATGTTCCACCGCTACCCACTAACCTCGATGACCTTAAACATCGAATAACAACAGCGATCAACTCAGTGGATTGTGATATGCTGATACGTGCATGGGAGGAATTCTCTTATCGCATTGATGTTGCCCGTGCTGCAGGTGGTGGCCACATTGAACACTTGTAAGACAGGAAATAAAAGTTGATTGTGAGTAGAATACTTTTGACTTGGCTGGAGTTTTGTATCACTTTTCCTTAATAAAATATTGTGTCATGAAATCGGTTCATTCTTTTTGAATAACCCTGTATTATGAACTACTTCTTTCTAAAATGGTTAGAAAAACCTCTTGGTAGAACTACAGAGCAAACATTTGAATACCACCTACCTTGGTCATATCATGGGGGTCAGGCACAACAAACATTCCAGGAGGTGGCTCCTTATAAATTGACATGATATCTCTGGGAAAGAAAACACACAAATACATTTCTGTACTTCGCATCCCATTAAGTTTCCTCTTAAATTGCTGACAAATAAACTTGCTTAAAAATGCAAAAAGAAATTTAAAACATGTGCAAAGTCTGCCCTAAACAGTGCTCAAAATAAATATCCTTGACCTAAATTTAAGAATCATCTGTATTGTTAGGTAAATATTTCCTCTGGTCACACAGTACCTCATGTTAATCAGTCTACTAATACTATACTATACTACAGTATTTCTGCTTATTTGCAACTTGTTACTCACATTTCTTTTTATATCGTGTATCGTGGATAGCCCCAAAACACAATAAGAGAAAAAGGGACCTTCCCACAAAAAAGGGGGGGGGACATGTGGAATCTAACATGAAGGGACTTCTCACTGTCCACACCTGTCCATAAAGAACTGCTCCTTCACAGTTTCCTCAATCTGACAGCATACATTTATCAACAAAAATGTCTATGTTGAACAACCTACAGCGGATATAAAAAGTCTACACAAAGTTTAACCCCAGTTAAAATGCCAGATTTTTGAGTAAAAAACAACAATCAGACCAAGATAAATCACTTCAGAATTTTTTCTACCTTTAATATAAATTATAAGCTTTACAATTAAATTGAAATACAATCTAAAATCTTTTAGGGGGGAAAATAACAATAAAACATACGTGATTGCATAAGTGTGCACACCCTTTTATAAGTAGGGATATGGCTGTGTTCAGAATTAACCAAGCACATTCAGACTCAGTACACACCTGTCATCAATTAAAGTGACTCTGATCAAGCCCATCACCGCTTCTTTGAGGGAGGGATCCGTACCGCAGTCATTAAAAGCTGCGGTGGTGAGACCCCTCCTGAAGAAGCCTTCCCTGGATCCAGCTGATTTGAAGAACTATCGTCCGGTCTCCAACTTGCCCTTTTTGGGGAAAGTTGTGGAGAAGGTGGTGGTTACTCAGCTTCTGCAGCTTCTGGATGAAACAGATCATCTAGATCCTTATCAGTCGGGTTTCAGGCGCAGCTACAGTACAGAAACTGCCCTGGTCACTCTGATGGATGATCTCTGGCGGGCCCGGGATGGGGGTAATTCCTCCATCCTGGTGCTACTTGACCTCTCAGCGGCGTTCAATACCATCGACCATGGTATCCTTCTGCATCGTCTCGGCGAGTTGGGGGTGGGAGGCACCGTTTTACGGTGGTTCTCCTCTTATCTCGCCGACAGGATGCAGTCGGTGTTGACAGGAGGACAGAGATCGTCCCCTAGGCCCCTATTATGTGGGGTGCCTCAGGGGTCGGTTCTCTCGCCCATCCTGTTTAACATTTACATGAAACCGCTGGGGGAGATCATCCGCAGACATGGGGTGCGTTACCACCAGTACGCTGATGACACCCAGCTGTACATCACCACCCCGTGTGACTTCAGGGAGGCAGTTGATGTAATGTGCCGATGCCTGGACGACATTAGGATCTGGATGGGGAGGAACAGACTCAGACTTAATCCCGACAAGACTGAGTGGCTTTGGATATTGCCTCCTAAGGACTATGACAATTGTCGCTCCTTGACGTTCGAGGGAGTGAAATTGACCCCCTCGGATCAGGTCCGCAACTTGGGGGTCCTCCTAGATCCACAGCTAAAATTGGATCACCATCTCTCCGCTGTGGCTAGGGGGGCCTTTGCACAGGTTCGCCTGGTGCACCAGTTGCGGCCATATTTGGAGAAGGAGGCTCTACTCACGGTCACTCATGCCCTTGTCACCTCGCGTTTGGACTACTGCAACGCGCTCTACATGGGGCTACCCTTGAAGAGTATCCGCAAAATGCGGCTGCGCGTGCTGTGGTGGGTGTGCCAAGGTACACCCACGTGACACCTGTACTCCGCCAGCTGCATTGGTTGCCCATCGGTCTCCGGGTCCGATTCAAGGTGTTGATCACCATCTTTAAAGCCCTTCATGGCTTAGGACCAGGTTATTCTGCCTCATACTTCCCTTCGACCGGTTAGGGCCCACAGAGTTGGCCTCCTCCAGGTCCCATCGGCTAAGCAATGCCGGCTGGCGGGCCCTAGGGGGAGAGCCTTCTCTGTGGCAGGCCCCGTGCTCTGGAACCAACTTCCCCCAGAGACCCGAACTATCCCCACTCTGCTGGCCTTCCGGAAGGCGGTTAAGACATGGCTTTTCCTGCAGGCTGAGGGTAGAGCGTAATTCATTGAGCTCACCCCAAGTATGTATGATCGTTGAATGGATATTGGATGTTTTTTAACATTACGGTTTTAATTTTTATATTTGTTTTTAAAATGTATATTTATATTGGTTTCTTGTATTTTTTTCTGTTGTACGCCGCCCTGAGTCCTTCGGGAGTTGGGCGGCATATAAGAATACCAAATAAATAAATAAATAAATAAAATATAAACTCCAGCTGCTCTAGTAGGATTGTTCTGACATTTACTCAGTTGCCTTTTACAGCAAAAGCCATGGTCTGCAAAGAGCTTATAAAGCATCAAAGGAATCTCATTATTGGAAGGCATCAGTCAGAAGGGTGTAAAAAATTTCCAAGGCATTGGATATACTATGGAACACAATGAAGACAGTCATCAAGAAGTGGAGAAAATATGGCACAACAATGACATTACCAAGAACTGGATGTACCTCCAAAATTTAATTAAAAAACAAGAAGAAAACTGGTCCAATAGGTTGCCAAGAGGCCTACAGCAACATTAAAGGAGATGCAAGAATTTCTGGCAAGTACTGGTTGTGTACTACATGTGACAACAATCTCCCGTATTCTTCATATGCCTGGGTGTGGGGTAGGGTGGCAAGACAAAAGTCTTTTCTTACAAAGAAAAACATCCAAGCTCGACTACTTTTACAAAAACCTACATCAAGTCTGTCAAAAGCATGTGGGAAAATGTGTTATGGTCTGATGAGACCAAGGTTGAACTTTTTTACCATCTTTTGAAAAAGCATATTTGGCGCAAAAATAACACTGAGCATCACCCAAACTAAACCATACCCACAGTGAAGCATGGTGCTGGCAGCATTATGCTTTGGGGCTGCTTTTCTTCTGCTGGAACTGGGATTTTAGTCAAGGTGGAGGGGATTATAATATGCAAGGGAAGAGCAAGTTGGCGGATGTGGGCAAACCTATTTTACAAGCCTCCCTGTGTCAAGGTTGACTCGCAAAACACCTCTTTCTGCTCACAGCTTGACAAAGAAACATGGGAGGGGTATGATTAGAATGTGTGGGAAGCTGGGAGGGAGAGAAGGAATTTATGTGAGCCATTTGAAGCTTGAGAAAATCTTAAAACCCCAAGGTCATGAGCTGAAGACATTTGAAAGGGGCAGACTGTTTTCCCAAAATAAAATGCTTGACCTGGATTGGTGGACAATGGACACTGGGCGGCCCGGGGAAAGGAAAAGGGGGTTTCATTATACTGCACTTCACGCCGAAACCTCAAAACTGGCTTTTCTTCTTCTGTGCCTGTATGGATCTATCACTAAAGTTTTACTCTTGGTAATAAAAATGTCCCAGGAGTTTCTTTTGCTGTGCATGGCAACGGGATGGTTTACAGTAACCCAGTTCTGTCAGTAGTAGCCTACCTGGATCCCACCAGGAGGCCAACAGCAACCCAAAGATGTCGGCGGCTGGCAGAAAGTCGGAGGATGGGAGGAAGCTGGGAGAGATCCCAGCCTGAGAGGCTGGAGTCATGCTGCAGGCTGGAGCCGGGACACAGCTGGCTGGTGTGTGCCCCAAACAAAAGGCCGAGAAGCCAGAGCAACTGCCAGCTGGCGTGATGGAGAGTGAGAGATGCCCCGTACCAAGGGCCAAAGACCTGATTGGCGACGAATGTGGGCAAAGTGGCAGAAGCGGAGGACCTCGTGGTGCCTGTGGGAATCAACATGGTCCAAGGGAGCAAGTGGAAGATGAGGCGGCCAGTCGAGTGGGACCAGCCCGAGTGGAAGCTCCCGGTCACAGCCCGTAGCCCATTGATGGAGCAGCTGAGGAAGAAGTTTGGCGGCTTGGCAATTCAAGCGGAAACCTCACCGGGGACCGCGGTGGCGGCAACTGGGAGGAGCGAAGTCACTCGCAGTGTCGGCCACTATGTCTCCCCCTCTCCTGCAGCCAGCGACCCAACCCAGGCGAGCGTGACTGGGGCACTGGGCCAAGGGGACCAGCACCCCTCTGCTAGCATGGCAGCAGACGGTTCCAGTGGCTCCAGCAGCAGCGGAAGTCTCTGCACCGGTGCCCGCAGCTGTGGCGCCACCGGAATACATCCTAGTGCGAGAGAAGCAACCACCACCTGCCGTGGTGGTGCACTTCGATGGGTACCCAGACAACCTAGCTCATTTTCTAGCCCAAGTGTGGCACCACATGGAGCACTAAGGCAGAATGTACCACCTAAAATACCAGAAAAGTATAAGAATCTATTCGAGGAAAAAATAACAATGATGGAATTAACAGGGGCAATTAAAAGACAGAAAAATGGGAAAACACCAGGACCTGATGGGTTACCAGCAGAGGTGTACAAAATATTTGAAGAAACGTTAGGAATTGTAATGTTGGAACTTTATAATGAACTAATACTAGAAGCTAAGATACCGGATTCATGGACAGAAGCATTCATTACTTTGATCCCAAAAGAAGAGACTGACTTACAAAAAATTAAAAATTATAGACCGATCTCGCTTTTGAATGTGGATTATAAAATATTTGCTTCAATAATGGCAAATAGACTTAAAAAATATCTTAGTGAATTTATTCATTCAGACCAAAATGGATTTTTACCTAAAAGGCAGATTAAAAACAATATACAAACAATTTTAAACACTCTAGAACAGTGATGGCGAACCTCTGGCACGCGTGCCACAGGTGGCACGCGGAGCCATATCAGAGGGCACGCGAGGTGTTGCCCTGTCAGCTCCACAGGCAAACCGGAAGTTTGGAAAAATGCACTTCCGGTTTGCCGTTGGGCTGTTTTTTGCACTCCGGGAGGGTTTAGGGAAGCTTCCTGAAGCCCCGGAATGCGAAAAATGTCGAAACAGGCAAACCGGAAGTTTGGAAAATGCACTTCCGGTTTGCCGTTGGGCTGTTTTTAGCACTCTGGAGGGTTCAGGGAAGCTTCCTGAAGCCCCGGAGTGCAAAAAACAGCCCAACGGGCAAACCGGAAGTGCGTTTTTCCGAACTTCCGGTTTGCCCGTTTTGCCGTTTTTCACCGTCCCAGGCTTCGGTAAGGCCTTTGCGCGGGGGTGGAGTGGGGGTGCGCATGTGCAGGGGGCAGCGTGGGGGGGTTGTGCGCATGCGTGGGGGGAGAGGGAATGGGTGTGGGCACGTGTGCGCGCGCTAGCGCGCGCGCACACACCCTTTTGGCACGCGAACCAAAAAAGGTTCGCCATCACTGCTCTAGAATATTATGAGCAACATCCTGAAAAACAAGTGGCCCTAATGTTCTTAGATGCACAGAAGGTATTTGATAATGTGAATCACCGATTTATGATACTGCAACTTCAAAATATGGACTTTGGGAAGAGATTTATTGATGCAATTAAAACAATTTATAGCAAACAATCAGCAAAAGTAATAGTGAATGGAGATATGACTGAGAAAGTGGACATTATGAAAGGAACGAGACAAGGATGTTCATTATCACCACTGCTTTTTGTTTTGACTTTGGAAGTATTGACTAGAAATATAAGACAAAATAAAGAGATAAAAGGAATGAAAATTAAAAGAGAGGAATACAAATTGCAAGCGTTTGCGGATGATTTGGTGTTTATATTGGAAGAACCATTGGAAATGGGACCAAAATTAATGCTACAGATTGAACGGTATGGAGAAGCAGCGGGATTAAAAATTAATAAAGATAAAACAAAACTTTTAGTTAAAAATATGACGGAAAAACAAAAGAGGGAATTAATTGGAAAATTAAATATACAGATTACAAAAAAAGTAAGATATTTATGAATCCAGTTGTCAGCAAGATGTATAACACTTAAGGAAGATAATTATTTTAGACTAAAGAAACAAATGAGATAGATTTGGAAAAATGGAAAAATCTTCAACTATCATTGATGGGCAGAATTGCTTTAATTAAGATGAATATACTGCCACGTCTGCTGTTTTTATTCTCGACAATACCAATAAGAATAGAAAAAACTTTCTTCAAAGAGATAAACAAAATGATTTCGAAATTTGTTTGGCAAGGGAAGAAAGCGAGGATAAACATAAAAATGCTACAAGACGCGAGGCTTAGAGGTGGATTTGGACTTCCCAATTGGGAGCTATATTATCATGCTGCAGTACTGACATGGATGAGGGAATGGATTTTGCTAAGAAATACAAGACTCTTGACTTTGGAGGGACATGATTTACAGATAGGATGGCATGCACTTATATGGTATGGGAGAAATAAAATACATAGCTATTTCCAGAGACATTGCATCAGGAACTCTTTGTTTTTGGTGTGGGAGAAGATAAAAGAGAAACATTACTTTAAAATACCATTTTGGTTATCTACAATGGAAGCACTAATTCACCCAAGTAGACTGAATTGGGGAAATATTACACGATATAAGGACATTCTTACAGATAAGGGGGAATTGAAATCTACTAAAGAACTGGAGGAACAAGGGATAAAAATGGACTGGTATATGAGAATGCAAATGCAGTCAAGATATGAAAATGATGCAAAAACAGAGGGTATTAATTTAGAAATGACGGAATTAGATGAAATACTCACAGGAACAGATGAAAGATTAAAAAATTGTATAATTATTTACTTTATATTGAACTGGAACAAGAACAAGTGAAAGAAACGATGATAAAATGGGCAAGAAATTTTGGTTATACTATAGAATTGGATAAATGGCAACAGCTTTGGGAAAGAAATTATAAATTAACTATGGCAACAACATATAAAGAAAATATGTATAAGATGTTTTATAGATGGCACATGTCACCGGAAAGGATAGCTAAAATGTTTAAAGATAAATCTATGAAATGTTGGAAATGTCAGCAAATACCAGGCTCTTTTTACCATATGTGGTGGACATGTGCAGAAGCTAAAAAGTATTGGAACTTAATTCGAACGTGGACGGAAGAAATGGTGAAACAACGCGTAGAGTTAATACCAGAGATATTCCTGTTGGGTATATTACCAGAGAAATTTAACAAGGCAGATACATATTTAATTATTCATATAATTACAAAAGCTAGAATTGCATTTGCACAAAATTGGAAAGCAACAAAAATTCCTTCTGAAGGAGGTAATTAAGAAAATATTGGAATGTGCGGAGATGAATAGAGTGACAATGAAAATTAGAGATAAGGAAGATTCAGAATATTATAATGTATGGATGAAATTTTATAATTGGATAGAAAATGAATATGTATAAAAGTTAAGTAAGATAGATTGAATTGGAAGGAAACGGAGAATCGAAGGTGAAAGATCCAGGTGACAAAATTAGGTAGTAAAGGAGGCGGCACTAGAATAGCAGTATATACCTAGAAAGGGCAAAAAAAAGAGGTTATATGTATAGATATGATACAGAAAATATACAAGGGGCACTGGTAATTAAATAATGTAGGGGTATATGTTACTAGTCTGTTAAATATAAGATGAACTATGATTAGAATCACTCAGGGAAAGGTCAAGAGGGAGAAAGAGGAAGTAGAAAAGGGAAGGGAAGGGAAGGGAGAGGAGGGAAGTAGGGAGGGGGAGAGAAGGAGAAAGAAGGTAGAAGGAAGAGAGGGAGATAGAGGGAGGGGAGTGCTATGAAATAAGGGAAAACATACTGGTAAATAAAAGTATAATGGTGCAAAATTAGGATACTAATTTATGATATATTGGATAGAAATGTATAATTATGTATGTTTTGATATGATTTATGGTATATGTATGGAAGTATATATGGAGATTGTGGAAAAAATAAAAATTACAAAAAAAAGACTTTTGCATCCTGGGACTTCCAGTTTCTCCTTCCGCGACATCGGAAGCTGGGACTGCGAGCTCCGCGGCCGGCTCCAAACATTCCACTTCCGAGGGTCCCGGATTGGGACCTAAGCCCCCCCAAAGAGGGGTCGAAGCAAAGGGGGACCACCAGAAAGGTAGAGGGGAGCCACATCTCCCCTCCCTGAACTGGAAAGCCCCTAGCCAACGACGTGGAGCAGCAGCAGCAAACATGGCTGCCACAAAGCTGAAGGAAGACCAGAAACACCAAGACTGAGCAGGAGGGAAAAGTGAGTGGTTTGCGATCTGGGCTAAAAAGGATTGTTGCTTTTTAAGAATAACCCCAAAAATACGAGGGGGGGAAATATGGAAGCTAAATGTTAGCAGCGGGACAAGCATACTAAAAACTCGAAGAAAACGTTTGGGAACTAGGAGGAAAAAAAAGTTTTGTTGGAAGTTTTAAAAGAAGATGTGGTTGTGGAAAGATACTTTGTTTTAAAGAAAAAATACTGACATTCGAATTGGAAGTTGTCTCTACCTTATTATAACTAAACTGATCATTAAATACCTATTTACATACTAGAGTTAATGAAATTGAAAGCGCAGAATAATAAAGAGAAATAATACTGACGTGAAGCACGAGCGCCATTTTAAAGAAAGAAAGAAAGAGAGAGAGAGAGAGAGAGAGAGAAAGGAAGGAAGGAAGGAAGGAAGGAAGGAAGGAAGGAAGGAAGGAAGGAAGGAAGGAAGGAAGGAAGAAAGAAAGAAAGAAAGAAAGAAAGAAAGAAAGAAAGAAAGAAAGAAAGAAAGAAAGAAAGAAAGAAAGAAAGAAAGAAAGAAAGAAAGAAAGAAAGAAAGAAAGAAAGAAAGAAAGAAAGAAAGAAAGAAAGAAAGAAAGGGTGCAACAGTCGGAACTTTTGTTTTTGCTGGATAAATAAAACGGAGTAAACCAAAAGAAGGAAAAGAGGTGGTAAAGCCCCCGGTTTTTTCCTTTGAATTTTGGTTGGATTGTAAAAATGTTAACAAGTGGAAACCGAGACATGGGATGGATATATCAGGATATTAAAGACATTATAAATGAACAGCGTATGGGAATGAAAGAAATACTTGAAGATATGGACTGCATAGAACTAAAACTGGAGAATATAATACAAAGAATAACAAGTGCAGACCAGATACATGAGGAAAATATGGAGGATCCTGGAAGAGTGGAAGAAACAGAAGAACCGGAAAAAAAGAACAAGAAAGAAAATACAACAAAGGGATGATGGAAACACTGAGGGTGAAAAAGGGATTAGAGCAGAAGGGGAAGATCATAGATGGCAGGGAAAAGATAAGAGAGAAAAAGAAAACCAGAAAGGGAAAAGAAGATAAACCTAGAAAAGATGAAAGCAAAATAAAACAACAAAGGGGGGGAAAGAGAGGAGAGAAAGATAGAGAGTATAGCAAAAAAATGGATTTAAGAATAGAAATGAGAGAGTTGAAAGAAATTTGGGGGAGGCAACCAAAAAAGAGAAAGAAAAGTGAAATATGGAACAGGGTAAAAGATAAGGGATAAAAAAGAATAAGAATGTGTATGTTAAATTAGTATAATAGAACTAAATAATTCTGAATAAATTGTTTATTGTGGTGATAAGAAATAAAAAATAATAACATTTTGAATATATGAATATAGAAGAGCTATAATGTGGAAAAAATAACTTGTATTATATATATATATGAATTAGTATGTAGAAATGAAATTATAAAATAATATAAGAAAATATGAAAATTGAAAATTGGTAACTTTGAAATATGTTTTGTATGGGATATAAAAGATAAAAATTAGTTTTGAAATGTTTATTAGAAATGTGATAAAGTGATAGAATTAACTGTTAAGAAGATACAATTAGCTTGTATTAAAGAGTAAGAATGATATGGAAAACATTATTATTGTTTAGAATAAGAAGTGAAGTAAAATATATTAATATTAGAAATGTATGGGGACTTCCGGTGACATCGCGGAGCAAGGTAGGAGGAAGAAGACTGTGCTCGTCTTCGAACTCTGAAAATATTCGGTGACTGGGGACCCTTCGAGGCGCAGAAAGTCTGGAGGACTTTGCGGATGAAGAGAGGCGTCCCGGGTGTCGCCGTGGTGGAGGGCAGTTGCCCGGTGCTGCAAGGGGCTCTCTCCCTAATCCAGGACCGAATCGCCCGTGCAGGCTGTCTAGCATGGCAGGTCTGAAGCTCCAGCGAGTCGCATAGCAGAGGAAGCTAAGTATTTCGAGCATTCTACATTGGATTAACTTAAAAGGATACTAGATTTCCTGATGTATAGGAGCCCAGCGAGAAGCTAGAAAGTGAAAGCACAGTGGCTACAAAGTAACGCTCCTAATTGAACTAAGCGGTCAGTGAAAGAAAGAGCAGAAAGACATTTTGCAAGTGTGCCAAATTGAAAGCGGAGAAACTTGGACTGGAATTGGATAGCTATCGAAAAGGAAAGAAGAAGGAGGATTGAATATAGTGAACCGTGTAAAGACTAAAATTGGATTTTGAAAGAAACTAAGATCGGTGGTCTATGGGACTCTTGAAAATAGAGATTTGAGGAGTAAAGCAGTGAAGCGGAAGTTGGAGTCGAAGTTTGAAAAAGACAGACTCAGAGGCTAGACTCCATACTGGAACAATTTTGCTGACTAATACCGATCTCTAAGAACTATAAAAATTGCTGGAAAAGATTGCTAAATCAGACTGGACATAACTAAGGTGAAAGGAAAAAAAAATCTATACTGTCACCCTCCTCCACTTCAATTGTTTTATACTATTTATAAATTGGAAAAATTTATAAAGTAACGATATTATTGTACACCTTCTGAGCACACTTTACTGTAACTTATACTTATTGAATTTGAACCTGAATCTTTGAACCCTCCCTTTTCTCCTTTTCTTTCACTTTTCTTTTCTAATTCCTTCCCTTTCTTTTTCTTTTTCCTTTCATTATTGTGAACTTTTCTCATCTCTCCTTCTGCTTTATAAGTAACTATATTTAAGTAGGAAGTGTTGATTGTTAAAACCTTATAGTGAATTTATTTGTTAAGATTTATTAGAATTATAATAATAATAGTATAGAATATATTTACAAGATAATAATATAAACATATAGAATAACAGTATATATAGATAATACAAAAAAGAATATAGAGATATACCATTAAGGTTTTAGAGATATTACTATTTTGTTACAATTTTAGGAAATAAGAGGTTGCTATATTATAATAATACTGTATGATTAAGTTTATTGGATGATTGGAGATAAATAGTAGGAGATAAGGAATTGAAAAGTAATCTTTGTGATAATATAAATAGATAATTTATGTGCCAATAGTATTGAATGGTAATCTGGGCTAGAGTGACTTTGCTTGTGCCATTGTTATTGTAGTACACTTCAACTTACTGAATATTAAGACTCAATATCTTCTTAGCAACACACCACTTGTAGCTCTGGTTATAGCTCTGGCTCTGGGCCCATAACCAATGTTGAGGTTATGTAGTTATGAAATGAATATTCGCAACAGAATGGGGGGTTGCTGTTCGATACTATAGAGTCAATAAACAGAAGTCTTCAAAGTGTTAAATATAGGCTTCCGGTTGGCGCCACGAGCCTCGAAGACGCTCCTCGACGAGCGCCTGATCTCGGGTTCCATTAAGCTGCCAGAACAGCTGTCTGGCGGCTTGAAAATATTCTCCCCGGGCATAGGGGAGAGATGAGAGCAGACAGGCGAGGGTAGAGCCCCCTAAGTGCCCCAGGAGAAAATCTGGGGCGCGAAGGGTGAGGGCTCCCTAGCAGCCTGTCATTCGCTCCGGACCTGGGACGTCTCCGCTTAAGCGGCGCAAGAAGCCGCGACCAACTCTGCTTTCAATATGTGATTTTTAACATCTAGATTTACAGCAGACAGAAAAAGCCAGGAGACTCGGATGGCAAGTACTTAAACTTAACTCCAATGTTGATTCTCATTTCGGAAGTGACAAACTAATTGAGTTAATGAGCGACAAAATGGCGATTCAAGTTTCAAAGGGCGTGAAAAGTGAAAGCTAAAAGGAAAGTTTCGTTTCGCTAGCAGCCCTCTATATGAAAACGCCTGACTTTGATGAACTTTCTCTTTTCTTTTTGACTTTGGAGTAAAATAAAAAGTTTAATTTTAAATTTTAAATGGCCTCAAAATCTGGAAAGACTGTTTTTAATAAAGGATCTGATAGTCCTCCTGCTCATATTTTAAGAATGCAATCTATTGTTTATTCAACACCCCCACAGACTTTAACGTTTGGAAAGTTACAAGAAGCCTTAAAAGCCATGAAGGGTGAACTTGTCACGGCGTTTAATCTAAAAATTAATGAGAAAAAATACAACAAATTAATGAAAAAACACAGGCTGTTTCAGAGGAGATTGTAACTCGGAATCAGCAATTAAGGGAGGATATATTATTGGTATTTAAAGGACTGGTAGAAAATATTGAAATATTGGAAGAGGAGGTGGAAGAAATTAAACAATCTGTGACAACTTTGGGTGACGATATAGGAGAGACTCAAAATAAAATTGAAAAGTATGAAGCTGAGGTATTAATGATTCAATATAGAAATATGGAGTTTGCTTTAAGAGTAAGAGGTGTAAAGGAGAACAAACAAGAAAACTTAAAAGAAATGATGTTGGAGGCATTTGTGCAAACGTTAGGGGTGACAAAAGAGGAATTGGATTGGCAGATTGACAAGATATATCGTGCCAACTCATGGATGGCTAAACAGAAACATCTGCCAAGAGATATTGTAATATATTTTACTACAAGGACACTACGTAATGAAATTTTACAGGCGACTTTTAAGAACAAGCTTCAGGTAGAAGAACAGGAGGTGATGACAATGAAAGAAATTCCTCCCAAAATGTTGAGAGCCAGAAAGGATTACGCCTTTCTGGTGGATGAATTGAAAAAACAGCAAATACAGTATAGATGGGAAGCTCCAGCTGGCATAGCGGTGATACATTTGGGAAAGCGATATCGGCTCAATACGATATGGAAAGCAAGAGATTTTTATGTAAAAGTGTTAAAGGCCGAGATATCCAAAATACCAGAAGGAAGAACAATGAAGGAAGTAATGGAAGGAGAGAGAGGAGAGTCGTCGAC
The DNA here is from genome assembly GCA_023053685.1 of Diadophis punctatus similis. Taxonomy (NCBI): domain Eukaryota; kingdom Metazoa; phylum Chordata; class Lepidosauria; order Squamata; family Dipsadidae; genus Diadophis; species Diadophis punctatus. Next base: position 300,348 of record JALIGW010000064.1, read on the forward strand.
AGTAGTTCAAATGGGAGGAGCTTTGATGAGTCAAGGTGATTTACAAAACCAGAGTGATGTTCATAATTTGGATGTATTTGATATACAAGAAGAGATAAAGGATCAGAGTCAGACCAGAGCACTGGCTATATGTAAGGAAGAATCAATTCAAGTTGACAACTCAAGAAATTACTACATTACAAGTGGGTAGAAGAGTTAGATCTAAAGGTCGAATGAGAAGAAGGAACAACTAGAATTTGATTTCAGTATGGGTAGTCGTAGGCCAGATGGAGAGAAGATCAAAAATTGGTATTTTGCAGTAAGATGACAATTTGACAATACAAATAAAAGATAACAGTTAAATGCATATAGAAAGGTTGTATAATGTGTTAATGGAATTAAACCTAGAAACTGAGCTTAAGGATTGTATGATTGCCATCTGCTGGCGAAACCTCTGGGATAGCTCAGGAGTTCATGGATTCCATGACAACCATGGACCTGACCCAAGTAATCCAGGGTCCGACTCATGAGGGTGGTCACACGCTCGACCTAGTGTTTCTCTCGGGGCAGTGGAGAGATGATCTGAAGAAAAGGGATATAGTCATCACCCCACTGTCATGGTCAGATCATTTCCTACTGAAATTGGATTTCGCAGCCCCATTCCTCCCCCGCAGGGAGGCGGGACCGACTAGGTGGTTCCGCCCCAGGCGCCTAATGGAGCCGGAAGGATTCCAGAGGGAACTTGGGGAAATACCTGAAACCCTGGTACACAATTCGGCTGATTCCCTGGTGGCTGCTTGGAACACCGCAGCATCAGGGGCTTTAGACCGAATTGCGCCTAAGCGACCTCTCCGCGGCAGTGGATCCCGGAAAGCTCCCTGGTTTACCGAGGAGCTCCGGGAGATGAAACGCCAGAAGAGACGTCTGGAGCGCCGCTGGAGGGCCAGAAAGACCGAGTCTGACCGAACACTATTAAGAATTTACATCAGATCTTATTTAGTGGCGATAAGGGCGGCAAAACGATCCCATTTTTCCGCTCTTATTGCGTCCGCAGATTCTCGCCCAGCCGCCTTGTTTAGGGTAACTCGCTCCCTCCTTGCTAAAGGGGGGAGCGAGGAGCACTTGCAAGGCAGAGCTGAGGAATTCGCAGAGTTTCTGTCGGATAAAGTCGCTCAGATCCGGTCGAACCTGGACTCTGGCTGGGCAGAGTCCATTGAGTTGACAGGGGCAAGTCTTAGTCCACCGTTATGGGAAGAGTTTGGGCCTGTTTCTCCTGATGACGTGGACAAGGCCGTGGGTGTGGACAGAGCTGTGGGGGCGATGGGTACCTCCACCTGTTTATTGGACCCGTGCCCCTCCTGGTTGGTCTCGGCCAGCAGGGAGGTGGCACGTGGCTGGATCCAGGCGGTGGTCACCACTTCTTTGAGGGAGGGATCCGTACCGCAGTCGTTAAAAGCTGCGGTGGTGAGACCCCTCCTGAAGAAGCCTTCCCTGGATCCAGCCGATTTGAAGAACTATCGTCCGGTCTCCAACTTACCCTTTTGGGGGAAAGTTGTGAAGAAGGTGGTGGTTACTCAGCTTCTGCAGCTTCTGGATGAAACAGATCATCTAGATCCTTATCAGTCGGGTTTCAGGCGCGGCTACAGTACAGAAACTGCCTTGGTCGCCCTGATGGATGATCTCTGGCGGACCAGGGATGGGGGAAATTCCTCCATCCTGGTGCTACTTGACCTCTCAGCGGCTTTCGATACCATCGACCATGGTATCCTTCTGCATCGTCTCGGTGAGTTGGGGGTGGGAGGCACCGTTTTGCGGTGGTTCTCCTCTTATCTCGCAGATAGGATGCAGTCGGTGTTAGCAGGAGGGCAGAGATCGTCCCCTAGGCCCCTATCATGTGGGGTGCCTCAGGGGTCGGTTCTCTCGCCCATCCTGTTTAATATTTACATGAAACCGCTGGGGGAGATCATTCGCAGACATGGGGTGTGTTTCCACCAGTACGCTGATGACACCCAGCTGTACATCACCACCCCGTCTGACTTCAGTGAGGCAGTTGATGTAATGTGCCGGTGCCTGGACGACGTTAGGATCTGGATGGGGAGGAACAGACTCAGACTTAATCCCAACAAGACTGAGTGGCTTTGGATACTGCCTCCTAAGGACTATGACAACAGTCCCTCCTTGGCGTTCGAGGGAGCGAAACTGACCCCCTCGGATCAGGTCCGCAACTTGGGGGTCCTCCTAGATCCGCAGCTAAAATTGGATCACCATCTTTCTGCTGTGGCTAGGGGGGCCTTTGCACAGGTTCGCCTGGTGCACCAGTTGCGGCCATACTTGGAGAAGGAGGCTCTACTCACGGTCACTCATGCCCTTGTCACCTCGCGCTTGGACTACTGCAACGCGCTCTACATGGGGCTACCCTTGAAGAGTATCCGGAGACTTCAGCTGGTGCAAAATGCGGCTGCGCGTGCTGTGGTGGGTGTGCCAAGGTACACCCACGTGACACCTATACTCCGCCAGCTGCATTGGTTGCCCATCGGTCTCCGGGTCCAATTCAAGGTGTTGATCACCATCTTTAAAGCCCTTCATGGCTTAGGACCAGGTTATCTCCGGGACCGCATTCTGCCTCATACTTCCCTTCGACCGGTTAGGGCCCACAGAGTTGGCCTCCTCCAGGTCCCGTCGGCCAAGCAATGCCGCCTGGCGGGCCCTAGGGGGAGAGCCTTCTCTGTGGCAGGCCCCGTGCTCTGGAACCAACTTCCCCCAGAGACCCGAACTATCCCCACTCTGCTGGCCTTCCGAAAAGCTGTCAAGACATGGCTTTTCCTGCAGGCTGGGGGCAGAGCTTAATCCACTTGAGCTCACCCCCAAGTATGTATGGTTGTTGAATGAGTATTGGATGTTTTTAAATATTGTGTTTTTAATTTTTATATCTGTTTTTTAATGTGATTTTATAAATTGGTATCTTGTATTTTTTTCTGTTGTACGCCGCCCTGAGTCTTTCGGGAGTTGGGCGGCATATAAGAACACCATAATAAATAAATAAATAAATAAAAATGGGGTTAAAATAGTGGGGAAATCATAAGGATGGAAATATGGGAAAAGACTAAATCTATAACTTAAATGTTGGTGATGTGAAGATGTTATGTATTTTTGTATACGATGGTTATGTTAAAAAAAGAAAAGAAAATTAAGGCTTTTTGGATAAAAATATGGTGGACTATTCAAAATATTTTATAGAAAAGATCAAGTTTATAATACAGTTTTTCTTGTTGGGAATAACTACGGACTGTACTGTAACAGTAATCAAGTTGATTTTAAATGCCAGATTATTGGAGGCATAGTGTTGGAAGAAGGAAGATTCATCTATTATTGAGGAACTGATGCTGATGGTGCGCATCTGGCCGAGATGGTGAAGAAAAAAAAATTTTTTCTTTCTTTTTATTATTACATTTTAAAGACTATTTAAATGAAAGATATATAGTGGAATGGACCAGAGATGATACATGTTAAAAAAAATTTTTTTGACTACTCTTAAAAGGTTTTGAGTTATACGGAATTAAAGATCTAGAATAATTGTGAAATTAATAATTAGATATATTGGAATGTTAGTTTATTAAGGATATATGCCTAATTTTTAGATTATGTTTAAAAGGTTTTGAATAACAAGGAGTTAAAGAACTAGATAAATTTTGAAATTAATAATTTGTTAGTATATTTTAATTTTATGTTTATTGAATACTATACCCTGTGTTTTTTCTGGAAAGTTGGGGTGGGTGGGTGGGTGAGAGGGGTGGGAGGGTAAGGGGGGGTGGGAAGGGGTTTGGGGGGAAGGGGGGGAGAAAAGAGAAAAATGTTTGTACTTTGTACTAATAAAACTTTTTGAATTAAAAAAAGTGTTAAATTTACTTAAATAAACTTGTAAAACTTCAAAACAAACAGTCCACAAAGAATCTTTCTTGAACTTATCTTCTTTTTGAAATAGCAAACAGATAGCTATTTAATATACAGACACAAAGTCAAACTCTTAGCACTTAGCTATTCACGCAGCAAACAGTTCATCAAAAACCTTGAACTTCTTTCCGGTAACGTCTTAAGTCTTCAAACAGATACAGGAGCAATGAGTAGAAGCAATCACTAAGCACATAGCACACACGCACGAATTACTCAAGCCAACCTGTTCTCTTTTATAATTATCAGCAAGCCTACAATGCTTACAATTTAAAGCAATACCACTTTTTTATATTTAATTTAATTTAATTTAATTTAATAGATTTGTATGCCGCCCAACTCCCGGGGGACTCTGGGCGGCTCACAGCATGTCAAATCCATTACAATAAAAAAACATATAACAATTAAAAAGATATAAAAATTAAAAGAAGATCTCCAACATTCATAACTAAAGGGGGGAGACCCCGGAATAATCTACTCGGTCTCACTTTCACCCCGCCTGCCAGAAGAGCCAAGTTTTTATTGCTTTACGGAAGGCCAGCAGGGTGGGGATGGCCCTGATCTCCGGAGGGAGTTGGTTCCACAGGGAGGGAGCTCCCACAGAGAAGGCTATCCCCCTAGGCCCCGCCAACCAACATTGTTTGGTCGATGGGACCTGGAGGAGACCAACTCTGTGGGACCTAACCGGTCGTAGGGAGGTATGTGGCAGGATGCGGTCCCGAAGGTAGCCTGGCCCTGAGCCATGTAGGGCTTTAAAGGTCAAAACCAACAACTTAAATTGGATCCGGAGACTAATGGGCAGCCAATGCAGCTGGCGGAGGACAGGTGTTACGTGGGTGTACCTGGGCACCAGAGGTGGGATCCTGCCTCTGATTGCCAGTGCAGTTAATCGCTGAGTTCGGTGCAGAGCCGAAGAAGCTGCTCCCGTTCGCGGAACGGGAGCTTTCCCCGGGCGCTTTCCCCGCCTGCATGGATGCCGCCAATTGCGTTCTTTTGCCCTCTGCGCATGCCCAAAGCGTTCCGCATGCGCAGAGGGCAAAAGAACGCAATCGGCGGCATCCATGCGGGCGGGGAAAGCGCCCGGGGAAAGCTCCCGTTCCGCGAACGGGAGCAGCTTCTTCGGCTCTGCGCCGAACTCAGCGATTAACCGCACCGGCAATCAGAGGCAGGAACCCACCTCTGCTGGGCACACCCACCACGGCTCGCGCAGCTGCATTTTGCACCAATTGCAGTCTCCGGATACTCTTCAAGAGTAGCCCCATGTAGAGTGCATTGCAGTAATCCAGCCGGGAGGTGATAAGGGCGTGGGTGACTGTGAGTAGCGCCTCCCTCTCCAAGAAGGGTCGTAATTGGTGCACTAGGCGAACCTGTGCAAAGGTCCCCCTAGCCACAGCTGAAAGATGTTGCTCCAATTTTAGCTGTGGGTCTAGGAGGACACCCAAATTGCGAACCCGTTCTGAGGGAGTTAATTTCTCTCCCCCAAGAACCAAGGAGGGACAATTGACAGAATCCTTAGGAGGCAATATCCATAGCCACTCGGTCTTGTCAGGGTTGAGCTTTAGCCGGTTCTTCCCCATCCAGACCCTAACATCGTCCAGGCAGTGGCACATTACGTCGACGGCTTCCCTGAATTGAGACGGGGTGGAGATGTACAACTGGGTATCATCAGCATACTGCTGATACCTCACCCCGTGTCGTCGGATGATCTCACCCAGTGGTTTCATGTAGATGTTAAACAGGATGGGCGAGAGGACCGAGCCCTGCGGCACCCCACAAAGTAGGGGCCTAGGGCTCGACATCTGCCCCCCTGTCAATGTTGACCGACTGCGTCCTATCAGAGAGGTAGGAGGAGAACCACTGTAGCACAGTGCCACTCACTCCCACCTCGCCGAGACGACGCAGAAAGATACCATGGTCAATGGTATCGAAAGCCGCTGAGAGGTCAAGTAGCACCAGGATGGAGGAATAACCACCATCCCGGGCTCGCCAGAGGTCATCCATCAGGGTGACCAAAGCCGTTTCCGTACTGTAGCCGCGCCTGAAACCCGATTGAAAGGGATCCAGAAAATCAGTGTCATCCAACAGCCGTAGGAGCTGGAGTGCCACCACTTTCTCTACAACCTTCCCCGCAAAGGGAAGGTTGGAGACCGGACGGAAGTTCTTTAAATCCGCTGGGTCCAGGGAAGGCTTCTTGAGGAGGGGCCTCACCACCGCAACTTTTAAGGGCCGCGGGACGGACCCCTCTCTCAGAGAAGCGTTGACCAACGCCTGGAGCCAGCCGCGTGAGACCTCCCTGGTGGCCGAAACCAACCAGGAGGGACACGGGTCCAATGAACAAGTGGCGGAACTCATCGCTCCTATGGCCTTGTCTACATCATCAGGAGTCACCGGTTCAAACTCCTCCCATATAACAGGACTAAGGCCTGCCCCTGTCATCTCTGCCTGTACTGCCCAATCGGAGTCCAGGTCTGTCTGAATCTGAGTGACTTTATCCGCCAGAAACCGAGAAAATTCCTCAGCTCTGCCCGGCAAGGGATCTTCGCCGCCCTCCTTGGCTAGGAGGGAGCGGGTCACCCTAAACAGGGCGGCTGGGTGGGAGTCAGCGGACGCAATAAGGGCGGAAAAATGCGAACATTTTGCCGCCCGTATCGCCACTAAGTAAGACTTAATGAAAGTTCTTAAAAGTGTCCGGTCAGACTCAGCTTTACTAGATCTCCATCGTCGCTCTAGACGTCTCTTTTGGCGCTTCATCTCCCGGAGTTCCTCGGTAAACCAAGGAGCCCTCCTGGATCCGCTACCACGGAGAGGCCGCAAAGGCGCAATACGATCCAATACGATATAAACTTAGATTAGTGGTTTATTTATACATTAGTAACCCAATCAGTTTTAAACATAGTACTAACAACCAGAATCATATTAAATATTCTCGATTACTATGACTTACATATAAGCAATTGGCAATAATATTTATAGATGCCCAGAAAGCATTCGATAACCTGAATTGGCAATTTTTGGTAATGCAAATAGGAAAGATGGGATTTGGAGAAAGATTTGTTAGACTAATTAAAGCAATATATACGAAACAATCAGCAAAAATTTTAGTAAATAATGACCTAACAGGGAAAGTAGATATTAGAAAGGGAGTTTGACAAGGCTGTCCCCTGTCTCCACTATTATTTATATTGGCACTTGAAACATTGTTAATATCAGTCAGAAACAATCAAGATATAAAAGGATTAAAAATAAAAAAGGAGGAATACAAATTACAGGCATTCACTGATGATATGGCATATATTTTGGAAGATCCGCTGGAGATGGGGCCAGTTTTAATTAATGAAATTGAGAAATTTGGAAAGGTGGCGGGACTAAAAATTAATAAAGAAAAAACTAAAATAATAGTGAAGAACTTAACAGATCAACAAATTAGAAATCTGGAAAATATTTTAGGAATTAAAACGGTAAAAAAAGTGAAATATTTAGGCTTATGGTTAACTTCTAAATGCAGCTCGCTAAAGGAAGATAATTACACCTAATTGATTCAAAACATTCAAAAAGATCTAGTGATTTGGGCAAAACTACAGTTATCATTACTTGGTAAAATTGCTGCAATCAAAATGAATATTTTACACAAAGTATTGTTTTTATTCAAAATTGCCCCAATAAAACTAAGGAAATTTTTTTTCACTGAATTAAATAAAATGGTGATAAATTTCATATGGTCAAAAAAAAAGGCACGGATTAAAACCAAATTGTTATTTGATAGTAGAAAGAGAGGGGGACTCGGCCTTCCAGATTGGGAAATTTATTATCGGGCTGCAATATTAACTTGGATAAAATATTGGATTACCCTTAAAAATAAACGAATTTTAACATTGGAAGGATTTGACCTCCAAATTGGATGGCATGCTTTTCTGGGGGGGGGGGGGACGGGACACCAACAACACGCCTATTTCCGAAGACACCACATAAGAGGCTCCCTACTAGAAACCTGGCTTAAAATTAAAAAAAGAGCATTACCTAAAAATTCCCAAATGGCTATCGACAATAGAGGCAATCATTTACCCAACTCTATTGAACTACGAAAAAATAATAACCTATAAGCAACTCCTAGATGATCAGGATAATCTCAAATCTAAACAGGAACTTAAATCTGAGGCAATAGAATTGGATTGGTGGCATTATTTACAAATTCAATCCCGGTATAAAAAAGATAAAACACAATTTGGTTTCCAAAATAATCAATTACTAGATAAAATCTTATTTGGCCCAGAAGACAAAATGATTTCAAAATTATATAATCTCCAACTACAATTTAAATTAGAAGAAGTGGTCAAGGGAACGATGGCAGCATGGGCTCAAAATTTTGGATACACAATACAACTAGCAGAATGGGAAAAAATCTGGGAGTCAAATTACAAACTAACCTTGGCAGCATCATACAAAGAAAATATATATAAAATGTTTTACCGTTGGCGCCTTCCTCCCGCACTATTGGCAAAGATGTTCCCAACTATGTCACCAAAATGTTGGAAGTATAAAAAAGAACAAGGGACTACTACCATCCTTGGTGGACATATCCGAAAATCAAAGCTTTTTGGAAGAAGATAAAAAGTTGGTTGGAAGAAATTACACACCAGGTGATCGATCTGAAACCCGAACTGTTCCTATTGGGAATTTTCAGAGGAAACTTTAAAAAAGAAGACAGATACTTAATACTACATATAACCAACGCCGCTAGAATTGCCTATGCCCAGTCCTGGAAAAGTGATACCATACCCACATCTTCAATGGTCATTAGAAAAATTCTGGAATGTTCTGAAATGTGCAAATTGACAATGGAAATTTATGAAAAGGAAGACACAGAATTTTACGATGCATGGAATAATTGGTATAAATGGTTAGATCATAATAAAAAATTCCAAATCTGGTTATAAAAGGTGAACTATAAAGAATTTACAAATTTATTTATTTTATTTATTTATTATTTGCATTTATATGCCGCCCAACTCAGCAGGGACTCTGGGCGGCTCACAGCAAATACAAACATAATCAATATAGAAAACGTCTTAAAAAAGCAAATTTAAAACACAATTTCAATTAAAAACGTTTCAACCATCCATTTGTTCATGGGCCGACCTCACTAGTTCTTACAATAAGGTAATTGGCCCCAGGCCTGTCGAAAGAGCCAGGTTTTTATGGCTTTCCTGAAGGCCAGTAAGGTGAGGGCAGTGCGGATCTCGGGGGTAGCTGATTCCAGAGAGCCAGGGCAGCCACAGAGAAGGCTCTCGCCCGCGGGCCTGCCAGTCGACACTGTTTAGCTGACGGGACCCGAAGCAGACCAACCCTGTGGGATCTGACCGGTCGCTGGGAGGTATGTGGTAGAAGGCGGTCCCGAAGATACTCTGGCCCTGAGCCATATAGGGCTTTAAAGGTAATCACCAACACCTTGAATTGCGTCCGGAGACCAATGGGAAGCCAGTGCAGCTCGCGCAGAATAGATGTATTGTGGGTGTATCTAGGCACACCCACAACAGTGCGTGCAGCTGCGTTTTGGACCAGCTGTAGTCTCCGAACACTCTTCAGGGGTAGCCCCATGTAGAGCGCATTGCAATAATCAAGCCGTGAGGTGACAAGGGCATGAGTGACCATAAGAAGAGCCTCCCGATCCAAGTAGGGTCGCAATTGGTGCACCAGGCGAACCTGTGCAAAGGTCCCCCTAGCCACAGCAGTCAGATGTTGGTCTAATCTTAGCTGTGAGTCTAGGACACCCAAATTGCGAACCCGTTCTGAGGGGGTCAATTTCTCTCCCCCCAGAACCAAGAAAGGACAGACGACATAGTCCTTCAGAGGCAGTATCCACAGCCACTCGGTCTTGTCAGGGTTAAGTTTGAGCCTGTTGACTCCCATCCATATCCTCACATCGTCCAGGCACCGGCACATCACCTCCACTGCTTCACTGAACTGACACAGGGTGGAGATATACAGCTGGGTATCATCAGCATATTGCTGAAACCTCACCCCGTGCCATTGGATGATCTCACCCAGTGGTTTCATGTAGATGTTAAATAGGGGAGGACCGAGCCCTGAGGCCACCCCGCAAACAAGGGGTCTAGGGGTCGACCTCTGCCCTCCTGCCAACACTGACTGCGATCGATCAGCAAGCTAGGAGGAGAACCACCGTAATACAGTTCCTCCCACTCCCAACTCCCTTAATCGACGCAGAAGGATACCATGGTCAATGGTATCGAAAGCAGCTGAGAGGTCAAGGAGCACCAAGATTGAGGAATGGCCCCTATCTCGGGCTCGCCAGAGATCATCCATCAGAGTGACCAAAGCAGTTTCTGTGCTGTAGCCAGGCCTGAAACCCGACTGAAAAGGGTCTAGATAATCTGTTTCATCCAACAGCCGTTGGAGTTGGAGCGCCACCACTTTCTCAATAACCTTTCCCACAAAGGGTAGGTTGGAGACTGGATGAAAGTTCTTTAATTCTGCCGGATCCAGGAAAGGCTTTTTGAGGAGAGGCCTCACAACCGCCACCTTCAATGGCAGTGGGACATGCCCCTCCCTCAAAGAAGCGTTGACCAAAACCTGGAGCCAGCCAACCAACCAAATGTTCTCAACTTCACGCTATATGTATATAGTGTTGTGCCTTGGCCGCGTCCAGCGCAGAGGATGGAGGATCCGGAGGACGTGGAGCCGCTCATGGTGCAGCAGTACCAGCCCATGTGCCTGGCACCGGAGACGGCTAGTGATGAAGACTCGGTGCCAGAACAGGACGATCCCCCAGGACCTTCTGCACCTGCACAGCAGAGTGAATCATCAGGAGATGAAGAACCTCTGCTGGATGCTAGAGCTCGTAGAGCAGCCATCAGACAGGACTGGCTTAGTAAGCATAGGTCTACTCGGAGGTAGCACTGAGGGCTAATTGGGCCACGCCCTTCAGTGCCTATATTAGTCCGGCGCAATCAGCACTCAGTGCTGAGAACAACGCGTCAATGATCTGCAGCACATTCATAGTTTTGTTTGCATCTGGAGTCTGGCTCGGAAATCTTGTATTTGGAGAAAGCAACTTCTGAAAGGCTTATTCCGGGAAGCCAGCCAACTTGTAAGATAAGAAGGAACTTAATGAATATTTGTTTTGAACATTGGAACGTTTTGGTTATTAACCCCTAAAGAACCAAAGGAACATTATTCCCCGAGACATTACTATTGTGTTGTTTATGGACTTTTAAAACCCCTGAGCTTTTACTAAGAAACCTCATTAGTAAAAGGACCCTTTTTGTTTGAATAACAAACGGTTGTGTGTGTGTGTGTTTCTGGGGGTTGCGGTGCTGGGTCACAACATATAGGTAGAGGTTTATGTAAATGAAAATGGAAGATATATTGTTTGTATAATAGATTTAATCCATTAAATATTGAACAGAATAACTAATTGCGATTGTTTAAATAAAAATAGTAATATAGGAAATGTAAAATATAACGGAAAATTAAATAGCTGTAAAAGTGGCTAGTATTAGCTATGTTTGTATGTATTTTATGTGTTACGTGTTTTGTATTCTGTATTTGTATGTTGTTATGTTGTTTTTAACCAGAAAATTTAATAAAGACTATTTTTTTAAAAAAACAAAGAGAGCAGGCAGGTGGCCGGGTGGGAAGCCAGTGGGCTGCTTCGGAGCCCCAAGCGCCACGGGAGGCATGCAGGCCCGGGTGGAAGGCGGCCTTTTCTGCAGCATCCCCCTCCCCTCTTTAGATTGCCCTGCAGGGGGGGCCTCTGCCTTTGCAGAAACAGGGCAGGGCGGGGCAAGCAAGCAGCGATCGGGGGACCGGTTTGGGGGCGTGGCCAGTCAGCTGTCGTTACCGGTTTGGCAACCCAGGCCATATGTCTGCTACCAGTTCTCCCGAACCGGTCTGAACCAGTAGCATTTCACCCCTGGAAAGAAGGGAAGCGAAAGGCAAGGGAGAAAGAGAAAGATACACCCAATAGAATGCAGAATTCCAGAGAATAGCTAGAAGAGATAAGAATGCCTTCTTAAATGAACAGTGCAAAGAAATAGAAGAAAACAATAGAATAGGGAGGACCAGAGATATCTTCAAGAAATTGGAGATATGAAGGGAACGTTTCATGCAAAGATGGGCATGATAAAGGACCAAAATGGCAGGGACCTAACAGAGGCAGAAGAGATTAAGAAGAGGTGGCAAAATTACACAGAAGAACTATACAAGAACGAGCTTAATGTCCCTGATAACCACGATGGGGTGGTCACTGACCTCGAGCCAGACATCCTAGAATGTGAAGTCAAATGGGCCTTAGGAAATCTGAGCAACAACAACGCTAGTGGAGGTGACAGTATCCCAGCTGAGCTATTCAAAATCTTAAAAGACGATGCCTTAAAAGTGCTACACTCAATTTGCCAGCAAATTTGGAAAACACAACAGTGGCCACAGGATTGGAAAAGGTCAGTTTACATTCCAATTCCAAAGAAAGGCAATGCCAAAGAATGTTCAAACTATCACACCATTGCACTCATTTCACATGCTAGTAAAGTTATGCTTAAAATCCTACAGCAGTATGTGGATCGAGAACTACCAGAAGTACAGGCAGGATTTCGAAAAGGCAGAGGAACTAGAGATCAAATTGCCAACATACACTGGATCATGGAGAAAGCTACAGAGTTCCAGAAAAACATCTACTTCTGCTTCATTGACTATGCTAAAGCCTTTGATTGTGTGGATCACAACAAATTGTGGCAAGTTCTTAAAGAGATGGGAGTACCAGACCATCTTATTTGTCTCTTGAGAAACCTATATGCAGGTCAAGAAGCAACAGTGAGAACTGGACACGGAACCACTGATTGGTTTAAAATTGGGAAAGGAGTCCGGCAAGGCTGTATACTGTCGCCCTGCCTATTTAACTTATATGCAGAGCACATAATGAGAAAGGCGGGGCTAGATGAATCAAAAGTTGGAATTAAGATTGCCGAGAGAAATATTAACAACCTCAGATATGCAGATGATACCACTCTAATGGCAGAAAGTGAAGAGGAACTAAAGAGCCTCTTGATGTGGGTGAAGAAGGAGAGTGCAAAAATTGGCTTGAAACTCAACATTAAGAAAACTAAGATCATGGCATCCGGCCCTCTCAATTCCTGGCAAATAGATGGGGAAGAAATGGAGGTAGTGACTGATTTTATTTTCCTGGGCTCCAAGATCACCGCAGATGGGGACTGCAGCCAAGAAATTAAAAGACACTTGCTCCTGGGGAGGAAAGCTATGGCAAATCTAGACAGCATACTAAAAAGCAGAGACACCACCCTGCCAACAAAAGTGTGTATAGTCAAGGCTATGGTTTTCCCAGTTGCAATGTATGGCTGTGAAAGTTGGACCATAAGAAAGGCTGAGTGCATAATCGAGTGTATAAAGATTAGTAGTAATAGCTAATAGGCTGTCAAAGAAGCATGATTTCACTTTTATGGTTTGTATTAGTCGGCGTTGTTCGTAGTTGACTGTGTATGTTATTTGCTTACTGTAGTGTTTTCTACAGTTTTTGTATTTGTTTTTTTTCTGTTGTGTTTATTTTTGTTGTTGTGTGTATTTAATTGTTATGTTTTTAAAGGAAAACTCAATAAATATTATTCTTAAAAAAAAGAAAGGCTGAGTGCTAAAGAATTGAGGCCTTTGAACTATGGTGCTGGAGAAGACTCCTGCAAGTCCCTTGGACTGCAAGACGATCAAACTGGTCATTCCTAGAGGAGATCAACCCTGACTGCTCTTTAGAAGGCCAGTTCCTGAAGATGAAACTCAAATACTTTGGCCACCAAATGAGAAGGAAGGACTCACTGGAGAAGAGCCTAATGCTGGGAAAGATTGAGGGCAAAAGAAGGGGACGACAGAGAATGAGATGGCTGGATGGAGTCACTGAAGCAGTAGGCGTGAGCTTAAATGGGACTCCAGAGGATGGTAGAGAACAGGAAGGCCTGGAGGGACGTTGTCCATGGGGTAGCGATGGGTCGGACACGACTTCGCAGCTAACAACAACAAACTAATATTATGTCCCTTCAATTTTATTGCACTATTGATATACTGTAGTTTATGCATTTAGGGAGTGCAGGGCCATTTTGCTGACCTTTCAGTTTATTTCATGCTTCAGTGAGAAGAAAATAACAAGCAAGTTGGCGGGTCGCAACTTTCAAAATACAGTGGATATAAAAAATCTACATACCCCTATTAAAATGCCAGATTTCTGAGATGTAAAAAAATCAAAGATAAATCACTTCAAATTTCTTTCCACCTTTCCACAGGTAGTCTTCAACTTATGACCACAATTGAGCCCAACATTTATGTTGCTAAGCAAGACAGTTAAGTGAATTTTGTCTCATTTTACAACCTTTCCTGCTACAGTTAAGTGAATCACTGCAGTTGTAAGTTGTAACCCTAACTCTAACCCTAACTCTAACTAAAATCTTTTAAGGGAAAAAATAACAAAAAACGTACAATAACATGGTTGAATAAGTGTGCCCACCCTTAAACTAATACTTTGTTGAAGCACCTTTTGATCTTACGACAGCATTCAGTCTTTTGGGGTAGGAGCCTATCAGCATGCATCTTGCCTTGGGAATCTTTGCCCAATCTTCCTTGCAAAAGCGCTCCAAATCTGTCAGATTGCAAGGGCATCTCCTGTGCACAGCCCTCTTCAGGTCACCCCACAGATTTTCAATTGGATTCAGGTCCAGGCTCTGGCCGGGCCATTCCAAAACTTTGATCTGATGATGCCATTCTTTGTTGATTTGGAGGTATGCTTTGGGTCATTGTGTTGAAAAGTGAAATTCCTCTTCATCTTCAGCATTTTAGCAGAGACCTGAAGGTTTCATGCCAAAATTGACCGATGTTTGGAACTATTCTTTATTTATTTGTTCAATTTCTGTGGATGCCCATCTCAATCAATGACTCTGGATGGCTTACAATTAAAAAATATATTACAATTAACAATATTAAAACATTTTAAAACAATAAAAACAGTAAAAACAGTAAAACCAATAAAAACAGTAAACCAATAAAAACAGTAAAAACTAAAATTAAATATACATAGGAGCAAGATATTGGCCAGTTAGTAATACAGCCAGGAAACAGGGCCCTTGGCACATTTAGCACCCCAGGCTCAGGAACATAGCTAGGTTTTCATGTCCTTACAAAAGGCTAACAGGGTTGGGGCCATTCTGATCTCTGAAGGGAGGATGTTCCATAGAGCAGGAGCCATTATGGAAAAAGCTTGTCTTCTGGTCCCTGCCAGCCGACATTCTTTGGCTGACAGGATCTGCAGCATGCTCATTCTGCTTGACCTAGTTGGACTAGTAGAGACTCTTGAAAAAAGGCAATCCCTCAGGTACCCTGTTCCCAAGCCATGTAGGGCTTTAAAGGTAACCACCAGCACCTTGAATTGCACCCGGAAAGACAGCAATAACCAGTGCAGCTCACGCAGGAGTGGTGTTAATGTGTGCCATGTATCTAGCATCATTTACAACCCGGGTGGCCACATTCTGCACCACTTGGCGTTTCCAAATGGTCTTCAGGGACAGCCCCATGTAGAGCATGTTACAGTAGTCTAACCTGGAGGTTACAAGGATGTGAGTTACTGTGAGCAGGGCCTCCTGGTCCAGGTATGGGTGCAACTGGCACACTACCCAAAGGTGTGCAAAGGCCCTCCTAGCCACGGCTGTCAACTGCTCTTCGAGCATGAGCCACGATTCCAGGAGGACCCCCAGATTGCACACCAGGTCTGTCGAGGGTAGTGCAACCCCATCCAGAACCAGAGATGGAAGAACCTTGTCTCTGGGTGGTCCAAATACACACAGCCACTCCATCTTGCTAGGATTGAGTCGGAGCCTGTTCTGCCTCATCCAGTTCCCAACAGTTTCCAGATACAGGGATAGGACATCCATGGCATCACTCAAGGGGCCTGGGGTAGATATATAGCTGGGTGTCATCAGCATACTGATGATATCTCACTCCAAACTGACTGATCACCTCACCCAGCAGCCTCGTGTAAATGTTAAATAGAAGGGGAAAGAGAACAGTGCACCGAGGCACCCCACAAAGCAGGGGCTGTGGGCTAGATCTCACTCCCTCTATCAACACTGACTGGAACCAGCCCTGGGGAAAGGAGAACCAGCACCGTCCACCCCCAATTACCGGAGCCGGCCCAGAAGGATACCATGTTCAATGGTATTGAATGTCACTGAGAGGTCAAGAAGAGCCAGGATGCATGCACTTCCATCCCGCTCCCACCAGAGGTCATCCCTGAGCATGAGCAGTACTGTCTCAGTCCCAAACCCTGGTCTGAACCCTGACTGAAAGGGTTCTAGATAATCTGCCTCATCCAGGGTTCTCTGAAGCTACCATATGACCACTCTCTCCACCACCTTTCCTAAAAAGGAGTATCATGGCTGACATTCTGCTAAGGTACGCATCGCAAGCTGACAGCCTGATGTCAGTAACCAGGGGGTGGGGGGGTGGGAGGAACGCAGGGAGGGAACTCGGAGGAATCAAAACCAATAGCACCGTCCCGTGGGAAGCACCATCCATCTCAAGGTCACACCAAAAGAATGCTTATATTATTATGGAAAAGTAAAAAATTGAGGTTCAATGTTAATTGAACAGAGGGAGTCGAAAGTCAATGCATTTTTTTCTCTTTTTTTCCTTTCCCCTTCTCCCCCCAACTGTGTCCTCCTATTTGCTTTTGTATTTTTGTATTTTACTCTATAATCTAATAAAATGTTAAAAGACTGAAGGTCACACCAGAAGAATGCGGAGCCGGTGAGCGTGCGAAGACAGGGACCATTTTCTAAACAATTTATTAACCCCTGATTGGACACGGACTGATAACCAGGGGGTTGGCCAGGAATAAGGGGAAGTTAATTGTATCTTTTGCATGTGAAAATCTCAGATCCAGCTTACTTCTGTAACCACTTTGGCTTTAGTAAAGTATACTTTTGGCTAATCATGGGCTAGGAGTCTTTCTTTCCTAACTGACCAAGTTGGAATTGTTGACGAGAGTTTGGACTGAATGAAAACTGTCCAGGCTAGCTGGGTCGGACAATGGTACTTTGAGGAGGGGGCACACCACCGCCTCTTTAAGAGCTGGCAGGACCACTCGAGGAATTAACTATTGCCCAGACCTCCTCATGCATTCCCCTCCCATGAGAGGGGCACAGATCTAACACAGGTGGCTGACCTAGCAGCTGAGAGAGCTTCATCCACTTCCTCAGATTCCGCAGGCTCAAAATCTTCCCAGATAACCTTGCAAGACATTGCCCCCCCACCACCTCCATAGACTCTGCTCTTATGCTGGAGTCCAACTGTTCTGACCCGGCTCCCAAACACGACAAGCCCTTTGTATTTAACAAAACGTTCCCTTTATTAGGAGCGCCAGCAGCCACTCTCTCACAGCAGGCTACGAAGTTTCTAAGTCCTGTGGAAAGTGATGCTCGCTCCCTTTCCCCCTGAAATGGCCCCAACACACCAGGAGTATCTCTCTCTCTCTTCCCACACTTGCAAAGGGAGTCCTGGAAGGTGCACTCGCTTTCTTCCAGCAGCAAAGACACACACACACACACACGCTCAGAAGGCGCTGCAGATTCCAAGAATTCTGATAATACCCAGACAGGATTCAGAAGTGCATGCTATCAGTGGCTGACCAGCAGGGAGCTGAATAGTTGTCTGCCACACCTATTCATCTCCGCCCCCTGCCTTTTATCCCCAGAGCTAGGGTGGGGCTTCGCTAGCAGCAGTGGCTCTTCCGTCCCAAGGACCGGCCCATAGATTCCCGCTGCTCTCCTCTGCCTTCTGCGCATCCGCGCATCAGGCACTTGACCCAGCTGTTCCTCCTCTTCCTCATCAGCCACCTCCAGACCTGGGAGCTGTTGACTCTCCCTCTGAGGGCTGATGGACGGCCCAGGTTCCACCTCTGTCTCTATCTCTGACAGCTCCATTTCCTCTCCCCCCTCAGAGCTCTCAGATTGCCTTGATGGTGGCCCTGACTCCCACACCACCGCCTCATCTGATTTGGCGGTTGGAGGGGCTGGCGGCCGACAGGCCACAATGCCAACATAAAGCGAATGCGACCAATTTTATCTGCCAGATATGCAGCATATTCTACACAGCGACCCTTTAGGTAGACTTCGACATTGCTCCCTCCAATGTCCTGTCCCAGTCCACGCACGTACACACCAATGGGTTTTAACATGTTTATTAAACATCACAAGCCCCTATTGTTATTCCCCAGGTCCCAGTTGCAAGGAAGTTTGCCAGCAAATGGCTGTCAGTAAAGTCCAAATAAATTAGAGTCCACAAAGTCAAGGTGTGAAGTCAAGTGGCAAGGCACAAAGTCTGAAGTCAAGTTACAAAGTCTGAAGTCCAGGCACAAAGTTGAAAGGCATGAAGTTCAAAATCAAGTCCAAAATCCAGGCACTAAGTCCAAATTCAAGGCACAAGGTCAGGAATCAAGGCACAAGTCTGAAGCCCAGAATCCAAGGAGTCACAGCAACACGCATGGCAGGAATTCAACGCTCCACTCCAAGCACTGAGTTAAGTAGGCACCAGCTGGTGCAGCTCATTAGGAGGGGCGAGGCTGCCTCCACACAAGAAGCCTCGACTGTTGCACTTTTCTCCGCTTGACCCTACACATCCTGGGTTCCGGCAAGGGAGATAATTCCTCCTTATCTCCACTAACCATCTGCAGCTGCATCTCTTCACCCCACGCCTCCAGCCAGTCAGTCACACTTGCCGGCTGCAACTGCGTCTCTCCTGCCTATTTAGCCAGCCGCTCATCCAGTCCCTCATTTGCTGGCCTCTCCTCCTAACCTTTCATGGAGCCTTCCATGTCCTCCTGAAGCTCCTCCCCATCCCTCTCCAAAGTCCCCAGCACCAGCTCTTCCTCGTCATCCCAGTCCGCATCTGGGGAAGCCATTACATCCAAGGAGGGACCTAGTCACCCGGAACAAGGCCACTGGGTGACTATCAGCAGATGCAATAAGGGTGTAGTAGTAGTTACATTTTCCAATCTTATCGCCACAAGGTAGGCTTTAATAGTGGCTCTCGCTCGTGTCAGATCGGTCTTTGCTCCTTGTCTTTTGTCAGCAGCACTCTTAGCCCACTTAAGTTCCCTTAATACCATTGTGTACCATGGGGAACATCAGGAACCCAGGGCATGGAGAGGCTGCTCAGGTGCAATCCAAGCTAAAGCTGCTTATGCTTTGCTATTCCATGCAGCCACCAAGGCTTCAATCAGACCAAGTAGCAGGCTTTCTGGAATAACCTCAAGTTACCTCTGGAACCCAATTGGGTCCATTAGATGCCTGGGGTGGAATGAACTGATAGGCCCAGCCTACCTGCAGAGGGAGGTAGCACCCAAAAAATTGAGGCTTACCAGTGAGTGATCTGTCCATGGCAGGGGTGAAATCAAAATCTGTCCCAAATCCAAAACACTCTGCCACTACTCCAACAGAAAAAAAACAGATTGGGTATATTACTACTGCTATGAGTTGGGCCCTGGATGATTGGAGTCAGTCCCATGGCAGCCACAAACTCCTGACCTGCCTATGACCCCACACCTAAGGGTGGCAGGTTGAAATCCCCCAGCACCATAGGACCAGGGAATTCCACCAGTCCAGCCACAGAATCAAGGAGCTCGGGCAGGGAGGTTGCTATGTAGCAGGGTGTCAACCATCCCGTTGACATGCACAGCAAAAGAGACTCCTGGGACATTTTTATTACCAAGAGTAAAACTTTAGTGATAGATCCATACAGGCACAGAAGAAGAAAAGCCAGTTCTGAGGTTTTGGCACAAAGCACAGTATAATGAAACCCCCTTTTCCTTTCCTTGGGCAGTTGCCCCCGATCCTCTGTAGTCCGCCTCCGAGGTCCAACTTGGTGAATATTCTCCCCTTCGCTAGGTACCCCAGCATCTCATTAGCAGGAAGGGGTACATGTTCTCTACCCTGATGCTTTTCAGACCTCTATAATCTATGCACAATCTAAGGGACCCATCTTCTCTTTACACAGTACTGTGGCCGACACCTTCAACTTCACTGGTTGAGTAAAGCCTCTAGCTAGGTTCATGTCTATAAACGGGGTGTCATTAAGTACATGTTTGGTTTGGGCAATTTGGCCCCCGGCATGATCTTGATTGCAGAGTCCATGGGGCGGTGAGGGGGGAGCGTGTCTGATTCCTGTTTGCTAAGAATGTTTGCTAGCTCACGATATTCCTCTGGAATCAATGGTTCCAAGCCATCACCTCCTTTTAGTGTATTCGCGGTTTCCACTTTCACTTCCCTGGCTGCTGGTGCGTGTCTGGTTATTAGCACCTCCGCTAGCCACTGTTGGTTCACTGCTTTCCTTTGCACCCACCACTGGGTTTGTCCCAGTCTATTGACAAGCTCCACTTTTCCCACCACGCTAACACTAGGACCATGGGTTCGGTCATTCCTGGCACCTGTTCTGTCCCCACGACCGACATCCAAATAATTACGCACACACAACACTCAAACATGGTCTGTTTTAGTCAGCAAGCATCTCATAACTTATTAAACTCATACAGAACAAGACAGGCAGACTTCACTCCGTTCCAAACAACCCCCCTTATTAAGTCCTTATCTTGACAGCTGGCCGAAGTCCAAGAGTTAATTGCAAAGTTCCTAGAGTTGGCAAAGTTCAGTCTCTGATAACAAAACGTGACAGAGAAGCACCGAACAGGTCCCACAAAACAAACTCTGATCAAGACGGGATTTTCCAACGTCCCAAATCAGAAGCCACGTTTGACAGGAACAAGAACCGGAAACTGGAATGCAAACTGGCCATACTGGAGGACTGGATTCAGAAACCACGATGCCAGAAAACAAGATCTGAGCTGGACTGCAAACTGGAACTGCGTAAGCCAAGATTCAGGAGTCATGATACAAACTGGAACTGAAGTCAGGATGCAAGAGTCAAGAGTCAGGAAACAAACTGAAAACTGGAGTCATGATGCAAGATTCAGGATACAACTGGAAACTGGAGTCATGATGCAAGATTCAGGATACAACTGGAAACTGGAGTCAAGATGCAAGGTTCAAGATACAAACTATGATTCAGGATCCAAACTGGAACTTGACTGTGATCAGACAGGTCTCTTTTTCAAGCGTTGTTCTCTGCCACTTTCCAGCTGCAGAAACTCTCCTTAAATAGACCTAAGGGTGTGGTGGCCAATTAGCCCCAGGTGGCCAATTAACCCCAAGCAGACCTCCTCTGGAGTAGACCTTTCTGCATTTCGGCAGCTAGACGTTGCTCTGGCATTCTGGAAAGGAGGGGCTACTCCTTTCCTATCACTGCCGCGAGGCACTGAAGGCTCCAAAAGCTCTGACTGCACAGGCTGCTAGGCAGGCCACAACAGCACCATGATAAACCGGACAGTCTCTAAGTGGGTCCCAACTTTGATTGTTATGTGCTCAGTGAGGCAAGTCACTGGCACCCTGCCCGTTATTGAGCCATCTAGCTGGGGAAAAGCCATGGGTTGCTTCAGCTTTCTTAGTCTCATTCCCAACCTCTCTACCACCTAGGGGCTAACCAGGCATCTGGTGCACCGAGTCCAATAGGGCCGTGAGAATTCCCCTTGCTTCTGAGGAGGGCACTAGGATCTCTACCCTGGCTGTCATAGGGGTGATGGTGCCACTTACCATTGGGTCATCTTCTTCACTGTCACTCTCGTAGAAGACCCGGTCCATTTTGGGGAGAACTCCACAACCTGTTGTCCCACCTGTCTCTTCTCCTTTGGTTTCGCAGGGCCCCTCTTATTCTTGGGCTGGTTCGGAGGTGGAGGAGTGGATGCCGGTCTTGGTGCGAGGCACTCTGCTGCCTGGTGCCCTTCTTTCCCACAGCAAAAACAGAGTCCTGTGATTTGGTGGGGCCTGCCACCCCTGGTGGGGCCTGCGTCCCCTTTTCCACCTCTCTGGGTTGGTTACTTCTTGGGCACCTGGCGGGGTAAGCTCTCTTGTGCAGTGTGCTCGTGGTATTCCATCAAATCGATATCCACCTCTGTGGCCACCTGGTACCACGCCTGCAGGTTCGGCAGCACCCCTCGGGGCAGGCAGTTGTGGTACAGCTCCTTGCTTGGTCCCTCTCGAAACTGGTAGACCAGCATGTGTTCGGGCCGATCTCTTAGGTAGCTAGCCAGGCTGCAAAAGTCTTTTTTCCCCCCCAATAAGTTTTATTTATTTTTAGTCTCTCTACATCTCATGTCGTGACCGTTTGCTTTCTGAGTTTCATACATCCATACAATAGTCTTAACAATATTTTTTTTAAAGTTACAATTCATTATCATTTCATTTTTATTACATCTCTCACATTTCTTTTCATCTTAATGTCTATCTTTTCTATCCCTTTTCCTACTCTTCTCCTTCCATTCCAACAATCAAAGATGTGGTCTTTTCCCACCTTGTACATTTCTAGTATACATACATTTCTTTCTTTTTTTAAAATAAATTTTATTAATTTTCAAATCTTTTCTATAAAATGACAATTACCAATAATTCTTTAAGCAATTCTACATTGTTACAGAATTCAACTTTTGTTAAAGTGTTAATACATTACCTTTGATCTTATTTCATTTGTCATACTTACATATACATTAATATTTACAAAATTACATATTGCAATATTCTTTTAACTATCTCTTTTCTTTTTTCTAAGTTCAATCCATTGATACCATTTTCCCCAAATATTATAATAGTCCGACTCTTTTTGGCCCCGTAATTCTATTGTAAGTCTGTCCATTTCGGCACATTCGTAATTTTTTTTAATTATTATGCTTTCTGCAGGAACTTCTGAGTTTTTCCAAGACTGTGCAAACACTATCCTGGCTGCGGTAGTAATATGTAATATTAAGTATTTAATATTTTGATTGTGATCTTTTTGGAATATTCCCGAGAAGCTCTGGTGTGAATTCTATTGTTGCTTTGGTTATTTCCTGCATCCATTTATGTATTTTATTCCAAAAAAATTTCGTTTCGGGACACAACCACCACATGTGAAAGAAGGTACCTTGTGTTTTTTTGCATTGCCAACAAATTGGGCTCAAATTTGGATAAATTTTGGCTAATCTACTTGGGGCTAAATGCCATCTATAACACATTTTATAATAATTTTCTTTATATGATGTTGATTTAGATAATTTAAGATTTCTATTCCATACCTGTTCCCAATCTGCCAAGTGGATGTTATGCCCTATATTTTGTGCCCATGAAATCATGGGACCTTTGACCACGTCTTCAGTTCTTTCAAATTGTAGTAGGTAATTATAAAGTTTGGAAATGATTTTATTTTCTGGGCCTATCAGAAGTTTGTTTAGAATTGTTGGTTCCAATTCAATTCCATTTTCCTCCATGTTTGCCTTATATCGAGATTGTATCTGTGCATATATCTACCAGTCGATAATTATATTTTGTCTGTTTAACTCTTCTCTACTTTTCAGTTGTCCGGTTCCATCTAATATGTTGTTATATTTTATCATTTTATTTCTGTCAATTGTATTTGGATATATAATTGCTTCCATTGTGGACAACCATTTTGGAATCTTGATATGTTTTCTTTTTATTTCGAGCCAAATTGTAATTAGCGCATCCCTGACCATATGTCTCCGAAAGTATTTTGAGATCTTATCTTTATTCCATAAAAAGGAATGCCAGCCTAAGAGTAGATCATGGCCTTCTAATGTTAAGATGTGGTTGTTGTTTAAGTTAACCCAGTCCCTTATCCATACTAGTGCAGCTGCCATGTAGTACAATTTCCAATCTGGGAGTCCAAGGCCACCTCTACTTTTATTATCTTGTAAATCAATTTTTTTGATTCTTGGTTTTTTGTTTTGCCAAATGAATTTTGAGGTTATCTTATCTAAATTTGTGAAAAAGGTTCTATCTAGTTTAATTGGAACTGGAACAAGAACAGATATAGCAGTTTAGGCAAAATATTCATTTTGATGATGGATATGCGACCTAGTAATGAAATTTGCGAATTTTCCCACTTTTTAAGATCCGATTCCATTTGAAGTATCAACTTTTTATAATTGTTCTTTTATTGATGAGCATTTGTTTGTTGATACCTAGATATTTAATTTTCTTTACTACTTGTAGACCCAATTCTCTAATTTTTCTTCTCGTTTCGCCATCATGTTTTTTGTCAATAATTTAGTTTTTTGTTTATTTATTTTAAGACCTGCTACTGAACCGTATTTTTCTATTTCGTTAATCAAGATTGGGCCTGTTTCATGTGGATCCTCCAAAAAGAATACTAGGTCTGCGAAAGCTTGTAACTTACAGTCTTCCTTTTTAATTTTAGTTCCTTTGATATCCGAATTTTCCCTAATTTTATTTAATAATGTTTCTAAGGATAGAATAAAAAGTAGAGGTGACATTGGACAACTCTGTCTAACTCCTTTTTGGATTTGAAGAGTTCTAGTTGTGCTTCCATTTATTATCACCTTGGCAGATTAGGAGGAGTATATGGTATCAATAATTTTTGTAAATTTGTCGCCGAATTCCATTTTTTAAATTAATAATTTCATATATTGCCAATCTACATTGTCAAACGCTTTCTGCGCACCCAGGAAGAGCTATTTATTTATTTATTATTTTATTTATTTTGGTTTTCTTATATGCCGCCCAACTCCCGAGGGACTCAGGGCGGCGTACAGCAAAGAGAAAATACAAGAACAACCAACCGCCATTACAGCTGCTGTTTTTAACAATTGCTATTACTGGTGGATTACGGGAACTAATTTGCCTTTCTGGATGCGCTTCATAATATTCCAAAATATTTAAAACTATTCTTATATTTGTCCTAATTTCTCTCATTGGCAGAAATCCGTTTTGATCCAAATGTATAATTTTATTCAGTATTTTTTTCATTCTTTCTGCCATTATATTCATAAAAATTTTATAGTCAGCGTTTAACGAGATTGGCCTATAATTTTGAATCAAATTTGTTTCTGTACCTTCTTTCAACAATGTGGTGATATGTGATTCCTTCCACAATTCTGGTATTTTCCCGTCAGTCAAAACTTCATTGTATAGTTCCAGTTGTAGTTGTTGTATTGATTCATTGGTTGTCTTATAAAATTCTTCAGGAAAACCGTCTGGTCTAGGTGTTTTATTGTTCTTCTGTTTTTTATAGCGTTTTTTAGTTCCTCTAAAGTTATTTCTTTGTTTAACATTTGTTTATCTTCTTCCTTTATAGTAGGAACTATCGTTTGTTGGAGGTATTACTCAATCTTATCTGTCCCTGTTTCATCCTGCTTATATAAGTTTTCAAAAAATTCCACTACTATATCTTTTATGTTTTCATTATTTTGTAAACTTCCTACTTTGTCTTTTAATTGATGGATCACTCTACTTCCTCTCTCTTTCTTAATCTTATATGCGAGCCACCTGCCTGGTTTGTTCGCATTTTCAAAGTGTGATTATTTCGCGAATTTAAGGTTTCTGGCATATTCCATTTGATCTATTCAATTTAATTTATGTTTAGATTTCGCTAGTAATTCTTCTATCTCTTCATTTCCTGGTTTTCCCTGTGCTCTACTTTCTAGTTGTTTCATTTCTCTTAATATGTTGTTGTATTGCTGCCTTTTTCCTTTATTTATTTTTTTGCTGTGTAAGATATTATTAAACCCCTAGAGTATGCTTTAAGGGTATCCCACAGATTCTGCATGGAGATTGGTTGTTTTCTATTTTCTATTAAAAATAATCCCAATTCTTTTTCTATCATTTGTATGTATTGGTTATCTTGCAGCAATTGTGTATTAAAGGTCCATCTTTTATTAATTTGTTTTGTATTTATCCATGATATCTTAATGGGATTGTGATCAGCCCAAATGCTTGGTGTAATTTCTATTTTTTCTACTTTTTTGCTAAGCTCACATGATGTAAGTGCCATATCTATCCTTGTATATGTTTTATGTGGATGAGAGTAGAATGTAAATTGTCTATCTTTTGGATGAAAAGTTCTCCAGAGATCAATAAGGTTAAGTTCTTCCACCATATCAAAAAAGGTTTTTGGTAGTGTGGTCTTCCTGGTCTGTTTCTTTTCCCCCCCTGCATGATCATTTATCCCATCAACTATTCCATTAAAGTCTCCAATTATACATATCTTTTTATAATCTGTCTGCAATATTTTTATATGTAATTTCTTTTAAAAATTCTTTTTGTTCCTTATTTGGGGCATATATGTTTATAATCAGAATAATTTCATTTCCTATTTCTATTTCTACCATTAATACCCTTCCCTTGGGATCACTGTGTATTTCTTTACTTTTAATTTCCTTCTTAATATATATTGCTACTCCTCTTTTCTTTTTGTCTGTTGAGGATATATATAATTTGCCTAGTTTTGGATATTCTAAGTATTTCCTGTCATTTCCCTTAATATGGGTTTCCTGTAAGCATATAATATCTATTTTTTGTTTGACTAATTTTGCTAATGTTTTTTTCTCTTAACCGTGTCATTTAATCCTTGAATGTTAAGTGATATCAATTGGATTTCTCCCTGCATTTTCCTGTTTCTCTTATCTATACTTAGTTTTAGTTTCCTTTATTCGCCTTCTGAGCTCTAGTTCGGACCTCTTTGTTTAGGTTGTTCTTCTGTTTCTTTGGTTTTATCTTCTTTCTCTTCCTCTTCAGATTCCTGTCTTTCCTCTTGAGTTTCTAGTTCTGGTCTCTCACTTGCTTGAGAGTCTTCCTCTACTCCTCCTATTTGTTCAAAAATTTCCAATGCTCTTTCCATATTCTCCACTTTAATCCTTTTCCCTTCCTATGAAATGGACATTCCTTCAGGAATTTGCCATCTGAAGGGAATATTTTTCCTATTAAGTAAATTGGCCAGAAATCTATATTCTTTTCTCTGCTCCCTCACACATCTCGGTATTTGTTTCAGAACAATTATTTCCTTTTCTTTATAAACGATGGTCTCCTCCCTTGTTGCTATATAAACTAAGTCTCTAATTTTTTTCCTTGCGAATCTAACGTGGATTTCCCTTGGGAGATGGTGGCGTTTAGCATAGTTGGTATATACCCGGTAAATTTCATCGATTTCGTTTACATCATCTTTTTTATCTCTCTGGAGTACCTCTGCAAATATTCCTGCCATCAACTCTCCCAAATCTTCATCTTTCGTTTCGATAACATTTTGGAATCGTAAATAGAATAAGGAGCGGTCCATTTCCAGATTTATAATTGAGTTTTCCAACTCCTTTTTTGTTGTCGTGACCTTCTGGTCCAAATGTTCCACTTTTTTTTCGTCTTTTCATTTTTAGTTTCTATTAATTGTATTCGTTTCTCATTTTTTAAGATTGCCCCCTGTATTGATTCCATTTTTACTTCTAATTTTTGAAAATTATTATTTCTCTCTTTTTGATTCGCAGCCATTGTCTCCTGGAGCTTCAACATAGTCTCCTGCATCATAATTAGAGTAGTATTCATAGACTGAATCAGGGGTACATTACTGACTTTTTCAGTAGTCAGCATTTCATCGATTGAACGCTGGCTAGATGTAGTGGGAGTAGATACAGTCGGGTTGGAGGCTGCCTTTTTCCATGTTTTTAAGGTTGTAGTAGTTATGGTAGACATTTCGTTAATTATTTTACTTTGTTCCCCTAGTATTTTGAATATTCTACCCTAGATTACCATTCAATACTATTGGCACATAAATTATCTATTTATATTATCACAAAGATTACTTTTCAATTCCTTATCTCTTACTATTTATCTCCAATCATCCAATAAACTTAATCATACAGTATTATTATAATATAGCAACCTCTTATTTCCTAAAATTGTAACAAAATAGTAATATCTCTAAAACCTTAATGGTATATCTCTATATTCTTTTTTGTATTATCTATATATACTGTTATTCTATATGTTTATATTATTATCTTGTAAATATATTCTATACTATTATTATTATAATTCTAATAAATCTTAACAAATAAATTCACTATAAGGTTTTAACAATCAACACTTCCTACTTAAATATAGTTACTTATAAAGCAGAAGGAGAGATGAGAAAAGTTCACAATAATGAAAGGAAAAAGAAAAAGAAAAGGAAGGAATTAGAAAAGAAAAGTGAAAGAAAAGGAGAAAAGGGAGGGTTCAAAGATTCAGGTTCAAATTCAATAAGAATAAGTTACAGTAAAGTGTGCTCAGAAGGTGTACAATAATATCGTTACTTTATAAATTTTTCCAATTTATAAATAGTATAAAACAATTGAAGTGGAGGAGGGTGACAGTATAGATTTTTTTTTCCTTTCACCTTAGTTATGTCCAGTCTGATTTAGCAATCTTTTCCAGCAATTTTTATAGTTCTTAGAGATCGGTATTAGTCAGCAAAATTGTTCCAGTATGGAGTCTAGCCTCTGAGTCTGTCTTTTTCAAACTTCGACTCCAACTTCCGCTTCACTGCTTTACTCCTCAAATCTCTATTTTCAAGAGTCCCATAGACCACCGATCTTAGTTTCTTTCAAAATCCAATTTTAGTCTTTACACGGTTCACTATATTCAATCCTCCTTCTTCTTTCCTTTTCGATAGCTATCCAATTCCAGTCCAAGTTTCTCCGCTTTCAATTTGGCACACTTGCAAAATGTCTTTCTGCTCTTTCTTTCACTGACCGCTTAGTTCAATTAGGAGCGTTACTTTGTAGCCACTGTGCTTTCACTTTCTAGCTTCTCGCTGGGCTCCTATACATCAGGAAATCTAGTATCCTTTTAAGTTAATCCAATGTAGAATGCTCGAAATACTTAGCTTCCTCTGCTATGCGACTCTCTGGAGCTTCAGACCTGCCATGCTAGACAGCCTGCATAGGCGATTCGGTCCTGGATTAGGGAGAGCCCCTTGCAGCGCCGGGCAGCTGCCCTCCACCACGGCGACACCCGGGACACCTCTCTTCGTCCGCATCTTCTTCCTCCTACCTCGCTCCGCGATGTCACTGGAAGTCCTCTTTTCATTAGTTAATATTACCTCTTGGATTGTCCCCATTCTTTCATCAAGTTTTTCCATCCTATCGTCTACTTTTTTAATATTCTCTTTCACTTCTCCCATATTTCCTCTCATTTCTGTATAGTGTTTATCCATCGCTTCCTGCATTTTAAGCATAGTTTCTTGAATCGATGTCAGTGTGGTCTGCATATCTCCTGCGGTATTGTCAATAGAACATTGACCAGCTGAGGATGGGATAGTGGGAGTTATTTTTTCCCCTGTCTTATTAATAGTCGTGGTTGTGCTAGTCATCTTTAGTACGGCCCAGAGCATATACCACTGTACCATATATCGAATCTTAATCCTTATTAAGAAGTTAAATAAATTAAATTAACTTGAGTAAATTTATTTCTATAGTTACAAGTTCTTAGTAATTAATTAATATATTATACTATAGCACTATTAATATATACTGTAATTAGGGCAATTCAGTAAATATTAATGGATAATATGATATATAACACTAAGAATATGTAACTCAAACGAATCAGTTAATATAAATATATAAATAGGACCTTTCAATTAATATAAATATATACAATAAATCATTTCATTAATTATGTCAGTATAAATAACTTTAAGTTAGATAGTTTAAGTCAATTAATTTAATCACCCAGATGTCTTCTTGCCATTTTCAATTCTCTCTCAAGACTTTCTCTTTACCCTTCTCTTATTTTCTTCTACTTTCACGAACTTTCTTCACTTACTTTCACTTTCTTATAGTCCACCTCAGACCTGGAGTTATCCAATTCTTCTTTTAGTTCTTCTTTTAGGTCTTCTTCTTTTAGTTCTCCACACCAATCAATATATTGTCCCGTGCTCTTTATGCGTTTTTTTTACACTCCAGATTCCAAACTTTTAATAAAAATAATAATAACAACAGAGTTGGAAGGGACCTTGGAGGTCTTCTAGTCCAACCCCCTGCCTAGGCAGGAAACCCTACACTACTTCAGACAAATGGTTATCCAACATCTTCTTAAAAACTTCCAGTGTTGGAGCATTCACAACTTCTGGAGGCAAGCTGTTCCACGGATTAATTGTTCTAGCTGTCAGGAAATTTCTCCTTAGTTCTAAGTTACTTCTCTCCTTGTTTAGTTTCCACCCATTACTTCTTGTTCTACCTTCAGGTGCTTTGGAGAATAGTTTGACTCCCTCTTCTTTGTGGCAACCCCTGAGATATTGGAACACTACTATCATGTCTCCCCTGATCCTTATTTTCATTAAACTAGACATACCCAGTTCCTGCAACCATTCTTCATATGTTTTAGCCTCCAGTCCCCTAATCATCTTTGTTGCTCTTCTCTGCACTCTTTCTAGAGTCTCAACATCCTTTTTACATCGTGGCGACCAAAACTGAATGCAGTATTCCAAGTGTGGACTCCAAGATCCCTCTCACAGTTACTATTGTTGAGCAAGGTACCACATATATTGTAGCTGTGCATTTTGTTTTTCTTGCCTAAATGTAGAACCTCACTTTTTTCACCATTGAATTTCATTTTGTTTGATAGCACCCAATGTTCAAGTCTGTCAAGATCCTTCTGTATCTTGAGCCTATCTTCTGGAGAGTTGGCTATTCCTGCTAGTTTGGTGTCATCTGCAAATTTGATGAGTTCCCCATCTATCCCCTCGTCCAAGTCATTGATGAAGATGTTGAAGAGTACTGGGCCTAAAACAGAGCCTTGGGGTACTCCACTGCATACTTCCCTCCATGTAGATGCAGTTCCATTGAGCACTACACGTTGAGTGCGGTTGGTTAGCCAGTTTTGAATCCATCTGGTGGTGTTGCTGTCCATCCCACATTTTTCTACTTTATCTAGTAGTAGGTTATGGTCTACTTTATCAAATGCCTTACTGAAGTCCAAGTAAACCACATTGACAGTATTTCTCTGGTCCACTAATTTTGTCACTTTGTCAAAGAATGCAATAAGATTAGTCTGGCATGATCTGTTTTTGACAAACCCATGTTGGCTTTTGGTTATTACTGTGTTTGCTTCTAGGTGTTCATTGATTCGTTGCTTGATTATCTTTTCCAAAATCTTCCCTGGTATTGAGGTCAGGCTGATAGGTCTGTAGTTTCCTGGATCTGTTTTTTTCCCTTTTTTGAAGATGGGAACTACATCAGCTCTTTTCCAGTCCTCTGGCAGTTCCCCGGTGCTCCAGGATCTTTAAAAGATATAGTTCAGTGGTTCTGAGATCTCGTCTGCCAGTTCCTTCAGAACCTTGGGGTGTAATCCATCTGACCATGGTGATTTGAATTCGTCTAGGGTAGACAGGTGTTCCCTTACCATTTTCTTCCCTATTTTAACTTGTGTTCCTAATATGTTTTTTGTGATGCTTTTTTTGATAGGTTGGACTGTTTTTTCCCTTTGTGTAAACACAGATGCAAAAAATGTGTTAAGTAGCTCTGCTTTCTCCCTGTTGCTTGTCACTTTCTTGCCACTTTCTCCCTGCAATGGACCAATTGTTTCCTTGACTTTTTTCTTGTTTTTAATATGTTGGAAGAAGCTTTTTTTGTTACTTTTTACTTTTGTCGCAAG
Organism: Diadophis punctatus similis; assembly: GCA_023053685.1. Lineage (NCBI taxonomy): Eukaryota > Metazoa > Chordata > Lepidosauria > Squamata > Dipsadidae > Diadophis > Diadophis punctatus. Next base: position 331,862 of record JALIGW010000064.1, read on the forward strand.
CCTTTGTTCATTGTGAGCCTTAGCTTTCCTCACTTCATCTTTACAGGCTCGGGCTATTTGCTCGTATTCTGCCTTAGTTATTTCCCCTTCTTTCCACTTTTTATACTTGTCCTTTTTGTCTTTCAATTTGTCAGAGAGTTCTTTATGCAGCCATGCTGGTTTCTTTTGAGACCTATTATTTTTCTTCTTCATTGGTATTGTGCTAGTCTGGGCTTTTATAATCTCACTTTTCAAAATTTCCCAAGCTTCTTGAGTTGTTTTCCCCATGAGGATTCTCATCCATGGAATCTTTCCCAAGTTCTCTCTAAGTTTATTGAAATTAGCTCTCTTAAAGTCCAAGACTCTAGTTTGATTTTGTTCTACTGCTTGTGTTTGCATAATGTTGAATTCCAATATTGCATGATCACTTGCCCCCAAGGTTCCTGTAGCTTCAACACCTTCTATCATTTCATCTCTGTTAGTGAGAATTAAGTCCAATATAACTGATCCCCTTGTTCCCTTCTCTACTTTTTGGGTAACAAAGTTGTCTGCTAGGTTTGTTAGGAACCTGTTGGATCTTCCACTTGGTGCAGAGTTTGTCTCCCAGTTGTTGTCAGGGTAGTTAAAATCCCCCATTACTATTGTGATGTGCTTCCTACATACCTTAGTTAGGTGACTAGCAAAAAGTTCATCTACTTCCTCTGTTTGGTTGGGTGGTCTGTAGTATAGACCTATGCCAATGTCATTTCGCCCCCCTTTAATATTGACTCAAATGCATTCGAGATGATTTTCATTATTGTTGTGCTCTATTTCTGTAGAGATGTAGTTATTTCTTACATATAGTGCAACTCCACCTCCTCTTTTATTTGGTCTGTTTCTTTTAAATAATTTAAATCCCTCTAGCTGTATATTCCATTTGTCAGTTTCATCCCACCAAGTTTCCGTAATGGCAACTATATCATATCTTCCCTCATTTACTTGAATTTCTAATTCTCCCTGTTTATTCCTCATACTCTGTGCATTGGTGTATAGACATTTAAGTCCGTTTTGATTGACCCTGTGTTTATTGTCTACATAACCTGTGTTGTGCCTGACTGCCCCTACTTTCTTGCCACCTGTTTGATTAGTGCACATGGTATGGCACTCACTATTAAATGCTTGGCTTTGCTTGACATCTATGTTGTGTGCACTGTTAACCCTATTAATTTTAGATTGCTGGGGACAGAAATTATCTGTATCAATTAATTCTCTGTCCCCGCTGTTCAGTTTAAATGCTTATCCAGGAAATCTGTGAATTTAATACCAAGTAGCTCAGTCCCTTTCTTTGATGGATGCAAACCATCTCTTTTGTACAGTTTTTCATTGGACCAGCTGCAGACATCATGACTAATAAAACCAAAGCCTTCCCTTACACCACTCCTTTAGCCACACATTAAACTCTGCTACACGTTGGCTTTTCCCTTTTTTTTCTTTATATACTGGTAAAACCTCTGAAAAGTTAAGCCTACAACCTATACTACTAAGTTCATACCCCAAGCTCTGGAAGTCATTCTGCACAGAAAGTACATCTTTTTGGGACAGATCATTTGTGCCAAGATGTATAATAGCATCAACATCACAGTCCTTACTGGCATTCTTGACAATCTTAAGAATGCGCCTCTTGTCTCTGCTGGCAGTAGCACCTGGCAGACACCTGACCTCTTTCAAAACCTCGATATCCTTTCCTAAACTTACATCCCTTACAATTGAATCACCAACCAGAAGGTGGCTTCTCTTTTTGGATACCTTGCTGCTCTTGTGTGACTGATGTGTAATACCTGATTCATACTTTCCACTTTCCAAAATAAGTTCTTCATCTTGGACCACGATCCCCTGCTTATTTGAGTTATCATTATCACAATTACCTTGACCTGTTGCTTTAGTGTCCCTATTAAGGTTAGCAAGGGCACTATATCTGTTATGCTGGGACACAGCAAAAGCTTTGTGTTTATGGTTCACAGCTCTCACCCTGCCAGATCCCACAGTTGTCCATACTGCCCTTCTCCTGCAGGATCTTTGTGGTAGAGGGGGCTGATAGTGCGGCAGCTCGTTAGAGAGGAATGGCTGAATTTGGCACCTAATTTCTGCTTGCAGAGCACAGATTAAAGATTCTAGATAGGTAATATGTCCACATAGACTAGTAATTTGTTTAAAAAGAGGACAGTATCCAAATTTGAAAAGAGTACTTTGAAACACAGCTGTAAAACAATTATTACACTGAACTAAGCCAGTCATTTTGAAATAAAATAAAATCACAATCTCAAGTACAGTAACCCTGAATGTATTATTACTATTTTTGGTTTATAGTTATATGATTTGCGTGCCGTTAGGCGTGCAGGCCGCTACCTTTCTCCTCTTTCTCTCAGTCAGATTCACAAGTTTCAGCCAGGAGCCCCACCCCCAGCTTCTGTGAATTTAAACTGTAATGGAAGAAGTTGTTTTCCTACCTTTCTTTCTCCTCTTTCTCTCAGTCAGATTCACAAGCCTCAGCCAGGAGCCCCACTCCCAGCTTCTGTGAATTTAAACTGTGAATTTAAACTTTCTCTCACAAATCCCCTTTGTTCGTTCCACGTTGAAACTCCGGATTCTGTAGTCTTCAATCCAAGATGTCTGCCTCCGTCACTGTCACTTTCTTTACCACCAAACTCCAAACTCAAATCCTTCTCCCTGTACGAACAGCCCTTTTCCAGTCCACTCACCACCATAAATCAGTTCACATGGCTGGGTATCAATTAATCTCTCTGCTGTCAGCTCCAATGTTCGAAATATCCCAAGCTATTCGACGCTCGCGTTTTCCTCCTTCCTCCTACGATCGCCGACTTGTGTTATCTCTTTCTCTTTCCTCGAAGTCGCCGCTTTTTCAGCTTAGGGAGTCACTCGCCTGTCAGCTTTCACTTGCCATTTATCATTATATCACTGAAGATCCTTCGTTCTCTTTCTCCACAAAATCCAAAAGCTGCTTTACACTTTTTTTCCCTTCATAGATCAGGCCGTCGCGTCTCTAGACCTGGCCATGACAGCCGGTTTCTTCTGTGCCGGAATCAAGGGGTTTTTCCTGCTTCAGCGGGGGATCGCTCCTCTCCCTGCCGTCCCTGGTATATTCCCCTCTAATTAAATTACCCCTCCAGGGCTTCACCTTGCCTTGTTCGGTTTCCAAGCGCAGAAAATCGGGCAGTTCGAAGAGAGCTCTGTTCTCCTGCTCCGCACCGTCATGCAGACCTGGAAGTTCTCCCTGCCTGCTCTCTATGATCACTGCTGCCACTCCGGGAACTCGACCCGCAGAGTTCGGCGCTCCGGGGGAAGGAGGCTCAGCTGCGACACAGCTTCCCGCCAGCGAAGCGGAGCGAGAGGCGCGAAAGCCACCAATGGCCGGCGGGCCGGCAGCCCCCCGCGTGGGGAGAGGGCCAGGCCCAGCCGCCCCATGGCAGAGCCCGCGGCGCTTACCTGGGCAGGCCAGTGTGGGTAGCCCTTTATCTTGCCGAAGACCAGGTCACCGCACTTGTAGTTGCGCGGCCAGCCGGAGCGGGACATGGCGCGGGCGGCGAGGCCGATGCAGCCCCTGCTGAGGCCACCCTGGCCGAGCGATCACTGCAACTCTGCAGCAACAGGCACGCTGGGGCCGCCTTGCCTGCTTTGACTCCATGTGCTGCGCTTGGAAGGGGCTGCCGCCACTTTCCGTCCCCGCCTGGCTTCACACGTCTGCCTGTGCCAGCCTGCCCTCCCGGAGCACTGCCGCTGTTTGCTTTCTTCCTTCTCACACCGCGAAACAAAAGTGAATGGCGGCAGGGTTGCTTCGGGAGGGCAGGCAGCTCCAGCCCGAAGTGGCAAGAAGGCTGCCTTACGCGCAAATGTGGCACAAAGGTACAGGGCCACTTTCCTCCTGCACTAAGGCTCGGCGACCCTCCTCCTCCTCCCCCTCCTTCTCTTCTCGTGCATGGGGGGGACATAGCAAGGCAATGGCCGGAGCCTTAGTGCAGGAGCGAAGCTGGCCGCTCACTTGAGGGTTTTAACAGGATGCAAATGGATGCGGCGTTTCTCCTGCACTAAGGCTCTGGCGAACCTCCTCCTCCTCCCCCTCCTCTCATGCGGGGGGGGGACACGCCAAGGCGATGGCTAAAGCCTTAGTGCAGGAGAGAAGCTGCGTCCTTTTGCATTCTGTTAAAACCCTCAAGCGAGTGGCCTTGCCATGTCCCCCCCCCCCCCGGCATGAGAAGAGAAGGAGGGGGAGGAGGAGGTGGTTCGCCGAAGCCTTAGTGCAGGAGCAAAGCGGCCCTGTACCTGCCTTCGCTTCCTGCCGCTTCAGGATGGAGCTCGCGTCCTCCACACTCGGCCGAAGAGCTGCGGGGGAGTGGGGAGGAACGACACGGCAAGGCGATGGCCGGAGCCTTAGTGCAGGAGAGAAGCCGCATCCTTTTGCATCCTGTTAAAACCCTCCTTAAGCGAGCGGCTGGCTGCCCTGCGCACCCGTGACAGACAGACACGGGTACATACACATACACACACACACACACACACACACACGGGGAGAGAAAAGAAAAGAGACAAAGAAAGAGAAAGAAAGAGAAAGAGAGAGAGAAAGAAAGAGGAAGGGAGAGAGAGACGAGACGAGACGAGACGAGACGAGACGAGACGAGAAGAGAAAACTTATGACCACAATTGAGCCCAAAATTTTGGTTGCTAAGCAAGAGCGTTGGTGAGTTTCACCACATTTTACAAGTTGGCCATGCCCACCCGGTCAAATGACCACCAAGCCATGCCCATAGAACCGGTAGGGGAAATTTTTGGATTTCACCACTGCTTCTTTCCTCAGCTATACAGCCATTTTGCTTTCTTGCATTTCTTTTTCTTTGGGATGGTTTTAGTTGCTATGTCTTGTACAATGTTGCGAACCTCCATTCATAGTTCTTCAGGCACTTTGTCTATCAGATCTAATTCCTTAAATCTATTTGTCACCTCTACTGTATATTCATTAGGGATATTCAATGTAGACTCCTCATTTGGATTGAGGAGTCTAACATTATTGGTGCAGAGCAGATTGGGTTTAAAGCGGGCTGTGCCACTTTGGACCACTGTTTTGTCTTAGCACACCTGGTTGACAAATACGCTATTACACCAGGTGGCAAACTCTTCACTGCTTTTATCGATTTAAAGGCAGCGTTTGACTCAGTCCCTAGAGAACTGCTGTGGTCAAAACTGCACAAAAGTTCTATTGACAGACGTCTTTTGTTCTTAATTAGATCTTTGTATAATCAGACCTCTAGCCAGGTTAGGTGCGGCTTGCAGGGAGAACTTTCAAATCCTATCCCGATTGCGAGCGGAGTTAGGCAGGGCTGTGTCCTGGCCCCTTTTTTGTTTAATTTATTATTATCCGACCTGGCCTCTTACATTGCACGCATTGAGTCAAACGCCCCAAAGTTGTCAAATACGAAGATTCCGCTTCTTCTTTATGCTGACAATGCGGTCCTTCTATCACAATCAAGGCTCGGTCTAAAAAGATTACTTTCTGCATTTGGGGCCTACTGTGTTGAGAACCATTTGTCTATTAATTATGACAAATCCAAGGTATTGGTGTTCTCCAGAGCCCGGAAACTATACAATTGGGCTATCAATGGTAATGTTGTTAGGCAGGTTTTCCATTTTAAGTCTCTAGGTATTCAATTCCAGAACACTGGTGCTTGGACTAAACATCGAACCCAGGTGCTGAATTCGGCCTCCTGTAGCCACCAGCAGATTATAAGATTCTTTTTTACCCAAGGGGGCCAGTTTATTCCTTCTGCTCTGCGTATATTTAAAGCCAAAACCTTGGCCCAAACTCTTTATGGAATTCCCATATGGATTTGAGGCTTCAAGGATTGTATTGAAAGAACCCAGGCTGTTTTTCTTAGGAAACTTCTGGGTCTTCCTCCTTGTGTTGGATCTGCTTCAATGTACCTGGAACTGGGCATTCGTTCAGTCGAATGCATGGCGTGGATTAACACCTTTAAATGGTTTCGGGTGCTCTTTTTGGCAGTCCCTGGTAGCTACCTTTCCCTGGTGTTTGCTGACTCTCATACTTCTCGTTGGGAGAGGGAGCTGATGAAGAAACTCCACTTGCTAGCTTTTACAGGGGATGCTCTGGGAGATTATGGTCTCAAGGACGCCCAGTTTAGGGTAGTCCAACGGCTTGTGGACATAGATTTACAATATTTAAGATCCAGAGCCAATAAAACCTGCTCCCCTTTGATCTTCAGCCATTCTAATAATTATGGATTGAGGATGGCTTCATATTTCTATACTCTAACCATCCCCAAGTATAGAAGAGTCTTTTCCCTAGCCCGTTTTAATGTTTTGCCCTCAGCACTACTCGACGGGCGATTCAAGAGGCTCCTGATTAGTGAGCGACTATGCCCGTGATAGGGCGGAGGTTGAAACTGTGGAGCATGTCTTATCATACTGCCCTATGTATAACACAGCCAGAATTAAATTATTGTCTCTTCTTGGAACTGATCCATCTGGTTCTAAGGCTAGTAATTTGGCCTTATATTGTCTAGGGGAGGACTCCTCCTATATTACTTCTCAGGTTTCAAAATTTTTCTTAAGAGCTGTAACTATTAGAGGAGAACGTTGTAATTCTCTTTAGCCAAGGCTTCTGGTGTTAATTGTTTGTGATTGTATTGTATTGTTTTGTTTTTTTGTTGCACTTGTATTTTGGTCTGTGACTGTAAAATAAAAATTATTATCAGGGATATGATTTAGTTCATACCTCAGTGGCCTAGTGCTTTTCCCTACTTTCTTCAATTTAAGCCTAAATTTTGCAACGAGAAGCTCATGATCTGAGCCAGTCGGCTACTGGTCTTGTTTTTACTGACTGTATAGAGCTTCTCCATCTTTGGCTGCAGAGCACATAGTCAATCTGATTTCTGTGTTGACCGTCTGGTGATGTCCATGTGTAGAGTCGTCTCTTGGGTTGTTGAAAAAGAGTGTTTGCTAATAATAATAGTAGAATAGGTAGAATTACTGGGACATAATAACTTGCTATTTTGCTTCTGTAAAAATTGCTTTGCTCCTGTAAGAATTAGAATTGCCTCTGCCATTTGCTTCTACCAGTGATCTAACTCCTGTTATCTTGTTTTTGTGTACAACTCAGTGCCTGGTGCAGGGTATGTCATGGCCTGGCAGGGTTACATCGGGCAAATACCTGTGTTGCTAAGCACTCAGCTCCCCCGTTCCTTGCTGCACTGCCAAAGGAAGGCCTGGACCAGGGGGGGCAGAATTGGGTACTAAGCTGATGTCTCTGAAGGTATAAAAGGACGCCATACCTTCCCCAAGGTGTGGCCTTTCACTGCATGCTCTTTGTCTGTATGTTGTGGAATGGTCTACCCAGCTCTTCTTTGTACAAATAAAAGCTGTTATTTTTTCCAAGCCTCTTCTTGGGTCTCTCTCTTTGGCATACTGGGGACAAGTACATTTTGGGACCTTACATTTTTCTGGCGCCCAATGTGGGGCTCGAAGGCACTGTTTTCCTTCGAGGTGGCCGCATTTGGCACCTCACAAGCTGAACTCCTTTGAAGTTCAGTGGCCTTCACTATGGTAGACGGAAGAAACCAGCTGGGACCAGTAGTGAAGTCAAGAGCGCTCCCGGCAAATTTGACCCGGTGACTTCAACCTGGTCATTTGCTGGCAGATTACGATTCCAGCCAAACCTGAATGCCTTAAAGAGGCTTGCACCGGAGGTTGTGGAACTGAGCTCTTCTAGGTGAGTAGAATTTTTTTGGGAAGGGAAGGGGAGTGTTGCCTTGTGTGTGTGAGTGACTGAGATGTGGGAAATACCTACTAGAGGTTTGCCTACACTTTGAAAGGAGTGCGAGTGTTGGAATAAGAATTTTTAGATTCAGGGAGGGTTCTGACCAACTCCAAGCCGACGGAAAGGTCAGAGAAATCCCTTAGGAAAAGGGAGGGTCTGGTCAGGCTTCGAGCCGACGGAAAGGTCTGAGAAATCCCCTTAGGAAATATGGGCAACAATATTAGTAGCCTGTATGGAACAAATAACCTAGTAAAAAGAATAGGGCTGTGTTCTCCATTGGGCTGCGTGTTAGCCCACTGGAACACGTTAAAAACATGTTGGGGGGGGGAGTATAAATAAAATTTGTTAAAAATGTATAAATAAAATTTTAAAAAAACCCATGTTGTGGCAGTAAAAGTGGCTTGAAAAATGTCTTTTAAAAAGAAAAATAAATGAAAATTTGAAGGGACAAAACCTCCACAGGTCTGGAAATGTTGTCTAATGGTGTGTGTGTAATAATTTCCAAACCTGCTGTCAGCCCCACCTTTTGGGGCTGCCATTCGGGCGGAGAGAACCTCGCGCTGTTGGGGAAACATCCCGACGTTCGCAGGCCGACAATCACCCTGCAAATACTGGAGATGCCAAATTAAGACGCCGCTTGTCTTCACAACGAGCAGCTGTGCGATCATGGCTTGAGGCACCGAACACCGGGAGTGGGTGGAGTCGCGGGGTGGGGCGCGTTACATGCTAAATAGGTGGAGGGAACACTGGGAAGTTGCTGCTGACAAAGTTCTCATTCATGTAATGATGGTGAGTGCCAGGAGTTGGTGAATTAAAGGATTTTGTGTGCAGGACGAGTGTGTTCGAGCCTTTTTATTCCAACAGCTTTCTGGAACCTGACAGGTTGTCAGCAGCCATATCTAACAAAGAGGTCGAGGTAATGGCAGAGGGGATTGAAGGACGCCTGGAAGCTGGGGAGCTCGCTGAGGAGTCAGTAGTGCTGTCTGAGCCTACTCCAGAGGTGCTACCTTCGCTGTCTGTGGGCCCTGATGTAAGGCCAAAGGAGAGACTAACATTGGAGCCGGTGCCTAAGGGCTTGGATGTGGATGTTGGAGCTGACGCTCCTCAGGACAGGTGCAGACAAGAGGGGGATACTGGAGGTTGGTGGCAGGCTTCTGTGGGTCCTTCTACATATGGGAACCCCCCTCCAGCGCTAACACCCACCAAAAGGCACTTCATCCAGTGGAGAGAGCGACAAATATCTGAAGACGAGTGGAGCTATTCAACAGTGGTAGGAAGCCAGACAATGGACATTATAAGGGAGATGTTTGGGCCTGCTGGCTTCCAGGCTCCTGGAACAGGCATGTGGCGGCAGCCCTCTGAGCCTATGGTGGGAATATCCAGGTACAGAGCAAACCTCCCTGGGCCCCCCTTCCCCTCGTTTTGTTACATCAGAGCCAGGCCCTAGCACTTCAGGTTTGGGTCCACAGTTCGCCGGGCCCATACCAAACAGGCCTAGTCATAGGGCCCCACCTGGACAAAGCGTTCTGGAGGACATACTGGGCAAGGTATGCATTTTGGGTCAGGTCCGGGTGGACAGGGGCAGGGTCCAGTGGTCCGCCGGGACCCCCCTGCAATGAAAATGATGTTTGACGGCAACCCAGATAAGTTTGCTCTGTTTATGGGTCAGGTGGTCGACCATGTTGATAGATACGATCACCTATATAATTCCCAGTGGGCTATGGTGATGGCCGTAGCAGCCGTGTTGTAGGGCGAGGCGGCCGAATGGGTGGCTGACCTATACGGGAATCATGCAGCGGAGTTGGGGGACATAGGCCTTTTCCTCGCAGCATTACAGGAAAGGTTTGAAGAAACCACCCGTGGTCAGCAAGCAGAGGGGGAGCTGATGTCAGCCAAGCAAAGGGGCAGGCCAGTGGTGGACTATATACGCCAGTTTAGACGCTTGGCGGGCAAGGTACGCGGCTGGCCAGAGAAACTGCTAGTCCATCAATTCAAGACAGGGTTGGATAGGCAGTTGAGACAAGCGTGTGTGACCCACGGATTGCCCCTACGTCTTGTTGCTTGGATGCAAGCCGCGACAGAAATTGATGCTGAATTGCGCCGAGATTATTGGTCTCGACTAGACTGGGTCCCTAGGCAGAGGGGTGGCTCATCACCAAGACCGAGCAGGGGATCGCCTGGGATGCAAACTTACTGATTACTGATTACTGATGCAGCACCTGTGGAGGTGGAGGATTCCAGTTCTAGCGATGACGAGCCAGTGGAAGACCCCATGGTAAGCGACCCTGTACGGCCCTTCCTTATTCAGGTGAAGATTAAGACAGCTACAAAAGTGCAGGAGTGCCAGGCTTTAGTGGACTCTGGATGCACTAGATGTCTTATGAGTTCTGATATGGCATCTCAATTGGGCCTATGACTTAGGAAGTTAGCCACTCCCATTCGCTTCGAGCAAATCGGTCATTATGGGGAGGGGGAGATACGGCGGGAGCCAAGGGGTGGGCCGCACTCGGAGAACTAGGACTCGCTACTTGCAAGCGATTCCATGTTCTAACCCCTTGGAGTCAACTCGAAGGCCTGGGGACCAGGGTTGTCAGGGCCCTGGGCTCAAGCTGCTGCTGCTGAATGCCAAGTCAATTGTCAACAAGGCCCCCCTCGTTCGGAATCTTATCCTAGAAGAGGGAGCCGACCTGGCATGTATAACCGATACCTGGCTGGGCCCTGAGGGAGGTGTTCCCCTCTCGGAAATATGCCCAGACAGGTTTCAGGTGCAGCATCAGTCTCGACCAAAGGGAAGGGGTGGCGGAGTGGCAGTTATCATCCGGAAGGGTCTGTTACCTCGTAGGATCCCTGCGCCGGAGATTGTCGGTTGTGAGGCTCTCCTTGTGAAGTTGGACCTAGGGGTTCAGGTGGGCCTATTGCTCACGTACCTGCCTCCCAGCTGCGTGTCAATGGCCCTGCCCACGCTGCTCGAGGCAGTAGCCGGCCTGGCAGTGGAGTTCCCCAGACTCATGGTGCTGGGGGATTTTAATCTGCCATCGCTGGGCGATTCCTCTGATGCGGAGCAGGAGTTCATGGCTTCCATGACAACCATGCACCTGTCCCAGGTAATTCAAGGTCCGACTCACAGGGAGGATCACACACTCGACTTAGTATTTCTCTCTGGGCAGTGGATCAATGATCTGGAATTAAGGGGTTTAGTCATCTCTCCCTTGTCACGGTCAGATCATTCTCTATTAAGGTTGGACTTTTCCACGCCACTCCCTCACCGCAGGGAGGCAGAACCGACTAGGTGGTTCCGCCCCAGGTGCCTAATGGACCCGGAAGGGTTTCAGAAGGAGCTTGGGGATTTACCTGAATCCCTGGTACACAATTCCTCCGAAGCCATAGTAGCTGCCTGGCATAGGGCGGCATCGGGGGCTTTGGATAGAATTGCGCCTTTGCGACCTCTCCACGGCAGTGGATCCCGGAGAGCACCTTGGTTTACTGAGGAACTCCGGGAGATGAAACGCCAGAAGAGATACCTAGAGTGACAATGGAGGGCCAGTAAATCCGAATCCGACCGAACACTACTAAGAGCCTTTATTAGGACTTACCTAGTGGCGATAAGGGCGGCAAATGTTCGCATTTTTCCGCTCTTATCGCATCCGCAGATTCTCGCCCAGCCTCCCTTTTTAGGGTGACCCACTCCCTTCTCAATGGGACGGGGACGGAGGAACCACTTCAAGGGAAAGCTGAGGAATTCGTAGAGTTTCTGGTGGATAAAATCACTCAGATTCGGATAGACCTGGACTCCAATTGGGCAAAGCAAGCCGAGATGACGGGGGCAGATCTTAGCCCCATTTTATGGGAAGAGTTTGATCTGGTGACCCCTGAGGAAGTGGACAAGGCCATTGGAGCGGTAAGCTCTGCCACTTGTATGCTGGATCCATGCCCCTCATGGCTTGTTTCGACAAGTAGGGAGGTGACACGAGGTTGGTTCCAGGAGTTAATCAACGCTTCTCTAAGTGAGGGGTTCTTCCCCCAGCCTTTAAAGGTTGCGGTGGTGAGGCCCCTCAAGAAGCCATCCCTCGACCCAACTGACCTTAAAAACTATCGACCAGTCTCCAACCTCCCCTTTATGGGGAAGGTGGTGGAGAAAGTGGTGGCGCTGCAACTCCAACACCTCTTGGATGAAACGGAGTATCTTGACCCTTTTCAGTCGGGTTTCAGGCCCGGTCACAGCACAGAAACTGCCTTGGTCATGCTGATGGATGATCTCTGGCGAGCCCGAGATGGAGGTTGCTCCTCCATCTTGGTGCTACTTGACCTCTCAGCGGCTTTCGATACCATTGACCATGGTATCCTTCTGCGACAGCTCGGGGAGATGGGAGTGGGAGGCACCGTTCTGCGGTGGTTCTCCTCCTATCTCTCTGACCGGTCGCAGTCGGTGTTGGCTGGGGGACAGAGGTCGACCCCGAGACCCCTCATATGTGGGGTTCCTCAGGGGTCGATTCTTTCCCCTATGCTCTTCAATATCTACATGAAACCGTTGGGTGAGATCATCCGTAGGCATGGGGTGAGGTTCCAACAGTACGCTGACGACACTCAGCTGTACATATCCACCCCATGCCAATTCAGTGAGGCAGTTGATGTGATGTGCCAGTGTCTGGACACTGTAAGGGTCTGGATGGGGGTTAACAGGCTCAAAATCAACCCAGATAAGACCGAGTGGCTTTGGATGTTGCCTCCCAAGGACTTTGACATCTGTCCCTCCTTGGTTCTGGGGGGGGGGGAATTTGATCCCCTCAGAACGGGCTCACAACTTGGGGGTCCTTCTGGATCCACAGCTAAAATTGGACCAACATCTAACAGCTGTGGCCAGAGGGACCTTTGCACAAGTCCGTCTTGTGCACCAGTTGCATCCTTTCTTGGATCGGGAGGCACTACTGACAGTCACTCACGCCCTTGTTACCTCACGCCTCGACTATTGCAATGTACTCCACATGGGGCTACCCTTCAAGAATGTTCGGAGACTACAGCTAGTGCAGAATACGGCAGCGCGTGTGGTGATGGGTGTCCCTAGATACACCCATGTGACACCCATCCTTCGCGAACTGCACTGGCTGCCCATAGGGCTCCGAGCACAATTCAAGGTGTTGGTGATTACCTTTAAAGCCCTACATGGCTTAGGACCAGTTTACCTCCGAGACCTTCTCCAACATACCTCCCTAAGACCGATTAGAGCCCACAGAGTTGGTCTGCTGGTGGTCCCGTCAGCCAAACAATGTCGGCTGGCGGGCCCACGAACGAGGGCATTCTCTGTGGTGGCACCAGCTCTCTGGAATACACTACCCCCGAGATCCGCATAATTCCCACCCTGCCAGCCTTCAGAAAAGCATTAAAAACATGCCTTTGTCGACAGGCCTGGGGCCAATGATTTTAATATAACACCGATTATTCTTGGCCCCATGAGTGCATTATTGGATTTTTAAATTGTGGTTTTTTTAAATGCTTTTAAATGTTTTAATTGTTCACATTATTTTAATCTTGCTCTTAAATCTTTTAACTGTTTTTTAGATTCTGTATTTAATATGCTGTGAGCCACCCAGAGTCCCTTTGGGAGTTGGGCGGCAAACAAATCTATTAAATAAATAAATAAATGAAATGGATGGTTCTGTGCTTGGCGGTCAGCCGGCAACACATATAACCGAACAACTTTTCTTAGAAATCGGACCCCAACAACAACAGATCCGGTTTGTCGTAGTTCCACGCATAACAGAAGCCATACAGTATGTCAGGCCGAAGCCACCTATGACAACTTTGGCCTGCCACCTGTTATGCACAGAATGTAGTTCTGCTGTGGGAACTTAGGAGGGGCTGTTGCATGAGGGTTGTAGAGACGTAGCCAAAACACATTCTTTTAGACTCTCAAGGTCATCCTTTGTCCAGCACCTGCCCGGAAGCTGATGGGAGTGGAGGACAACGCTGGCAGACGATGAATGGTCAACGTGATGAACTTGTGGGTGTGGGGATAAGGAAATGAACTTTAAACTGGGTGGAGAAACCCTTGTCACTTTAGATTCGGGTTTCTCACAGCTGTGCCAACATGGCTCTCTTAATAAATTGGAACTTTGAGGGATGCTTTGCCTCGGACTCTGATTTAGTTTTGGATGCTATTTGGAACCCTGACACTAACCCGAATCTCTCTTTTAAAAAATTTCATCCAGCTACCCCAAGGCGCGGGGCGCTGTCCGGGGTCCTGAGCCCCTGCACCGACCTGGCGCTGGGTGGTGCGAAGACTCAGGGAAGATGGAGGAGGAGGAGCAAGCCGCTGGAGAACAGGGGGAGGACGACTTACTGAACGCTTCCTAATCCGCTATTATCCACCCCAGGATTTTGCGACTGCCATGGGGTCCATGGAGAAGGAAGCCCAGTTTGGGGCTAGGCGTAAACAGCCGGCCCCTGAGCCCCTCTCTCAGCCGGAGCGGATTTCTCAAGGTGCAGTTGGGGGCCTGAGTCCTCCCCCCCCAGCGAGCGTGGGAGCCTCGCCTGGGCACGGGGTTAGCCTCGGCCCAAGAGTGGAGACAACAGAAAATCACGCTCACGGGACGCTCCGAAGGCGAGGGATCCCAGCAGCTCTCTCGAAGCCAATCGCTGATGGATCTCCTTGACCAGTTCGGACGCCTAAAAGTAAGTTGGACAAATTTATTTATTTATTTATTTATTTTATTAAATTTATATGCCGCCCAACTCCAAAGGACTCTGGGCGGCTTAACAACATAATACATATTAAAAACATCATCAAACAGTAAAACAATTTAAACAATTTAAAACCCATGCATATCATTTCATGGCCGGATCTCGCCGATTACAACCGCGAGATCAACGGCCCCAGGCCTGCTGGAAAAGCCAAGTCTTTACTGCTTTTCAGAAGGCCAATAGGGTGGGGGCAGTCCGGATCTCCGGAGGTAGCTGGTTCCAGAGAGCCGGGGCAGCCACAGAGAAACTGCGGCAAGTGGGATCCCAGGGGATTTCTCCACTGGGGCAAAGCCTACGTGGACTACCCTTCCTCCCTAACCACGGTGACCCATCAAGGTAGGCTCAGGAGCCCGCAGCTTGGCCAGCAGGGAACATGGGGACCGCCAACTCCAGCCCAGCCGTCGAGCATCGGCCCAATGCCGCCGTGGCAAGCCCCATCGGGCTGGGCTTTCTTCCCCGGAATGGGATGGGCGCAATGCCAATGGACGCCGGGGTCCCCCCTGCAGCCCAACTTTGCACCAGTGCTAGGACCTGCGCCACAGACCCCCGCGATGCTGGGCCGCACATGCCCTGCAGCAAACACAGGGGCCCCTCCCCGCAGACGGGGCTGCCCCGGGAGCAGGACAGCAAATGCAGCTGGGAGGGGGGCTGATTGGAGGGCCCCCACAGCAATTCCGAGCCACGTTTGATGGGGACCCCAAGAAGCTGGCCTATTTCCTCCACCGAGTGTGGGCGTATATGGACAAGTATGGGGCCCAGTTCCAATCAGACAGACAGCTGATTGACAAGATAACCGAGGGGATGAATGAGGGGGAAGCAGCAGAGTGGGTGGTGGAGCTCCATGATGAAGCAGCCCCCGAGCTGGACGATGCAAACAAATTCGTCCAGTTGATGAGGATCCGGTTCCACGATGTGGCCCAACTCGTGGAAGCCGAAGAACAGATTCAGCGATTGAAGCAAGCAGGCCGCCCAGTGAAAGAACTAGTGTGGGAGTTAAGAAGAGCAGCCGGGAAGGTGCGGGATTGGCCCGAATGGCTCCTGGTGCACACGTTCCGAGCCGCCCTGGATCCCGAATTGAAGGAAATCCGCAGAGTCCCTGGGGGGTTCCAGGATTGGTATGCTACCGCCATCACTCTGGACCATGTAGTCTGGGACCGGAAGAAACCTCCCGCAATCCGGCCAGCTCGAAGAACTCTGGGGCATCGGGTCCCCCCAAGACAAGCTGTGGCCCCAAGCCCCGAGCCAACTAAGTGCATGAGGTGCTACCGGTGTGGCCAAGCCGGTCACTGGGCGGCCGAGTGCCTGGCGCCGGCCCCAGTCGCACAACCGAGGGCCAGGCCGCCAATGGGGCAGAAGAAAAAGCCCGCGAAGCCACCGGAGGTGGGACGCTTAGCCCTGGAAGCCGGGGGATCCCCTCCCCCTTCTGACGACGCCGAGACATTGCCAGCAGAGGAATCAACCCCGCGATGGGATGAGGGAGGCAGCAGCGAAGGCGACCCGATGGTGAGTGAAGCAGTTCGCCCTTTCCTCATAAAAGCAAAAGTCACGGTGCCCGAGACGAGGAAGGAGGGGGAGGTAGATGCGATCATAGACACAGGTTGCTCGAGGTGCCTAATCAGCCAGGCAGTAATGGAGAAGCTAGGGATCCACACCCGACCCCTAGCTAACCCCATCCGATTCCAACAACTGGACGGATTGCTAATTGGGGGGCTCCCGCCACTCTCCTCACAGAGTTGGTAGGCTTGCAGATAGGGTGCCACCATGAACTTGTCTGGTTTATAGTAGCCCCAAAGATGTCAGAAGCAATT
Source organism: Diadophis punctatus similis (assembly GCA_023053685.1). Classification (NCBI taxonomy): domain Eukaryota; kingdom Metazoa; phylum Chordata; class Lepidosauria; order Squamata; family Dipsadidae; genus Diadophis; species Diadophis punctatus. The sequence goes on from JALIGW010000064.1 coordinate 348,209, forward strand.
ATCCTGGGGCTTGCCTGGTTGGACAAATGGTCCCCACTATAAAATGGGAAGATGGGTATCGGAAGCTAACCCTGCACATCGGGCCTACACCCCCCTCGAAGGAGCAGGGCCACCAGGAGAAGTTAACAACTCCGGGTGCAAGCGAGCCCCAACCGGCCGCCCCTGCGAGGGAGACCACTCCCCCAGGCTCCCAGCAGGTGCCAGCGGAATACCGAGACCTAGAAGGGATGTTTAGTGAGGAGGACTGCAACTACCTTCCCCCTCACCGGCCTACAGACTGTGCAATAGAATTCGAACCGGGGAGGAAGGCGTGGCCAACGCCGCAATGACACGGTGCTCCCCTGCGCTCCGCGGGGGGAATGCCGATTCCGCGTCATTAGGAGATCCGGTTCAATCGGAACCGGGTCAGAACCACCCAGTTAGGGTGGGGGAAAAGAGGGCATCAGCTGGTGGACTGGGGGAGGCCGCAAACCCCCCAGGGAGCCGGCTTTGTTCCCTTTGGCCTACGGCGAACGGAAGTGACAGTAATTGTCGCTCCTAGCCGCGGCGGCCACATCGAAAGGATTTATAAAAGCTGTTTGGAGTCATCTGGGAAGGAAAAGTTTTAAGCGTTGTGCTGGTGAGTGTGGAAGTCAGAAGAAGCTGGTGAGTGACTTTGCCAGAATAAGTTTTAAAAGTTATCTGGACATATTAAATGGGAACAAAAGGACCGGAAATGAAGAAGCGGCTGTTTTGGCACTTGGAGATTATAGAGTGCAAAGATTCTTTTCTTAAATGGAATTATAACTAGAGCCCAATTGATGGAAGATTTGGAGTTTTGCTTTTCAAGATTTGGAAACTTAGAGGGAAATAACTTGGTTGCTGGAATTGACTTAAAAAACGGAAGAATTGGAATATAATAATAAAAGGCAGAGTTGGGAGTCTGAAACAGGAAGAGCCATCTGCTGGTTGGAGGACTTATTGCAAGCATGGGATATTACAAGAAATAAATGTTTTAACAGCTGTTGTTTATGAATAGAGCAATTTGTTATTGCATAAAAGGAAAACATTCGGACTGAGTTGGACAAGAACTAAATTGGACTGAATTTTAACAACAATAGAATAGCAAGAAACATTTTGATTTGTAATGATTAAATGGAAACTAAAAGGATTTAATTGGTGAGGACTTACTAGAAGATTTAAAAAGCTGCAAAATTTATTACTATAAACAGCTGTAAGGATTATAAAAAATTGGTGACTTGTGATCTTAAGATGGAGAGAATTGATCAGGAAGAACTGGCTGAGTTTATGAAGGACCTTTTTGAAAACTTTAGATGATCTGTACTTAGAATATTTGAGACAGGAAAAAATGAAATGCAAACGGAAAAAAAATGGATAAGAGAGCTGAAGAAAAAAAAAGAATGATGAAAACACTATAAATGATGAAAAGGGAAAGAATACTGAAAATGTAATGCTGATTAATGACTATTCTAAGGACAATGATTCTACTGGAATGAACAGTGAAAATAGAGATAAAGACAACAGTAATAATGAGAACAGAGATAAAGATATTAAGAATAATTATGTTCAGATTGATGATAAGGATTTTGAGATACATAGAATGGAAAAAGGAATGGAGAAAATTAGATATATACAGAAAGTAAAATTAAGAGAGAGGAAAAGAGCGTGGGGAAAGAGAACCTATTGGTACAAAATTAAAAGAAAGATGAAAAAGAATTTAAGCAGATAGGGGTGGAGGAAATATATATATAAAAATGAAGTAGTTGAGAAACTAAAAGGGAATGGATGATGATATTGGAATATTATGGAAATGTTTTTTTTAATTCAAAATTATTATTTTATTAAGAGTCAAAAAAAATTTTTTTCCTCTGTTTTTTCTTTTCTTTACATACAGATTAATATTGTTTAACAAATTAAAAGATTTGATATTTTAGATATAATAAAGTTAATTAAGACGAGAAGTATGAATTATAAATATAAGTATTAGAGCTTAAAAGAGGTATATTGATTGTGTATTTTTTTATCTATTTCAATTTATTTTTTCACATATGAAATCTGCACAAATGAAAAATCTTAAAGGGGGGAAAATGTATTATTTTAAGAGTTGAATATGTAATTGAATAAATTTAGAAAGAATTTTGATGATTAGTAAATGAAATGATATATTATGATTGCGTATAACTAATATAACTCGTTAGAAATTTAAATATTATTTGTTTTTTCCTCTCCCCTCTGTTTCATTTTATAAAGATTAATAATGTTGAATTCTTTGGAATAATGTGGATAAAACAATGACAATAAGAGAAATATGGAATAAATATGATCACTAGAATTTATGGGAAATTACTTAAATATTAAATAATGAACAGGAAATATTATGAATGTTAATTACTTTAGAATTTATTAAGCGGAGAGTTGATAAGTTAATTGATTTGGATTTTTTCCTTTTCTTTCTATATTTTATTTCTTCTTTACTATTTGTTGAATATTTACAGAGTGGACAAAATTAGACAAATTTTGATGATTAATATGAGAAATTAAAAGAATAATTGGGCATTTAGTTTTTTGATAGAACAAAGGATAAAAAACAGAAGCGATGAATAAAGAGGCTGAAGAATTAAAGGAAGCAATTTGGCTTAAAATTAAGAAGCAGGAGACAGTAACCATCTTGGAAAGTTAAGTGAACAGCGATTAATTTGGATGGAAATTTGGAACTAACTGGTGTATATCCCAGATGACAAAACTAGAAATTAGATTTTTTTTTATGGAAATAGCAGCATGTACCTAGAAGAGAGTATAACATAAAAAAATAATAACATAACTATAATGATGTTTTTTTTCTTTTAAAAAGAGATATGATAAGTCTTAAAATTGAGAGTAGCATCAGTCTGTCAAATATAAAATGAGTTTAGTATAAAAGCACTCAAGGAAAGGCAAAGAAAGTGAAAGAGGAAGTAGAAGGGGAGGAAGAGAAGGTGTAGAGAGGGTTGAGGAGGAGGGAAGGAGTTAGAAAGTAGGAGGAGAAGTTGGAGATAGAGAGAGGGGAGTGTATTGGAATGAAGTAGAACAGACTGATGACTGATGAGGCAAGTGTTGAATAAGATATTGACTTTCGAATGATTGATTATATTGAACAAATATGTATTTTTATTTTAAGGTACATGTGTATTGAATTGTATATGAACTGATGGAGAAAATAAAAAAAATTCTGAAAAAAAAAAAGAATTCGAACCGGGAGCCACGCTCCCCAAACCCAAGATGTATTCCATAACCCCAAAAGAACTGGGAGAATTGAGAAGATACATCGATGCCAATTTGGAGCGGGGCTTCATCCAACCAGCAAAATCGAGAGTCGCTGCCCCCATGCTCTTCAAAGAGAATAAAGACGGGGGGGGTTTGTCAGATTATGCGTTGATTTCCAGAGAATTAACGCCGTATGCGTGCAAAACACCTACCCCCTCCCTCTCATGAAAGACTTACTGAACCACTTGTCCAAAGGCAATATATTCACCAAGTTGGACTTGAGAGAAGCTTACTACCGCATACGAATCAGAGAGGGGGATGAATGGAAGACCGTTTTCAACTGCCCACTAGGAAGTTTCCAATTCCGAGTCATGCCATTTGGGCTGCAGGGAGCCCCCACGGTTTTCATGCAATGCATCAACGAGGTGCTCCACCCCCACCTGTACAAGGGGGTGCTTGTTTATTTAGATGATATTCTCATCTTTAGTGAGACACTGGAAGAACACGTGAAGTTAATGCGGCAAGTCTTAGAAAAACTTCTGGCCGCCAAGCTATACGCAAAGCTCTCCAAGTGTGAGTTCCACAAGACCTCCCTAGACTACTTAGGGTACCGGATCTCCAAGGAAGGGATAGAGATGGATCCAGGGAAAGTTTAGTTTTAGTTTAGTTTAATTAAATTTATATACCGCCCTTCTCCAGGGGACTCAGGGCGGTGAACAGCCAAGTAAAAAATACAATATAAACATTAAAATACATTTAAAAGAAAATATTCTATGTGGCCCTAATTTAATACAATTAAAATTTAGTAAAATCTTAAAATTTTAAAAAACCCCAAAAACTTTTTCACGCCAGCCCGGCTTGATAAAAATAATACGTCTTGAGGGCACGGTGGAAGGTGGACAGGTCGTGAATGATTCTTAAGTCTGGAGGGAGCTGATTCCAGAGGGTGGGTGCTCCCACAGAGAAGGCCCTCCCCCTGGGCGTCACCAGCCTACACTGCTTGGCTGATGGCACCCCGAGGAGGCCCTCTCTGTGGGAGCGCACTGGTCGATGGGAGGCAGTTTGTGGCAGCAGGCGGTCTCGGAGATACCTAGGTCCAATGCCATGGAGCGCTTTAAAGGTAGTAACAAGCACCTTGAAGCGTACCCGGTAGACCACCGGAAGCCAGTGCAGCTCGCGCAGGAGGGGTGTTATATGGGAGCGCCAATTAGCCCCCGAAACCACCCGCGCGGCTGCATTCTGGATCAGTTGGAGCCTCCGGGTGCTCTTCATGGGGAGCCCCATGTAGAGAGCATTACAGTAGTCCAGACGCGACGTGACCAGGGCATGGGTGACTGTGCACAGGGAATCCCGATCCAGAAAGGGCCGCAACTGGCGTATCAGGCGGACCTGATAAAAGGCCGCCCTGGTCACAGCGGTCAGATGGTCCTCTAAGGACAGCTGTGGATCCAGGAGGACACCCAGATTGCGAGCCCTTTCGGCGGGGGCTAGAGACTCGCCCCCGATAGTCAGAGATGGAATCATCTGACTATATCGAGACGCTGGGAACTGTTGTGCCTTGGCCGCGTCCGGCGCCGAGTCTGGAGGATCCGGAGGACGCGGAGCCGCTCATGGTGCAGCAGTACCAGCCTATGTGCCTGGCACCAGAGACGGCTGGTGATGAGGACTCGGTGCCAGAGCAGGACGATCTCCCAGGACCTTCTGCACCTGCGCAGCAGAGTTCTTCATCAGGAGATGAAGAACTCATGCTGAATGCCAGAGCACGCAGAGCAGCCAGAAGACAGGACTGGCTGAGTAAGCGTCGGTCCAATAGGAGGAAGCAGTGAGGGCTAATTGGGCCACGCCCTTCAGTGGCTATATTAGGCCATGGTAATTAGTGCTCATTGCTGAGAACAACAATTCACTGACCGCAGCATATCCAGAGTTTCGTTTCTACGTCTGTTTGGGAATCTTATCACCAGCTTCTGCCAGCTTTATTCCGGGAAGCCAGCCAAGTTGTTCAGATAAGAATTAATGAGTCTTGCTTTGAACTTTTGTCTGTGTGCTATTTAACCCTCACGTAACCCAAAGAACCTTATTCCTGAAGACTTTCCGTTTGTGTTGTTTTGGACTTCTAAACCCTCTGAGTTTTACTAAGAAACTTTATTAGTAAAAGGAACCTTTTTGTTTGCCTCCCAACGACTGTGTGTGTGTGTTTCTGGGGGGTTGCGGTGCTGGGTCACAACAGGAACCACAGCCACTCCGTCTTGGAAGGGTTGAGCCTGAGTCGGTTTCTCCCCATCCAGATCCGCACAGCTTCCAGGCACTGGGACATTACTTCAAGGGCATCACTGGGGTGGCCTGGGGTGGAAATGTACAGCTGTGTATCATCGGCGTACTGATGGTACTTCACCCCAAAGCCACGGATGATCTCACCCAGCGGCTTCACATAGATGTTGAACAGAAGGGGCGAAAGTAAAAGCAGTGCTGGACTGGCAGCCCCCATGTATGCACAAACAACTTCAGAGCTTCTTAGGGTTCGCCAACTTCTACCGGCAATTCATCCTCGCATTCGCATAAGTGGCGCTGCCACTAACTGAACTGCTAAAGACTGGCCCATCACCCACCAAACCAAGGCCCAACCAACCAATTGGCTGGACGATGGAATGCCAAAAAGCATTCGAAAGACTGAAGTGGCTTTTCGCCCAGGAACCCATCTTGCAGCACCCTGACCCAGAACAACAGTTCATAATCCAGTCGGACGCCAGTGATGTAGTGGTGGCAGCGGTGCGGCTACAGAAAAATGAGAAGGGCCAACTCCTGCCATGTGCCTATGTTTCAAAGAAACTCACAGCAACCGAAAGGAGATGGGCCATCTGGGAGAAAGACTATGCCGTTCGTTGGGCGCTGCTCACTTGGAGGCAATTCCTAGAGGGGGGCAAGGTACCGTTCGAGGTATGGACAGACCATAAAAACCTTGAGGCCCTGAAAACCCCCCAGAAACTCTCACCCAAGCAAGTACGCTGGGCTCAATATTTCAGAAGGTTCAAGTTCAAACTGAAACACATTCCGGCGGGGAAAAACCTCTTAGCTGATGCTTTATCCAGGAAGCCGCAATATGACAGCCAAAGAGAAGAGGAGTTTCACTCAGTCATTCCCCCCTCACCACAAGAAGCGGCAGACACCCCCCCTTTCAGGAAGGGAATTAGTCGCCCCTGTCCTCACTAGAGGCCAAACCAGACAGTCAAGCACACGGAGCCAAGAGGAGTGGACTGCAAAGTTAAAGGCAGCCCTGCCTAGCGACCCCTGGCTCAACGACAATAAAGAGATCTTGACCATGAGAGAAGGCTTGCCTTGGAAGGGGTCCAAATTATATGTGCCTGCCAGCCTCAGGCTGGAGGTGCTTCAGCAAAGTCACGACTCCAAGCTGGGAGGACACTTTGGGTTCCTAAAAAAACCCCACCTAACGCGGAGGCAGTTTTGGTGGCCAAAAATGAAGACCGAGGTGGAAGACTACGTGAAAAGCTGCGCCACCTGCGCCACTAGAAAACATCAGCCAGGGAAACCCCTGGGGCTGTTGCAGCAAGTGGCCAATCCCAGCCGACCCTGGGAGGAAATAGCCATGGACTTTATTGTCGAACTCCCAGAGAGCAAAGGAAATACCGTGATCTGGACAATCATCGACTTGTTTTCCAAGCAAGCCCACTTCGTTGCCTGCTCCGGATTACCGTCGGCCAGGCACCTAGCAAAATTGTTCCTCAAGCACATCTACCGCTTACATGGAGTCCCAAACAGAGTCATCTCCGACCGAGGTGTACACTTCACCGCCAAGTTTTGGAGGGAATTCCTACGCTCGATTGGATCCACACAAGGACTCAGCTCGGCTTTCCATCCGAGCACAAATGGGGCAGCAGAACGTTCGAACACAATGGTGGAACAATACATCCGTTGTTATGTGGACTACCAGCAAGACAATTGGGCGGAGCTGTTGCCGTTCGCAGAAGTAGCATATAACAACGCGGTCCACAGCAGCACCGGACTAACCCCTTTCCAGATCACCAGCGGCCAGGAATTCGTGCCCATGCCTGAACTACCTACAGAAGCTCCCACGTTGATGTCCCTGGCCGAATGGATGGAGACGCTGAGAAAAGGATGGGAGAACACCAAGAAAGCGCTGACGGAAGCAGCGGACGCCTATAAGAAGCAAGCAGACAAGCACCGATCCCTCCAACCCCCTTTCTGAGTTGGGGATAAAGTGTTCTTGTCCACTAAGTACATTCGGCTGAGAATGCCCAGAAAAAAGCTAGGGCCAAAATTCCTAGGACCTTTCCCAATAGTCAAAATTATTAACCCAGTCACGGTGCAGCTTGCCTTGCCTAGAATACTGGGGAAAATTCACCCAGTATTTCATTGCAGCCTATTAAAACCAGTGATTGGGTCAAATATCAGACCACGAACCCAACCACCCCCTCCCCCTGTAGTAATACAGGGTGAGACACATTATGAAGTGAAAAAAATTCTAGACTCCAGAATCGTTAGGGGTCAATTACAATACCAAATCCATTGGAAGGGGTACCCTTTGTCTGAATCTACTTGGGTAAAAAGTTGGAATGTAAAAGCTGATAGACTAATTAAACAATTCCATGATAAATACCCGGACAACCCAAAGGGTCCCCCTTGGGGGGGAGGGGTGGTTAAGAATGCGGAATTAACCCCCGATGTTACATCCTCTCGCCTCTGCAGGACACACTTTTTTCTTTTCTTTTTTTTTAAATTGAAAAAGTTTTATAAGTACAAAGTACAAACATTTTTGTAATATTTTCTCCCCCCTCCCTCCCCCCCTTCTCCCCCGCCCTCCTCCCTGGACTTCCCGGAACATACACAGGATATCTACACAAATATAAACTACTATATCCTAACAAATTGTTAACTTCCAAATATCATAAAATCTTAACTCCTTATATTATTAATTAAACTAGAAATTTTTAACTTGAAATATATCCCTCACAGTCTTCTTAATCTAATACTTAATTCAAATATAATCCGTCCTTCTTCTCCATTATCAAATATATCATTTAAATAGCTTTTACAATATTATAAAATTTCCACTTCCAATCTTATACTACCAACAACCTAACCACAATTATTAAATTCAGAAACAAATTAACCCGTATCTAAAAAATACATAACAGCTTTACAATCATTTAATTATGTTAAATTACACTCTATACTTATTTCCACCATATAGTGTAATTCTATTCTCTACCAATTTAATCTATATTACATTACCTTCTATCCCTATTCCCCAAATTGTATTATTAATTCCATCATGCTATTTAAAACCAATTTAATCTCAAATACATCACTTTACCTTCTATAATTAAACCTCCTATAATTTAATTCCTCTAACCTTGTACATCCTCATATACACATTTACATTTTATTCTTGCTTATTTTGCTTTTTCCTTGTTTTATTACTAACACTGAAACATCATTTTTTCCTCTAACCTTATACATCCTCTTATATACATTTACACTTTATTCTTACTTATTTTGCTTTATCCTGCTTTATTCTACTAGCACTAAAACATCAATTTTTAATTCCCCTCGCTTTCAAATCTGCGAGAGGAGCTGAATATTTCTTTAAGTTGAGATCTAAAAATGTGTCGATTTAGTCTTACTTCATTTCGGGGAGTTGAGGACTGAGATGAGTAATTCTTTTTTTAAAAAAAATAGTTTTTATTAAGTTATTTACATTTAAAAACAAACAAACATACAAAACAAAAAAAAAGAACATTATGACATTAACAAGTACAATATAAACATTTACAAAACAAAAAACGCATACAGCTATAGAGCTGTTAATTTCTATAATTTGTTCTACGGCGAGTATATGTTAGCGATATATTTTTATGTATTTTCCAACTTTTATCTTGTCTTTTATGTGATAGATTTTATAAATCAATCGTATTAATATTAATATTAACAATAGTATTAATAATAGTACAACGATAGTGATATTGATGATAGTATTGATAATAATAATAATAGTTCATAAGAAATAAGGCACTTTCAATTTTGTAAAATCATAGTATACATATATATTATTATAATATAACTATTTTCTCTATTAATTCCTTATTCTAATTTCTATGTGTCTTATTTAACTTATATTTACATTTATTACATTGATGATATTTGTTTTCGTTTTTCGTACCAATTGTAAAATAAATTCCAAATTTCATAATAGTCGGAGTCTTCCTTTCCTTTCAATTCCATAGTTAACTTATCCGCTTCGGCACAATCCAAAATTTTTCTAATTACACTGCTTTCCTCGGGAATATCATTTAATTTCCAATTTTGTGCTATCGTTATTCTTGCCGCTGTTAGTATATGTAAAATGATATAGTAGTGTTTTTTTTCCATTTTTTGGTTGATGATTCCCAATAAGAAAATTTCCGGTTTAATATCTAAGTCTTGTTGTGTGATTTCTGTTAACCAGTTTTTGATTTTATTCCAGAAGAGTTTGATTTTTGGACAGGTCCACCACATATGATAATAAGATCCAGTTTTACACTGACATCTCCAACAATTTGGTGGTAGATTTTTATACATTCTTGCCAATCTCGCTGGAGGGAGGTGCCATCTATAGAATAGTTTATAATAATTTTCTTTGTATGAGACTGATTTTGTGATTTTGTAGTTCTGATTCCATATTTTTTCCCATTGATTAATTGGTATTTCATGTCCAAAATTTTTCGTCCAGCTTATCATATTTCCCTTTATTATATCTTTCTGTGTTTTGTTTTTTAGAAGAAATTTATATATTTTAGTTATTGCTTTTTGTTCCTGGCCTAATAAGATTTTATCTAATTCTGATTTAGTTTTTTGTATTCCATATTTCCTCTTGTCATTTTCTAATCTGTTCTTAATTTGAAAGTATGGCCACCAGTCAATCTTAATTCCTCCCTGTTCTAATTTTGATATAGATTTTAAGGCTCCTCCTTCTTCCAGTATTTCTTCGTATGTAACCATTTTTTCCAGGTTTGTTGTGTTTGGGTAAGTAATGGCTTCCATGCCAGAGAACCAGGGTGGTATCTTAGTATAATATTGTTTTTTGATTCTAAGCCAGATTCCTAATAGGGAGTCTCTGATTTTATGTCTTTTAAAATATGAGTGTGTTTTAGGTTTATCATCCCAGAGGAATCCATGCCACCCTATATGTAAATCATAACCTTCTAATACCAGTAAGCGTCTATTTTTGATTTGTATCCAGTCCTTTATCCATGTTAAAGCAGATGCTTGATAATATAATTCAAAGTCTGGCAGTCCGAACCCTCCCTGATTTCTATTTTGTTGTAAATATTTTAATTTAATTCTTGGTTTTTTCCCGGCCCATATAAATTTGGTTAGTATTTTATTTAATTTTTCAAAATATTTTTTCTCTAATTTGATTGGTATAGTCTGAAATAAGTATAAAATTTGAGGTAGTATTGACATTTTAATCGCTGCAATTCTGCCTATTAGAGATATTTGTAATTTGTTCCAGTTATCTAGTTTCTTTTCAATTTGTTTTAAAATTCCCATATAGTTTTCTTCTTTTATTGTTGTGCATTTCGCTGACAGGTTGATTCCTAAATATTTTATTTTCTTTACAATTTGTATTTCTAATTTCCTTTCTAATTCCTTATTTTGTGTATCTGTCAGATTTTTGGTTATTATTTTAGTTTTTTGTTTGTTAATTTTTAGACCTGCTACTTTCCCAAATTCATTAATTTCTTTTAGTAAAATTGATCCTACCTCTAGAGGTTCTTCTATATTGAAAACCATGTCGTCTGCGAATGCCTGCAATTTATATTCCTGTTCTTTTATCTTGAGTCCTTTTATTTCTTTGTTTTCCCTTACCTTTTGTAATAATGATTCCAATGATAATATAAATAATAAAGGGGAGAGAGGACAACCTTGTCGAACTCCCTTTTCTATATTAAAATTTTTTGTAGTTTCTCCATTGATGAGGATTTTTGCAGTTTGTTTTGAATATATTGCTTTAATTGTTCTTATGTAGTTTTCTCCAAAATTCATTTTATCTAATTGATTTGTTATGAAGTCCCAGTTTAAATTATCAAATGCCTTTTGGGCATCTAGGAATATGAGTGCCATGGATTCCCCTGGATGAGTCTCATAATATTCTAAAATGTTTATAATTGTTCTGATATTGTTTTTAATATGTCTGTTTGGTAAAAAACCATTTTGATCTGAGTGTATAATTTTAGTAAGCGTTTTTTTAAGTCTTTCCGCCATTATGGAGGCAAAGATTTTATAATCTGAGTTCAACAGCGAGATTGGCCTATAACTCTGGATCTTATGTTTCCTATTGGTGTCTTTGGGGATGATTGTTATTAGTGCCTCTGTCCATGAGTCTGGAATTGCTCCTTTTTTTAGTACTTCATTGTATGTAATTAATTGTATACTTTTTAAAATCGTTTGTAATTCTTTATAATACTCTGCTGGAATACCATCCGGTCCTGGGGTTTTGTTATTTTTTTGGTTCTTTATTGCTTTTTCTAATTCAATCAGTGTTATTTCTTCGTCCATCTTATTTTTAATATCCTCTGGTAATTGTGCTATACTAGAATTTTTTAAATAGTCTTGTATATTTTGGATTTGTATAGTATCTTTGCTGTATAGTTCTCTATAATATTCTCGTGCTATTTCTTTTTTTTCTTCTATTGCCAACTGCATTTTCCCTAGCGAATCCTCTAGTTGTTGTATTGTTTTTTTTCCTTTTCTTTTCTTAATTTATAAGCCAGCCATCTACCTGGTTTGTTAGCATGTTCAAAATGGTTCTGTTTGGCTGACTTAATTTTTAATGCGATTTCTTCTTGTGTTATCAGGTTTATTTTGTGTTTAATTAATTCCTTTTCTTCTTTTATTTCCTTATCTTGTGGTGTCTCTTGTAATTTGTGTTCTAATTCCCCTATCCTGTTTTGTAAATCCTTAATCTGTTTATTTTTATTTTTGTTTTTTTTAATAGAGTAAGCAATAGATAGTCCTCTTACATATGCTTTCATAGTATCCCAAATGTTTTGTATAGATGTATCTTCGTTCCAATTCTCCTGTAGAAAGAAAGTTAGTTCTTTCTCCATATATTGTTTAAATTCTTTTTCTTTTATTATTTTCTGGTTCATCATCCATCTCCTTCTTGTCTTATTTATTCCTCTCATTGTAATTACTATGGGATTGTGGTCCGCCCACGTATTTGGTTCTATTTCTACACTCTCTATTTTAATAATTGGTTCTATATTTGACCAGGCCATATCAAGTCTGGACCAGGATTGATGTGGGTTTGAAAAGTATGTATATTGGTTTTGTTTCTGGTGTCTTTCTCTCCATATATCTTTTATTTTAAATTCATTCACGATTTCAAAGAAATTTTTGGGTAAAATTTTTCTTTCAGAATTTTTTTTTGATCCCGATTTATAATCTTCTTTGGCATCTACTACTGCATTGAAGTCACCAATTATACAGATGTTTTCTCTCTCTAATTTTATAATTTGTTGATATAATTTAGTATAGAATTCTTTTTGTCCATTATTAGGAGCGTATATGGCTATTAATAATATTTTAGTTTTATCAATTGTGATTTCTACCATAAGTATTCTTCCTTCTGTGTCTCTATATATTTGTTTGGGGCTTAACCAGTTTTTGATATATAGTGCTATTCCTTTTTTCCTTGAGTCAGCTAAGGATGTGAAAAGATTACCTATCTTGGGCTGCTGTAATAACTTATACTCTTCTTTTTTAATGTGAACTTCTTGTAAACATGTGATATCTGAACCTTGTTTCTGTAGTCTATTGAGTATTTGTCTTCTTTTTATTGGTGAATTGATTCCATTTATGTTAACTGAAAATATTTTGATTTGATTTTGCATTTTATTTTTTACTTGTTGCTCTTGTTTGTCTCACGGTTCTTATTTCTTTTGTTTTCATTCTCTTATTGAGATGAGTAATTCAATTCTTCTTTACTTACAATACTTTCACTTTTGGCAGATACTTCTCTAATCTGTCCTGAATCATTTGTTTGTTCTTGTCTATTCAGAATTCCTTTCTGTTGTGGAATATGCAAATCTTCCTTTCCCTCTCCTTCAACATTCTCGTTTCCTTTGTCTTCTGGTGGTTTCAGTGTCCCCTCCTTTAGTACGTTGGCAAGAAAATCCTTTGCTTTAGCAATCGTATTGAGTCTATATCTTTCTGCCTTATAATAAACCGATAATCCAGTCGGAATAGCCCATGTGTATTTTATCTGTTGCAGTTTCAACTCTTCCACCAGAAAAGTATAATTTTTACGTGCTTTAAGTATTTTGGAAGGAATTTCCTTGAATATCAAAACTTCATGTTCTTCCACCTTCAGCTTATTTTTATAAGTCGCCTGTAAGATTCGATTTCGCAGTGCTTTTGTAGTAAAATATATTACAATGTCTCTTGGCAAATGATTTTCTTTTGCAAACCAAGAATTAACACGGTATATTTTTTCAATCTGACCTCCCAGTTCCACTTTTGTCTCCCCCAAAAACTGCCCCAATACATCCACAATCTTATCTTTTAAATCCTCTTGTCCGTTTTCTCTTACTCCTCTCAGGCGTAGAGCAAATTGCATATCTTTATATTGAACCATCGTTAATTCTGCCTCAGATACTTCAATTTTTTTCTGCATCTCCATTACTTTTTCACCCAAAGTCATCGTGGTCTGTTTAATTTCAACAACGTCCTGTTTCAATAATTCTATATTAGATACCACGGTTTTAAGTACAGTTTCCACATTATCTTTAGTTTGTTGAGTCTGAGATGAAACCTCCTCTGAGACAGCTTGTATTTTTCCATTAATTTCAGTAATTTTTCCATTGATTTCTTTAATTTTTTTGTTGACTGCTAAAGCAATCTCCTTTTGCATTTCTTTCATGGATTGTTGCCACGTCTCAAGCGTACAGATGTGTGTTGGGGGGAGAAAGTCTTGCAGAAAAAGATTTTCAACTTTTTCTATTCTTTTAAAAGGAGCAGTCTTTGCCAATTTTAAAGACATCTTGGCTTGTTTTAATTCTTATATATTTAAAAAGCAAAGTCCATCAAGGTAAAAAGTAAAAAATATAAAGTAAAAAAGATTTCTTACAGGCAGCTGTTAGAAAACGGAACTCTCAGTAGTTTCAATAACTTCCGCCTTCTCCACACCCTTTGAAATTCCAAACGCCATCTTTAGCTACTTTGTTGCCGCCAGAAAATCCAAAAAAACAACACTGGAGTTAAGTAAAAGATACTTGCTGTTTGATTCTCCTGTTATGTTCCGTCTGCTGCATTGTTTAGAGTAATAAAGTAATAAAACCATTTGTTACCAGCAGAGATGGTCGTGGCTTCTTGCTCCGCTAAAAACAAGCGGAGGCATTCCAGGTCCGGAGCTGAGACGGATTTGAAGGGAGCCCTCACCCTTCGCACCCCAGAGCTTCTTCTGGGGTGTTAGGGGGGCTCTACCTCTGCCCATCTGCTCTTCTCCCCTCCCTTTGCCCGGGACGGGAGTTTCCAAGCCGCCAGACAGCTGATGTGGCTTATCTGGCAGCTTTTACGGAGCCTGGAATCGGGCGCCCATAAAGAGCATCCAACGAAGCTCGCGGCGTCACCGGAAGTCCCAGGACACACTTTTTTCTTGAGGGGAGGCCGCCTGTCAGGCTGAAGCCACCTATGACAACTTTGGCCTGCCACCTGTTATGCTTAGAATGTAGTTCTGCTGTGGGAACTTGGGAGCGGCAGTTGCATGAGGGTTGTAGAGACGTAGCCAAAACACATTCTTTTAGACTCTCAAGGTCAACCTTTGTCCAGCACCTGCCCGGAAGCTGATGGAAGTGGAGGACAACGCTGGCAGACGATGAATGGTCAATGTGATGAACTTGTGGGTGTGGGGATAAGGAAATGAACTTTAAACTGGGTGGAGAAACCCTCGTCACTTTAGATTCGGGTTTCTCACAGCTGTGCCAACATGGCTCTCTTAATAAATTGGAACTTTGAGGGATGCTTTGCCTCGGACTCTGATTTAGTTTTGGATGCTATTTGGAACCCTGACACCATAGTCCTTGGGTTGGTGTGGCTGGATAAATGCGGCCCAACCATTTGGTGGGGTGGGGGTTGTAGACATTTACGTTTGGCTCTTGGGCCTGATCCACCTCCACATGAATGGTGTGCGGGTAGTGTGGAGGAGAGTGGTGATGGCTTCCCCACAGTGTATGATGATCTCAAGGAAGTGTTTAGTGAGAGGGAATGCGATACCCTACCGCTCCACCGTGCAACAGATTGTGCTATTGAACTCATACCTGGAGCGGTTCTACCGAAACCACGGATGTATTCAATGACTCCGCAAGAAATAGCAGAAATGCGCAAGTACATTGAGAAGAACCTAAAATGGGGGTTTATACAGCCGGCTAGGTCAAAGGTGGCCGCTCCAGTATTGTTTAGAGAAAAGAAAAATGGGGGGTTACGCCTCTGCGTTGATTTTCGGGGTATCAACGCAGTGTGCGTTGAACATTTATATCCTCTCCCTTTAATGAAAGACATGTTAGCATGCTTGGCGGAAGGGAGGATCTACACAAAATTAGACCTTAGAGAAGCGTATTACAGAGTGCAGATCAAACCTGGTGACAAATGGAAGACCACGTTTAATTGTCCTCTAGGGAGTTACCAGTTCAAGGTTATGCCCTTTAGGCTACAGGGAGCACCCGCTGTATTTATGCAACTTATAAATGAGGTGTTAACAGAATTATTTATATAAGGGGGTGCTTGTGTATCTCGACGATATATTAATATATACCAAAACCCTAGAGCAAGGGTAGGCAAAGTTGGCTCTTCTATGACTCGTGGACTTCAACTCCCAGAATTCCTAAGCTAGCATGACTGGCTCAGAAATTCTGGGAGTTGAAGTCCACGAGTCATAGAAGTGCCAACTTTGCCTACCCCTGCCCTAGAGGAACACATCTCATTGGTCCGCCAGGTTCTCCGAAAACTCTTAAGACGCTAAGCTCTATGTAAAAACATCAAAGAGAGAATTCCATAAAACACAACTAGACTATTTAGGCTATCGCATTTCCCCAGAAGGGATTGAGATGGACCCTTAGAAAGTGAAGGCGGTGATAGATTGGCAGGCTCCTAAGACTCGTAAACAACTGCAGAGCTTCTTAGGATTTGCAAACTTTTATAGACAATTTATCCCGTCGTTCGCCAGGGTAGCGTTACCTTTGACAGACCTGCGCACTAAACACTTGCCTGGGAAACCACATCCAGGCCTCCCCTTGCAATGGACGATGTCATGTCAGCATGCCTTTGAACAGTTGAAGGCCTTGTTTGCAAAGGAGCCGGTGTTAAAGCATCCCGACCCTACTAAACCGTTTGTCGTGCAGGCCGATGCCAGTGACGTGGCTGTGGCTACAGTACTATTGCAAACAAATGAGTGGGAGATGTTACAACCATGCGCATACAGCTCCAGGAAGTTAAACGACACCGAACGCAAATGGGCGATTTGGGAGAAGGAAGCCTTTGCGGTTCGGTGGGCTCTGCTGACATGGCGACATCTATTGGAAGGGAGTGGGTTACCCTTCAAGGTCTGGACAGACCACAAAAATTTAGAGGCTCTTCAGGCCCCACGTAGATTGTCACCAAAACAAGTTAGATGGGCTCTATACTTCCGACGATTTAATTTCCGCCTCCGGTATATCCCGGGTGGACGGAATTTCCTAGCCGATGCTCTGTCAAGAAAGCCCCAGTACGCCAGCATACAAGACGAAACAATCCAGGCAATTATACCACCCATGGATTCGCCTGAAGAGTCGTTACCTTTAGCACCAAAAGTCAGTAGTAAAGTAATAATAAATGGATTAGTGAAAGAAGCATTAACAACTGATCTATGGTACCAGGCTAATTCTACTAGCCTTAGCCACAGAGAGGAGTTTACCTGGAAGGGGAATAAAATATATGTCCCGGAAGCCTTGCGGCCTAAAGTTCTAAGTCGCTGTCACGATGTACGAACAGCCGGTCACTTTGGTTTCCTAAAAACCTTACATCTTGTTAATCGGCAGTTCTGGTGGCCCCATTTGAAAAAAGGTATTGAAGCATACGTTCGTAGCTGCCCGACATGTATGACAATGAAGAAACAGCCAGGCAAACCACCTGGCCTGTTACAGTCCGTAGCCACTCCTAGTATACCATGGCAGGAAATAGCTATGGATTTTATCGTGGATCTCCCTAGCAATCGTGGCAACACGGTAATCTGGACTGTAGTGGACCTGTTCTCCAAACAGCCCCACTTCATCGCATGTCCTGGTTTACCATCTGCCTGAAAACTAGCTGACCTGTTCTTAAAACATATATATCGAATACATGGAGTCCCGAGAAGGATAATATCAGACAGGGGTGTACAGTTTACTGCCAGGTTCTGGCGGCAGTTTTTAATTAGCATTGGATCATCACAAGGGTTAAGTTCCGCCTTCCATCCTGCTACTAATGGAGCTGTTGAAAGAACAAATGCAATGGTGGAACAGTATATCCAGTGTTATGTGAAACATCAACAGCATGACTGGGCGGACTTGTTAACTTTCGCGGAAGTGGCCTACAATAATGCTGTCCACAGTAGCACCGGATATACCCCATTCCATATTGCTACTGGGAGGGAATTCGTCCCAATTCCTGAATGTCCTCACCCGCAATCCGACAATGCGGGAGTACAGGAATGGCTGTCCGGGATGGAAAAAGTGTGGATCAATGTTCGGGACACATTAACGACGACTATGCAGAAATATAAACTACACGCCGATAAGAAGCGAAGACCCCAACCCCCTTTTACAGTAGGTCAGAAAGTGTATCTTTCCACGAAATACCTTAAATTGAGGGTACCGTGTAAAAAATTAGCACCAAAGTTTATTGGACCATTCCCTATTGTTAAAGTAATAAACCCCGTCACGGTGCAGTTGCAACTCCCACCATTATTAGGAAAGACACACTCAGTCTTTCATATTAGTTTAATTCACCCCATCCATACATCTCCTTTGCATCCGACCTGTCTGCCCCCTGGCCCTATGAACGACAAAGGACCGCCACAGTATGCAGTTGAAGATATCATTGATTCCCGATTACATCGGGGCCGTATTCAATACATGGTGCTCTGGAAAGGATACCCACTGGCGGATGCGTCATGGTGTTGTGGCTTGCCCGCGTCCCGTGCAGCTGGTCGAGGATCCGGAGGACTTAAGAGCCAACAGTGGCGCGGCACTATCACCCTGTGTACCTGGCACCTGAGTCTGACAGCGATGAGGACTCAGTGCCAGAGGAGGAAGACCAGCCAGGTCCTTCTGCACCTTCTCAGCTGGTGCAGAGTGAGTCATCAGAGGAGGAGGAGCCTCTGCTGGATGCTAGGGCTCGCAGAGCAGCTAGCAGACGGGATTGGCTTTACAGCCGGTCTCCTCGCAGGTAGAGCTGAGGGCTAATGGGCCATGCCCTCAGGCTATTTAAGACTGGTGCACTCAGCACTTGGTGCTGGAATCAACACCTGTGATCTGCGAGCACTTCAGAGTCCTTTGCATCGGCGTTCCTGTTTTGAGTCCTGTGTTTGGAAATAGCAGCTTCTGGAATGCTTATTTCTGGGATTCCAGCCAACTCGAGTGAGTGAGAGATAAGAAAGACTTAACTGCATATTTGTTTTGGACATTTGAACTTTGGCTAATAACTCACAAAGAGACGAAGGAACTTTATTCCCCGAGACTCTCTTTGTTTGTTTCTGGACTTTAAACCCCTGCGCTTTTACTAAGCATCTTCATTAGTAAAAAAGACCCCTTTGCTTTTGTAGCAAACAGTTGTGTGTGTGTGTTTCTGTGGGTTGCTGTGCTGGGACACAACACATGGGTCCCATTCACCCATATCAGAGCCGATAGGCTCATCGCCCGATTTCACCGTAAACATCCCAGTAAACCGGGGCCAGGCACGTGACAGAACGTCCTTACTCACTACCTTTTCTCTTTTAGACATCTTCATGGTAGAGGGGCAACATGTCAGCCCCACCTTTTGGGGCTGCAAATCGGGCGGAGGGAACCTCGCGCTGTTGGGGAAACATAGCAATAGCAATAGCACTTAGACTTATATACCGCTTCATAGTGCTTTACAGCCCTCTCTAAGCGGTTTACAGAGTTCAGCATATTGCCCCCAACAATCTGGGTCCTCATTTTACTGACCTCAGAAGGATGGAAGGCTGAGTCAACCTTGAGCCGGTGAGATTTGAACAGCTGAACTGCTGAACTGCAGTGCTGCACTTTAACCACTGCGCCACCTCGGCTCTACATCCCGACGTTCGCAGGCCGACAATCACCCTGCAAAGACTGGAGACGCCAAATGAAGACGCCGCTTGTCTTCACAACGAGCAGCTGTGCGATCATGGCTTGAGGCACCGAACGCCGGGAGTGGGTGGAGTCGCGGGGTGGGGCGCGTTACATGCTAAATAGGTGGAGGGAACACTGGGAAGTTGCTGCTGACAAAGTTCTCATTCATGTAATGATGGTGAGTGCCAGGAGTTGGTGAATTAAAGGATTTTGTGTGCAGGACGAGTGTGTTCGAGCCTTTTTATTCCAACAGCTTTTCTGGAACCTGACACCTGCAGGAAGGATGAGACCTTCTAATAATAGTACACAAAAAGTTATTTAGAAAACGGAGCTCATTGGTTTGTGAAAAAGCTCCCTGAAATAATTATAATGATTGGTTTGCATGGAGAAAGCATGAAATGAAATTTTTGTATGTGAAATTGGTTTACACAAGTAGTCTGATTGCAGTACAAATGTGTGAGTATGTTGATGGTAAAAAATTGGTGTGAATGCTTGTGTGTTGACCCCCATCCCCAGACTGAAACAGTAAGTTGCAAGGTTGTTGTTGTGAAGTAAGTGGAAAGGCAGTAGCAAGTGTTTGCAAGGAAAAGAAATGAGAAAGATCCCATGGAGGATGCAGGACAGAAATTTGTGGGAAATGTCTGTGATTTATTGAAGCTAGAGAGAGATGCAGAGAAAAGTATTTTGTTGAAAGGATGCTGAGTGGAGAAAGGAGGTGAGGTAGTCTTTTAAATATTTTTCTTTCTTTCTTTCTTTCTTTCTTTCTTTCTTTCTTTCTTATTTCTTTCTTTCTTTCTTCTTCCTTCCTTCCTTCCTTCCTCTCTCTTTCTTTCTCTTTCTCTCTCTTTCTCTCTCTCTCTCTCTCTCTCTCTCTCTCTCTTTCTCTTTCTCTCTCTCTCTCTCCCTCTCCCTTTCTTCCTTTCCTTTCTTCCTTTCTTCCTTCCTGCCTGCCTGCCTGCCTGCCTGCCTGCCTGCCTGCTTGCTTTCCTTCCTTCCTTCCTTCCTTCCTTCCTTCCTTCCTTCCTTCCTTCCTTCCTTCCTTCCTTCCTTCCTTCCTTCCTTCCTTCCTCCCTCCCTCCCTCCCTCCCTCCCTACCTGTATTCTTTGCTGCAAGGACTTTTTGCCTTGGAAGAACGAGAGAAGCAGGAAAAGGGCCTGCGGTTTTCTGTTCTTTTTAACCATTTTTTTCTCTCTGCCGAGCCAGCCTGAGAAAGCGGGGTAAAGGGTGACATCTGATACCTGCCTTTGCAGTTTTGCAGTTTGCACTGTTTTTGGCCTGCATATAGAAAGCTATGCAGATGTATTTTTCTTTTCTGAACACAATTTTGATTTTTTTCTGGAAGTTTTTGAGATTTAAAATGCTTTAAATATGAAATATGAAAGAAATGACTCTGAAATCTTTTGCTTAGATTTGTAAATGTTTTAACCTACTTAATGAGAGTTTGCTTCCATTTGAATGGAATCTAAATCTGACACACTGATTTTGAATACTTAGGAGTCACGGTGCTCCATCCTATGACAATATGTAAAAGGAGAGATAAAGTACTTCGGACATTTAATTAGTGAAAGAAGTAGAAAAATAACATCTGAAAGAATTGAAGGAATAGTAACTCAACCCTTGCCTAAAACGAAGGAGGAGTTGAGGAAATTTCTAGGATTGACTGGATATTGTAGGCTGTGAATAGATAATTATGCTATTTTGAATAAAGACTGGTATGCAAAGAGCCTAGTGTTACATGGATAAGGGAATGGCTTTGAGGGTTTTAACCCAGAAGTGGGGAGGAAAGAGAGAGTCAGTGGCATTTTTCTCTAAAATGTTAAATCCTGTCTGTTAAGGATTGCCAGATTGTGTTCAAGCAGTGGCAGCTACGGCAGTGTTAGTGAGGGAAAGCAGAAAATTGACTTTTGGAGGAGCCCTAATGCCCCTCCTCAAGTGAGGGTGATCTTGAACCAAAAAGCCAGTCGATGGCTGACAGATTCAAGGATTTTGAAATATGAGAGTATGCTTATGGAACAAAATGATTTAGTATTAACCACTGATGTTCGCTTGAATCCAGCTAGGATGATCGGATATTGGTGCTGAGAAGGGGTTAATTTGTTTATAGATGGGAAGAGAAAGTGGTAGAAGGAAAGAGAAGGAGTTTTGGTATTGGTCTGTACAGACTTCTGAATTATATGCCTTAAATCAAGCTTTGAATTCCTTTGAAGCTCCAGGCAATAATTTAGCTGACTTGGAAGCCAGGATGGCAGTGGCAGAAGGAACTGAATGTTTAATGTTAGGTGAGGAGGAGGAGTTAGGGAAAATGTGAAGTGGAGGAGGTAAATGGGCGTTTACTTACCTTGATACGCCCTTTCTCATTGGTTGAAGCTAGCATTCAGATAGGGTTGTCCACAGCCAATCACATCAAAGACTGAGTCTGTCAATCAAAACTGAGCCTCTGTCCGCCATCTTGGTTATAGGCCCAGTTTAGACGAAGCTGGAATACAGACTCGACGTGGATAGAAACATGTTAATAAAATTGATTAAGGAAAGGTAGATGAGGAGGATAAGGAAGGAAATACACAAGACCATATGAAATTGAATAAAAATATATTTATTAACAAACAACTGGAAAAAACAGTATATGACAATGTGAACGAAGGGTGGGGCTGAATGCTAGCTTCAACCAACGAGAAAGGGCATATCAAGGTAAGTAAACGCCCATTCTCCATTGGAGGTTGAAGCTAGCATTCAGATAGGGACATGCCAAAGCTCCAAAGTCCCTAGGGAGGGTAGACTAGCTCCAATGACAGCCACCCACCATGAACCTCAGGACAGAGGCGCCACAACCTGTTGGAGGACTCGCCGGCCAAAGGCCGCATCCGCCAAGGCAAAGGAGTCAATCTTATAGTGTATGATAAATTGGGTAGGCGATGCCCAGGTCGCGGCGCGGCACACCTCGTCTAGAGAGGCCTGGGTTTTCCAGGCGGCAGAAGTGGCCGCTGTCGGACTGGCTAGTCAAACCTGTACATTAATGACTTCAAGACACTTTCAAAAGTAAGGACTTCAGCTTTTAATCTACAACTACAGATAAGAACTCAGACCATGCCGATCCAATTCAGGTCAAAGTCAGCTCTGAGATCCTCCTCCTCTCAGTGCTATTTATGCAAATCCTCACCATTCCCTCCCCCCAAACCACCATCCGGTGCTGTGAAGCCCTCCCCTCTCAGCTGGTCATGGCTTAGATTGTCTCTTTCCGGTTGCAGCGTTTCTCTGTGCTTGGCTTTCTCGGCATCTCATGTAACAGGACGTTAATCACTGGCGTCAGGCATTGAACTGCTGATAAGAGTTTGTTGTGTTGGCAACCATCAATCCCCCGGTCCAGTGTCTCTCCCTCCCACCAAGGGGCATATGTCGGCCTTGGCACGACAGGCGGCTCCCCTCTACCAGGAGTCCACCTGCAGGGGATAAAGCAAAAGGGTTAGCCACATTCGAATAATCCTGATTGGGACCTGGTTTGTGTGGATATTTTCGATGAAATCGCCTTAATAATCGTTCAGCTTGTATGTCATGCGCAGCCACCCAGGTAGCCTCCGTAATCGGATATCCTTTCCAATACACCAGATATTGGAGGTTGCCTCGAAATAGTCTGGAGTCAAGGACTTCAGCTACCTCGTAATGGTCCCTATATATGGGACCAGGGGTTGTTGGTAGGTCTCGAGTTACTTCTACAGGTTTAAGGAGACTAACGTGAAAAACGGGATGCACCTTCCCTAATAAGGGTGTTAATTTCAATGCTACCGTTACAGGGTTAATCACCTGAGTGATTGGGAATGGGCCGAGATACTTAGGACCTAGTTTTTTACTAGGTATTCGAAGTTTTAGATATTTAGTTGATAAATACACCCTATCCCCGATTTGGAATGGTTTATGATCCCTTCGGCGTTTATCCGCATACTTTTTGTATTCCTCGGCGGCTTGTCTTAAAGCTACTTTCACTTGTGCCCACCCCTCTCGAATCCTGTCAGCCCATTCCTTTGGGGTTTTGGAGCATTGGGGGTTCATAGCTAACTCTGGAATGGTGGGGAATTCCATTCCATATACTACCTGGAAAGGCGTGAGACCAGTACTACGATGTACAGCATTATTATACGCTACTTCAACAAAAGGTATCAAGCTAGACCAGTCTGTTTGCTGGTACGACACATAACATCTTAAGTAGCGTTCTATCATAACATTAGCTCTCTCCGCAGCTCCATTAGTGCTAGGATGGAATGCTGAGCTCAATCCCTGCGAGGAGCCTATTAGTTGTACAAATTCTCGCCAAAACTTGGCAGTGAATTGTACTCCTCTATCCGAGATTATTTGTCGTGGTACTCCGTGTAACCGATATATATGTTGTAAAAACATTTTTGCCAACCGTTTGGCTGATGGTATACCAATACATGGGATGAAATGTGCTTGTTTTGAGAATAAATCTATCACTGTCCATATTACGGTATGCCCATTGCTGTCTGGGAGGTCGACTATAAAGTCCATCCCAATCTCCTCCCATGGCCTACTGGGATCAGCTACCGGTTACAACAATCCTAACGGCCTACCAGGCCGTGGTTTGTTCACTGTACAAACAGGACAACTCTGTACATAGGCCTCAACCTCTGTCCTCATCCGTGGCCACCAAAACTGCCGTCTGGTAAGATGTAATGTTTTTAAGAATCCAAAATGGCTGGCCGGCTTAACATCATGGCACCTTCTTAACACTGAGGCACAAAGGGTTATAGGCACATATAATTTATCTCCCTTCCAGGCTAGGCCATCCCTGTCAGTCAATACACTTGGGTGTTCAGCTAGCCAAGGGTCTGTTGCTAATGCTTTCCTTAAGTTATCGTGCCATGGGTTTAAGAGATTTCCCTCTACTCCCCTTCCCACCTGTTGACATGGGGTTATCACGGCTTGTATTACATCTTCCCTTTTACTGTTATATTGTGGAAGGCGAGATAAGGCATCGGCCATGAAGTTCTTACCAGCTGGGACATATTTCAATTTGAACTTGAATCGTTGGAAATATTGAGCCCACTGCACCTGTTTCGGGGACAGTTTTCTGGGTGTTTGGAAGGCTTCCAGGTTTTTGTGGTCCGTCCACACCTCAAATGGTTGCCGTGCACCTTCCAGCAGGTGCCGCCATGTGAGCAGGGCCCAACGGACTGCAAAAGCCTCTTTTTCCCAAATCACCCAACCATGCTCTGTGGGCATAAGCTTCCGGGATGTATAAGCACAAGGTTGAAGTTTACCCTGCCTATTTTTCTGCAACAAAATAGCCCCCACCGCTACATCACTTGCGTCTGCCTGTACTATAAAAGGTGAATCTTGATCAGGATGTTTCAGTATAGGCTCACGTGCAAATAGTGTTTTCAGGGCCTCAAATGCACGCTGACACTCCATCGTCCACTTTAGAGCTTGGCCTGGTCGTGGTTTGGTTGTTGTGGGTTTAGTGCATAACAAATCAGTTAGGGGCAAAGCCACCTGTGCAAAGGATGGAATGAACTGTATATAGAAATGTCACGCAGTGATTTTATGTTGCCTGTTACATGTATATGCAGGGAGATGCATGGAGATGCATCCATATCAAATATAATGGTTCATTCCTGAGCACGTGATTAATGTTCCTAGTACGCATGTGTACATTCCATTCTTTCCTTTTGTACTATGCCTCGGACGAGGCAACACCTTTTATATAGCCAGTATGTGATCTCATTATTTTTTGTATCAAAATAAATATCTTATTCATTAGAATTATAATGCGGTTTATTTTGGCAATGTCAGAGTTCCAGGAAAAGATTCAGTTCGCCTCTGATAAGAGTAATTCTCCTTCTAACAAGAAATTTGCAAAACCAAGGAAACTTTGCAATTGCTTCCTGGTTTTGGGGGCTTGCCATTCTAACACAGCCTTTACTTTTTGAGGGTCCATCTCCACCCCATCACTAGAAATGCGATAACCTAGATAATCCAACCTAGTTCGGTGGAATTCGCACTTGGAGAGTTTCACGAAGAGTTTGGCATCTAGTAATTTTTTCAACACTTGTCGTACTAACCGGGTGTGTTCCTCCATTGTCTTTGTATAAATCAATATGTCGTCTAGGTATACCAGTACCCCCCGATACAAATGCTCATACAAAACCTCGTTTATCAATTGCATGAAGACAGCCGGGGCGCCTTGTAACCCAAATGGCATCACCTGGAACTGATAGCTCCCTAATGGACAATTGAATGTTGTTTTCCATTCATCACCTGGTCGATTACGCACCCGGTAATACGCTTCTCTTAGATCTAGTTTAGTAAACACTCTACCCGTGGCTAATGTGGCGAGCAAGTCCTTCATTAGTGGTAATGGATATAAATGTTCCACACATACCCCATTTAGCCCACGAAAATCAACACACAAACGCAGGCCACCATCCTTCTTCTCCCTAAACAAAACGGGAGCGGCCATATGAGATCTACTAGGGCGTATAAAACCCCTGGCTAGGTTTTTATCAATATATCTACATAACTCAAGTTCCTTTAGAGTCATGGAATACATACGGGGCTTTGGCAGCGTCGCCCCCGGAATCAACTCTATAGCACAATCAGTCGGTCGATGAGGTGGTAAGACCTCGCATTCATCCTCATTAAAGACTTGTGCCAAATCATTATACATACTTGGGAACCCTCCAGCTTCATGTTCCTCTAGACGTTGTTCATCACCCTCCTTCCCTACAGACCCTGTTTCTTGATCTATAGTTGGTGGTTCCGGTCCCAATGCCAACCTTAGCTTTCAGAACCCCCCCTCCCACCAGATGGTCGGTTTCCTTTTGTCTAACTAAGACAATCCTAAAATGATTGGTTCAACCATATGGTCCACGACTACAAACCTAATGATCTCCCAATGGTCCCCCATTTCGAGCTTGATTTTTTCAGTAACATGGGTAGCCGGCACCCCTCCCAGCACGGAGCCATCCATTTGTTCAAATTTAATGGGCTGGCGTAATTTCAGAACCCGGACGCCCAAGTCGTCTACCACAGCGTGGCGTATTAAACACCGAGTACACCCCGAATCGATTAAGGCTCCCTGGTAAATCCATTTCAAGGTGCTCAGGTTCTGGACATTCACCTGAATGATAAAGGGACGTATAGGATCACGTACCATAGGATCCTCCGGATCTTCATCTTCACTATCGGCCGACATCACCGAGATTTGATTATGAACTTTAGTCTCTTTGGTTGGAGTGGGAGTGTCTGGTTGGGGCATCTGCATGGCTCTCCTGGACCGTTCAGGTGTCGGACGAGTTCGATCCGCACTTCCACCAAACGACTGTTTCGCAGCTGGGGGCCTTGGCAACGGCAACTGACACTCTGCCGCTCGGTGTCCCACCTGATTGCACCTGAAACACCGGAACAGGGGCCTCCGGGCCAGTGTATCCAGAGCCAGCACATTGGGCCTCCCCGCCCTGGGGCCCGGCGATGGTACCATAAGTCTTCGTTGCTGACGCCATCCACCTTGAGACCTAAATTCCCTTAGGCCTACATCCAGCTCCACCACTGCTCGAAACCAGTCATTCAAACGTGGAGGCAATCCCCGGTAAATACACGCTTGCCTCAGGTCCTTGTCCAACCCCAACCGAAATTGCTGAACCAGCATTCGTTCAGGCCATGTTCATAGGCGACCCGCTAGCTTACGAAAGTCCCGTACGTAGTCCCATGCCGACCGGCCTCTCTGTCTCAATGCCAATAGTTCCCCCTCCACTACCTCTGCTCTGGATACATCCTCAAACCGCACTCTCAGTGCCTCGAGGAACAGTCCCAAGTTAGCTAGTTCCCTAGCATGCTCACTGTGGAGGTCAGCAACCCAATCAGCAGCCTCCCCAGTCAGTACAGTTGTGACCGCTACCACCATCGCCCACTGAGAGGGGTAAACGCGGCCATACATGTCCATGTGGCTGATAATTTGGCTAATGAACAAGGCCACTCGATCAGCACTGCCATCAAACGTGGCTTGTATAGGAGGTGGGCCCCACATCGCTTGTTGAGGCCACATGCCCATCGGCCCTGGTGGCAACTGGCCTGTCACTCCAGCAGCATCTCGACCACCTCGACGAGGGCCCTGGTAGCTCCTGTCACTTCTGTGACCTACTCCAGGCACTTCAGAAGCTTTGCGCTGAGCGTGCGACTCATCCTGTAGTCCAGTAGAGGATGCCTTCTCCTTCCCTTTAAACCGTTCAGAACCAACAGGCACATCAAATCTCGGACTGGCAAGACGGAAGCGCGTAGCTGAGCTAGACCCAGTGGGGGGCCCGTGCAGCTTGGTTAAGGGGTCCAACCCTGACACCCAAGGTTGCCAAGAGGGTGCATCTCTAAAGCTACCCTCCCCGAAACGGTCCCGTAAAATATCCAGGGTACTGGCCCCAGGGTCTGTGGAGTAGCTCCACTCACCTTCCTCATCTCCAGTCCACCTTCGCTCCCTCCATCCCTGAAGTTGGGCTCCAAGGGGTGGTGTTGGGTCTACCTTGCCTGTTAATGCAGTACTATGCCACCACTCGCCAGTAGATGGCAGACCAGTTCCAGTATCAGGCAGCTCCTGGGCCTCCAAAGGAAAATCCTCCCTCTTCTTCTGCTCCTTCGGATGCACGACCAGCTGGGTTTCATCATCAGGTTGTGGGGGCTCCTGCCCCTCCCCCTGCAGCTCTGCAGGGATAGGCGTCGTCTCTAGGACATCCACAGCTTTTCCCTCAGCCATGCCACTCAGAAAAGGAAGGAGGAGAGCTGACTTTCTGTCGGACTGGCTAGTCAAACCTGTGCGTTAATGACTTCAAGACACTTTCAAAAGTAAAGACTTCAGCTTTTAATCTACAGCTACAGATAAGAACTCAGACCATGCCGATCCAATTCAGGTCAGTCAGCTCTGAGATCCTCCTCCTCTCAGTGCTATTTATGCAAATCCTCACCATTCCCTCCCCCCAAACCACCATCCGGTGCTGTGAAGCCCTCCCCTCTCAGCTGGTCATGGCTTAGATTGTCTCTTTCCGGTTGCAGCGTTTCTCTGTGCTTGGCTTTCTCGGCATCTCATGTAACAGGACGTTAATCACCGGCATCAGGCATTGAACTGCTGATAAGAGTTTGTTGTGTTGGCAACCATCAATCCCCCGGTCCAGTGTCTCTCCCTCCCACCAAGGGGCATATGTCGGCCTTGGCACGACAGGCGCGCTGCGAGTGGAATGTGCCGTAATGTTGGCAGGAACCGGCCGGCCCGCCAACACATAGGCTTTGGAGATCGTGGCTCGGAGCCACCGGCCAACAGTGGCTGAAGATACTTTAAGACCCATATAACGGGGTAAAAAGGCTATTAACAGCGCTTCCGATTTACGGAAGGCAGAAGTACGATCTAAATATATTTTAAGTGCCCGCCGGACATCCAGAGAGTGCCAAACGCACTCTCTAGGATGGCGGGGGTGAGCGCAAAAAGAAGGGAGAACTAGCTCCTGAGAACGGTGGAACATAGAATTAACCTTAGGTATGAAGGAAGGGTCTAGTCTAAGAACAACCCTGTCCGGATGAAAAACACATAAATCTTTACGTACGGACAGGGCAGATAATTCTGAAATATGTCGGGCTGACGTGATAGCCAACAAGAACGCCAACTTATAGGTCAGGGCACTAAGAGGGGCCTCCCGTAGGGGTTCGTAAGGAGGGCCAGTTAGGGACTCCAATACCAAGGGAAGATCCCAAGTAGGAAAACGGTGTACCACCGGAGGACTGATATTAGAGGCACCCTTGAGGAACCTGTGCACTGTTGGGATGTGAGCTAGGGAAGGAAAACCGGGACAGGTCAAAACTGTAGACAGGGCTGCCAATTGTCGTTTAAGAGTGTTTGGTGACAGTCCCTGTTCTAGACCTTTTTTGAGAAACCTGAGGAGGAGTGGTATGGGGACCTGGAGGGGAGGAATCCCCTCCGAGGCACACCACTCGCAAAAGACTTTCCAGGTGGTCTGGTAAACCCTATTGGTCGAAGGTTTCCTGGAGGCTAAAATGACATCTATGATGTCTGTGTCATAGTGTTGCCGTCTCAGGACCTCCCGCTCAACCGCCAGGCAGTCAAGTGTAACCAGTGAGATTCCGGGTGAAAAACCTCCCCTTGGCGGAGGAGGTCTGGTATAGGAGGGAGCCTCCAAGGTGGAGTACGGGACAATAGCTGAAGATCCCCAAACCAAACTCGTCGAGGCCAGTGGGGAGCTATCAGGATGACCTCCGCTTCGTGTTTCAACACCTTCTGGATGACCCTGGACATTAAGGGAAGGGGAGGAAAGGCATACAGGAGGACCTGAGGCCATGGCGAGAGGAGAGCGTCGACAGCTTCTGCTCCCTTGGACAGGAAGCGGGAGAAAAACCAGCTGAGTTGGGTGTTCTGTGGGGTAGCAAACAAATCTATTAAAGGTTGTCCAAACCTTTTGACTATCTGTTGAAAAAACCCCTGATGTAATTGCCACTCAGAGTGGTCTAGCTCTGTGCGGCTAAGCCAGTCAGCCTGTTTCTTGGCCTCCCCGGAAATGTATTCTGCGGAAAGTGACGAGAGATGTCTCTCTGCCCAGAGCCCGAGGCGTAAGGCTTCCTGTAGCAAGACCGCAGAGCGAGTACCCCCTTGCTTGTTAACATGTGCTTTTGCTGTAATGTTATCAGTAAGTATCAAAACATGGGCTCCCGCTAACTGAGTTCTGAAGTGTTTCAGTGCCAAATAAATTGTTCGAAGTTCTAACACATTAATAGGATATGTGGACTCTGTATTGGACCAGGAGCCTTGTGCCAACTGTCCCTGGACATGGGCCCCCCATCCTGAGAGACTGGCATCTGTAGTAACTATAACCCTGTCTGGGAGAAGAAAGGAGGAACCCTGAGATAGTGCAGGAGACAGCCACCATAGGAGAGAACGTCGGGCCTGAGGGGATAGGTGGACCCTGAAAGAAGGAGGACTTATACCTGGAGGGAGTAGAGGTAGGAGGAACCACTGGAGTTCCCTGGAGTGCAAGCTCGCCCACGGAACTATGTCTATGCACGATATCATTTTCCCTAGAAGGGTAGCCAAGAGGGCTATGGATACCTTTGGATGTCTGAAGATGTTATGGATAATATCTCTAATGCTGTTTTGTCGTTCCGGAGAAAGGAAGACCTTGCACTCCAGGGAATCTATCATGAAGCCTAGATGGAGGATAGAAGTATTTGGAATTAAACAACTTTTGGATAGGTTAACTGAAAAACCGTGCCGGTGGAGTTCATTCAATACTACTTGGAGATGTCGATTAGCGAGGGCTTTGGAAGACGCCTGAAGGAGGATATCATCCAAGTAGCATTGAAGTCGGACCCCTAGAGATCGTAAGTGGGCTTCCAAGGCCGCCAGGATCTTTGTAAAGACCCGAGGGGCAGACGAAAGGCCAAAGGGTAGAGCCCGATTTTGGTAATGTTTACCAGCAAAACAAAAACGTAAATATTGTCTAGCTGTGAACTTAATAGGAACGTGTAGATAGGCTTCAGATAAGTCTAGGGAGACTAGATAATCACCCTGATGGATCCCCCGCAAAATGGAATGCAGCAATTGCATTTTAAACCTGCGGTATTTTACAAACAAATTTAGGCGTTTGAGATCAAGGATGGGACGCCAGTCACCAGAAGGTTTGGGTACTAAGAAAAGGATAGAGTAAACTCCAGAACCACGTTGTGCCCTGGGAACTGGTTCAATGGCTCTAATATCTAATAAATGGCTAATGGCTTGTTCCATAAGAAGGCGTTTTTCAGGGGCCCTGGAGACTGAACAAGGAATGAAAACCGGGGTGGGTGGGGACATAAACTCTAGGGCAAGACCAAAACGTACTGTATTTCTGACCCAGAGATCCTGAGTCGTCAGATCCCAGGTATCTGCAAACATAGCCAATCTCCCTTCTATAGGTAAGTCCCTGTCACCTTCACTTGGAGCGTCGAGTATTCTTAGCTCCCCATCCTCTGAAAGGACGTTTGTAGGGCCTTCCCCTGGTAGATCTATCTGCATAATAAGATCTCTGCCCATACTGACCTGGGGTTTGGGGTAGGCTGCAGCCCTGGTCAGCGGAATGAAAGGGCCGCCTGGGATAGGGATTTTGGCGAGAGAACCCTTTCTTACTATAGGTTGGTAAAACCTTTCTGCAGTCCTTAGATTCTACTAGGATCGGATCTAAAACCTCTCCAAAGAGGGACTGTCCAGAAATAGGCTTAGTCACTAAGCGCCATTTTTGGCGTGCGTCCGCTGACCAGTTACGAAGCCAGTTCACTCGGCGACTGACGGTCGAGGCCGCGATGGATTTGGAGGAGAACCTTGCAGCTCGGAGCGTGGTGTCTGTGGTGAACGGAGTCGCGGCAATGACCTTGTTAAGGTCCTGATGTATTCGAAGTTCTGAAGGAGGAATGAGTTCTTGCAGTTGACGGAGCCATAGCAGTGAAGATCTGGCGAAAAAGGAAGCCGAAGAAGACGCACGGACCGCCCAAGCCGATGCATGATGGGATTTTAATACCAGTTGTTCCAGTCTGCGATCCTCCGGTTTCAATAATTCCTCTGCTTCACCCGGAATGGGATTAGGGGAATGGAGGGCTGCCACTGGGACGTCCACCGTTGGAGGAGATAGAAAAGATGCCAACTCAGCAGCGATGTTGAAGAACTTCTTATCTTGGGCCGATGGCATAGGCCCAGAAGCAGGAGCAGAAAATTGGCGTTGGACATTGTCCAAGAAAATCTTTGGTGCAGGGATTACATCTAATTCAGCTACCTGTTCTACAAAGACTGGCACCTTAGTGGAGGTGGACGTGGTGTCAGGAACTGGAGGAGTTGTGGGCAAGCCGGCAACGTTTCTAGCTTTGTGAAGTAAAGATTTAAAGAGTGCTGGAGGAAACAGCCCTACTGAATGTGGCTGCTCAGGTAATAGGCCTTCATCTTCTGAGAGGGCCGTAGGATCACATTCACCTTCTTCCAAGGCCGCAGGGCGGCTGTGATCACTGGAATCATCAGAATAATCACCTGACATATCAGCCTCAGTGACTGGTTGAGAAGGAGCTCGACTGGGACCCCTGGAAGAAGGGGCTGGAGTGGGGTGTTGCATTTGCTGAAAACCAGCTAGGCACTGTTGAACTGTAGTGGCCATTAGCATTTGCCAGCTAGGTTGTTCTTGCTGGTTAGCTGTGCCAGACTGAGAAGTCTGGGGGCCAGAGCCTAGCTCAATGGAGGCTTGCCTTCCTGACTGAGGCCAATTCATGGGAGGGGCTATAGGTGCTGAAGAGCTGTGCCCAAATGCAGTAAGGGGTTCTTGGGAAGTCACCTGTGCTGAAGCCACCAAGCCTCCCTCTCCCCACACATTGGGATCCAAAAGCCCCACAGCTGGAACATCCAGGTTATGTACCTGCGCTTGAACCTCCACCACATGTGGTGTGGAGGCCCTGGCTTCCAGGCGGCTATCTGCCTTATCTGCAATCTTTTGGAGCGCGCGATCGCGTCTCCGCTCATCTCGCTCTGCTGCTTTAGAGGCTGCAGCTGCTTTGCATTGTTTATCTTCGACAGGAGCAGGGCTGATCCGATCAGCCTGAGAGGAGGCTTTAGTGGCTTTTAGATGTCTTTTGTTATTAGCTTTAGCCGGAGGTGCTGAGGAATCGTCTGCCATGGTGTGCGAGTGAGTCAGCACTGTAATCAGGACGTGCTATTGATGACGTCAAAGCCGAAAAAAGTCAACAAAAAAATGGCGCTTCGGAGCCGGCAGAGAAAAGCGCGGGAAGGACTTACAGTTTAAAAGTGCTTTGGTGAGTCTGAGCGGCTTCGCTTGTTCCTTCTTGGTGTCGGCTTTCACTCAGCCAGCCTCCGCTCCGACCTTTTACAGTCGATCGACCCAGCCTGTAAAGGCTTGCTGGTCTGGAACGGTTTTTCTCCCCTCTTTCAAGTATGATCGGAGGTGCAAGCACCGGACCGATCTGAAAGGAAAAAACTGCCGTCTTTTGTCTGCTCCCAAAACGGGGCGTTAGCACAGGGATCTCGGCAGATTTTAGGGCATCTAGCGTCCACTAGTGGAATTGTTGCTAGAGCTGGGAGATTAATGCCACTCTATGTGTTTTATTTCAAGATATTATCATCATTATTATTCTTCTTTTCTTTTCTTTTTTTTTCTTTTTTTGGATTTGTTACTCACAATTGAAGAAAGCAGTCAGATAGGAAATCCACGTCTAGCCTTGTGAAAGACTGAGTCTAAACTGGGCCTATAACCAAGATGGCGGACAGAGGCTCAGTTTTGATTGACAGACTCAGTCTTTGATGTGATTGGCTGTGGACAACCCTATCTGAATGCTAGCTTCAACCTCCAATGGAGAATGGGTAGTACCTGATGGAAGGCAAATGTTGATTTTGGACGTACTACATCAGGGTAGTCATTGGGGGACTAAGTTATGATGTGACTTGTTTGTAGAAGCTTATGGATGCTGTGGATTGTGACAAATATGTGAAAAATGTATAGTATGTAAAAGTGTTAGTAAACAAGTTCTACAAATAAAGAAAAGGGAGGGCAACTTTAGCGTGAGACCATTTCAATGCATTCGAGTTGATTTTATTAAACTACCTCAAGTGGGGAGACTTAAATATTTATAGTGGGTCACTTGACTGGATGGGTTGAGGCTTATCTAGCCATGAGAGCCACTGCAGCAGTAGTCACCAAAATTATATTGGAATAGATTATACCTAGATGTGGAGTAGTAGAAGCTCTAGACAACAACCAAGGGACTCATTTTACTGCAAAAGTGCTTCAATCAATCATAGAGGCAGTGGGAATTCAGTGGGAATGTCATGTTCCGTGGAATGCAAAATTGTCTATGCCGTGAACCAAATCTTTACCCTTGGCCTTGCTCAGACTTCAAACCTGCCCAAAAAGGGTTACTGGTATTTTACCTTCTGAAATGATGTTTGGATTACCACACTTGGACAGAATGGGGGAAATTCCACAATATGAAACTAAAGATATGTCTGTAAAGAACTGTATACTTGGCCTCTCCTCTTCTTTATCTTACCTCAGAAACAAAGGACTACTAGCTCAAACCCTACCTCTCAATTTTGCTGTTCATAAGTTCCAGCCTGGTGATTGGGTCTGTTCTGACCTAGGCTTCCTGATTAAATAAAACGGCACAAACAGCGTCTCACAAACCTCTTTTATTTGTACGGCTGCTAATTATTGTCATTAGCAGTCATCATAAGTCCAAATAAAGTAAAACAAGTCCAACTAAAGTCTTTCAGGGAAAAGCAGGTAAGAGTCCAAACAAATCAAAACAAGTCTGGCTAAAGTCTTTCAGAGAAAAGCAGATAACACACACGAACCTTGCTCTTCTTTGGCAAACTGCCAAAGACCAATTTGCAGGGAAAAATGGGCAAATTCAAACAGGAACAAAACTGAGTCTTGAGTTACAATGACAAGATCTAGAGATGAACTTAGTTGCTTCCTGCAACGAACACTTTCGTGTTCTTCACTTCTATAGCCTATGGGAGGGGCCAATTAGCCCCAAGCCTTACTCCCGAGTAGTCCTTCTCCTCTGGAACTGTTCTTGCCTTTTGGCAGCTCTGCGCATGTGCGCATTGAGAACTGGCTCCTCCTGTTCTTCTTCCTCGCTCATGTCAGCCTCTGGAGGTGGGACAGACCTCCCCAATGGCCCTGGCTGAATCCCTGTCTCTGGCACCGAGCCTTCTCCAGACTCCAGGCCTGGCCCAGGTTCCTCCCCAGCCTCCTCGCTGTCCAACTCTGCTGCCAGCTGCACAGGCCACTGGCGAACCACAACAGGGTCCTGATAAAACCTGACGTGAGGAAAAACTTAGTCAAGCCTGGGACAGGTCCTACCAAATCCTGCTGACCACTGAAACAGCAGTCCAAACTAAAGACAAAGGGTGGACCACTACACACGTGTAAAAGGACCAGTGGAAGAACTTAAAAGAGTGGAAAGTGATTCCTGGAGAAAACCCGCTGAGAATAAACATTCCCAAAAACTGATATGGTCATTGTGGTATGAATGGGTTTTGTTTCTGATTTTTCTCATTGCAGGAGTAGCAACTTTTTGGTCTTTCCGGCCTGAGTGGTGGCCTCTCTTATTCCATCTGAAGATCCCAAAAGAAGCTGTGCAACTTCGCACTCTACAGATTGTGTTGGTTCTGTGATTGTAACTGTATCACTGAATGTTGTTATTATTGTTGTGATTGTGAACTGATACACGCCTGTGGAGAATAGTGGGACACTGTGATTGTGGAAATGTGCAAAGGATTGCTCCCCATATAAACTCTATATATTGGGGCATTGAATCAGATCAACCTGACTTGAACACAGTAGTCCTAGGACAGTGATGGCTAACCTTTTCCGGACTGAGTGCCCAAAGCACAAGCGCGCAAACCCCCAAAATGCAATGCACGCACCCCACGCATGCACTCCGCCCGGCACATGGCCCCACGCATGTGCCCTGCCCCACGCATGCACACACACACCCCGCACGTGCCACGCCCCCCACGCATGCACAGCAAAGACCTGACGACCAGCTGGCTGGCGGGAGGCGCACGCGCATCTGCGGTGGAGCTGAACTAGGGCGACGGTTCACGTGCCCACAGAGAGGGCACTGCGTGCCACCTGTGGCACGTATGCCATAGGTTCGCCATCACGGTCCTAGGAGATAGTGATATCATAATTTCTGAAGATACAGAATGGATTGATTTAATGCAATGGTTCAATATTTGGGAATAATTTTCTTATGCATAGGACTAACAGGAGGAGAATATAATACAATGATAAGTGTGAAAAAACATATCTTACAAGCAAGGGTGTTTTCTTCACTTTCTGTCACCTTTCAGTCTGGAATTAACCTGACACAACCTAGTAACCCATTTGAAAATATAACTAGACTGAGTGGGTTATGGACGGATGTAGTAACTCTTAATTGGCATGCTCCAGATGGCTTATACAGTATTGGATATGTGGAAAGTTTGCCTATGTGCAATTGCCTGGCCAATGTTATGGAGTATGTGTATTCGGAACTGTGAAACCTAGTTTTTTCTACTGCCCATACAACAAGGTGACAGACTGGGTGTACCTGTTTATGAGGAAGTAGCCCACAGAAAGATGAGTGGCCTCTATATTTATTTATTTATTTATTTATTTTAAAGTTCTTATAGGCCGCCCAATCCCGTAGGACTCAGGGCGGCTTACAGCAGAGATAAGAACAATTAAAAAATGCAATAAAAACAATTTAAAAAATTACAAACTTTAAAAAACCAGTCATCCATGGGGGAATAAGGTCTCTTTCACCCCGCCTGCAGGAAGAGCCATGTCTTCACGGCTTTGTGGAAGGCCAGTAGGGTGGGGATAATACGGATCTCTGGTGGGAGTTGGTTCCAGAGAGACGGAGCTCCCACAGAGAAGGCTCTCCCCCGTGACCCCACCAACCGGCATTGCTTGGTTGATGGGACCTGGAGGAGACCAACTCTGTGGGACCTAACCGGTCGTAGGGAAGTATGCGGTAGGATGCGATCCCGGAGGTAACCTGGCCCTGAGCCATGTAGGGCTTTAAAGGTCAAAACCAACACCTTAAATTGCGTCCGAAGACTAATGGGCAGCCAATGCAGCTGGCGGAGAATGGGTGTTACGTGGGTGTATCTAGGAACACCCACCACAGCTCGCGCAGCTGCATTTTGCACCAGTTGCAGTCTCCGGATACTCTTTGAGGGTAGCCCCATGTAGAGCGCATTACAGTAGTCCAGCTGTGAGGTGATAAGGGCGTGAGTGACTGTGAGTAAGGCCTCCCTCTCCAAGTAGGGTCGCAATTGGTGCACCAGGTGAACCTGTGCAAAGGTCCCCCTAGCCACAGCTGACAGATGTTGCTCCAATTTTAGCTGTGGATCTAGGAGAACACCCAAATTGTGAACCCGTTCTGAGGGAGTTAATTTCTCTCCCCAAGAACCAAGGAGGGGTAGTCGACATAATCCCTAGGGGGCAATATCCACAGCCATTTGGTCTTGTCAGGATTCAGCTTGAGCCTATTCATTCCCATTCACACCCTAACATCGTCCAGGCAACGGCACATTACATTGACTGCTTCCCTGAACTGAGACAGGGTGGAGATGTACAACTGGGTATCGTCAGCATATTGCTGATACCTCACCCCATGTCGTCAGATGATCTCACCCAGTGGTTTCATGTAGATGTTAAACAGGATAGGCGAGAGGACCGAGCCGAGGAACCCCGCAAACCACGAGCCTAGGGGCCAACCTCTGACCCCGTCAACACCGACTGCGTCCTATCGGAGAGGTAGGAGAAGCATCGTAAAACGGTGCCTCCCACTCCCATCTCGCTGAGTCGGCGCAGGAGGATACCATGGTCAATGGTATCGAAAGCCGCTGAGAGGTCAAGTAGCACCAGGATGGAGGAATGACCTCCATCCCGGGCTCGCCAGAGATCATCCATCAGGGTGACCAAAGCAATTTCCGTGCTGTAGCCGCGCCTGAAACCCGATTGAAAGGGATCTAGATAATCAGTGTCCTCCAATAACCGTAGGAGTTGGAGCGCCACCACTTTCTCTACAACCTTACCCACAAAGGGTAGGTTGGAGACTGGACGGAAGTTATTTAAATCCACCGGGTCCAGGGAAGGCTTCTTGAGGAGGGGCCTCACCACCGCAGCTTTTAAGGGCTGTGGGATGGATCCCTTTCTCAGAGAAGCGCTCACTACCACCTGGAGCCAGCCACGTGACACCTCCCTGCTGGCCGAAACCAGCCAGGAGGGGCACGGGTCCAGCAAACAAGTGGAGAAACTCATTGCTCCTATGGCCTTGTCAACATCATCAGGAGTGATAGGCTCAAATTCATCCCATATAACAGGACTTAAACCCACCCCTGTCGTCTCGGCTTGCCCTGTCTAATCGGAGTCCAGGTCTGTCCGAATCTGAGTGACTTTATCCACCAGAAACTGAGCAAATTCCTCAGCTCTGCCCTGTAAGGGTTCCTCAACCACCCCCTTAACAAGGAGGGAGCGAGTCACTCTAAACAGGGCAGCTGGGCGTGAATCGGCAGATGCAATAAGAGCGGAAAAATGCGAACATTTTGCCACCCGTATCGCCACTAAATAAGACTTAATAAAAGTTCTTAGTAGTGTTCCGTCCGATTCAGCTTTACTGGCTCTCCAGCGTTGCTCTAGACGTCTCTTGTGGAGTTTCATCTCCCGGAGCTCCTCAGTAAACCAAGGAGCCCTCCTGGATCCACTACCACGGAGAGGTTGCAAAGGCGCAATTCGATCTAACGCCCCTGATGCCACCATGTTCCAGGCAGCTACCAGAGACTCAGACGAATTGTGTACCAAGGATTCAGGTATCTCCCCAAGTTCCCTCTGGAATCCTTCTGGTTCCATTAGGCACCTGGGGCGGAACCACCTAATCGGTCCCGCCTCCCTGCGATGGAGGAGTGGTGCCATTAAATCTAACCTCAGAAGGAAATGATCTGACCACGACAAGGGTGAAATGACTAAACCCCTCAGCCTCAGATCATCTCTCCACTGCCCCGAGAGAAACACTAGGTCAAGCATGTGACCTCCCTCATGAGTCGGACCCTGAACTACTTGGGTCAGGTCCATGGTTGTCATGGAAGCCATGAACTCCTGGACTGCATCCGAGGTTTCACCGGGAGAAGGCAGGTTGAAGTCCCCCAGCACCATAAGCCTGGGGAACTCAATCACCAGCCCCTCTATCGCCTCGAGCAGCACAGGCAGGGCCTTTGCAACGCAGCTAGGAGGCAGGTACATTAGCAAAAGGCCCACTTGAACCCCTAAGTCCAACTTCAGAAGGAGCATCTCACACCCAACAATCTCCGGAGCAGGGATCCTACGAGGACAAAGATTCCGGCGAGCTATAATAGCCACTCCTCCACCACTTCCCTGGGGTTGCAGCTGATGCAGAACTAAGAACCCGTCCGGGTACATCTCAGAGAGGGGAACACCCCCCTCCTGGCCCAGCCAAGTCTCTGTTACGCATGCAAGGTCCGCCCCCTCGTCCAGGATTAAATCCCACACGAGGGGTGCTTTGTTGGTAATCGACCTGGCATTCAACAGCCCAGGGCATTCAACAGCCCAGGGCCCCGAATTCCCCGATCACCAGGTACTTGGACTGAGCTAGATGGAACCAACTCAGAGGGGCCAGAACAGGAAATTGCTTGGAGACAGCGAGTTCTAGTTCCCCGAGAGCAGCCTACCCCTCGGCTCCCGCCATACCTACCTCTCCCCGTTATGACCGTAATACTCTGATTCTCCCCCAGCCCAGAGATCCCCTCCCCGTTGGTCCTCTTCCCTTCCTGCAGGCCATGCATACCATCCAAACTGAGCCGGGGGTCGAAATCAGGGCCCCCTCCGCTTCTGTTTTCACACTCAGCAGAGGGGGGCCGAATCCTTATCCCCAACTCACTCATTCTACCAAGTTAATCAGTTAATCTAAACAATTCATCAACACAAATATATCCTCACACATTCTTACATACTCACTTCCAATCATCCACAACCCCAGCCACGCACCCACACACTCAACCTCCAGGGTAACAGAATAATATAAACAGCAGAAATAATACAGGGAGGTAGATGAGCAAAGGGGGTGCATGTTAGCCGCCAAGTCAGTCCCAGATTGTCCATTTTATATGTCGGCTCCCGATTGACCAATAATAGTTCTCTGAGGGTAAGATGTAGCCCTCCCCCGATATGGATGACATCAAACCTGAAGCTCTTAGTCCCACATGCTGGATCAACAATTTGCCCATCGAGACAGAATATAGACAGAATAATTCCAGTATACGGACCAGCCACCTGGGCAGAAGCTGGAATGTATGGTTATAGAACTCCCATTTATATGCTGAATAGAATTATAAGGTTACAGGCAATGCTTGCAGTGTGTGGAAAATTTAATCTCACAAACTGTTGTTTGCAAATAGATGATAAAGGACAAGCTTTAGAGGAGATAACTGCCAAAGTGGGGCAGGTTGCACACGTCCCAGTGCAGCCTTGGACTGGGGCAGTTGACTTCACCTGGTTTGGCTGTATCTTCTCTGACTGGTCAAGGATTGGGTTTCTAGTGTTGTTAACCTTTGGAGGTCACCTTCTCCTCCAGTTTCATCCCTTTAATCCAACACATGTCTTCTACCCCTCCCGATAAACCGGCAAATATCATGGTCCTCCAGACCGTCCCCATTAAATATACACCCCTAGTCCACCATTGACAGGACACATCCTGTCCTAAAGGAAAAGGGAGGAATGAAGGGACATAATAATAGTAAAATAGGTAGAATTACTGGGATATAATAACTTGCTATTTCGCTTCTGTAAAAATTGCTTTGCTCCTGTAAGAATTAGAATTGCCTCTGCCATTTGCTTCTACCAGTGATCTAACTCCTGTTATCTTGTTTTTGTGTACAACTCAGTGCCTGGTGCAGGGTATGTCATGGCCTGGCAGGGTTACATCGGGCAAATACCTGTGTTGCTAAGCACTCAGCTCCCCCATTCCTTGCTGCACTGCCAAAGGAAGGCCTGGACCAGGGGGGGCAGAATTGGGTACTAAGCTGATGTCTCTGAAGGTATAAAAGGACGCCATACCCTCCCCAAGGTGTGGCCTTTCACTGCATGCTCTTTGTCTGTATGTTGTGGAATGGTCTACCCAGCTCTTCTTTGTACAAATAAAAGCTGTTATTTTTTCCAAGCCTCTTCTTGGGTCTCTCTCTTTGGCATTCTGGTGACTCAAGTACATTTTGGGACCTTACAAAATGATAGCTTTGGTTGAAAATAACACCTTCCCTGGCATGAAAGCACTATGCCCTCCCAGGAGGCATTCACTCACACTTCTGAGAAATACTGTAAATAAAACTCCTGCAAGTTGCCTTTCACTTTGATGTTCTTGTATTTGTCCCAACAATAAAGCTTTTGTTGCTGGGGTTATATAAAACTGGTGTTAACCACTCCTGAAGAATTTGTGTGTTTAATTATGGGAATAACCTCAAACTGTCCCTTATAGCTAGTCCTCACTTTTCTGTTTTAAAGCAAAGTCAGTGTGTATTAGAATTATATGAAGACACACACAATCAGCTGCCTAGCAAACTTTGTTTAGCAGCATTTCTGGTTTTCATAATCTTCCCTGCAAGTCTCACCTAGTTTGCCCAGACAGGAAACAGGCAAAGATTCAACTTGTGGCCTTGTTTGTACTAAGGAATGTGTTAACCAGTACATAAGCAAATAACAGAACAGCCTCCCCTTCTACTGTGCTTTTTGACATGATCTAATAAGATTAAGAGACTATATGCACACAAAAATCCTTGTTTACCTGTACCTTTCACCTACACCTGGATATGTATGTTGGGTATCTTTTAAACAGATACATCTGTTTTCTATTAAGAGTTCTGAAACATTTGAGTAAGAACTCCACCCAAAAAAAAGCACACAAAAGAAATGAACTGGAGGCTAGAATCCAGATCTATCTCTACCATCAATTCAACATATGCCATTGGGCAATAACCTCCACAACAAAATAATGCTGATTGGCTTGCCTTTAAAAAGGCTTTTGAGCCAAGATGATATACATACACAAAAGACTACAAAATGATATGCAATCGAAGAAAGATATAGCACTGTTTATAACTCTACTTCCCTGGACAGCTATAAATACACAGAACATATTCTTGGAGACTACTCATTAGTAGCAATTTAACTCTAGTTTTAAATATGTTAAATACCAATTGCTTTTTGATGCAAAATAAGGAAGTTAGCTTTAGAATGGAAGTAATCTTTGTTCAGTGTCTTCATTAAGGTTCAATTGACATTGGATCTGTGTGTTCAGGGACTCTGGGTATTGCCTGTTGTAGGGAAGGCATTTATAATCGGAAGCGCATTACATTTGTATTTAACACATGTTTAGAGACCTGTATTTTTACAAGAAAATGCAGGAATGAAGAGCTGAAGCTGTCCCAACCCTGTAATCACCAGCAAGAATATAAAATAATGCTTCATAAAGGGCTGAACTTTGGAAGACTGATCCCACCTCATGCCGAAATACTAGGGACAGAGGGAAATGCCTGGGTGGAGAACAGAACTACTCTCTGCACATGCTCAGAAACACCGCGCCCATTCTTAATAACTCGCGTTTTGGCAGGTACCGGCTAAATTATTTAATGGTAAAACGGGATTAATAATATCTACTTCCTTCTTCCATTTTCCAGAGCTCCTTACCGTTTGATGCGGAGCAGGCAGGCAGCGCTCGGCCTCTCTTCGTCCCAGTCGCCACTAGTCGTGGGGTCCCAAAAGGCCGAATGCGAAAGTACTCCGGCGGCGGCCGGGGGAATTCCGGCCACCGAGGCTCCCGCAGACCCGACTCCGTATCCCGCTCCAGATCCACCTCCCGCCGAACCCAACCCCGCCACCGCCCACAGGTCGGCTGGCAGGAAGACGCCCGTGCCTCCGCCACCCGCTTCAGATCCCGGCCCACCGCCTGTCAAGGCCGCCAGCATCACGGTCGAAGCTACCTCCTCAGCACCCTGACTCTCCGCCATCATCGCCAACAGTCCCGGCTACGCTTCCGGGACCTCCCACACCATCGCGATAGAGGCGGGCAGAGCGGATCACGACGCACCACCCACTATCAACAGCGGTGCGGGACACATCAACCATTGAGGTGAAGAGTCCCAGAGCGCCCTACGTTGTTCGTTCCTGCAGTCGCAGCTAGTGGAACTTTGATTGCATAAGAATGCTAGAGCATTATCCTTTACTTCCGGTTCCGAATATGTAGTAAGTTCCAATAAAGGAGAATATTTGTAGCTCAGTGTTAAAATGAGGAGTCCTTGGTGTTCTCTTGAGCATGGTTGTTTTATTGCAGACGTTTCATTACACAACTGAAGCAGGACGTAAAATAAAGCAAAGTCATTATGTGAAACAATAGGCTATAAATGGGGTTGGACTAGATGACCTGTAAGGGACTCTTTCTAGCACTGACAATTAAAGAAGTAAAAAGTCATTTGCTCTTGAAAAACACAAAGAGGAAGTCGCTAGGCTTTTCCAGGAATAGGCTGACCACAAACAGACACAGGAAACATGGAGAAATTTAAAGGTGTTAACATAACACTTATAGAAAAACATGCATACGTGCAAAGTGACCAGATTTTTTAATTTTTAAGCGGGACGGGGGGGGGGGCCGCCTGGGCGCCGCCATTTGTTTTGCCCTCTGCGCATGCGCAGAATGCTGCGCATGCGCAGAGGGCAAAACAGCAAATGTCGGCGTCCAGGTGAGGTGGGGGGGAGAGGGGGGGAGGCGGGAGGGCGCTTGGATGCCTGCAGCTCGCGACAGGTAAGCTGCCGGCTGCCTCCTTTCCCCG
The DNA here is from genome assembly GCA_023053685.1 of Diadophis punctatus similis. Classification (NCBI taxonomy): domain Eukaryota; kingdom Metazoa; phylum Chordata; class Lepidosauria; order Squamata; family Dipsadidae; genus Diadophis; species Diadophis punctatus. Next base: position 392,247 of record JALIGW010000064.1, read on the forward strand.
TCTCCCGCCTCCCGTTCGTTGCTTGCCAGCCCGGCCGAAGGGAAGGCGGGAGGCGAGGAAAGGCCTCCCGAAAGGGAGGCGGGCTCCCGAAGGGCTGCGCCTCCCTTTCGGGAGGCCTTTCCTCGCCTCCCGCCTTCCCTTCGGCCGGGCTGGCAAGCAACGAACGGGAGGCAGGAGACGGGGAAAGGAGGCAGCCGGCAGCTTACCTGCTCCAAGCATCCAAGCGCCGCGGTCTCCCGGTCGCCCGCCCGGCCCCAGGGCAACGGCGGCAGCGAGGCGATGGGGGGAAGAAAGGGGAGGGGGACGAGGAAGGGCTGTTTGCGCCGCTCGTAAACTCAAAGCGGCGACGGCTCCTCGTCCCTCACCCCTCCCAACAGCAGCGGCGCCTCCGAGGGCGGGGCTAGGGATGGGGCGGGGGAAGGAGAGGAGGAGCAGCCTCCCTTCCCCCTCCCCCCAGCTTCCAGCCGCCGCCGGAGGAGTCAACAACGCGGGACGCCCGCCCGCCGCCCACGGCCGGCCCGAGCTGAGAGGCCTGCTGCCTTTCAGGCCGATTTTTTGAAAGAATGCCCTAGTCGTGCATTCTTTCAAAAAATCGGGACTTTTTAGAGGACGGGCGGGACGCGGGACAAATGATGAAAAAGCGGGTCTGTCCCGCCAAAATCGGGACATCTGGTCACCTTACATACGTGTCAAAAGGAAAGAGGTGTAATTCCTTATGGTAAAAGGCTGATCTATAATGTAAAGCCAACCCCTTATTTCTTTTGTAACTGTGGAAAAAGTGTTTAAATATCTTGCTTTTCTGATAGAAAATCGTTCAGTTCAGAATTTCAAAATGTCTGAACCTTATCTGTACAGATAATAAAAGGCTTATCTTACTCCTCTCTGGCTGGTATCACTTCCTGTTCTGCAACACAACTAGGTAATGTTGGAAGTACTATTCTTCTGGGTTCAGTTCCAAGTGGGGAAAACGAACACTGGATTCATGGAAGTTGCTTGGAAAGAAGGTTTTAATGGAGAACAAAGGAACAGGAGCACATGGCATGAGCTCCTGAACAGAAAAGGTGGATCACATGTTTTCAGGTGTTGGGTCCAGAGAAAGGAAGGGCCAAAATGCTGGGAGTTCCTTGCTTTATACTCTCTCTTATTTATTTATTGATTTGTTTATTTAAATAGATTTGTATGCCGCCCAACTCCAGGGGGACTCTGGGCGGCTCACAACATGTCAAATCCATTTATCAATATAAAATCATAACAATTAAAAACTACAAAAGTTAAAAAACATCTAGCATTCATAACCAGGGGGGAGACCCATATATAGTCTGATTGGTCTCACTTTCACCCCGCCTGCCGGAAGAGCCAGGTTTTTATTGTTTTACGGAAGGCCAGCAGGGTGGGGATAGTCCTGATCTCTGGGGGAAGCTGGTTCCAAAGGGAGGGAGCTCCCACAGAGAAGGCTCTCCCCCTTGGCCCCGCCAACCGGCATTGCTTGGTCGATGGGACCTGGAGGAGGCCAACTCTGTGGGCCCTAACCGGTCGTAGGGAGGTATGCGGCAGGATGCGGTCATGAAGGTAACCTGGCCCTGAGCCATGTAGGGCTTTAAAGGTCAAAACCAACACCTTAAATTGGATCTGGAGACTAATGGGCAGCCAATGCAGCTGGCGGAGGATAGGTGTTACGTGGGTGTATCTAGGCACACCCACCACAGCTCGCGCAGCTGCATTTTGCACCAATTGCAGTCTCCGGACACTCTTCAAGGGTAGCCCCATGTAGAGCGCGTTGCAGTAATCCAGCCGGGAGGTGATAAGGGCGTGAGTGACTGTGAGTAGTGCCTCCCTCTCCAAGTAGGGTCGCAATTGGTGCACCAGGCGAAATCCTGTGCAAAGGTCCCCCTAGCCACAGCTGAAAGATGTTGCTCCAATTTTAGCTGTGGATCTAGGAGGACACCCAAATTGCGAACCCGTTCTGAGGGAGCTAATTTCTCCCCCCCAAGAACCAAGGAGGGACAATTGACAGAATCCTTGGGAGGCAATATCCACAGCCACTCAGTCTTGTCCGGGTTAAGTTTTAGCCGGTTCATCCCCATCCAGACCCTAACATCGTCCAGGCAGCGGCCCATTACGTCCACAGCTTCCCTGAATTGAGACGGGGTGGAGATGTACAACTGGGTATCATCAGCATACTGCTGGTACCTCACCCCGTGTCGTCGGATGATCTCACCCAGCGGTTTCATGTAGATGTTGAACAGGATGGGCGAGAGGACCGAGCCCTGCGGCACCCCACACAGTAGGGGCCTAGGGCTCGACCTCTGCCCCCCTGTCAACACCGACTGCATCCTGTCAGAGAGGAAGGAGGAGAACCACTGCAAAACAGTGCCGCCCACTCCTACCTCGCCGAGACGACGCAGAAGGATACCATGGTCAATGGTATCGAAAGCCGCTGAGAGGTCAAGTAGCACCAGGATGGAGGAATAACCACCATCCTGGGCTCACCAGAGATCATCCATCAGGGTGACCAAAGCCATTTCCGTACTGTAGCCGCGCCTGAAACCCGATTGAAAGGGATCCAGAAAATCAGTGTCATCCAACAGCCGTAGGAGCTGGAGCGCCACCACTTTCTCTACAACCTTCCCCACAAAGGGAAGGTTGGAGACCGGACGGAAGTTCTTTAAATCCGCCGGGTCCAGGGAAGGCTTCTTGAGGAGGGGCCTCACCACCGCAACTTTTAAGGGCTGTGGGACGGACCCCTCTCTCAAAGAAGCGTTGACCAACGCCTGGAGCCAGCCGCGTGAAACCTCCCTGGTGGCCGAAATCAACCAGGAGGGACACGGGTCCAATAAACAAGTGGCAGAGCTCATCGCTCCTATGGCGTTGTCTACATCATCAGGAGTCACCGGTTCAAACTCTTGAGTCCAAATTGAGGTTAGCCAATGTGCAATCCAGGCTCCCCATCCCCTTTTTTTCTTTTTTTCTTTTTCCTTGTTTTCAAAATTACACACAATGAGCCCTGGGACTCCTACTCATGAGACCACCAGTGCAGCATATCCTGCTTTACTGGGCAGCAGTCAGGGCTTGGGTTTTGGAGATCCTTTCTGCTAGCTCTTCAAGTGGGGAAATTGCCTGAGGGGACTTGTCGCCACAAAGCAGAAACAACAAAAAACAAAACAAAAAAACAGTAAGCTAGAAGCAGCTTTCGTTGATGAAGGATAACCTCAGTCTAATTCTGAATGGGGTGTCTCTGTGTGTGCTTGTGTATGCAGCTACTTTCTAAAATACAGGCAATTACAGACATTCTGGACAAATTTCCCTCCCACTAGATAGAAATCTAAAGGGTACAGAACTCGCTGTGGCAACCACTCCCAAATACAATTCTTACATGAGTACATTAAACTGATTACAATATAGATGAGACAAGAAAGAAAAACTTTACAATGAATTTCTGTGAATGAAGCAAAGAGAGAGAAAAAAAACCTTACAATGAATTTCCCCCCTCCCCCCTAGTCTTTTCAACTGTCTTCTGGGGATTGAAAATAGACTTTTGGTCTTTATTTGTCCATCTCAGGGTCCTTTCATTCATGTCTGCTGGGTGGCCTTAGGCTTGGTGGTAAGGCTGGTCAGTCAGGCTTGGGAAGATCTGCTCCACTCTGGTTGCTGTGATGACTAGAGGTCTAGATTCAAACCCAATTCTAGCTCAAATGGATGGAAGGTCTCTACTGGAGGAAGCATCTGGATCCTCTGTGAAGGGCTGAAAGACATGAGAACAGGGTCCCCTCCCCCTTTTGCTGGTAATTCTACCAGGAAAGGCATTGTAAAAGGATTAGAGATTTGGGGGGGGGGGGTTTGTAGATAGCTTGCAGGCAGGGTTTGAGGAAAACAAACAACACATCAGTATTGCAGTTAAATCAATTATAACAAAATGGAGACATCACAGATGATGAAGGAAGAAAAACTGGATTCACATGCTTCAGGAAAAAAAATGGACAGACATTTCAATCTCAGCAGAGAATTGGCATCCATTAAACATCACAAAAGAGCAATATTAAAAACTGTTTGCATTTACATACAGTAAATGTAAGAATGAAATTTTCCTGTAAATTAACTTAAAACATTCCCTCTTAAACTTGGGCTTTTCTTAAAAACATAGAGAAGAATAAGTAAATTGAACTCTGTTCAATTTTGAACCCAAGTCTAGGTTGGCCAGACCCAACTGGGCAAAGACATTTTCTTTTCAGTGCTTTTAACTCTTTTCTAACAATTTAAAATGCATATCTCTAGGGCAGTGTTTCCCAAACTTTTGACATATGTGTACCCCTTCTATAATTTTCGTAACGCTGAGTACCCCTCATAAAAAACATATGCTTTAATAAAAATCAAAATATATTTATTTTTTATTTTTTTTGGTACATACACAAAATAAACGAAAGTTATATTATAAAGAACATTTATTTGATTCAATGAGAAGGATGAAATTGTTTATGTTGAGATGACAGATCATCATAATTTGGTTCCCTGGTTGTTAATTTTAATCTGAGATGCGGTTCCACGTCAAATAGTCTGTTCCTTTTTTTCAACTTAATGTCTACAAATGCAGAAAAAGCAACTTCGCATAAATATGAAGTTGGAAAAGGCAAGATGTATTTTATAAAAATAATCAAAATCAGTGGAACTTACTAAAGCACGATAACAGGTGCCCAGAACTATTAAAGAAGTAAGTTGTCTCTGTAACGAAGTGCAGTATATTCACGCCGTGTCACGCCTCACAAGACTGTCTAACCGTTAGATAACACTGCAATTCTCCAGCGTTTAAACAGCTCCGCGGCTCAACGTCAACTGTTAATGTTCCCGCAGTTTAAAAATGGCAGAACCCGAGCTGCGCGAAGGATGCGCAGAAGTTCCCGCCATAATGAGTTGCGATACAATGTACGATGGCCCCAGTTCCCATGTAAAAACTGTGATACGCGCCTATTTCTTTCCTTGTTCTGTGGGCGCAGCTAAGCACGGTGCAGTGGATATTCCCACATCATCCCCACCAAACTCTGGTGCAACACGTACCCCCACCAAACTCTTCCCGTACCCCTGGGGGTACGCGTACCACACTTTGGGAAACACTGCTCTAGGGAACAGAGACATTTTACAGTCACAATTACCTTGAGGGCGCACAAGACTTAAGATGAAGACGTACACATACACAAAAACAGGGACAAAGGGGATAACAGGACTGAAGTTTACACAAACACAAGTCATTCCCACCATAAATCTCAGTTAAATTAGGGAAGGCACAAATCTTAACAAACAAACCACGTGGTTACATAGAAAAGAGAGAAGAGAGAGAAACAAACAAACAAAACCCCACCATTTTCCTTTTCTTTTAAGTACCTTTATTAAGCCAAATGGGTTTTCCTGTGTCATTCCTCAGCAAAGCCCATTTTCTACATATTCTTCTACATCAGTGGTTCGCAACCTGGGGGTCGGGACCCCTTTTGGGGTCGAACGACCATTTCCCAGGGGTCGCCCTGGCATCCTCAGCTCCCCCCCCTGCCACAAGCCTGGCCATATCGGCACAACTCGCCCGAGCCCTCCGATTGGTCGGGAGAGGTGCCATTCGGCGAGAGGCGTTTGTGACGCCTGGCGGCCAAGCTAAGGGGCGGGCGGCGCAAGATTGTGCGCTGGAGAGTACAAGGCGGTGCTTAAGACATCTGTGGCAGCCCCTGTCTCCTGCTCACAGCGGCAGTTTCTTCCTGTTGGTGTCGAAGGGAAAGGGAGTCACAGGAGGGAACGGCCAGCCAACGACCACTTAAGTTTCACAGCGCACGACGGCAGGAAGGAGGACAGCTGGGTCGGAATCGTCTGTCTGCCCTCTCGCCCTCGGCTGGCGCGGAGACCCAGCGAACAAAGAGGCAAACAGGGAGGGAGGGAAGAAAGAGACTAAGAGATATTAGCGCAGGGCTAGCCTGATCATACAGCCTCGGTGCTGAGGGCGCCACCGCCGGGGGCAGGAGGAGCTAAGCCGGAGGGAACTGGAGAAGGAGGTGGTGCCGGAGCATGGTCCATCGTCGCCGCCCTGCTCTGTATGATCAGGCTAGCCCTGTGCTAATATCTCTCAGTCTCTCTCTTCCCTCCCTCCCTGTTTGCCTCTTTCTTCGCTGGGTCTCCGCGCCAGCCGAGGGTGAGAGGGCAGACAGACGAGCCCGACCCGGCTGTCCTCCTTCCCGCTGTCATGCGCTGTTAAACTTAAGTAGTTGTTGGCTGGCCATTCCCCCCGTGACTCCCTTTCCCTTTGACACCAGCGGGAAGAAATTGCCGCTGCGAGCCCCGGCCGGCCCGGTTTGCGAGTTCCGGCTGTAGTCGGAGATGTGGGACGTGGCAAGCGAGGAGACGGGGATGCCGGAGGGGGTAGCAGGGAGTGTCTGGGCGGGAGGATTTAATAAAATATAAAATATAGTTCTTAAAGCAGAAGACATATAAACCCAAGAGGACAAACGGGTGTAAGGAAGGAGAGAGTTTGACGCTTCTCATGAATCAAATTTGCAAAGAATGAAGGAGGAACAGAAGAGTTTGAAGGAATTGTCCTCCAGCCACAAAGGGGAGTCTTTGAAAAGGCGGCTGGGCAAGGGGACCATAAGCGCCTTGTGGGACGTCTCACTGCAGGACCCGCGGCTGCGCTACGAGTTCATCCAGCGCATCAGCTCTGGCACTTACGGCGACGTTTACAAGGTGCGCAACGGCGCGCCTGGGGCGCATGGCCGGCTTTGGAGACGGTCCCCCCGGGTGCGCTTGGGGAGGGAAAGGCGCCACCACCAGGGCGGAGAGGAGCCGCAGAGGCGGCTGAGTGAGCAGGAAGGAAGGCAGGAGGATCCCGAGCCGCCCAAGCCCTGCCTTGCAAGCCTACCCGGGCTCTTCCTCCGCCGCAGATAAGGACGGCCGGCAACACGATGCAGCTGCCGGTCTCCAGGAGGGAGGAGAGAGAGCAGAGGGAGGGGGTTTCTAATCGGGGGTCCCTAAGACTGGCAGCAGAGGGCGCCTTTTGGAGAAAGCGAGGCGAGGGTGGGGTGGGGTGGGGTGGCTGGCTGGCTGGTTCCCCGGACAAGGTCGGTTCTGTGGGGCAGGCTGGCTTTGCTACAAGTGTAGGCAGGGCGGGCAGGATCCCCTCCCTGCTCGCTCCGCTTTCCTGGAGTGACTGAATAACCACAATGCGCTTATTTGTCCGGGTTGCCAGAGAGTTTGGCATGCACGGATCTTGCGGTGCTGAGGGCTAGGAGAGGGAAGAAGAGAAAAGAGAAGGAAGGAAGGAAGGAAGACCAGAGATGGAAGGAAGGAAGGGAAGGAGAGGAAGAAGAGGAAGAAGAGGAATGTTAGGTGGGAGGGTGGGTGGGAGGAAGGAAGCAAGGAAGAGAAAAAAGTGAGAGAGGGAAAGAAAAAGAAAGAAAAGAAAGAAAAAAAGAAAGAAAGAAGAAGGTTGGGAGGGAGGGAGGGAGGAAGAGAAAAAAGCGAGAGAGAGGGAAAGAAAGAAAAAGAAAGAGAAAGAAAGAAAGAAGAGGAAGATTGGGAGGAAGGAAGGAAGGAAGAGAAAAAGCAAGCGAGCGAAAGAAAGAAAGAAAGAAAGAGAAAGAAAGAAAGAAAGAAAGATAGATAGATAGATAGATAGAAAGAAAGAAAGAAAGAAAGAAAGAAACTGTTGAAAGAAGAACCTTGCAAATTAAAATTGTTGTCTTTGCAGGGGTTTTGGAAAGGGTGGGTGAGCAGGCCCCATGGGGGAGGAAGGAATATGGGGCTGTTTTAAGAAGAAAGAGCTTAAAAGAGGAAATTGGCTTTGGGGACCCTGGCAATGTTTTTGGACCAATCATGGGTTTTTTGCCCCCTGTTTGCCTCCTGAAACTTTGGAGTCCTGGGAGAAAGCTACTATACAGGGATTACTTTGCTGGAAGCTTATCTGATTTCTAGTTTTTCGACACTGCAGGCCACAATTTCTCAACCTCAACAACTTGAATATACCTGGACTTCAACTCCCAAAATTCCCTAGCCAGCTTTGCTTTGAATTCTGGGAGTTGAAGTCCAGGCACCTTAAAAGTTGCTGAGATTGAGAAATATTGCTGTACACTTGTTGGTTATCAAGTCTAAATACAGAAGTAGACTTATTGTGGAAGATGATATTCCTTTTTTTTATTTCAAAAAGTTTTACTAGTACAAAGTACAAACATTTTTCTCTTTCCCCCCCTTCCCCCCAACCCCCTCCCCTTCCCCCCCATCCTCCCCCCCTCTCACCCACCCACCCCCGACTTCCCAGAAAAAGCACAGGGTATAATATTCAATAAAGATAAGATTAAAATATACTAACAAATTATTAATTTCAAAATTTCTCTAGATCTTTAACTCCTTGTTACTCAAAACCTTTTAAGCATAGTCTAAAAATCAGGCATATTATTAATCAACTAACATTTCAATATATCAGACTGTTAATTTATTCCACTATGTATCTTTCATTTATATAGTCTTTAAGATATAATAATAAAAAGAAGAGAAAGAAGAAATCTTTCTTTCACCATTTCAACCAGATACACAACCATCAACGTCATTTCCTCGATGATAAATAAATCTTCCTTCTTCCGACGCTATACCTCCTTGATAAACATAAAATTAAAATATACTAACAAATTATTAATTCCAATATTTCTCTAATTCTTTAACCCCTTATTACTCAAAACCTTTTAAGCATAATCTAAAAATCAAACACTTTGTTAATAACCTAACATTCCAATATATCAACTTATTAATTTCACAATTATTCTAAATCTTTAATTCCATATAACTCAAAACCTTTTAAAAGTAGTCAAAAAGAAAAATTTTTAAACCAATCCTCTATGTGTCTTTCATTTATATAATCTTTAAAATATAGTAATAAAAAGAAGAGAATAAAAAAATGAAAAGAAGAAAAAGAAAGAAGAAGAAGAAAAAAAAAGTCTTCCTTTCACCATCTCGGCCAGATGCATAACCATCAGCGTCATTTCCTCGATAATAAATGGATCTTCTTACTGCAAAATACCAATTTTTATTCTTCTCTCCATCTGGCCTATGACTACCCATACTAAGACCAAGTTCTAATAATTCCTTCTTTTCATTCGAACTTTAGATCTGACTCTTACAGCTACTTGTGGTTTGGTAATTTTTTGAGTTGTCAGCTTAAGTTGTTGTTGTCTTGATACTTCGATACATGTAGCCGCTGCTCTAGTCTGACTCTGATCTTCTGTCTCTTCTTCCACATTATGAACATCACTCTGGTTCTGTAAATCACCTTGACTCATCAAAACTCCTCCCATTTGGACAACTGTCGACGACTCTCCTCTCTCATCTTCCATTGCTTCCTTCATTCTTCTTCCTTCTGGAATTTTGGATATGTCGGCCTTTAACACTTTTACATAAAAATCAGTTGCTTTCAATATCGTATTGAGCCGATATCTCTTTTCCAGATGTATCACCGCTATCCCAGTTGGAGCCTCCCATCTATACTGTATTTGCTGTTTTTTCAATTCTTCCACCAGAAAGGCATAATCCTTTCTGGCTCTCAACATTTTAGGAGGAATTTCTTTCAATGTCATTACTTCCTGTCCATCTACCCGAAGCTTGTTCTTGAAAGTCGCCTGTAGAATTTCATTACGTAGTGTCCTTGTAGTAAAATATATTACAATATCTCTTGGCAGATGTTTCTGTTTAGCCATCCATGAGTTGGCACGATATATCTTGTCAATCTGCCAATCCAATTCCTCTTTTGTCGCCCCTAACATTTGCACAAATGCCTCCAACATCATTTCTTTTAAGTTTTCTTGTTTGTTCTCATTAACACCTCAGCTTCAAAATTTTCAATATTATTTTGAGTCTTTCCTATATCTTCACCCAAAGTTGTCACAGACTGTTTAATCTCTTCCACGTCCTCCTCCAAAATTTCCATATTTCCTACCAGTCCTTTGAATGCAAATATCATATCATTCCTTAATTGCTGGTGTCGAGTAACCATCTCCTCTAAAACAGCCTGTATTTTTTCATTAATTTCATTAATTTTTAAGTTAAATTCCATAACAAGTTCATTCTTCATAACTTTTAAAGCTTCAAATAACGTTTCAGGTGTTAAAGTCTGTGGGGGTGTTGAATAAAGAGTGGGTTGCATTCTTGAAGTATAAACAGGAGGGTGCTCAAATCCTTTGTTAAAAACAGTCTTTCCAGGTTGTAAAGCCATTTAAGATTTAAAGTTAAACTTTTTGTTTTAATCCAAAATCAGAAAGAGAAGAGAGAGTTAATCAAAGTCAGGCTTTTTCAGACAAAGGGCTGCTAGCGAAACGAAACTTTCCTTTTAACTTTCACTTTCACACCCTTTGAAGCTTCAATCGCCATTTTGTTACTCTTTACTCAATTAATCATTTCCGAAATAGAAAGTCAACTTTGGAGTTAGGTTAAGATACTTGCCACCCAGCCTCCTGGCTTTTTCTGTCTGCTGTAGTCAAATTGTTAAAAATCCCATATTGAAGGCAGAATTGGTCTCTGCATCTTGCTCCGCATAAAGCGGAGGCGTCCCAGGTCCCGGAGCAGATGACAGGCTGCCTGGGGAGCCCTCACCCTTCGCGCCCCAGATTTTCTCCTGGGGCACTAGGGGGGCTCTACCCTCGCCTGTCAGGTCTCATCTCTCCCCTACGCCCGGGGAGAAGATTTTCTTTTTTTTTTTAATGATTTTTATTAAGTTATTTTAAAATATACAAAAAGACATAATACAAGAAAAAAAACATACAAAAAAGACATACAAAAAAGAATATATATATATATATATATATATATATATATATATATATATATATATATATATATATATATATATATATATATATATATATACAAATCAAACATATATATCAATATGTGATTTCATAATCAATATAATCTAGGTTGAGAAAAGTATATATGTACATGAAAAAAGAAAAAAACCAAGAAAAAAGATTACATACATTAAAATAAGAAATAGTAGTTATAAATATATATTACAGCTTTTGCGTATCGTTATCATTTCGATATCTAAGTTGTTACTTTCTTAATTTATCATCAATCTATTTTAATTTGTTTATTCTATTCATCACCCTTAACATGTTAAATTTGTTTATTTTGTTTGTTTGTTTTCCATCCATTTGTACCAGTTTTCCCATATTTTGTAATATTCTGAATCTTCTTTATCCTGTAGTTTCATTGTTAGTTTACACATTTCAGCACAGTCTAATATCTTGGTTATTAACATTGTGTTAGAAGGTATTATGTCAGTTTTCCAGTGTTGTGCATACAGGATTCTGGCTGCTGTAATTATATGAAGAATGAGATAGTGCATTTTGCTGATTCAAATAACTTCTTTATAAGTAGAATAAAACATTAACAATACCAACTTTGTTTCATCACATGTTGAGATGTTTTCATACTGGAGTATAATGGTGGACAGACTAAACCACGCCCTTCTTCTTGCTAAGTTTCTGGACATGCTCAATTAACACTTCAGCCCGATTGGCTGACTCAATCACATGGCTCTCCCAGTCATGAATATTCCAACACTCCTCCCTTCATTACTGGGAGAGACATCAGACCTATTGGATTTAAACATTTCCTGTAATGGACACCACCCAATGGTTTGGTCATCATGTCTGCTAAATTATCCTCTGAAGAACAATGATGTAAACTTATTAATTTTTCTTTTACAGCTTCCCTGACATTACAATACTTAATGTCCACATGTTTACTTCTGTTCTTCACTCTGTCACCTGTTGCCATTTTTATACAAGCAGCATTATCTTCATAAACAGTAACAGCTTCATTTACATTTACATTTAAATCTTGTAACAACTGTACATACCAAACTACTTCAGAACATAACTCAGACAAAGCAATAAACTCTGCTTCAGCAGTTGAAATAGCAACCGTTGTTTGTTTTCTGGACTTCCAACCAATTAAAGCCCCTCCAAACATTATTACAATTCCAGAATTAGACTTTCTGGTTTTTACATCATTTGCATAATCACTATCAACGTAACATTTCAATTTTAATTCTTCAGTGACCTGTATTTGAAGACCCAAATTCACAGTTCCCTTCAAATACCTGAGAATTCTTTTCACACCCATCCAATGCAACGTTGTAGGTGTAGCAGTAAAGCGACTTAAGATGCTCACTGCACAAGCTATGTCTGGTCTGGACCACTGTGACAGATATAACAGACTCCCTATTGCAGAGTGATAAATCTCTTGATCACAGGCTTCACTTTTATCCTCACCCAAACTATTGTAAAAATCTGTGCTCATAGGTGTAGGAGCTATATTACAATCTTTCATGTTATACTTCTCTAATAATTGTTCAATTTTTCTCCTTTGACTGAGAATATAACCACCTTTTTCAGTTTTTTGTATCTCTACACCGAGATAATTCTTTATTTCTCCCAAATTCTTTAATTCAAATTTCTTTTCTAACTTATTAGCAAATTCTTTAACTTGTGATACATCCTTTGCAATGAAACAAAGATCATCCACAAATGCTAATAGTAGACAATTCCCACCTTGTAACTTTCCAGTGTATATGCAACCATCAGCTTTGCAACTCTTGAACCCAAGACCTTTCAATGCAGTATCTAAACAGATATTCCAATTTCTGGCTGACTGCTTCAGCCCATAAATGGCCTTGTTCAATTTATACACCATGTTAGGTTTTTTATTTTCATACCCTGGCGCTTGAACCATATAAATTTCTTCCTCTAATTCAGCATTGAGAAATGCAGTGCTTATATCAAAATGCCAAATTCTATGCCTGTATGCTGATGCTAATGCCAGTGCTAGTCTTATGCTCTCACCTTTTACAGTTGGCGCGAACACCTCATCATAGTGCACATTCTTTAATTGAGAAAAACCTTGTGCCACCAACCTTGCCTTATACTGTACTTCATTATTGGGTAATACCTTTTTCTTATATACCCACTTACATCCTACAGCTTTCGTACCCTGTGGCAAAGTCACAGATGTGAACACTTCATGATCTCCCATGGATTTCATCTCTTTATCCATGGCTTCCTTCCACTTTTCTTGTTCAACTTTTGGTAATGCCAATACTTCCTTATAGTTTCTTGGCTCATACCACACATTACACACTTTAACTTTACTGGCAGAATACCTGTCTGGCGGAACCCCTCTGTTCCTACACTCTGACCTACGTGGCATTGCCTGTACTTGTGTTTCAAGCTTTTCTGGCTTCATATCTTGTTCAGACTCTCCTCCCTGAACATTGACACCTTCAGTAAATGATTCACCATCATTACATGAGTTATTGTCACTAAGTGGATCACCGTTGCTAAGTGGATCACCGTCACTAAGTGAGACATTTTCAGAATTTGCATCAATTCTGTTCCAATTTTGTTCTGCAAAACTAGCAGACCTTGAAATCACTATCCTTTTACTTCCATCGCTAAAGCGATACCCTTTTGAGCCTGGCTCATAGCCCACAAATCTGAGCTTTCTAGCCTTTTGTTGTCCCTTTCTTCTGATTGCCTTTGGAATATGTACCCAAGCAGTACTTCCAAATATTTTTAAATGTGCTAGAGAAGGCTTTCTCCCATATAGCATTGCATATGGAGTATTATTGATGGATGAACTCCACAGCCTATTTACTAAATAATTGGCAGTCAGTATGGCTTCACCCCAATATGACCTGCTCATACCAGAATCCTCCAGTAATGAGTCTTTCATTGTTTGCAAAACACCATTCCTCCTTTCAGCCACTCCGTTCTCTCCCGGTGTGTAAGGATTTGTGCGCCTGTGTCTTATTCCCAATTGTCTCAACCATTGTTGAAAATTTGTTGACATAAATTCAGAACCTCTGTCAGTTTGCAACTGACATACCTGTTGTTTGTACCTTCTCTCTACAAAGCTTAACCATTGGTTAAATTGCTGTAGCACCTCTGTTTTACTCTTAAGTAAGTAGCAAAACCCAAACCTGCTGTAGTCATCCACAATGACCAGCGCATACTTTGCTCCTCCCAAACTGGCTTGCATAGGCCCAATTAAATCAGCATGCACCAGTTCTAGAGCTCTTGTGGTTTGTCTTGTGCTAAACTTGCTAACTGGGAATGCTTTGGATTTCGATGCTTTGCATACTGCACAATCCAAATATGCCTTACATCCCTTCAAATCTAATCCTTCTGCAAATTCTTTCATTTGTTGAACAACCTTAAAATTAGCATGACCAAGTCGTCTGTGCAGAAGATGAACACACGAATTATGTTCTGCTACATTTTTAAATATCTGGGAACAATGTGGGACCTTTTGTCCCTGCAATACATAAAGATTATCCTCTTTTATGCCCTGTGCACAAACAATCCCATTTCTTTGGATGATACACTTCCCATTAACAAATATGGTTTCATAACCTTCCTTGTCTAAACTAGACACACTTAACAAATTATGCTCCATTTCAGGTACACATAACACATCAGTAAACCTGGATTCCAAATATGGAATTTGCACATCGCCTCTTCCAATGATTTTAGCCTTTTGACCATTGGCTAAGGCCACTTCTTCATGGTTTCCTGGGAAAAATCTGGAAAATAAGTCAAAATTATTAACAATTGTTTGACTAGCCCCACTGTCAATCAACCATTTGTCTCTATTGTTATTATAACAAACTTTTGCAACTGCAATCTGTCCTTGCAAATAATGTCTCTTGTCTTGCATATTTCTTCTCTGTGCACAGCTTTTCTGCAGATGATTTGTCTCTCCACAAATGAAACATGCTTTTTTATCTTGCTTGCAGAATTGTGGCTGTGTAACTTGATCTCTCCTGCCTCTGCTCTCCTCTTGTCTGCAGACACCTCGGCTGTTACTAGAGATAGGCAGCCTGTGGAAAATTTTGCTGGAGACTTGCTGTAAATTTCCACTGTACTCCTTGTTGAGCCCCCACCTGTGGAATTTTCCATCAGCATGGCTGAAAAGCCTTTTCTCATATTCATTCAATAAACACGATTTCAAAGCCTCCAAATTCAAATCTGCTTCTGGCTTGCTTTCAAAAATAGCTGATACAGTCTCCCAGCTTTGATCCAAACTATTTAACACTAATAAAACTTTCTGGGACTCTGGAAACTTTACTCCACGTTGCTCCAATTCTAGAAAATTAGACTGCATTTTCATTAAATGATCTTCCATAGAATCTCCTGTCTGCAAACTCATTCTGAAAAGCTTTCTTGAAAGTTGGACCACATTACACGCAGAAACATTGACATGTACTGCTTTCAATTTCTGCCATATTTCTTTTGCAGACTTTAATTCAGCTACATTTAAGAATTGATCATCCCCCAGACTTAAAAGAAGATAAGCCATAGCTTTGTCATGAGCCTTTTGATCTGCTGCTCCAAGCACTTGCGGGGGGTCTGCTACTATGTCCTATAATTCTTTTGCTTTCAAAAAACATTCCATTTTTGCAGCCCAAATTAAATAATTTTTCTTCCCCAATTTAGGTATTGGACTGTCTTTAAATTCCATAGCAGCAGCCATCCTGCTTTATTTTTCTTGTCTGCCTGTTCCTTTAACAACACAGACAGCTTCTTATCAGCTTTAAATTACAATGCAGTTTTAACTTTACTTCTTGAGCGATTTCTGGGCCCATAACCTGTCAGAGTTACGCAATAAATCAGAAGCTTCAAAAGATAACTGCATTTTGCTGATTCAAATAACTTCTTTATAAGTAGAATAAAACATTAACAATACCAACTTTGTTTCATCACATGTTGAGATGTTTTCATACTGGAGTAAAATGGTGGACAGACTAAACCACGCCCTTCTTCTTGCTAAGTTTCTGGACATGCTCAATTAACACTTCAGCCCGATTGGCTGACTCAATCACATGGCTCTCCCAGTCATGAATATTCCAACAGTTTAGTATTTAGATCTTCTAATTTAGTTTTCTTTTCTTTGTTTTTCTTTATTGTATATGCTATGGTTAGCCCTCTCAAATATGCTTTCATTGTATCCCATGTATTTTGGGTTGATGTTTGCTCTTTAATATTTTCTTTAAAGAAAAATCCTAATTCTTTTTCAATTTTTTGGTAATATTCTTTTTCCAATAAAATATTTTGATTCAGAGACCATCGAAATGTTTTTTTCCTCCGTCCTTTCCATTTTATTGCAACTGGATGATGGTCAGCCCATTTGTTGGATAAATTATCAATATATTCAATGTCAATTATCAATTCCTTATTCATCCAAGCCATGTCTATACGTGACCAGGATTGGTGTGGGTTTGAGTAAAACGTGTACTGCTTTTTGGGGGGGGTTTAATTTCCTCCATGCATCTTCTATGTCTAATTCCTTAATCATATTTAAGAATGTATTGGGTAACTGTCTTCTGATTTTTTTTATTTATGCAATTATAATCCATTTTGCTGTCTACTATTGCGTTAAAGTCTCCTATAATACATATATTTTTCCATTCTATTTCTAATATTATTTTATGCAATTTTGAATAGAATTTTTGTTGTTGTTTATTTGGTGCATATATTGCAACTAACAGTATTTGCTTTTTCCCTATTGTTATCTCCACAATAAGAATCCTGCCTTCCTCATCCGCATGTATTAATTTTGAGTTTAAGTGTTTTTTTACATATATTGCAATTCCTCTTTTTTTAGTTTGTGGTAGAGCGCAATATAGCTTTCCTAATTTAGGGTAAGTTAGTAGCTTTTCAGATTCTTTTTTAATATGCACCTCTTGCATACAAATTATGTCCATATTCTGTTTTTTAAGATCTAGCAGTACATGTTTTCTCTTTATGGGTGAATTTAATCCATTAATGTTTATCGATAATAAGTTAAGTTCTTGTTCATCCTCCTTATTACTTTGTAATTCCCTTTGAAAGCATTTCCGTTTGCACTCTTGTTCTTGCTTGTGCTCTTTCATGTTTCTCTGTCCCATTACTACCTCTTCTTTCCCGCTCTTCCTGTTGGTGGCTAGTTCCTAATTCCTCCAAACTTCGTTATTCTTGTTTCTCTGTTACTTTGATCTTCTTCTCCATCTACTAATTGGTCATAGAATTCCTGTGCCTTCTCTACATTATCTATCTTAAATTTCCTGTCCCTCCAAGTAATTAACATCCCCTCCGGGATGAGCCATCTAAACATTATCCTTTGCTTAAAGAGCTGCGTTGACAGAAAATTATAGATTTTCCTTTTATCTCTTACCCTTCGTGGTATTTGTTTGAGGATTAGAATTTCTTTTCCCATATATGTTAATGTATCGTTTCTTACAGTGTTAAGAATTGTCACCTCTTGTTTGGACTACTGCAATGCGCTCTACATGGGGCTACCCTTGAGGAGTATTCGGAGACTTCAGTTGGTGCAAAATGCGGCTGCGCGTGCTGTGGTGGGTGTGCCAAGGTACACCCACGTTACACCTATACTCCGCCAGCTGCATTGGCTGCCCATCGGTCTCCGGGTACAATTCAAGGTGTTGATCATCATCTTTAAAGCCCTACATGGCCTAGGACCAGGCTACCTTCGGGACCGCATTCTGCCTCACACTTCCCTTCGACCGGTTAGGGCCCACAGAGTGGGCCTCCTCCAGGTCCCGTCAGCCAAACAATGCCGGCTGGCGGGCCCTAGGGGGAGGGCCTTCTCTGTGGGGGCCCCCGCGCTCTGGAACCAACTTCCCCCAGAGACCCGAACCATCCCCACCCTGCTGGCCTTCCGGAAAGCCATCAAGACATGGCTCTTCCTGCAGGCAGGGGGGAAAGACTAAATCCATCTGAATTCCCCCCTTGGTATGGCTGATTGTGAACATTATTTTAACTTTTGTATATTTTCTTAACTGTTGCTTTTAAATTACTGTTTATTATTGATGTTCTTATAAGATTGTTGTACGCCGCCCTGAGTCCCTCGGGAGTAGGGCGGCATAGAAGAACAAATAATAAATAAATAAATAAATAAATTCCATCTCTCATTGCTCTTCTCAAAAATCTGATATGTACTTCCCTTGGGTGCTTGTGTTTCCTGGCATAGCTAGTATTAATTCTGTATATTTCATCTATTTCACTCATTACGTCTTCCCTGCTTCTATCTAATATTTTCCCCAGTATTTCAACCATTATTTCCAGTAAGTTTTCATCTTTTGTTTCGGTGATATTCTGAAATCTTAAGTAGAACATCGATTTCTCCATTTCTAAATGGGAGATGGCGTCCTCGAGATTTTTGTTTATCTCCTCTAATTTGTTGTCTGTTTTATCCTGCCTTTTCTCAACTTTATCTGTTCTTTCTACCACTTCTTGGATTTGTTTTTTACTAGTTGCCAGTGCTGTTTGAATCACACCCACTCTGTCATCAAGTTTTGTCATATTGTTTTTTACCTCAGTCATTTCATTTTTTACCCCATCCATTCTGTTTGATAAGTTCTCCTGCATCTTTAATATTATTTCTTGCAAGGAGTGTATAGAAGATTGTATGCCTTGCATCTCTGCATTTGAGTTTGTCTTTTCACTACTTGCAGCACTGCTTGCAGCACTTTCCTGTAGTCTTTGACCTGCTGGGGATGGTGTTGCAGTCAATGTTTTTTTACCCCCTTTTGTTAATGTTGTCGTCATGGTGGACATTTGAATTACCTTAAATATATCGTTCCACTTTACCATCAATTACAGGTTATCACTCTTTTTGTTTCAATAACTGTCTTATCTATAGAGTTAATAATAATATATAATGTGGAAAAAGTCAGTAACCGTTATTGTCACAATTTGCAGTAGTACTAATATCTAATACTAGTTTTAACAGTTAATTTTGCAGTATTTATCTATATATCAATATCTTTCAAAAAAAATGGAGTAAATATATGTATCAGTATAGATATAAGTATAAGTATGATCTAGTATTTAAATATAAATATCTATTTATGATATAATTGTAGTATAGTAATTAAATATAAATATTATTATATATATCGTTGCAGGTATAACACAATCAGTTAATTGACCATTAATATTGAAATTCTATGTGGTAGAGTATATTAGAATATCTTAGGTTATTAAGAGAAGAAAAAAGTAAGAAAGAGCAAAAGGGAAAGAATTGAGAAAAAAAAAGGGTTTGTAGCACAAAAAGGGAAAAAAAGAAAAATATAGTTCTTGAATTTAGAGTCCAACCTTTTCACAATGTTAAGTCCAACTTTCCTATTGCTTGTTTTTCTTCGTTCTGGTATTCCTGGTTTTCCAAAATGGTGTCTCTTTATTTATTTATTTATTTTTCGAGATCCCTTTTGCAGTTTTTCTCCGTCTTTTACCTTCTATCTGTCTTCCGACTTTCAATCAACCTCAGTCACTTTTCCTTTCCTTTCAGGGATCTCCCTCTCATCTTCGTGCTTTCGTAATCCAAAAAAGTCACTCTTATCTCTGTTTCCCGATCCCGTCAACACTTCCTCTATCCCATCTCGTCACTTACTTTACTTTCTCTCTCCGTTCCTGTCGCAAATTCGCCGCTATTCAGTCCTCTCTGGATCTCTTTTAAATTTTTTTTTCCTTTTGGTTCACTTCTCTCGATAAAGAAGCTTTCTTAAATTGCAAAGTATATTTTGGGTTCACGATATGACTTGCTGTTCTATTTCTGCCTTCCTCCTTGTCAGGCTGACAGCCACGTCTTTGGGTCGGACATTGACTGGCCGAACTCTTTCTTGCTTGATCTGAGGGTACCTCTCATTCTGTTCGAAGATCGCCTTTCTTTGGGGAGAAGATTTTCAAGCCGCCAGACAGCTGTTCTGGCGGCTTTACGGAGCCCGGGATTAGGCGCTCGACGAGGAGCGTCCTCGATGCATCGGAGCCAACCGGAAGTCGAAGATGATATTCCTTGTGCTCTTGCAAAGACTGGCCCGAGAATTTCTGATCTGGCATAATTACATATTTTGTGATTAATCGCTATGCTTTAATTATGTTCAATTTGTAACAATGAAAATACTTCCTGCATATTAGATATTTACATTACGATTCATAACAGTAGCAAAATTACAGTTATGAAGTAGCAACAAAAATAATTTTATGGTTGGGGGTCACCACAACATGAGGAACTATATTAAGGGGTTGCGGCATTAGAAAGGTTGGGAACCACTGTTCTACATCATACCGGCCAGGAAGGCATTTGCCTCTCGTCCTGAGCCTCAAGCAATGTTCCTAAAGGGGTTCTACCTCGCTCGAGCTGCACTTCCCATGTTTTTTCCCTTCTGATGTGGGCCTTGACACTTTGATGCAGCCGGGATGGTACCACGTCAGTTTTCAGACGAAAAGGTCTGGAGAGGACTTCGGTTCCCTACACAAAGTATGCGTACCTCTCTATTAGGGAACTCTGCTTCCGGTTTTCGGATTCCTCTAAAAAACAGCAATCCGGGAGAACTGCTGCCCCCAACGCAGATCAGTACGAGCAACTCCTACACTTCACTCCTTGCTTGACTACTTGAAAATCCTGGGGTTTGCTTTTGGGCTGTTCACAGGATAAACAACCAACAGAATTTGCTTTCCCACCCTTCAATCACACACGCACGCACATTCTTACTCCTTCCCTAACAGAAGGTCCTGTGCTCTGAAAAAACTAAACAGAACTTACACAAATCAAAACAGAGAAAGAGAAGATATTGACACATAGGCTGGTAGATGAGAAAGAAATTCTTTTTTTTTTATTCAAAAAGTTTTATTAGTACAAAGTACAAACATTTTTCTCTTTTCTCCCCCCCCTTCCCCCCAAACCCCTCCCCACCCCCCCTTACCCTCCCCGCTCTCACCCACCCAGCCCCCCCAACTTCCCAGAAAAAGCACAGGGTATAGTATTCAATAAACATAAAATTAAAATATACTAACAGATTATTAATTTCAACATTTCTCTAGTTCTTTAACTCCTTGTTACTCAAAACCTTTTAAACATAATCTAAAAATTAGGCATATATCATTAATAAACTAACATTCCAATATATCAAATTATTAATTTCACAATTATTCTGGATCTTTAATTCCGTATAACTCAAAACCTTTTAAGAGTAGTCAAAAAATTTTTTTAACATGTATCGTCTCTAGTCCATTCCACTATATATCTTTCATTTAAATAATCTTTAAAATATAATAATAAAAGAAAAAAATTTTTTCGCCATCTCAGCCAGGTGCACAACTGTCAACGTCAATTCCTCGATAATAGATGAATCTTCCTTCTTCCAACACTATGCCTCCAATAATCTAGCATTTAAAATCAACTTAATTACTGTTACAGTACAGTCCGTAGTTGTTCCCAACAAGAAAAACTGTATTATAAACTTGATCTTTTCTATAAAATATTTTGCGTAGTCCACCATATTTTTATCCAAAAAGCCTTAATTTTCTTTTCTTTTTTTAACATAACCATCGTATACAAAAATACATAACATCTTCACATCACCAACATTTAAGTTATAGATTTAGTCTTTTCCCATATTTCCATCCTTATAATTTCTCCACTATTTTAACCCCATTTTCATACAATCCTTAAGCTCAGTTTCTAAATTTAATTCCATTAACACATTATACAACCTTTCTTTTTTTATTCAAAAAGTTTTATTAGTACAAAGTACAAACATTTTTCTCTTTTCTCCCCCCCTTCCCCCCAAACCCCTCCACCCCCCCTTACCCCCCCCCGACTTCCCAGAAAAAGCACAGGGTATAGTATTCAATAAACATAAAACTAAAATATGCTAACAAATTATTAATTTCAAACTTTTTCTAGTTCTTTAACTCCTTGTTACTCAAAACCTTTTAAACATAATCTAAAAATTAAACATATATCATTATTAGACTATTTGTATCTTCTTAATCTGATACTATTTGAGTCTTCTTGATCTTATACTTTTTTAAAAAATATAATCAATCCATCTACTCCATTCCAATATATATCTTTCATTTGAATGATCCTTAAAATACTCAAAACTTTTAAAACATAACCTAAAAATTAAGCGTATATCATTAATAAACTAACATTCCAATATATCAAATTATTACTATATATCTTTCATTAGGATAATCTTTAAAATATAATAATAAAAAGAGAAAAGGGAAATTTTCTTCACCATCTCGGCCAGATGCGCAACCATCAACGTCAATTCCTCAGTAATAAATGATCCTTCTTCCAACACTATACCTCCAATAGTCTGGCATTTAGAGTCAACTTAATTACTATTACAGTACAGTCCGTAGTTGTTCCCAGCAGGAGAAATTATGTTATAAACTTGATCTTTTCTGTAGAATATTTTGAATAGTCCACCATATTTTTATCCAAAAAGCCTAAATTTTCTTTTCCTTTTTTTCCTTTTTAACATATCCATCGTGTACAAAAATACATAACATCTTCACATCACCCACATTTAAATTATAAATTTAGTCTTTTCCCATATTTCCATCCTTATAATTTCTCCACTATTTTAACCCCATTTTCATACAATCCTTAAACTCAATTTCTCAAATTAATTCCATTAACACATTATACAACCTTTCTATATGCATTTAACTATTATCTTTTATAGATATTATCAAATTGTCCTCTTACTGCAAGAGTGGGTCTCCTCCAGGTCCCGTCAGACAAACAATGCCGACTGGCGGGCCCTAGGGGGAGGGCCTTCTCTGTGGGGGGCCCCCGTGATCTGGAACCAACTTCCCCCAGAGATCCAAATTATCCCCACCCTGGTGGCCTTCTGGAAAGCCATCAAGACATGGCTCTTCCTGCAGGCAGGGGTTTGAGACAAGTTTATATCCGAGATCTCCCCCTGTATGTATGTTGTTGAACGTTCTTTTTTAACTCTTTTTAACTTTTAAAACTGTTTTTAAATTAAGTTTATTGTTTAGTGTTCTCTTAAAATGTTGTACGCCGCCCTGAGTCCTTAGGGAGTAGGGCGGCATAGAAGAACCTAATAATAAATAAATAAATAAATAAATACCAAATTTTTAGATCTTCTCGCCATCTGCCCTACGATTACCCATACTGAAGCCAAATTCTTCTCATTTGACCTTTAGATCCAACTCTTCCACCCACTTGTGGTTTGATAATTTCTTGAGTTGTCAACTTGATTTGTTGTTGTTTTGATTCATCCTTAGATATAGCTGCTGCTCTGGTCTGACTCTGATCCTTTATCTCTTCTTGTATAACAAATAGATCCAAACTTTGAACATCACTCTGATTCTGTAAATCCCCCATTCTTCTTCCTTTTGGTATTTTGGATATCTCGGCCTTTAACACTTTTTCATAAAAATCTTTTGCTTTCCATATCGTATTGAGCCGATATCTCTTTTCCAAATATATCACCGATAAACCAGCTGGAGCTTCCCATTTATAGTGTATTTGCTGTTTTTTCATTTCATCCACCAGAAAGGCATAATCCTTTCTGGCTCTCAACATTCTGGGGGGAATTTCTTTCATTGTCATCACCTCCTGTCCATCTACCTTGAGCTTGTTCTTAAAAATCGCCTGTAAAATTTCATTACGTAATATCCTTGTAGTAAAATATATTACTATGTCTCTTGGCAGATGTTTCTGTTTAGGCACCCAGGAATTGGCCCGATATATCTTGTCAATCTGCATACCCAATTCCTCTTTTGTCACCCCTAGCATTTGCACCAATGCCTCCAACATCATTTCTTTTAAGTTTTCTTGTCTGTTCTCCTGTACACCTCTTATTCTTAAGGCAAACTCCATATTTCTGTATTGAATCATTAATGCCTCAGCTTCATACTTTTCAATTTTATTTTGAGTCTCTCCTATAGAAGTTGTAGAAGGATTTGAAACTGCAGAAACGTTGGGTGAGAGTGATCACATCATACAAGAATTCAACATAACGCAAACACAAACAATTGAACACAAGGACACCAAAGTCTTAGATTTTTTTAAAAAGAACTGATTTTAATAAACTCAGAGAAAACTTGAGAAAGATTCCTTGGATGAAAGTCCTAAAGGGAAAAGCAACTCAAGAAGCTTGGTAAACTCTGAAAAACATGATTATAAAAGCCAATTGCACAATACCAATGAGAAAGAAAAACAAGAAATCCAAGAAGAAACCAGCATGCAAAGACCTCACTGACAAATTGAATGAATAAAGGACAAATATAAAAAAATGGAAAGAGGGACACATAACTAAGGCAGAATATCAGCAGATAGTCAGAATCTGTGAAGAAAAATCAGGAAAGCAAAGGCCCAGAATGAACAAAGACTTGCAACTAAAGTCAAAGATAATAAAAGTTTCTTCCAACACATAAATAACAAAAAATCAAGAAACAGTTGGCCCACTAAAGAGAGAAGGCAACACAGAGAAAGCCATGAGTTGCTTAACTCATTCTTTGCATTGGTCTTCATGCAAAAAAAAAAACTACAGCCCAACTAACCAGAAATACAACTGGGGGAAAAAACAGACTGGAAACTAAAGTTAAAGTAAGCAAAAACCAGTAAGAGAACACCTGTCTGAACTTGATGAATACAAATCACCAGGACCAGATGGATTACATCCCAGAGTCCTAAAGGAGCTGGTAGATGAAATCTCAGAACCACTGCACCACATCTTTCTAAAAAAAAGAAAAATCTTGGGACACAGGGGAACTACCTGAGGACTGGAAAAGAGCTGATGTGGTTTCCATCTTCAAAAAAGAAAAAAGAAAAAAACCAGACCCAGGAAACTACAGACCAATCAGCCTAACATCAATACCAGGGAAAATACTGGAAAAGATTATTTTAAAAAAAACAGATCTGCCAACACCTAGAAACAAGTAAAGTAATAACCAACAGCCAACACGGGTTTGTTAAGAACAAATCATGCCAAACCAATCTCATTTCATTCTTCAACACAGTGGCTAAATTAGTAAACCAGCAAAATACTGTGGACATAATATACTTCGACTTCAGCAAAGCATTCAACAAAGTAGACCACAAGCTATTTCTTCGCAAGCTAGGAAAAAAATGGGATAGACAGCTTCATCACCAGATGGATTCACAACTGGCTCTAAGCTGGCAAGAATAGTTAACATCCTAGGGGACAGGCTCAAGATCCAGATGGATTTTGAATACTTGAACCCTGGGCCCTATCTAACAAAATGAAATTTAATACAGAGAAAAGTAAAATCCTACACTTAGGTAAGAAAACAAAAAACATACATAATTTTATAAATTGGTGCAACAAATTAAAACAGCTTTGGAGAAGTGGAAAAGTGGAAAAATCTATAACTATCATTGATGGGAAGAGTAGCCACCTTAAAATGAATATCCTGCAATGGCTAGCAGACAAAAAGGGAGTCAGGAGAAAGAAGATATATGAAATTATTTATGATATAAGGAAAAGCAATTAATTTGGTTAAACAAATAGCATGATTATTATTTCCTAAAATGATTTGTACCAGAGAACACACTGTTCAATTGAAATTGGAATTTCATATGTTATGAAATAAAATAAAATAAAACTTATTACCCATACACAAAAAGAAGGTCCTCTGCTCTGGCCTGACCTATACTTTCCAGGCTTTCTTTGCAGAACACACAGAAGCAAAAACCAGCTATGATTGGGAGAAGGATCCCTTTAGACAAACAGAGACACACACACAGGCATACACACATTTCCCACGGTTTTCTATGGTTTAAATTAAAATTTAAAATTTAGAGGTACTCACCTTTCTTCCAAGCAACCTTTGAGTTCAAACTCAAAACCCCCTTTAAAACCTACTTCCCAATGGCCAAGGCCTAAGAAAAACTCACCCACAGACTTCAATTGGTCTGTTGCTAGCAAGGGAAGCCTTACTTAGGCCAGGTCCATCTGGAGAGGTTAGCTTGGAGTCCCATCTGTCTGGGGTGCCAATTGTTGGAAGTAATATTCTTCTGGGTTCAGTTCCAAGTGGGGAAAAAGAACACTGGATTCATGGAAGTTGCTTGGAAAGAAGGTTTTAATGGAGAACAAAGGAACAGGAGCACATGGCATGAGCTCCTGAACAGAAAAGGTGGATCACATGTTTTCAGGTGTTGGGTCCAGAAAAAAGGGCAGGAGAGATGCTGAGTCCCTTGCTTTTATACTCTCTCTTGAGCCCCTCCCCAACTGTTTCCTGTTCCTATATAGAAATGTATTCCATTGGCTGTCAGATTCACAGGGCATTCTGGGGCATCTCTTGTGGGCTGTCCTGAATCCCAGGTGCGTGGTTGATGGAATCTTACCAGGTCCCATGTGGTGAATGAAAAGGCTTTGTGATTCCTTTCCTGTAGGTGCTTGTTATGTAAAAATACTGTTTCAGGCTGGGGGGAATGAGCTGGGCTAGGCCATTCCTTGATGGCCCATTGGCAAGGGTGGGAGGAATGGGTGAGGTGGCACATAAGATGAGTCTTTTGTCTGCTTAGAAGCATGTTTCCAGGGATATTCTACTGTATATAATATTCTGCCTTTTAATATTTCCCAGGGTATTTCATTTTCCTAGGAGGGGGTGGGTACTAACTTCCTACAGAACCACATTCATTTCCTATGTAAGTGCTTTTTTAGCAAACAGAATTCAGCTTGCACGTTTCGCAGTTCAGACTCTTTCTGCTCCAAAATTAAGGTTAGATTTTTCTGTTCTTTTTCTGATTGTTCTTTCTGCTCTTTCATTTTGTTTTCTTGATTTGCAATGTTGTTTAGAAATATTTTCAATATGAACTAGAAGGTTTTGGTTCTCCTTCCTGATTTTCTTACTTAAGTATTACTTACTATTTCAAATTACAGTCTATTTTGTTCAAAGCCTTCCATCTGTTGTTTAAATTTGATCAGCTTTGCAATTCTTGAACTCAAGACCCTTCAATATTTTGTCTAGACATGTATTCCAATTTCTGGCTGACTGCTTCAGCCCTAAATGGTCTTGCTCAATTTATACACCATGGTGGGCTTTTTACTTTCATACCCTGGTGCTTGAATCATGTAAATTAATTCTTCATAGTGCACTTTTTTTCTGCACTTATTTCAGGAGAGGTCTCTGTAGTTATTTCTTCTTTAATGGGATTGTCTAAGAGGGCTTCTGTTCTTCTTCCTCTGTTTCTTCTCCCAAATAAATCAACAACTTCTGGAGGTTTGGCTGACAGGGGTCCATAATGCTGTTTCCAGTTTAATAGGTCTGTTGTGTTGAATGGGACATACTGGAACAGAGGCTTTAAAATATTTGCCTGACCACCCTGAGCCTTCATGATCCTTTGATCCATTTGATGAAGGGGGGCCATATGGAGGGGTTTTTTTGCCTTGGAAACTTTTGCTTTTAACAGGTTTCCTCCAGCTGTAGGCTGATAGCATTATTCAATCTTTCTCTCTCTTCATTGAGGAGGGGTATCTTCTTCATAGGGAGCAGTTTTCAAGATTGGTTTGTCTTCAATGTGAATCTTTTTAGCATGAGGTTTGAGGGTTTTCTTTTCTTTTACTCTTGCCACACAAACACTCATTGTTTCTATTCTGCATTTGGGTTTTGTTTTACAATTATTTGCTACTGGTCAATATACTGATATTGATCTGGGTGACAGGATCTGGGTTAGCCACAATTTTGGTGCACTTTTGAAATGATGTCTAGGTTCTCACAGAATTTTAATCATCTGGATTGGTCTTAATTTCATATCTCCACTAAAACCTCTCTTGCAATTCTTTAATCAAAGAGGTGTCTTCATAGACACACTCTCAACCACCCATTTATCTCTAAGACACTGCCATCTGATCTGAAGCGCTGGAAAATTCTGACAGTCATTTTCAGAAATTGCAAATGGCTTAACCATCCCACACAATTCTACAGCCTTTTTAAGGATACACAGATCCTTGGGCTTTTTAGGGGGGAGATCAGGCCCCCTCCTCCACTCCTAACGAGTGGGTCCTAAAAATGTTTACAAATACTTGCCTGCAGGCGTCTTCTTTCCCTCAGCTGGCTTTGTTTAATGACTTATCTTAACTCCTGGTCAGGTTCTTGGATTCGGTCGTTGTCCACGGTACCTTTGCGATGTCATCAGTTTCCTTCCAGATAATACATCTGTTGGCGCCTTGAAGGGTCAACGTGATGACCTCGCTTAGGTCCGTCGGCCCGTTCCGATCCTCAGGGAAATATCCCACTGGGATTTATTTCCAGTCCTGCCGCACGGTCGCCATAATTGATGCAGAACAGGAAGTGATACCAGCCAGAGAGGAGTAAGATAAGCTTTTTATTATCTGTACAGATAAGGTTCAGACATTTGAAATTCTGATCTGAACTGATTTTCTATCAGAAAAAGCAAGATATTTAAACTCTTTTTCCACAGTTACAAAAGATATAAGGGGTTGGCTTTACATTATAGATTTACCGTAATAAGGAGTTACACCTCTTTCCGTATGCATGTTTCTCCACAAGTTTATGTTAACACCTTCCTGTGTCTGTTTGTGGTCAGCCTGTGGTCGGCCGAATCTTAGGAAAGCCTAGCAACTTCCTCTTTGTGTTTTTCCAGAGCAAAGGACCTTTTTACTTCTCTAATGTTAGTGCTAGAAAGGATCCCTTACAGATCATCTAGTCCAACCCCGTTTATAGCCTATTGTTTCACTTAATGACTTTGCTTTATTTTACGTCCTGCTTCAACCCAACCCAGGAAATGATGAGAGGGCCAGACCACGTGGTGACTGCTATTTATATAGAACTCACAGAGGCAGGGCTAGCAATCTTCTGCACATGCGCAGAAGAATTTTTTTTGAAAAAATTAACAAACAAAGAAAAAAAAAGATGGCTGCGCCCAGAGCCCAGCAACCGACCGCACCGGGTCGGTTACATTACCAGCTGGCTACTACCGGAGCTTGCGCACTGGTGCGCACCGGTAGGAACCCACCCCTGGTGCAAGGGCTGAGGGACAAAACCTATCAGGACAGATTGGAGGAAGAGAATATGTCCAGTTCTGGAGACCTCACTTTAAAAAAAGATATTGATAAGATTGAGCAAGTCCAGAGATGGGCAACAAAAATGGTGCAAGGTCTGAGGGACAAAACATATCCGGAGAGATTGGAGGAACTGAATATGTACAGCCTGGAGGACAGAAGAGAAAGAGGGAACATGATTGAAATCTTTAAATATATAAAGGATGTGAAAACAGTATTTTCAATATCAAGCAAAAATCAAGAACACAGGGACATAACCTCAAACTGACAGGCAGACGTTCAAAAGTAATGTTAGAAAGTATTACTGCACAGAAAGAGTAATGGAAGCTTGTGTTGTCCCAAAAAATGGGTCAGCCTGGCGCAGAAGCCAATCAAAGCCAGACACGAGTGGCAGATTTTCGCAAAACGTTTATTGAAGCACTTCAGCAAAAGGGTCCCAGCCACTAAAGGAGCCGAGACCCTAAACAACAGCGAAGCACAATCTTTTATACAATTCAATACCAGAAATAGGGAAGTAAAAATTTCACAAAGCTACCGTGTTTCCCCAAAAATAAGACCTCCCTGGATAATAAGCCCAATTGGGCTTTTGAGTGCATGCACTAAAATAAGACCCCCCCCAAAAAAACAATAAGCCCTCCCCGAAAGTATTTAAATGCATGCACAGCCGGTCCCCGCCATTTCCTCTGGTTGCTTGCAGCGCAAACAACACAAGGTGAGGAGGTGAGGCCGGAGGTGGGGAAGGGAGGGGGGAACATGCACCATGCACTCCACACGCCCTTACCTAACAGCCGCTCCTGCAATTGTAGCCATCGCGCCCCTTCTGTCACGCTAATGGCCACCGCAAAAAGAGCAGCAGGCCTAGCAACGCGCCTTGCACCTCGCACCCCACTCCTTACCTACCGCCGTTTACTCCTGCAGCTGAGCGGTGCTTTGATTGAAAAGCATCCTCGGGCGGCGAAAGTCCCTCGTGCGATATTTAAAGCTTTGCCAGAGCACTCTTTTCAATCATCACTCCGCTCCACTCGCTTGAGGAGGGTATCCCCGCTTGTGCGCGCAGGATAGAGGAAAAAGAGAGAGAAACAAATGAGAGAGAGAATGGGGAGAGAGAAAGAAAAGAAAAGAAAGAGAGAGGGAGAGAGGGAGGGAGAAAAAAAGAAAAGAAAGAGGGAGAGGGAGAGGAAAAAGAGAGAAACAAATGAGAGAGAGAATGGAAAGAAAAGGAAAGGAAAGGAAAAAAGAAAAAAGAAAAGAAGAAAAGAAAAGAGAAGAGAAGAGAAGAGAAGAGAGAAGAGAGAAGAGAGAAGAGAGAAGAGAGAAGAGAGAAGAGAGAAGAGAGAAGAGAGAAGAGGAGAGAAAAGAGAAAAGAAGAGAAAAGAGAAAAGAGAAAAGAGAAAAGAGAAAAGAGAAAAGAGAAAAGAGAAAAGAGAAAAGAGAAAAGAGAAGAAGAAAAAAAGAAAAGAAAAGAAGAAAGAAAGAAAAGAAAAAAAGAAAGAAAGAAAAGAAAGAAAGAAAGAAAGAAAGAAAAGAAAAGAAAAAAAGGAAAAAGAAGAAAAAAAGAAAAGAGAGGAGAGGAGAGGAGAGGAGAGACAAGAAGAGAGGAGAGGAGAGGAAAGGAAAGGAAAGGAAAGGAAAGGAAAGGAAAGGAAAGAAGAAAAGAAGAGGAGGGGAGGGGAGGGGAGGAGAGGAGAGGAGAGGAGAGGAGAAGAAAAGAAAAGAAAAGAAAAGAAAAGTAGAAAAAAGAAAGGAAAAGAAAAGAAAAAAGAAGGGAGAGGGAGAGGGAGAGGGAAAAGAGAGAAAAACAGAAATGAGAGGGAGGGAGGGAAATGAGAGAGAGAAAAAGGTTTTGTGGGAAACGGGTCCAAATCAGTGGTGGGTTGCTCCCAGTTCGCACCGGTTCGTGAGAACCGGTAGTGGTAATTTGGCCTTGGTCGCCGAACCGGTAGTGACAGCTGGCTGGCCACGCCCCTGAACCAGTCACCCACTCGCCCGGTCGCCTGGTCACCGGCGCTGCTCGCTTGCCCCACCCGCCCACCCGCCGCTCACTTGCCCCACCCGCCCGCCGCTCGCTTGCCCTGACTGCCACGTTCAATGCTCACTCACCCACTTGAAGCTCGCCCCGCCCATCCGAGCCCTATATATATGCCTCTTCACCATGCGGCCCACTACTCACCTCATGACTCAGTGGTGACCTCCCCTGCTCCGCTGAATTCACCTGAGCCCCAACGGAGCTGCCTCCTCCCGCCTACAGGTAAGCACTAGCCGGCCTGATCCCCGGCCTCCCGTAGGCTTTGTGACTGCCTCGGCTCCATCCCAGGTGGGCCTAACGTTTCCACCCTCCCTCCAGCCTGCAGCCTGCCTTACCTTGTACAGCCTCCAGCCTTCAGGACTCAGGAGCTGAATCCCGAGCTGCTGGTCTGGTCACCTGCCTGGCTGTAAGTGGAAGGCATCGGCTGCATCCATCTCATTGGCGAGCAACTGAATCTGCCTGCCTGCCTTGTACCTTCAATTGGTAAGTGGCTGTTATTTTTTCTCTTTATGTTTCTTTATGTATGCTGTTGAAAGGTAAAGAGGTTCGAATTTCCCATTGCTTTTAGAGCTAATCTTTTCCTGGTGCCATGTCCCAGATCCTTTCTTTGTTCCTCTTTTGTAATTTAATTATTTCTTCCTGCATGTCCTGTACATTGTTTGCATTTTATAATGATTTTGGTATTTAACTGTGTTCTAGAACCTAGTGGGCCTGCCTGGCTTAGAATTACTTTGTCTTGGTTCTTTTCTTAGGGATATCTGTTTTTATGTTTCTTATTCTTATTCTAATTTCTTTAGCAGTTTCTAGTTTCCCTATTCCAGTTTATTTTTAGTGTAGTTTCTAATTTTCCTAGAGGCTTCTGGTCTGGCTCTGTTTGGTAATATCGCTTTAGAGGTTTTTCTGGTCTTCCTTTCCTTGTGTCTGTCTTAGTATGATTCCCTTCCCACAATGCTTTAAAAATGATTGTAATAATGTTATTTTTAGGAAATGTATTTTTTTTGGAAATGTTATTGTTTTTAGGAAATGTATTTTTTTTGGAAATAGAGTCACATAAGATTTAGGAAAGTTTAGCTGCTTTTACATTTTGAAGTTTGTGCAAGCTTTGTGTTATTTTGTGTGTTTGTGTAGTGATTCACACTCACTACACAAACACACAAAATCTTACAAAGCTTGCACAAAGCTGAATATGCTAGCTATTGAGTCACATAAAACGCAACCACGTATAAGTTGTATAAGTTCTCAACTTAAAACCACAATCGGGGCCAGAATTTCTGGTTGCCAAACACCCAAATTTTGTTCACATGTCTGTGTGGATGCTGTGACTGTTGTAAGTGCAAGGACTACAGGTAGTCCTCGACTTACAACAGTTCATTTAGTGTCCAGTCAAAGTTACAATGGCATTGAAAAAAGTGACTTATGACTGTTTCACACTTATGACCATTGCAGCATCCCCATGGTCAAGTGATCAAAATTCAGATGCTTGGCATCTGGTTCATATTTATGACCGTTGCTGTGTCCCGGGTCAAGTGATCCCCTTTTGCGATCTTCTCACAAGCAAAGTCAATGGGGAAGCCCAGATTCACTTAACAACTAGGTTATTAACTTATCGATGTCAAGCTTTGAATCAACTGCAATGATTCACTTAACAACTGAGGCAAGAAAGGTAATTAAATGGGGCAAAATTCACTTAACAAATGTCTCACTTAACAACAGAAAGTTTGGGCTCAATTGAGGTCGTAAGTCAAGGACCACCTGTAGTTGTAGTTCCCTTTTCCCAGTGCGACTGTAACTTTGAACAATGGCTAAACAAATGGCTGTAAGTCGAAGTATTTCAGGTGTCCAGCTGGGAAAAACCAAGAGCTTTTTTCCAGAGATAGTCCATTCCATCAGCTCTTAGATCCATGACTAGGTCAGCCAACATTTGGAAGAATCAAAACATTGTCCTATGTTGCACAAAGCTGAATATGCTAGCTATTGAGTCACATAAAATATTTTATGTGACTCAATAGCTTGCGTTTATATTTGCAGCTTTGTGAGCTCCTGCAGCTTGATGAGTTTTGATGTGTTTCTGATTGCCCTGGGTTTGGTTTTCCTGGGTTAATCTTGGTCCCAGCCCAGGTCTTTTGTCTTTCCTATCCTGGGGCTTAATTCTGCCAGGAAAGAGGAAAAGGGGAGTTCCAGGTGAGTTATTTTTAGCCTGATTCCCCTTATCTTAATGGCTGTAGTTAAGTGTTCCTTTCAGCTGGTGCTTTTGCCTGGGGTTTTCTTAAAGGGGGAAGGGCTGGCTTGAGTTTCTTGGCACTGTTTTCTGAGGTTTCTGGTGCTGTGAGGTTTCTGGCACTGTCCAATATACTATACTTCCCACAATGCCTTGATGATTGTTGTGTTCTGACTGACCTATAACTGAACCATGAACTTGTTTTGACTAGACGACCTCTGACTGAACTGTTGTTGTTATGTTTATAGTTGAACTTTACCTGAACTCTTGTTGCCACCCTGATCATTTATTTATTTATTTATTATTGGTTCTTCTATGCCGCCCTACTCCCGAGGGACTCAGGGCGGCGTACAGCATTGTATAAGAACACCAAATAATAAACCACAGTTAAAAACAATTAAAACATTTAAAAAGTTAAAAAATAATTATCATCAGACATACCAGGGGAGAGCTCAGATGGAACTAGTCTCCCCCCCCCTGCCTGCAGGAAGAGCCATGTCTTAACGGCTTTTCGGAAGGCCAGCAGGGTGGGGATGGTTTGGGTCTCTGGGGGAAGTTGGTTCCAGAGCACGGGGCCCCCCACAGAGAAGGCCCTCCCCCTAGGGCCCACCAGCCGGCATTGTTTGGCTGACGGGACCTGGAGGAGGCCCACTCTGTGGGCCCTAACCGGTTGAAGGAAAGTATGAGGCAGAATGCGGTCCCAAAGGATCGCATTCATGTGTTTGAATGCTCATACGCTATTGGTTGTTGTGTCTGACAGCTCCCTATAAAAGGGCTATCTGTCAGACTGCAAGTGTTGGTTGCTTGAGTGAGCTAACAAAAGAGCTGTTCTGAAGTCTGTCTCCTGCGATCTTTGCCCACAATTTAACAGTGGCGACAAGGGTTTGGGACCAGGAGAACGAAGACCAGCCCTCAAGCGCTGCAACCAGCCAGGCAGCACTAGCCATGTCTGCCTTCTTTCATCAGGATGTCCACCTTCCACCCGCCGGCGCCTTTCGACCCTGCCTGGGAAAAATGGGACTCCTACATGCGGCGTTTCGAGTGCTTCCTCGAAGCCAATGATCTGCTGGGGCTGGCTGACAACAGAAAAAGAGCTTTGTTTCTGAGTCACTGCGGGCCAGAGGTGTTTGACACCGCAGAATCGTTGTCTGCCCCAACCCCAGTTCACACCGTGACCTGGCAGGTACTCCAGGCAATGCTGAGGACACACTATGCGCCCACCCCATCCAAGGTTGTCCGGCGCTACGAGTTCCGCCAGCGGCTGCAGCAGGAGGGCAAGACCATCAACCAATACATCGCCGCCCTCCATAAAGCCTCCGGCCACTGCGAGTTCCGCAACCTGGATGACATCCTGCTTGACCAGCTCATCTCTGGCGTGCAGGACATTCGCCTGCAACGCCGGCTCCTGGCTCAGCCCAACTTCACGCTGGCCGCTGCCCTGGATGAAGCCAGAGCTGCTGAGTCCTCATCCAAAGCGGCCGAATCTCTGCACCGTTTCGCCTCCTCTAAAAAGGACACTAAGCCTCCTTCTGCGGTCCACATGGGCTCTGTCGAGGAGCCTGTAAGCAGCAACGACGAGGTCTGCCGCACTGACCAGAAGTGCCCTCCGCCTCCCAAAGACTTCCTGACTGCTTGTGCCAGCTGTGGGGGGCGACACCCGAGGATCTCATGTAGATTTAGGCACGTTATCTGGCAACGGTGTGAAAGGAGAGGACATTTGGCGCGAGTTTGCCATGCTATTCTGCCGCCAAAAGACACGCATGCACAGGAAAACCCTAGAAGCGAATCGTCAAATAGATTCGGGCGTGAAAACCATAGACCGCGCCAGAGAGCCTTCGCCAGGCAGCCAGAAACCAACCAAACGCGGGTTGCCAGGGCCAGCTGCCCCTTCAAAAGGAAGATCAGGGTCACCATCTCCATTGACGGAGCACCGGTCCAAATGGAGGTCGACACTGGGTCTGCAGTGTCTATCGTTGCCTGGGAGACGCTCAAGCTCGCCCTTCCGAGTTTCCGGTCTACCTGCCTGCAGGAATCCTCAATCCGCCTCTCTGACTACCAGGGAAACCGGATCCCTGTCCTTGGAAAAGCCCGGGTCCACGTCAGATTCAACAATTTCGACGGACCTCTCCAGCTCACCATAGTCAACGGCAGCCTTCCGAGCCTCCTAGGACTCGATTGGTTTCAATCGCTCGGCCTAGGGGTGACAGGCATCCACGCCATCGGAGCCGCGAACCTGGACGACCTTTTTGACTAGTTCCAGGACGTTTTCAGTGACGGTTTGGGCAAGTATGTGGGAAATCCTATCTCATTTAGCCTTGATCCTAATGTCGCCCCCATTCGCCTTAAGCCTCGATGGGTCCCTCTCCCACTACGGGAT
Organism: Diadophis punctatus similis; assembly: GCA_023053685.1. Classification (NCBI taxonomy): domain Eukaryota; kingdom Metazoa; phylum Chordata; class Lepidosauria; order Squamata; family Dipsadidae; genus Diadophis; species Diadophis punctatus. The sequence goes on from JALIGW010000064.1 coordinate 427,756, forward strand.
AAAATTGACAAAGAGCTGGACAAGCTCATCAAACAAGGCATTTTGGAGCCGGTCGACCATGCTAAATGGGAGACCCCCATAGTGACCCCCGTTAAAAGGGACGGCAGTATTCGAATTTGCGCCGACTACAAATGCACAATCAATAAGGCTTTGCAACAGAGCGCCTATCCGGTGCTGATTGTGCATCATCTACTCCACTCCCTAGGTCCTGGACGCCTGTTTGCTAAACTAGACCTTGCGCAGGCGTACCAGCAGCTGCCGGTAGATAGAGCTGCTGCAGAAGCACAGACCATTGTAACTCACAGGGGAGCTTTTAAATGTCACAGGCTGCAGTTTGGAGTCAGTGTAGCCCCGGGGTTGTTCCAGAGTGTAATGGAATGTCTGTTGCAGAACATCCCTGGGGTCATACCATATTTTGATGACGTCCTGATCTCTGCCTGTGACCAGGACCAGCTTCGCTGTCGAGTTAGAATGGTCCTGTCAAAATGCGTGCTGCTGGGCTTAAAGCCAAACGCAGCAAATGCTTGTTGGGGGTGCCTGAGGTCGAATTTTTAGGGTACCGAGTCAATGGCCAAGGTATCCACCCCACAGAAAATAAGCTAAGGGCAATCCATGAGGCTCCTGCCCCAAAAAACCAAACAGAACTCCAAGCTTTCCTGGGGCTCCTAAATTTTTACAGCCTTTTCCTAAAAAACAAAGCCACCGTAGCCGAGCCTCTCCACAAGCTGCTGGCCAAAAACATTCCTTGGAAATGGGGGTCCAGGGAGGCGTCAGCTTTCGCAGCTGTCAAACGACTACTAACCAATGACAGTTTCTTAATACAATACAACAACACCCTGCCATTGGTCCTGGCGTGTGACGCTTCCCCTGTGGGAGTCGGCGCTGTGCTCAGCCACAAGCTTCCAAATGGGTCAGAGGCCCCTGTGGCCTATTACTCAAGGACTCTGTCCAGTGCAGAGTGGAACTACAGCCAGCTGGACAGGGAGGCCTTGGCTTTAGTTGCTGGTGTCAAAAAATTCCACGAATATTTGTTTGGGAGGGATTTTGTTTTGGTTACGGACCACAAGCCGCTTCTGGGGCTTCTTGCAGGGGACCGCCCCACTCCGGCTGCCCTATCCCCCCATTTCGGCCGGTGGGCCATCTTTCTCTCAGCCTACTCCTATCGCCTGGTACATCGGCCAGGAAAAGACATGGGCAATGCGGACGCTTTGAGCAGGTGCCCATTGCCCGACCTCCTTACAGACATTGTCCCGGAAGCTCCAATCCTCTTGATTGACTTGGCTGATTCCGGACTGGTCACTTCTGCTGAGGTGGCTAAACACACGACCAAGGACACCTCACGCAGAACTGTGTTGAACTGGGTGTTGAGGGGATGGCCAAAGGACCTGGTCAAGCCTGACCTTAAACCATACGAACAGAGACAGCATGAACTGTCAGAGCAAGGGGGTTGCCTCCTTTGGGGCGACCGAGTGGTCATACCAACCAGCCTGCGAGCTGGAATACTTAGGACCTTACATGAAGGCCATCCGGGGATTGTCCGGATGAAAGCCTTGGCTAGCGGGTACGTTTGGTGGCCAAATATGGATGCAGAAATCCAAAATTGGGTTGGGTTATGCAAACCCTGTCAAGAGTCATGGCCTGCTCCGCCCAAAGCAACAGTCCATGACTGGGAACAACCAAAAAGCCCCTGGTCGCGGCTACATGCCGATTTTGCAGGCCCCTGCCACGGCCAAATGTTTTTAATAATTGTCAATGCCTACTCAAAGTGGCTCGAAATATTTCCAATGGGTTCTACCACCGCTGAGGCGGTTATTAAGGTGCTCAGACACCTTTTTGCCACACACGGCCTCCCAGACATCCTTGTAACGGACAATGGTCCCCAATTTACGGCCACCAATTTTGAGGGGTACCTTGCTGACCTGGGAATTCGCCATGCCCTGTCCTCGCCAGCGTCTTTTTGTAGGTGAGGTCCACACCCTCCTTCCACCTGGACACGCCTCCGCCCGCTCAACCACTACCTGGCAATCAATCAGCCGGCCTCAGTCAACAGGCATCACAAAACCAAACCCAGCGGTAACACAGTTGCATGCTACACCCATCCATCCCGCCAGAGATCAGCTCTGTGGGTCCCCGCTGAACCTCTGCGGGCCGGACCGGGAAGTGCCTTTCTGTCCGCCGCTGGTCAGCTGTCCACCCATCCATCCCACCGGATCTCAGCCTCCCGGCATGTCGCTGATCATTCATTCTGTCCGGCTGGAAATGCCACCATCACTTGCCCCCGCTGCTCGGGAATCGCCGTTCTACCTGCTGCCGGTCAGCAGTTCAGTGGCTGATCTTGGCCTCCCGGCATGCTGCTGATCAGCTTTTCTGGGAGGCTGGGAGTGCTGCCATCATTTGCCGCCACTGCTTGCCACCGCTGCTCCTCCACCCACCCACCAGCCCGAGAACACATGGGTGCATCGCCGGCATCACCCCTCCACCAGCTGGCCCTCCCCCACTCACCTGCCAGCCCGCACCCTTCGGTCTTACCTTTGCGGGCAGCCATGGTGCGGCGAGCAGAAGTGCGCAGAAGTGCAGTTGAAATGAGCAGAAGTGCAGCTGGAAGATAAGGCCGACGGCTGCAGGAGGGACGATGTGGGCAGCGCAGCCTTGCGGTTGGCACAGCATCTCCTCCGCAGGCCCCTGTCAGCTGGGAAATGCCAGTCACATGAGGAGTGGCTGGGAGGAGAGGGGTGAGGGGCGGGGCGAGGGGCTGAATCCCACCACTGTGCGGCTGGATACATTGCATCGGTGGGCCGTAGTTTGAGGACCCCTGGTTTAATGTCAACATCCAGCCCGAGAATCCAAATAAATCCAGGTTCATTCCATTTCTGTAAATCTTACTGTTTATTTATTTTTTTAAGTTTTATTGGATTTTTATTTTTAAATATACATCACTATCAATACATGAACAGTGTGGCCTCTGGGTATAATTCATTTTGATACAAGTAGCAATAATAATATTAACAATATTTGTTACATTAATCAAATTTATGTAATCAGTATTAATATACATGTTTGTTTTAAAGTAGTCATTCAATATTTCAATGTTCCATTTTAATGTCAATGCTATTATTTATTTATTTATTTAATAGATTTGTATGCCGCCCAACTCCCGAGGGACTCTGGGCGGCTAACAACATGTCAAATACAAAATCTAAAAAAACAGTTAAAAGCAAATTAAAACAGAAAAACCGATTAAAAAATACATACATACTACTTTCATGGGCCGGAACTTATCTTTGATATTCCCAAGCTCAACGGTCCCACGCCTGACGGAAGAGCCAGGTCTTGACTGCCTTACGGAAGACCAGTAGGGTGGAGGCGGTCCGGATCTCCGGGGGTAGCTGGTTCCAGAGGGCTGGAGCTGCCACAGAGAAGGCTCTCCCCCGTGGACCCGCCAGCCGACATTGTCTGGCTGATGGGACCTGGAGGAGACCAACTCTGTGGGATCTCACTGGTCGAAGGGAGCTATGTGGTAGGAGGCGGTCTCGGAGGTAGCCTGGTCCTGAGCCATATAGGGCTTTAAAGGTGATAACCAACACCTTGAATTGTGCCCGGAGACCAATAGGAAGCCAGTGCAGCTCGCGGAGAATAGGTGTAATATGGGTGTACCTGGGTGCCCCCATGATAGCTCGCGCGGCTGCATTCTGGACTATTTGTAGTCTCCAAACACTCTTCAGGGGTAGCCCCATGTAGAGCGCGTTGCAGTAGTCAAACCATGAGGTGACAAGGGCGTGAGTGACTGTGAGGAGAGCATCCCGATCCAAGTAGGGCCGTAATTGGTGCACAAGACGAACTTGTGCGAAGGTCCCCCTGGCCACAGCTGTCAAATGTTGTTCCAATTTCAGCTGTGGGTCCAGGAGGACACCCAAATTACGGACCCGCTCTGAGGGGGATAATTTCTCCCCCCCCCAAGAGTCAGGGATGGATAGTTTACCTCATCCTTGGGAGGCAATACCCACAGCCATTCGGTCTTGTCTGGGTTGAGTCTGAGCTTGTTGACTCCCATCCAGACCCTCATAGCTTCCAGACACCGGTCCATCACATCTACTGCTTCACTGAATTTAAGCATACATTGTAATACCATCTTTCAGCCTCTAATCTTTCCATCTAGTTATTGCTTATATTCTATTATATAAAAATTATATATGCTAATATTCCCCCTATTTCTTATTTCTACCTCTATTCTAGCTTCTAGTCAGGCCACCATTACTAATCCTAGTGTTAATACACATGTTTATATTAAGACATAGTCCTTCATTATTTGGTTATTCAATGTTTCAATACACCATTCTAGTACCAATCATCATATTATTTAAACATACATAATAATACCATCTTTCAACCTCCAATCTTTCCATCTAACTATTGCGTTATATAAAAGTGTATTTCTTATTTCTACCTCTATTCTAGTTTTTAATCAGGCCATCATTATATTAGAAGAAAAAAAAAAGAAAAAAAAAGAACAGACTTCCAGGGTGACGTCACGATGGTGTGGCACGGGAGAACGGAGCTGGTTCTTCTTTGCCAGAATTTCCACCCTTGGAAGCCTGAAAAGGCAAAGCTGGACCCTGGAGGGGTCTGCATGAGAAAGGGGACACTCCGGAGGTGACATGGAGAAAAGCGATCCCCCGCCACAGTAGGAGACAGCCCTTAAATCCAGCGTGGAAGAGACTGACTGTCATGGTTGGGTCCGGAGGCGTGACGGCCTGACTGAATGGTGGTGGAAGCGAAGAGAGAGAAGCAGCAGAAAGTATCAGTGGATTTTTGACCAGACTGAGTGAGATACTGGTTGCTTCTTTGAATTGGTGGATCCTATAAAGGAATTGATAAGTGAGTCTCCAAAACGAAAAAAGCGGCGCCTCAGTGGTGGAAGCGAGAGGAGACAGAAACAGCGGTGGTGGCAGAGGGAAAGAAGGGAAAGTGATGGATGATCTGGAATGGTGCAGGGTTTGGTGTCTATCCGACTGGCGATAGACACCGAACCCGAGGCTAGTGACTTGGACTGTGGCGAACGGATAGAGAGAGAGAGAGAGCCTTAATGAGAGACCCTGGTTAAAGAAAGAGGTTCCAAGATTAGGACAGTGGACAGTGACTGAGCATTAAAAAGGAGAGCGGACATCTTGGACTTGGAAAACGGAAGTAGGAAACTAAGTAAGGAATAGTTGAGAGGTTCGGAAGAGACTGTGATTTGGATTATTGGACTATATTTATATTTATACCTACAATTAATTATACATAAAATTACTAGCTCTATTTATATGTATATATTCATTCATAATTATATAACTAATATTAGTTATAAGTTAAAAAAATAATACAAGTACTTCTAGAAATTCCGTGTGTGAGATTCTATATTGAACTCTGAAATTTATATTGTTGACACTTGCTTATATTTACTTATATATTTATATACCGTATTTTTCGGAGTATAAGACGCACCTTTTTACTCTCAAAAAGAGGGTCAAAAATTGAGTGCGTCTTATACTCCGAATGTAGCCCCACCCACCCATTCCGCGCGTCTCATTTTTGGGTGGTTCCAGGCGGGGATCCTCACTTCCACATGGAGACTGATTTTTGGGCGTTTTCTTCCCTGATTCCCTGATGCAATTCGCAGAGTCACGCGCCCAAATGAAAACACGGGGTGGTGGTGGCGGTTTTAGCTCGGTTCCAAGTGGCACCCTAACTGCTGCCACCGCTGATCTCCCAGCATGCGGAGATCAAAAAGGCGATGCTCATTTTGGCAATCCCCGTCGCCTGGAACTGGGAACCCAGTTACTCAGAAGCTTTGGTTTAAGGTGGCGCTGCTTTACGCCACCCTCCTCCTCCTCCTCCAGCAAGCGAGAGGTGCCTCAGAGACAAGGCTGGGAAAGAGGGCGTAGATTACTGAGATTACTGGGAGGAGGGTCAGGGCACAGCCTGAGGAACGAACCTCTTCGGGATGGTCTGGGGGGGTGGATCTGCCCGGTGGCTTCAGTGAAAAAGCAATGTGAGGAGCCGCCGCCACTGCCTAAGCCCTCTCCGCGCCTGGGAGCCAAGCCGAGCGGGAGCCCCGAAAGCAAAACATCCCTCCTTTTCAGCCACCGCTACCTAGCTATTGGCTCAATTCCCTGATGCAATTTGACAGCCGTGCGCCCTCATGAAAATGCGGGGACAGCGGTTTTTGGCTGGTTCCAAGCACTGCCGAGACCGAAAATGCGATACTTGTTTTTGCCAATCCCCGTCGCCTGAAACAGCGTGTTTCAGGCAGCGGATCGGGCCAGGAGAAAAGAGAAGTCTGCGGAGAAGGAGGAGGAGGCCGCGCGGCTCTGCAATGTGCATCGGGGAATCGAGGAGGAAAGCATTTTCTGGTGGCAGTGCTGGCTGGAACTGGCCTCCGCCTGAAACGCGATGCACTTTTTTTGCCTCCGCACACCCCATTTTTTGAATCGGGAAGGGGATCATGGGTCTGCTGCCCGAAAACACTTTCCTCCCCATTACAAAAATGCCCCATTTTGCTGGGCTGGGGTCCAAGGTTACCGTCTGTGTAGTCTACTTTCTTCCCGCCCCAATCTTTGTTAAATTAGGAATACTTGTCATTTTCTTAAGTTCTCCACACCAACTATTCCACCTATTTACAAGGCTTAAGTTTCTCTCCAACGTAGCTAATATTAGCACTCTTCTGTATTTCTATTGATCTAATACAATCCTGTAAGCTAAATATATTATAGTAATTTATAGTTCTATATTTCAAGAGGTATAGAATAAGAAATAGTAAATATAAATAATAGTTAAATATGAATTAATATAGGCAGAGATTTATGTTAGTTATGTATCTATATCAGTCCAATATGCAGTCCAATATATAGTCTTAATAGTCTTTTAACTGTCAATTAATTTCAAAAATCTTCTTCAACAAGTCTTTTTTCTAAAGCACTGTCCCAAATGTCTCTCTATTCTTTTTTCCTGCCACTCTGCTTACCACTGGTAATCAGGCGTCCTCATCCAAAATGTCCTCTGTCTCTAATTAGTCAGCACTTTCCCTTCTTAATCTTCCACTCAGTTCACTGTTGGCAATACAATATTTCAGTAATAAAGAATCAGAAACAACATCCACAAGTTCTTTGGTTTTTTTCCCCAAAACGTTTTTTATTTTTTAAACATTCTTCACATAAACATCAATACATATACCATAATATATTATCAAAAATTAACATAAATTTTATATTGTATATCCAATAACATTACTAAAATGCCTATCTATCCTGCATATCAAATCCAGACACTCCCTTCCCTCTATCCTTCTCCCCTCCTTCTACTTTCTTCCTCCTTCTCTCCCCTCTCCTACTACCCCTTCTTCCATCTATCTCCTTCTCACTCTTACCTTCCTTCTCCTCCCCTACCTACATTCTTCCTTCTTTTCTCCTCTCTACTACTTCCTCTTCCTCCTTCTTCTCCTTTCCTGAGTGTGTTTATTTTTAATCTATTTTAACAGATAGTCAGGCAATACATCTCCTCAGCTTACATTTTAAATTGTTATTTCCAAATCTGTCCTGTATAAAAGACTATTTCAAATTAATTATTTCTAGGTATATTTTTATAGTACTATACTGCTACCTCCTATCCATATACATTTTGTCATCTGGGTTATTTTTCTATGTTCATTTTCTTATCTTTTATACACAGTAATTGTTCTATCTTAACTTTCAACTATATTCATTCTCCAACCAACTGTAAAATTTCATCCAAACATTATAATATTCTGAGTCCTCTTTATCTTTAATTTTCATTGTCACTCTGTTCATCTCAGCACAATCCAAAATTTTCTTAATTAAATCCTCTTCAGATGGAACCTTAGTTCCTTTCCATTTTTGTGCAAAGGTAATTCTAGCTGCTGTCAACACATGTATAATCAGATAGGTATCTTCTTTACTAAGTTTATTCGGTATAATCCCCAACAAGAAAGTCTCAGGTCTCAGCTCTATATTTTGTTTCACCATTTTTTCTAGCCAGTTCTTGACTTGAGCCCAGTAAGATTTTGCTTCTGCACAAGTCCACCACATGTGCTAATAAGAACCTGGTATTTGTTGGCACTTCCAACATTTCATAGGCATGTTCTTAAACATTTTAGCTAATCTTTCCGGTGACAAGTGCCATCTATAAAACATTTTATACATGTTTTCTTTATATGTTGTTGCCATAGTCAATTTATAGTTCCTTTCCCAAAGTTGATTCCATTTTTCTAGCTCTATTGTATAGCCAAAGTTCTGAGCCCATTTTATCATTGTCTCTTTAACTTGTTCAAACTCTAAATCAACATAAAGTAGATAATTATATATTTTCTTAATTAGTTTTTCATCTGATCCTGTAAGTATTGCATCTAATTCTGTGTTCTTTAACATACCTTCCATTTTTTTATCTTTTTCGTATCTTGTCTGTATTTGTGATCTCATAAACCAATCCATTTTAATTCCTTGGTCCTCTAATTCTTGTGTCAATTTCAATCTCTTTAATCTCTTCTCAGATCTCTAACTCTTCTTGGTACTTGCTTCAAGGCTGTAATCTCCTTCCCTTTGTATTTAAGGTTCACATTTCTTAGTTTTTGTAAAAACTCTGTTCTACGTGCCTTTTTTGTAAATCTTATGTGGACCTCTCTTGGTAATTTGTTTCTTATCGCACATCTAGTATTAACTCTGTATATTTAATAGCAATAGCGATAGCACTTACTTATATACCGCTTCATAGTGCTTTACAGCCCTCTCTAAGCGGTTTACAGAGTTCAGCATATTGCCCCCAACAATCTGGGTCCTCATTTTACCCACCTCAGAAGGATGGAAGGCTGAGTCAACCTTGAGCCTGGTGAGATTTGAACAGCTGAACTGCTGAACTAGCAGTTCAGATTGCAGTGCTGCTTTTAACCACTGCGCCGCCACAGGTGGCGCCACCACATCATCAATGTCGTTCATCAATCTCTCTTTATCTTCCTCTATTGCTTCTGCCAACATGTTCATCATTATATCTGCTAGGTTTTCATCTTTCTCTTCTATTACATTCTGAAATCTCAAGTAATAGTCAGAAAAAAGAAAAAAAGGGAGAGAAGAAAATATAAGTCCAAAGGGTGGGTAATTAAAAAAGAAGAGGAATAAAAAAGGGAGCAAAAATTAATAAATAAAAATAGGCCAAGTCCAAATGGAGGGAGAAAAAAAGAAAAAAGAAAAATATCAATATCCAAAATATCCAAAAGGCAAAAAACCCAAAAAACGATTTCAATTGTCAAAAAAGAAAAAAAATCATACAAGATCAATCTTCAGGCTCACGCCCTAATCCACTTATTGTAGCCAAGAGAAAAAAAAAAGTGAGAAAAATAAAATAACAGCAAGGCTTGAAAATCAATTTCAAAAGTTCAAAGAGGGGAAAAAATATTCCAGGCTGCAGACATAGAGCTAATTTTAGTCAAAACATTTTCTCAGGTCAAACATAAACAGTTCTCTTGAGTAAGATAATATATTGTAAGCAAGCTGCAGCTGTTCTCTCTTATTACAAAGTATCCAAATTGTGTCTCAGTTCAACCATTAGGTGGCACTGTGCTTGTATTAGCTACAGTGTTCCAACAAAGAAAAAAGAAGAGAGAAAGGATACAGTATTCAAAAAAAAAGAAACAAAAATGTATATTACAGTTCAATCTGAAGCAAACTTATTTCTTTTAAAATCCAAAAATTTAGTATAATTGTAAGGCACTCAAATCTTCTTCAATAGTATTAAAGCCAAATGTAAAAGTTTTACTTTTAACGCTCTTTCCGCCGCTGATTGGGAGTGACTTCAAAGAGCCACCTCCCTCACCCAGAGCTTCCGATCCAAAATGCAGCTAATTCCAATTTATAAAGTTAAAAATCTTCTTCGCTAGTTACTTAAGAAAAATTGTCAAAAAAGAATCCTCTCACCCAGATGATGCGATCGTCATTCAATCTTCTTCCCTGTAGCACAACGCCGCCGGAATAAGTTCTTTGATTTTTGGCCTTTCCACATAAGAGATTCCAGCAGCACCAACATTCTTTTTTCTTCTCCGCCACAACTTTATATCGCCGCTGTTTCAAAGGAGAGGGAAAGTGAAAGCTTCCACCCCTCCTTCCTTTCGGGCTACTTTCTCCTTTCCTTTCTTAGAAACCTCCGGTCTGTTCTTCCATCCGAGTTAATCTCACAGGATCTCCAGGATTTATTTTCACTAGATTCAGTCCGTCTCTGTACCGCTATCTCACCGCTTTGCTTCGGCCAGCTGTCAGCTGTTACTTTCTTCCGATCGCCATTGCGAACTGTGTCCTTTCTCCGCTCAACTTCTCTGAGGTTTCCCTGAGTTCGCTGATCCCGACCGCCGTCGTGGATCGCTCCTCCGGACACCTCCTTTCTTCCAGTCCCCCTCCGAGGGACCTGGGGACCCCAAAGGATCCGTTAAGCGGTAAAAAGCGGGGAGGAAATCGAAAACTCTGAACAGAGAATCTTCTTTCACTCCCGTTCCTCTCGGCAGCTGGCCCCACCTCCGACTGTGCTATTTCTTAAAGTAAACACTATATGCACTTTAACGTATCTGTGTATGTGACTGGATAATTACTCATATCTACTGCAATATCCCGCTGCTATGTTCATGTCCTTGATAACTCAAGGGTTGCTCTGCACTCACCTTAACATTGGTTATGGGCCCAGCGAGGTATTGCCAGTGAGATATTGCTAGTGAGATATTGAGTAGTGTGAATATTCAGCTTTTATATTCAGACAGTTAAAGTTGTAATGTTAAAATGATGGCACAAGAACAGTCAACTAGCTTATCCCTGATAACCCGGCTGGATGGAACAAACTATGTTTCCTGGTCTATGAAATGTAGCCTGCTGCTACGTAAGGAAGGCCTATGGACTGTAGTAAATAATCCACCGGATATAACTGCTTGGGATGCTACAGATTTTGAAGATGCAAAGAAAATAGCTACCTTTAACTGGGACAATGAAAAGGCTCTTAGTATAATTGGACTGACACTGAATGATCAGCAGCTAGTCCATATTCATGGCGAAGAATCTGCTGCTAGGTGTTGGGACATATTGAAGGTGGTGATATGTTGGCTCAAAGGTGGTGATATGTTGGCTCATTTGGAGTTTATGAAAATGACTTTACAAGAGCTACATGAAAAGGAACTGATATTTTCTGAGTTGCATCAGGTTTATATTATTCTTTCTTCGTTGGATGAAAGTTATGGTGATTATGTGTCTTCACTGGAGGTTTTGACCAGAGATGAACTGACATTGACTGGCATAACTGGAAGACTGATAGAAGAATATAGAAGAAGGAAAGATAGAAAACAGCTGAGAGAGATACAACCACAAGAAGAAGAGAAAATGTCTTCAAATGTATATGTTGTTAGAAAATGTTATTCTTGTGGGGCTAAGGGTCATATAGCTATATTCTGTAAAAAGGGTAGGAAACAGAATGTTAGCAATGTACAGAGAGCATGTAAAAATGTTAGTTTGACTATGCCAAATTCAACTAACAATGTAAACCAGGATATATGGGTAGTTGATAGTGGTGCTACACAATGCATAACTAACAGTAGAGAGAAGTTTGTTAAAATGGCTAAAAGTAACCAACATGTTACCAACCAACATTGGCAAATGGATGGAAAATGAAAGCAGCTGGAGAAGGTACTACATATTGTTCATGGCTAAATGAGAAATTACCAATGTTGTATATGCCTAAACTAGTATTTAATCTGCTATCTGTTAGGGTATTGGTAAAAGCAGGGTATGTTGTAACCTTTGAGAGTGATAAATGTGTAATTGAAAAGCAAGGAAGAAATGTTACTGCAAGGTTAGAAAATGGTTTGTTTCTGATTCATGACAATCCATTAATTAATGCTAACTCAGTTTTTTATAACAAAAGACCTCATGATGAATGTATTCATTTGCTCCATAGACGTATGGGACATATGAATTTCAAAATTCTGAAGAAAACTGTTGAATTGTCTAATGGCATTAAATTAAAACCTTGTGCAAACTATTTAAACTGTAATGCTTGTAATCAGGAAAAGAGCAAGGTAACTCCTGCAAACAGAGTTAATGGATTTAAAACCAAGGAACCATTAGAGGTAGTATTTGCAGATATTATTGGTCCTAAGAAACCTAGTTTAGGTGGAGCCTGTTATCTATTAAGTATAATTGACCATTATTCAAGATATGGTTTCTGTTACTTAATGAAATCAAAAGCAGAAACGTATCAACATTTTTCCAACTGGCTAAGATTTGTAGAAAGAAAAAAGAACAGGAAAGTGGTAAGTGTTGTAACTGACAATGGCACAGAGTTTACAAATAGGAAGTTTGTAACCATGTTGCAGAGAGCTGGAATAGAACATAGGCGTTCTGCTTCTTATAGACCTCAACGTAATGCTTATATTGAGCGTAGAGGACAGACATTGCAAGCTATGGTTAGAACTATGATTTCAGATTGTGGTTTGCCAGAGAAGCTTTGGGGTGAAGCTATAATGTGTGCTAACCATGTTCTTAACAATGTAGTTAATGCAACAACTGGTGAAATACCATTTACTCGTTGGTATGGAAGAAAACCTAATCTTAGTTATTTGCATACATTTGGTGCACCAGCATGGGTTCATATTCCCACGCAAGTAAGGAGAAAAGGACAGCATAGAGCAAGGCAATTATATTTTGTTGGTTATGAGGCAAATCATAGGGCATTTAGATTCTGGGAGCAAGGTACTAATAACATATTTTATAGTGCAAGTGCTAAATTTATGGAGCATGTTGGCTGGAGAAAGCTAGAACAGGAAGATAACAAAATGCAAGATAGTGTTGTTATTAAGACTCCATTGTTTCAGGATAGTACTACTACTGATAGATATGTTGATGATAGTATAGAAGAGGACTCCTCAATGGAGGAGTCATCAATAGAAGAACCCTCTATGGATATTGAAAGGGATCCGATAGGGGAGGTAAAGTTAGAAGTAAAAGAGGAGGAAATACCAACAATAAGTAATGAATTACCTAGGAGAGGTACTAGGGAGAGACGGCCACCTGATAGATTTCAAGCTAGTATTGTTTGTCAAGTGAATTTAGAACCTTCTAACTTTAATGACATAAAGTTGTATCCTGAAAAGGATCAAAGAGCTTGGCAGGAAGCTATGAATAGAGAGTTGAAATCATTAAAAGATTTAGAAGTTTATGATGATGTGAAGTTACCACCAGGTGAGCATGCAATAGGTTGTAGATGGGTATATAAAATAAAGACTGGTAGTGATGGGACTGTTACCCATAAAGCAAGATTAGTTGCTCAGGGATTTGCTCAGTCAAATAAGGATTATGACGAAGTGTTTGCTCCGAGTCTGAAAGCAAATACTCTGAGAGCAGCATTAGTATGGGCAGCCAAGAATAGATGTATTGTAAATCATGTGGATGTGGAAACGGCATATCTGCATGCACCTTTGCAGCATACTATTTATATGAGAAAACCATTAGGGTTGAAAGATAATGGAAAAACTGGTTACTGGAAGTTGAAGAAAAGTCTCTATGGTTTGAAGCAATCAGGATATGAGTGGAACAAGTGTATAGTGAATAAACTAATTGCTATAGGTTTTAAAGCTGGATTAGCTGATCCTTGTTTATTTAAAAGAGAGAAAGTTGGTTTAGTTTCTCTATTACTATTATTTACTGAGGACATTGCCATTATTACAAAAACTGAAAAAGAAGCAAATGATATTGTTTCTAGATTGGAGGAAAAGTTCAGAATACGAAATTTAGGGGAGATCAAACATTAGCTAGGTTTAGATATAATAAAGGGTTTAAGATATCGCAAGCTAAGAAGATAAGCCAATTACTGAAGCGTTATAATATGGAGAACTGTAAAACAGCAAAGACACCTATGAGTAAAGAGTTTTTACATAGTGATGTTAAAGGTCCTATGTTTGACAAAGAGATATATCAATCACTGATTGGAAGTTTATCATATCTGGGAAATTGGTCTAGGCCAGATATCTCATACAGTGTTAATCAATTGGGTAGATATAACGCAGAACCAAATGAAAGATATTGGCAAGCAGCTAAGCGAATACTTAGATATTTGAAACATACAATACATTATTCGTTATATTTGGAACCGAGGTCTGAATTGGTATTAACTGCATATGTTGATGCAAGTTTTGCTACTGATACAATAACACCTAAATCTACTTCTGGTATAGTGATAATGTTGGGTAATGTATTGGTTGGATGGAAATCTATTAGCAGTAGTGGGTTCTTCCCGGTGCAGTCCGGTACGGGCGCACCGGTAGCGGCCTGCTGGTGACGTCACGGGCCCGGTGCTGTCGGTGCCGGGCCCTGGCCACCGCCATTTTTTTCCCGAATTTTTTTTGAATATTTTTAGATTTTGGGGGGGATTTCTTTATTTTCGTCTTCTTCTGAGCATGCGCAGAAGGCGAGTTTCTGGCACTGCGCATGCTTCTCCATTTTGTATTGGGCGGGGTTTTTTTTTTTGAATTTTTTCGGCGGTTTTTGCACTGTGCAAAAACGTCTTCCGGGTCAGGAGCAGAAGCCGTCTGCCCTCTGCCTGGGTCGTTTGGAGAAGGGAAGGAAAGTGTTTTTGGGAGGCAGCCACCTAGAGGTAAGAAAACGAACCACTGAGGGAAGGAGCCCCCAAAGCTGCCGGCATTGCAAAGCCGCCAGGGAGCCTGCGAGGTCCGGCCTCCTCAGCCCCCCAACCCCAGGGAGGATCACTGGGGAGAATGATCGCTGCCGAGCGCGCTCTCTCTTGGCACAACTTGCCGAGCGGATCCTTCCCCGCCCCTTTCCGATCCATCCATGCCCCAACCTGAAATTTAGCTGCCCAGGGGCTCCGTGGAGGGAGCCACCCAAAGCTCGGAAGCTGTGAACATGATTTGGAAATTTGGGTGCGAAAAGGGGGAGAGTGCAACTGCCGAGGTGGGGGGGGGGATTTCAGAAGCGGGCAGCCCTTGGTGGAGACGGAAAGGGGCAGGGAAGAATCCGCTCAGCAATTTGCGCCAGGAGGGAGAGCGCTAGGCAGCAATTCCTGTCCCCAAAGTGTCCGGTAGCTTTTTGTCTGAAAAGAGGGCAAAAAGCGTGATGACTGGCCCGGCCACCACCGTTCTTGGCAGCTGCAGCAGCAGCAGCAGGAGCAGTCGGCAAGCCAGGTCGCATTGCATGAGTAGGAGGACGCGGGCTTTGGAAGAGGTCTCCACGCGGGTGCTCGGGGACGCAGGAGGCCGGACCTCACAGGCTTTGCATTTTCAAAAGCAGCAGCCGCACGGGGTCGCGTGGCGAAAAGGGGAGCCCTGGCGCTGCTCCTGGCATCACGGTGTTTCCCCTCTCTTGCTGCAGCGAGGCTCACCTCCTTGCCTCCGGGGCTCCCGCTCAGAGCAGCCTCAGCAGCCTCTCTCCCGCTCGGCATACCGCACGGACCCCTATTTGTTAATGGAGGCAGAGGCTGCCTTGGAGCATTTCTAGCCTCCGTGACTCCGCTCCCTCTTTTCCCCTTTGAGGCTCCGCAGCAAGCCCTTCAGTTGGAAGGTGGGGGCTTCCCACAAAGGTCCTTCCGCAGAAGAAGGGCCAAGCCGAAATTCCTGTCTTTCTTATCTTTCCCATTCCTTCGCGCTGCCCGGGCTGAAGGGATAGCTAACCTGCTACGCTCTTCCTTGCTCACTGAAGCGCAGAGGAGAGCCGGGCTTTGAGAAAGGCAGGAGGGGGGAGAGGGAGAAGGTCGGCCGCCAACCAGATGGGGATCCCACCAGGAGAAGGGAAACGTCTTGGGGGGCTGCGCTGACTCAGCCTCGAAAGGGCAGGCGAAGCAAGGAGGAAAAACCTGCTTTCTTCCTTCTACCGCTGCTCTGGTGCGAGAGGGAGGGAGGGAGAGAGCGGGAACTGTGGGAAGCCTCCCGTCAGTTGCAACCCCCACCCAACCTTCGCCCGCACCCCTTTTCACGCATTTCTTAGGACTCCAAAGTTGAAGGATATCTTAGCATGCTGCTCCTTCTGTAAAGCATACAACAATAAAGCTGAAGCAGAAAGAAGTATTTTAGTGGGGTGTTTTAATTCGACGCGCTACAAAAAAAAATCCTAAATTTAATCGCCCCCGAGATTGCTCGATGTTGCAGTCCTGCGTTCTGTTCAGAGAACTTAAAATAACTGGAAACACACACACACACACACACACACACACACACACACACACACACACACAAATAGGAGCCTGGTGGCATGAAAGCTTATGTCTTTTAATGCAGTTTGCAATGCTACCAGGCTCCCCTTTGGTTTGCCAGCACAAACTAACTCGGCTCTCCTTCTGCAAAATGATCAGAGAAGGCTCTGGCACCAGTCCTATTCATCTCCGCATTTGTCCGAAAAGCGCTGCCTTCCATGGGAAAGAGGATGCTGGAAATTGTAGTCCAATTGTGTTGTTGCTGGGGCTCTGTTTCCCGTGGTACCCTGCGCTTCTTTCTGACGCCAAGCGCCAGAGTGGAGGGTAGCCGTCAAAAGCCCAGTCCCAGGATTTTTGGGGGGAGACAGGGGGAAGCGCCCGTTCTTAAAACAGCCCCTGGATCAACAATCCATGGATGCAACAGGACGACAAAACAAGAAACCACTTGGAAAAAAGTGTCCCTCCCTCCGTGAGGCTCCTCGCGCAGCTAGGCAAGAGCTTAATTGTTTTTTAGAGGAAGAAACAACGTATCCCAAGAAGGCAGCCTCTTGGGGGGAGGGGAGTGCTGTTGCGATTAACGCACCTCCGAGTTTTGTTTTTTGTCTTTTCACACCCCCTCTTCAATTCCATTCGGGGTCCTTTGATGTAGATTAGAACTCTTCCCTCTGACAGTTCTAGTAAATATCGCAGGCACTTTGAGCTTGGCTTCGCTTTGAGGGAGAATAATAAGTTTTGGGACCATGATTTTGACTAGGGAAGGCAAAAGTTGATTTCAGTTTTTGTTTCCCGAAAGGAGCTTCTTTCTCCTTTTGCTGATGCTGATTCACTGAAATTGCATTTAAATTACATTTGTGCTTGTTTCTTGGTATGTAGCCAACCAATCAAATATGGAAGGAATTAAGAAGCTTCAAAATTGAGGTTCTAAGATAATTTCAGTAGAATAGAATAGAATAGAATAGAATAGAATAGAATAGAATAGAATAGAATAGAATAGAATAGAATAGAATAGAATAGAATAGAATAGAATAGAATAGAATAGAGAATGGAATGGAATGGTTCCTCTTGGGAAGGGAGAGAGAGAGAGAGAGAGAGAGGGAGGGAGGGAGGGAGGGAGGGAGGGAGGGAGAGACAGAGACAAGAAAAAAGAGAAAGAAAGAGAAAGAAAGAGAAAGAAAGAGAAAGAAAGAGAAAGAAAGGAAGGGGGAGAGAAAGACAAGAAAGAAAAGGAAGGAAAGGAAAGGAAAGAAGGAGGAGGAAAGGAAAGGAAAGAAGGGGAGGGGAGGGGAGGAAAGGAAAGAAGGAAAGGAAAGAAGGAGGAAAGGAATGGAATGGGAAAGGAAAGGAAAGTTAAGGGAAGGGAAGGAGGGAGGGAGGAAAGGAAAGGAATGGAACAGGGGAAAATAAAGGAAAGAAAAGAAGGAAAGGGGGAGGGGAGGGACTACAGCTACAGCTCTGGAATATGGGACTGACTTTCCTACCAACATCAGCAAGCCACTGTCAGTCTGCCCATCTTCGTTTTCCTTCACTCAGATTGACCAAGCTTCCTGAGAGAAGGAACACAAAAGAGGTTTCAAGGCTGTGTGCCTGGAGCAGGCACTTTCTCTCGGGCCTCCCACCCGGAGGCCTCGCAGAAGCACACAAGTAGGCCTGAAAGGCGGCTGAGCTCCCCCCCACCAGTGGTCCACAGGATTTAAAGTTATGAATTTGGTGGTCCCTGAGGTCCAAAAGGTTGGAGACCCCTAGTCTATCATACTCTTGGGAAAAGCGTGTGAGCCATTTCCTCCTTTCAGTAGTTCATGAAAGTACATCTATAGCAGTGTTTCCCAACCTTGGCAACTTGAAGATGTCTGGACTTCAACTCCCAGAATTCAAAGCTGGCTGGGGAATTCTGGGAGTTGAAGTCCAGACATCTTCAAGTTGCCAAGGTTGGGAAACACTGATCTATAGTATGTAGATAATAAAGTTATTAAAAGGTGAACAACATTTTTACAGATCTATAGATACCTTGAGACTGGGTGTGACAAGGAATTGCTGGGAGGGGAGGGGCCAGGCGAGGCACCCCTTGACGTGAGTGACATTGAATTGGCCACACCCACCCAGTCACATGACTGTCAAGCCACTCCTACCCAGTCACATGACTGTCAAGCCACCCCCCCCACCTGGTCACATGGCCGGCAAGCAACTCCCACCCAGTCACATGACCTTTAAGCCACCCCCACCAGGTCACATGACCAGCAAGCCACTCCCACCCGGTCACATGACCAGCAAGCCACTCCCACCCGGTCACATGGTCGACAAGCCACTCCCACCCGGTCACATGACCATCAAGACACACCCACAAAATAAGCCACGCCCACAGAGTGGTAGTAAAAAAAATGGGAACCCTCCACTGTCTATTAGGCAACAACATATCAGTTTATCAACTATGGAAGCAGAATTTTCATGTTTGTCATTAATGTGTACAGAATTGATATACTATAAGCAATTGTTAAAGGATATGGGAATTGCTGTACATGATCTGTTTACTGTGGATAATCAATCGGCAATTAGTATGGCTACTAATTTGGGTGTTAAAACAAGATTGAAGCATACTGACTTGAGGTATTTAAATGTTAGACAGTGTGTACAAAGTAATTTGATTAAGTTGGAATACTGTATGACTGAAAATAATATGGCAGATCATTTTACAAAAGCTCAAGGTGCTATTAAGCATAAAGAATGTTGTGAAAACTATAATTTGAGAATGTAAAGTGTTATATATTAGCCTACCCAAAGGGGAGAATGTTAGGACTCTGTCCAAACGGTTGGGTTGGCAATATATAAACAAGCTAACAATGTATGGTTGTATGTATTGATGTAATATAGCTTTAAACTGTATGCTATGTTTTGATTGGCTGTAGTATTGCAAGTTGCCATAAGAGGGAGCTAGAGATCATGGCTTATTCTCTCTGTTGTTTCATTCGTGATTGACTCTTTGACTTGATAGTGATCTCTGTGTTATGCTCTGTTACTCTATCTGATATTCTGATGTGTTTGTAAGCTGTAATATCTTTGTTGAATGTGTAAGACAAAGACAAGCTGGTAAGAAGATTATTGTACTTCTAGATATTGACTGAATTGAACATGTATGACCTGGACTGTTTATGGACTGTGCTATTTCTTAAAGTAAACACTATATGCACTTTAACGTATCTGTGTGTGTGACTGGATAATTACTCATATCTACTGCAATATCCCGCTTCTATGTGCTTGATAACTCAAGGGTTGCTCTGCACTCACCTTAACATATGTGTTGGTCCTTTTTATGCACCTTTTTAAACGTTTTGATTGCTTTTTGTTTTTTCTTTTTTTTTGGATTTTTTTGGGAGTTTTGTATTTTAACTTTGTCTTGAATAAAAAAAGATGTTGTTCTGCCTTCATGGACTACTATTTGGAATATTATTTGAACATTCATAGGGAAAAGTGAAATCTCACAAATCAGAATTCGGATACCTGAAATGTAACTCATAGTTTGAAATCTTAATTATGATTACTATAAATCCTGATTAGTTTTCAGATATATAAATGAACTGTATAAAATACACTTAAGATTGGCTCCATAGTTGGTATTAAGCCATAACATAATTTGCTGGTTTTAATTTGAAGTGTTGGACTAACTTAGCCAATTGTGCCTTATACAAGTAATCCCCCAGGTACGAACATTCATTTAGCGAATTTTCACTATTACAAATTTATTCAGAAAGGGTACATATGTTAGAAATTCAAAACTGCGATCAAAAAGAGGCCTCTGTAGCCATGTGACTTGGATTCAGTCACTGCTGCAGCAGTGGCCATTTTTAACTCTGTGACTTGCCTGTGCCATTAAGGGTTACCAAGCTGGCAAGTTTTTTTTTTTTTTTTTTGTCCCTGGTCACATGGCCAAACAAGATTCTGTGATTTTTGCAGCTGGTGTGGCGCCGAGTTTGTTTTTGGTTTTTTGGGTGTTCTGTGGGCTTGAGGACTAATTTATTTATTTATTTATTTGTTTGTTTGTTTGTTTTTATTATTATTTATTTATTTATTTAGTTTGTCAAGCATGTATGAGAAAACAATTATAACTATGAACATAATATATAAACATATAAGTATAAACAGGTAAAGTATATGCATAAGAAATGAGTACGAATAATGGGAACAATAGGACAGGGATGGTAGGCACGCTGGTGCGCTTTTGCACGCCCCCTTACAGACCTCTTAGGAATGGGGTGAGGTCCACGGTAGACAGTTTTAGGTTAAAGTTTTGGGGGTTTGAGGATGTAACAACAGAGTCAGGTAGTGTATTCCAGGCATTGACCACTCTGTTGCTGAAGTCATATTTTCTGCAATCGAGTTTGGAGCGGTTTACTTGGAGTTTGTATCTATTGTTTGCCCGTGTATTATAGCGGTTGAAGCTGAAGTAGTCATTGACAGGTAGGACATTGTAGCAGACAATTTTGTGTACTAAGCATAGGTCAGACCATAGGTGGCGTAGTTCTAGGTTGTCCTAGTGCTAGAATTTAGTGCTAGAATTGCTTCTGTAAGTATTTTAAAATATCCTATTTTTTATTCTATAGTACTGTACTGTTTGTAAGTACTTTGGGAACTACTCTGCTTTTTAAGTACTATCCTTTGCAAACTATTGTGTTTGTAAGTACAGTACTTTGCAAAGATAACGTTTGTTTGCATTTGCCTTGAAACTGCTTGTAGAAATGCTAGCCAGCATCTGCACAAAGCATTCTATAATGTTGTGTTTCCTTGCTTCTATTTTGGAGATTAGTGTATATTACTGTAGTTTGTAGGTTTTAAATTTAAATTGCCTCCAGAAGTTGTGGGTGCCCTATCACTGGAAGCTTTAAAGAAGAGACTGGATAGGCATTTATCAGAAACACTCTCTTGTGAGAGCAGTGGGTTAGACTAGATGACCTCAAGGTCCCTTCCATCTCTGTTACTGTTGCAAGCTGAGAGCTCTGTAAATCCCTCCCCCATCTCCCTCTGGGTGCCTGGCTGGAGATGCTTAAGCTAATTAGTGGCAAGTGTTTTTTTTAAAGCAACTGCAATTGGAGAGTTCTGTACATTACCACCACCACCCCTCCTCTGGGCAGCTGTCTGAAGAAGTTTGAGCTGATTAGCAGCAAGTGAATTTTTTAAAAAAGCAACTGCAAACAGAGAGCTCTGCAAGCGTGCTTGGAGGCAATTTAGTTCCTCAGCCAAAGGCTGCACCAGAAACAGCTGATGGATGGCAGACAGGAAAGCCTTTCAGTTTAGTTAATGCTGGCAGTGATCAATTAGGGAATCGGAGGAAATATTAAGTCAGATCTTCATTCATTTAACAGAGAGAGAGAGATACATTTATTGAATAGCCCGAAGGCCTTTTCAAAAAAAGAAAAACAGAACAAACAGGTACAGAAATAACCGTACAAAAATATATATGGTACATGACATCAAAATTCAACGATATCAAAATTCAATAACTAAATTTCTAAAACTAGATAACCCAAATAAAATATCTCGTCTCTAACTCAGCTCATCTTTCTTACAATCAATGAAATTCTTTTCAATGTAGCTGGCTCGTATTGCTGTCATCCTATTAAGATAGCGAGTGATAGCCCTTACCAGGGGAGGAGAGTCTGCCTTCAATAGAAATGTTAATTTATGCCTTACATTCCAGTGGGAAAATGTATTTATAATTGGGGACAGATATTGTTTTCTTACTTCCTCATACATCCTACATTCAAATATTATATGCGCCGTATCCTCGACAACTTTTGCCCCACATATACATGTTCTTTTGTCATACGGGATTTTCTGATACCGGCCGAATTTAACGTTGGTATCTAAAAGTTCAAATCTAAACTTGACAAATAATTCTCTCTCCAGTGATGGCATTTCTAGGAGTAAATATTTTTCCAGGGTGAAAGTTGTTTTAACTTCTGTCAGAATCTTAAGGGAATGATTAGTTGAAAAAGTTGCCATGTCCATTTGCCCATGTATATCTTTAATCCGTTGTTTAACTGGCTTCAATGTGTCACACAACGGGAAACCCTATGCCATATCGATTCAATATATCTGACAACCGAGTTAACCAAAAATACCTTTGAGGGTTTAAGATCTGCTGTTCCTCTAGGCAGATTTTAGGAAGTCTACTGGCTTCCATCTGAGTCATTTTTAGCCAGTAGGCTACCGCCCTAGTGATTGTATAGGTATACAGTGAAAAATGTCCCAATTCAGCTCTGACAGCTGCCGTGGAAGTGGAATTATTTACCCCCAGCATCCTCCTTAACAAATTATTTTGAGTTCTCTCCAATATGGGGGCCTCTGAAAGACCCCAGATTTCGGCACCATAGAGCATAATCGGAACAAGTTTAGCCTGAAAGACTTTACGAATTGGTAAAATCGAGGTTGGTTGGATACGTTTACTTAATTTAGATACAAGGCTTGCCCCAGCTCTGACCTTTTGAGAGAGGCATTGATGGTGTAGAGTCCAACCACCTGCACTGGAAAAAACAATTCCAAGATAGGTATATTGAGTAACTTGTTCAATCTTTGAATCATTAATATGCCAGTTATGCTTTTTATTCTTATTGCCAAAGACTAAAACTTTTGATTTAGCTACATTTATAGTCAAATGATTTGTAGTACAATAACATGAGAGCTTGGTGAGAAGTCTCCTCATCCCTATTTGGGTTCTAGAAAACAACACTAAATCATCAGCATACATTAATACATTAATAAATCTAGCTCCTATTTGGGACGTTCATTTAACAAGCCATTTGATTCAATTAATAAATTTGATTTTAAAAATTAGTAAAATTGAGTCTGATTCATTTGATGAATTTTTTTGACTTATGAACCTAATGGGCAGGCTCCATTAGGTTCATACCTCGAGGACTACCTGTATATTGAACCATAGTTTTTTTTCCAGCTTATTGCAATATGTGGGGCCAGTTTTAGAGTATATAAAGGTAAGAACTCTGAAGGAAATGGCACATATTTAGATTTCAAAATGCTGAATAATTCTCTTTAAATTACTTTTAAAATAGTAAGGATAAGAAAAGAAATATATGAAAGTGTGGAACAATTTTTTTAGTAGAATAAAAATGTCAACATCAACAACCGTGACCAAAACGATTAAGAAACCAACCCCTGTAACACCCTCAGCGACAGGGCAAAAATTGATCACAGAAATGGCATCTACAGAAAAACAAGGACAAACACCTACACTACACACTATGCAAGCCACACTAGACAAAATCCAAGAATTCATGATGACACAACAAGAAACAATGATTAAAACGCAGCAAACTATTTTCTACAATCATGAAGAGACAAAAGAAAACTTTGAAGAGGTTAAGGGGAACATTAAAAAAATTAGATAACAGAATGGAAGTTATTCAGGAAGTGGTTGCTAAACATGAACAAAAAATTAAGAGTATAGAGGAAAAAACTGATCTAACTAATAAAAAAATAGAAGAAACAGAGGAAACATTAAGAGCAAAAAACAAGGAATTGGAGGGGGCCATTGCACATCTCGAGTTGGAGAAATCAGCATTTTACTTAAGATTCCAAAATATACCAGAAGTGAAAGAGGAGGACCTACGTGAACAGGTAGTAGAGATATTGTCGGAAGCCCTGCAGATAGACAAAGAAGAACTGATTAGACACATAGACGAGGTTTATAGGGTACAAACAAACTTTGCAAAAAGACACAAACTACCTAGGGAGGTACACGTACGATTTACTAAAAAAGCAATACGGGATGAGATATATAAAACCACAAGAACTGAACAAATACTACACAAAGAAAGAGAAATTAATGTATTAAAACAAATCCCAAAACAAATAAGAGAAAAGAGAAGGGATCTACAGTATTTTACCGCAAAATTAATAAGACAAGAAATACCCTTTAGATGGTTGATTCCGGAAGGAATCCTAATAACATGGAAAGGAAAAAAAATAAGGATAGAAACGATGGAGGAAGCAGACCAATTTATTGAAAGATATTTAGAAAAATATGGAGAGAGTAGCGCGGAGGGAGAGGGACGAAGTCAGGAAGAAAGAGAAATGGTAGAAGTTATAGAATGAATGAAAAGACAAGAGAGAGAAGGAGATAGGATGACAAAACCAAAAGAAACAAGAAGTACGAGAGTAACAAGAGCAACAAGCAGACAATAAAATGCAAAATCAAATTAAAATATTTTCAGTAAACATAAATGGAATTAACTCACCAATAAAAAGAAGGCAAATATTTAACAGACTACAGAAACAAGGATCAGATATCACATGTATTCAAGAAGTCCATATAAAAAAAGAAGATTATAAACTATTAGAACAACCCAAAATAGGTAAACTCTTTGTATCCCTAGCTGATTCCAAAAAAAGGGGTATAGCATTATATATAAAAAGTTGGTTAAGCCCTAAGCAAATATACTTAGATATAGAAGGAAGAATACTCATAGTAGAAGTTACCATTGATAAAACCAAAATATTACTAGTGGTCATCTACGCCCCAAATAGTGGACAAAAAGAATACTATGCAACACTATATCAACAAATTATTAAACTAGAGAGAGAAAATATATGCATAATTGGAGACTTCAATGCAGTAGTAGATGCCAAAGAAGATTATAAATCAGGAAGTAAGAAAAATTCAGAAAGGAAAATTCTACCAAAATTTTTTTTTGATATGGCAAATGAATTTAAAATAAAAGATATTTGGAGAGAAAGACACCAGAAACAAAATCAATATACATACTTTTCAAGCCCACATAAATCTTGGTCCAGGCTCGATATGATTTGGACCAATATAGAACCAAACATAAAAATAGAAAGTGTAGAAATCGAACCAAACACATGGGCGGACCACAATCCTATATCAATTATAATAAGAGGGACAAAAAAGGTGAGAAGAAGATGGATGATGAATCAGAAAATAATAAAAGAAAAAGAATTTAAACAATATATGGAGAAAGAATTAACTTTCTTCCTAAAAGAAAATTGGAATAAAGATACAACCACACAAAATATATGGGACACTATGAAAGCCTATACAAGAGGATTAACTATTGCCTATTCCAGTAAAAGAAATAAGAACAAAAATAAACAAATCAATGAATTGCAAAATAAGGTAGGGGAATTAGAACGTAAACTGCAAGAGACACCACAAAACGACGAAGTTAAGGAAGAAAAGGAATTAATTAAACATAAAATAAATTTGATATCACAAGAGGAAATTGCATTAAAAATTAAGACAACTAAACAGAACTACTTTGAACATGCTAACAAACCAGGCAGATGTTTGGCCTACAAATTAAGAAAAGAAAAGGGAAAAATATATATACAACAATTAGAAGATTCAATAGAGAGAATGCAATTTGCAATAGAAAAAAAAAAAGGAAATAGCAAGAGAATACTACAGTGAGTTATACAGCAGGGACAACATACAACAAAAAGATATACAAGACTACCTAAAATACTCTAACATTGCACAAATATCTGATGCTATAAAAGACAGGATGGACGAAGAAATAACACTCACAGAGATAGAAAAAGCAATTAAGAATAAAAAAATAAATAAAACTCCAGGACCTGATGGAATCCCAGCAGAATATTATAAAGAACTACAAATAATTTTGAAAAATATTTTATTAACAACATATAATGAAGTGTTAACTAAAGGAGTAATTCCAGACTCATGGACAGAGGCATTGATAACAATAATTCCAAAAGACACTACTATGAAACATAAGATCCAGAACTACAGGCCAATCTCGCTGTTAAACTCTGATTACAAAATCTTCGCTTCAATAATGGCTGAAAGAATGAAAAAAACACTTACTGAAATCATACACCCAGACCAAAACTGTTTCTTACCAAACAGATATATCAAAAACAACATAAGAACAGTCTTAAACATCCTAGAATATTATGAGACACACCCAGGGGAATCCGTGGCACTTATATTCTTAGACGCCCAAAAAGCATTCGACAATTTAAATTGGGATTTTATAATAAACCAACTAAATAAAATGAATTTTGGAGAAAAATATATAAGAACAATTAAAACAATTTACTCAAAACAAACTGCCAAAATCCTTATTAACGGAGAAATGACTGATAGTTTCAACATAGAAAAAGGAGTCAGACAAGGCTGTCCACTGTCCCCCCTACTATTTATACTATCATTAGAATCATTATTACAGAAGGTAAGGGAAAACAAGGAAATAAAAGGACTCAACATAAGAGAACAAGAATACAAACTCCAGGCATTCGCCGATGATTTGGTCTTTAATATAGAGGAACCATTAGAGGTAGGACCAATTCTATTAAAAGAAATAAATGAATTTGGGAAAGTAGCCGGTCTAAAAATTAATAAACAGAAAACTAAAATAATATCTAAAAACCTGACAGATATACAAAACAAAGAACTAGAAGAGAAATTGGAATTACAAATTGTAAAGAAAATAAAATACTTAGGAATAAACTTATCAGCGAAATGCACCACAATAAAAGAAGGAAACTATATGGAAATATTAAAACAAATTGAAAAGAAATTAGAGAAATGGAGCAAATTACAAATTTCCCTTATTGGCAGAATTGCAGCAATTAAAATGACAATACTACCTCAAATTCTATATCTGTTTCAAACTATACCAATTAAATTAGAGAAAAAATAGTTTGAACAGTTAAATAGAATACTAGTTAAATTCATATGGGTAGGAAAGAAACCCAGAATCAAATTAAAATACTTGCAAGAAAATAGAAATCAGGGGGGCTTTGGACTACCAGATTTTGAACTATATTACCAAGCATCTGCCTTAACATGGTTAAAAGACTGGATACAGATTAAAAATAGATGACTATTGACACTAGAGGGCCATGATTTACATTCAGGTTGGCACGGATTCCTCTGGGATGACAAACACAAAACCCACTCATATTTTAGAAGACATAAAATTAGGGAATCACTACTCGGAATTTGGCTCAAGATTAAAAAACAACACTACACAAAAATACCGTCTTGGTTTTCTGGTATGGAAGTCATTACACACCCTAACACAACAAATTTGAATAAAATGGTCACCTACGAAGAAATATTAGAGGAAGGGGGAGCCTTGAAACCTATATCAAAATTAGAACAAGAAGGAATCAAAATTGATTGGTGGCCATATTTCCAAATTAAAAACAGATTAGAAAGTGATAAAAGAAATTATGGAATACAAAAAGGAAAATCAGAATTGGATAAAATTTTATTGGGCCAAGAACAAAAAGCAATAACTAAAATATATAAATTCCTGCTAAAATATAAAATGCAAAAAGACACAATAAAAGGAAATACGATAAGTTGGACCAAAAATTTTGGACATGCCATACAGTTGAATCAATGGGAAAAAATTTGGAACCAGAACTATAAAATGACAAAATCAGTTTCGTATAAAGAAAACTATTATAAATTATTTTACAGATGGCACCTCCCCCCGGCGAGATTGGCCAAAATGTATAAAAACCTAGCACCCAATTGCTGGAAATGCCAACACAAAACAGGATCTTACTATCATATGTGGTGGACCTGTCCAAAAATAAAAAGTTTCTGGAATACAATCAAAATCTGGCTATCAGAAATTACACAACAGGAAATAGACATAAAACCAGAAGCATTTCTGCTGGGAATCGTTAATCAGAAAATGGAGAAAAAATATTATTATATCACATTACACATATTAACAGCAGCAAGAATAACGGTAGCACAATACTGGAAACAAAGCGATATCCCTGATGAAAGCAGTGTAATTAGAAAAATCTTGGAATGTGCTGAGGCAGACAAATTGACGATGGAATTAAAAGGAAAGGAGGACTCCGACTACTATGAAATCTGGAACACATTTTACAATTGGTATGAAAAACAAAAACAAACACGATTAACACAATAAATACAAATATAAATTAATGAGACATGTATAAGTATGACCAAGAAGTTTATGGAAAAACTAGCCTTATTATACAACTGTATGTATGTGTATTATTATCTGTATGTATTACTATTATTTCGGTTACTATTACTAAAACTACTATTAATGAGTATTACTACCTATTAACATTTACTATACAATACATGTTATATAAATACATAAGACAATGAATTGAAAACTGTATAGAAATAAACTGCCAATATATCATTGCCGTAAGATAATTATAAAGATTGAAAGTTTTATAGCTGTATGCGCTTTTTATGTTTCTATATGTTTGTAATGTATTTGTTATTGTCATATATTTTTTCTTTTGTATGTTTTTTAAATGTAAATAATTTAATAAAAACTATTTTAATAAATTACTTAAGAGCAAGCTGGAATTTCTCAATTGTGTGTTCTAATAAAATGGGACATGACCACAAAGTTGGGCATTTGCTCTTTTCAGTGTATTATGGTGATTAGCATTTTAAATACAGTCATTTTTTAACCACCCTGGTTAACTCTTGATTATTTTCAGATTCTGGACCATCTTTAAAAGTAATTTCACATAGTGTGCAATGCAGTAATCCAGTTATGAGACTAATAAGACATAGATCACTGCAACTAGACTAGCCCAAGTCAAGCTATAGTGGGCACATCAACAGAAATTAGGGATACAGTATGTCCTCCTTGCCACTGGGGCTATCTGATCCCACAAATACTAGACCAATGATACCCCCTAAATTCAACAGATGTGTAGGTTATTATCAATCTTTGCGAAAGAATGTGGAATGCCTATCTTTGGTTAATATTGACTGAACATCCTGCTTAATGTAAAGATTATTTACTCAGCTCTCTGTCCTGCTTATTTACTCAGCTCTCTGTCCTGTTTAAGGTAAAGATTATTTACTCAGCCCTCTGTTTATCTAAGGTAAAAGTTAATTAAACACTCTTCTGTTTGTCTAGGGTAAAAGTTAATTAAACACTCTTCTGTTTAGTTAGCAATCACACCTTGATATGATCTGTCTGTATACTATATGTTATATATTAACCATTTATCCATTGTAACTAAATTAGTATTTGTATTTGTATTTGTTTATTTGTCAAGCATATATGATTATAAGCAAAGTATAAACAGTAAAGCATGATTGAATATATATGTAATAGTACAAGCATGAATAAGAGTAAAAGAGGTAAGAATATATGTGTACATTAGGACAGGAACGGTAGGCACGATTGTGCGCTTATGCACGCCCCTTACCGACCTCTTAGGAATGGGGTGAGGTCGATGGTAGATAATCTGAGGTTGAAGTTTTTGGGGTTTGGGGAAGAAACTACTGAGTCAGGTAAAGTGTTCCAGGCGTTGACAACTCTTTTTTTTATTGAAAAAGTTTTATGCGTACAGAGTACAAACATTTTTTGTTGTTTTCTCCCCCCCTCCCCCCCCATCCCTCCCCCCCAACTCCCCCTCCCCCCTCCCTGGACTTCCCAGAACATACACAGGGTATAATATAGTTTACACAAATATAAAACTAAAATATACTAACAAATTATTAACTTCCAAATATCATAAAATCTTAACTCCTTATACTGTAAATTAAACAAAAAGTTAACTTAAAATATATCCTTCACAATCTGTTTTGATCTTCTTAGTTTAATACTTGATTTAAATATGATCCGTCCATCTTCTCCATTATCGAGTATATCATTTAAATAGCCTTTAAAATGTTCTAAAATTTTTGCCCTTTCTGCCAAATGCAATATTAATTTTAGATGAATCTTCCTCTTCCAATTTTGTACCACCAGCAACCTGGCCACAATTGTTAAATTCAAAACCAATTTAAACCATATCTCAAAATACTTAACAACTTCACATTCATTTATTCTCTGTTACATTAGATTGCAATCTATACTTATTCCCACCCTATAATATAATTTTAATCTTATTCTCTACCAATTTAGTCTCTATTACATTACATTACCTTCTATACTTATTCCCCAAACTGTACTATTAATTTAATCTTGTTATTTAAAACCAATTTAATCTCTATTACATCACTTTACCTTCTATAATTAATCCCCATAGATAATCTTGTAATCTAATTCCTCTAACCTTATACAACCTCATATATACATTTAAGATTTATTCTTATTTATTTTGCCTTATCCTACTCTTACTAAAACATCAATTTTTAATTCCTCTCGCTTTCAAATCTGCAGCCTCCAATATTTCTTTAAGTTGGCATCTGAAAATATGTCGATTTAATCTTGCTTCACTTCGAGGAGTTGAGGACTGAAGTAGATAATTTGATTCTTCTTCACTTTCGACAATTACGTCTCTAATCTGTCTTAAGTCCTTTGTTTCTTCTTGACTATTCAGAGTTCCTTTCTGTTGTTCAATACACAAATCTTCTTTTCCCTCTTTTTTAACTTCCTCATTTCCTTTATCTTCTGGTGGTTTTGGTCTCCCCACCTTTAACACGTTGGCAAAAAAATATTTTGCTTTACAAATCGTATTGAGTCTATATCTTTCTCCCCTATAAGTAACAGATAGTCCAGCCGGGATTCCCCATGTGTATCTTATCTGTTGCTTTTTCAATTCTGCCACCAGAAAGGTATAATCTTTACGTGCTTTCAGTATTTTTGGAGGAATTTCCTTAAATGTCAAAACCTCTTGTTCTTCCACCTTAAGTTTGTTTTTATAAGTCGCCTGTAAGATTCGATTTCGCAATGTCTTTGTAGTAAAATATATTACAATATCTCTTGGCAAATGATTTTGTCTGGCAAACCAGGAATTGACACGGTATATTTTTCAATCTGCCAGCCCAATTCTGCTTTTGTTTCCCCCAAAATGTGCACCAATGCTTCCAAAATCTTTTCCTTTAAATTCTCTTGTTCGTTTTCTTTTACCCCTCTGAACTGTAAAGCAAATTCCATATCCTTATACTGGATCATCGTTAATTCTGCCTCAGTTCCTTCAATTTTATTCTGAATCTCAGTTACTTTTTCACCCAAAATCACCATAGTCTGTTTAATTTCAGCCACATCTTGTTCCAATAATTCCATGTTAACTGACACAGCTTTGAATACAGATTCCACATTGCCTCTGGTTTGTTGAGTCTGAGATAGCAATAGCACTTTACTTATATACCGCTTCATAGTGCTTTACAGCCCTCTCTAAGCGGTTTACAGAGTTCAGCATATTGCCCCCAACAATCTGGGTCCTCATTTTACCGACCTCGGAAGGATGGAAGGCTGAGTCAACCTTGAGCCTAGTGAGATTTGAACAGCTGAACTGCTGAACTAGCAGTCAGCCTGCAGTTGCGGCATTTAACCACTGCACCACTTCAGCTCACTTCAGATGAAAACTCCTCTGAGACAGCTTGTATTTTTCCATTAATTTCAGTAATTTTTCCATTAATTTCTTTAATTTTTTTATTAACTACTGAAGCAATTTCTTTCTGCAGATCTTTCATGGCTTGCTGCCACTTTTCAAACGTAAAAGTCTGTGTTGGGGGGGGCAAAATCTTGCAAATTAACAATATGAGTAGAGAGACTTTCAACTCTTTCTATTCCTTTAAAAGGAACAGTCTTTGCCAGTTTTAAAGACATCTTCAATTTGTATTAGTTCTTGTACATTTATTAAAAAACCAAAAAACAAAGTTCATCAAGGTAAAGAGTAAAAAATAAGAAGGATTTCTTACAAGCGTCTATCAGGAAACAGAACTCTCACTAGCTTTCAGTAGCTTTCACTTTCTCCAAGCCCTTTCAAATTCCAAGCGCCATCTTTTGCTACTTTGTTACTTCCAGAAAATCCAAAAAACAACACCGGAGTTAAGTTAAAATACTTGCAGTTAGGTTCTCCTGGTATGTTCCATCTGCTACTTTGTTTAAAATATTAAAATCCATTTGTTTCAAGCAGAAATGGTCGCGGCTTCTTGCTCCGCTAAAAAGAAGCGGAGGCATTCCAGGTCCGGAGCTGTTGACAGGCTTCTAGGGAGCCCTCACTCTTCGCACCCCAGAGCTTCTTCTGGGGTGCTAGGGGGGCTCTACCTCGGCCCATCTGCTCTTCTCCCCTCCCTTTGCCCGGGACGGGAGTTTCCAAGCCGCCAGACAGCTGATGTGGCTTATCTGGCTGCTTTTACGGAGCCTGGAATCGGACGCCCATAAAGAGCATCCAGCGAAGCTCGCGGAGCCACCGGAAGTCCGACAACTCTGTTGTTGAAGTCGAATTTTTTGCAATCAAACGGTTTACATTAAGTTTGTATCTATTGTGAGCTCGTGTATTATTGCGGTTGAAGCTGAAGTAGTCGTTAACAGGTAGGACATTGAGGCAGATAATTTTGTGAGCTACACTTAGGTCAGATCGAAGGCGGCGGAGTTCTAAATTTTGAAGTCCCAAAATTTCAAGTCTGGTTTCATAAGGAATTCTGTTGTGAACAGAGGAATGTAATACTCTTCTTGTGAAGTATCGCTGGACATTCTCAATTGTGTTAATGTCTGATATGTAGTGTGGGTTCCAGACTGATGAGCTGTATTCAAGAATCGGTCTAGCACAGTGGTTCCCAACCTGGGGGTCGGGACCCCTTTGGGGGTCGAATGGCCATTTCCCAGGGGTCGCCCCAGCATCCTCAGCTCCCCCCCCACTGCCACAAGCCTGGCCATATCGGCTCAACTCGCCCGAGCCCTCCGATTGGTCGGGAGAGGTGCCATTCGGTGAGAGGCATTTGTGACGCCTGGAGGCTGAGCTTTAACGGCATCAGCTAAGGGGTGGGGCATCGCAAGATTGCGTGCTGGAGAGTACAAGGCGGTGGTTAAGACATCTGTGGCCGCCCCTGTCTCCTGCTCGCAGTGGCAATTTCTTCCCGCTGGTGTTGAAGGGAAAGGGAGTCACGGGAGGGAACGGCCAGCCAACGACCACTTAAATTTCACAGCGCATGACAGTGGGAAGGAGGACAGCTGGGTTGGAATCGTCTGTCTGCCCTCTCGCCCTCGGCTGGCGCGGAGACCCAGCGAACAAAGAGGCAAACAGGGAGGGAGGGAAGAGAGACTGAGAGATATTAGCGCAGGGCTAGCCTGATCATACAGCCTTGGTGCTGAAGGCGCCACCGCCGGGGGCAGGAGGAGCTAAGCCGGAGGGAACTGGAGAAGGAAGTGGTGCCAGAGCATGGTCCATCGCCGCCGCCCTGCTCCATATGATCAGGCTAGCCGTGTGCTAATATCTCTCAGTCTCTCTCTCCCTCCCTCCGTTTGCCTCTTTGTTCGCTGGGTCTCCAAAATAATTTTATGGTTGGGGGTCACCACAACATGAGGAACTATATTAAGGGGTCGCGGCATTAGAAAGGTTGGGAACCACTGGTCTAGCAAATGTTTTGTATGCTCTGGTTAAGAGTACAATGTTACCAGAGAAGAAGCTGCGCAAAATTAGGTTTACCACTCTTAATGCCTTCTTTGCTATGTAGTTGCAGTGGGCTCTGGCACTCAGATCGTTAGAGATGAGTACTCCGAGGTCCTTTACTGAGTGAGGATCATCATCAAGGTCATGATCATCAAGTTTGTATTTAGTGTTTTGATTATTTTTGCCAATGTGTAAAACTGAGCATTTGTTGATAGAGATTGGTAGTTGCCACTTGTTTGACCATTCAGATATATAGTCAAGGTCTTTTTGAAGGGTTGTAGTATTGTCTGTGGTGTTGAATAGTTTTACATCATCTGCGAAGAGGACGCAGTTGCTTTGTATAATATCACAAATGTCATTTATGTAAAGAATGAAGAGAGTAGGTCCTAAAACGTTTCCTTGGGGAACACCGCTGTTAACAGGTACAGGGTTTGATAGAGATGATCCTATTTTAACCACTTGTTGTCTGTTTGACAGGAATGCAGTTATCCATTTGTGTAGGGGGCCAGAGATGCCATAAGATTTTAGTTTTAGGAGTACTTTATCGTGTACTACAGAGTCAAAGGCTTTACAAAAGTCTATGTAGATTGCGTCTATTGCTTTGCCCTGGTCAAGTTTTGTAGTCCATATGTTTTTACAATGTAGAAGTTGTAGGTTGCAGGATAACATTTTTCTGAAACCAAATTGTTTGTGAGAGAGTAGGTTGTTTGTCTCTAAGTGGAGGGTAATGGATTGGTTGATGATTGATTCCATGACTCTGCAGGTGGCGCAACATAAGGAGATTGGTCTATAATTTTCAACTAGGTTGGGGTCTCCCTTTTTGAAGACAGGGATAACCGTGGCTACTGACCATAGGTTGGGTAGGGTGCTGGTTCTGAGAGATATGTCAAAAATAATGCTTAGAGGTTCTGATAGGACAGTGGAAAGTTTTTTTAAGAAGTAAGCACAAAGTCCAAGGTCCTATGGATAGGGATGGTTTTAGGTTGTGTAGAGCCTTTCTAACCTTGTCTTCTGTAAAGTCAGTTTGTATTAGATCATTGTCATTGTTTGTGGTTCGACTAGGGAATATAGGACATGAGTTGTTGCTATTTATAAAGACTGAGCCGAAGAATGTGTTGTAGAGGTTGGCTTTGTCGGAATCATCATTACAGTCTTTATTGTTGGGGCCTTTAAGGGGTGGGATAGTTCTCGTCACTTTGAGTTTGTTGTTTACGAACTTGTAGAATGCTCGGTTGGAATTTGTGCGCAGGAGGTTTTCCTCTTGATTGATATGATAATTTGTGCATTCAGTCTTTATTTGTTTGCATAAGTTTTTGTATCGGCTTTTGTAGTTGGTTATGTGGCCCGTTTTGTTTTTACGCCAGAGATATATTTTTTTTGGAGCTTCCTTATTGTTGTGGGTAGTTTGTTCTTCCTGTTTTTGGGAATGAATAGTGGTATGTATAGTTTTATGACTCTTTGGACTTGACGTAGGAAAATGTTGTAGTGGTCTTCAGCAGTGTTGCAGTCCATGAATAGGGTTTGCCAATCAAGAGAAGAGAGGTCAGTGTTTATGAGATCAAAGTTTGCTTTTTTGAAATTGTAACTGGGGATCTTGTCATATTGTTGATTTTTGTAAGGGTGTATATTGAGATTGAAGTCAATCATACTGTGATCACTGTTGGAGAAGGGTTCTTTTGTTTGTAATCCATATATTGAGTTTGAACTGTTACAGAAGATGAGATCAAGGCAGTAAAGTTAATCTTTTGTACTTGTGTGCACAAAGAAATTTGCTATAAAAAATAAATGCAGCTCCGAGCAGAAAGAGGTCTCTGAACATACCCAGAGAGAGGAGGTCTCTGAACATCACACCCAGAGAGAAGAGATATCTGAATGTCATACCCAGAGAGAACAGGTCTCTGAACAACAGAGGCTTCGTGCCCAGAGAGAGATTTTCCTAGCTCGGAACAGCTTTGCTCAGAAAACCATGTCTCTGTGTCTATGATTCCTACATCTGGCGCCTGTCACAGGGACATCTTAAGAAGCCTCCACCCTGCTTATCATCATCTGGAATAGACTCCAAGGTGCACCTTCGTCCTCCAAGGACCTATCTTCGTGGTAAGCATGGGTTGCAGTCTATCTCATGCCCAGGAAAAGCATGTTCAGGAACTTAAGTATTTAGTACAGAAACAGGTGGGTCCATTTCTGATACTCAGTTTAAGACTCTGGTAAATGAGATAGTAAAACAATGTCCTTGGTATCCTGAATGTGGATCTCTGAAGCTCAGAGATTGGGAAAGGATAGGCAAGACATTTCATTCAGAACCTCGTTCAGCAGTAGAAATACTTCAATGCTGGCACCAATGTCGTTATGCTGTTGAAAAGATTAGTCCATTAAATCAGATGATGGCTCAACTTACTAGAGATCCCCCTCCTCCATATAGTACTTTGCAAATTGTCCCTCCTTAGGCTCCAATGTCATCTCATGAATCTCCTCCAGTAGTAAAAAATACTGGTCTGATTCATAAAATGCTAGAGGAAGAATTAGAAAAAGGACAAGGTGATCCTCATGAAATAGCTCAAATGTTTGCTGTTTGTCCAGTTAATGTAGATGTTAAAATTGTTCTTCCTGCACCAATTTTGCAAATTTCTTCTGAATGCACCTTTAGGGATTTTCAAAAAGTTCCTTCAGCTGGTAAACCAGCACAAACCTTTTCAAGCATTCGACAGAAACCTAATGAAGCATATACTGACTTCATCAAAGAAAATGCTACTTCTGAATGCCGGAAAGCTATTATAGGATTAGGAAAGGATCCTGATGCTGTACATTCCTCTACCTTGTGTTCACTCTTTACTGATCCATTTCAAAGCCATCAATTCTTTCACCAAAATGCTAAGGGTCTGGCTCAATCTTGTGGTATTTCTCTGTCACAAGCACAACAAATTGTTGCTGCTTGTCCCCATTTTGCTGGGTTTTCTAATATTCCTCATTCTGGTGTTAAACCTCGAGGGTTTTACAATCCAATGATTTATGGCAAATGGATGTGACTCATGTTCCTCAATTATCTCCTTGGAAATATGTTCATATTTCTGTTGATACTTATTCTGGTGTTCTTTGGGCAACCCCTCAGTGTGGAGAAACATCTTCTCATGTCATCTCACATCTATATTCTGCCATTACTGCTCTTGGTAGACCACATCGTCTTAAAACTGATAATGCTCCTGCGTACACTTCTATTTCTTTTCTTGATTTTTGTTCCACATGGAACATTGTCCTTACTCATGGTATTCCCTATAATTCTACTGGTCAAGCAATTGTGGAACGATCTAATCACACTTTCAAACAATATTTAGAAAAACAATTAAAAGGAGTGAAATTCCGTACTCCATGCCTTGCGAATATTCAACAAGTAAGTAAAGTTTTATTTACTCTTAATCAAATTAATATTTCTTTTCACAATTTGACAGCTTATGAGCGTCATTTTAGGCACCAAGAACCGTTGCCTAGACCATTGGTTTATTATCAAGCTCTACCGGATAAAACCTGGTTAGGGCCTGTACCATTAATAACCTGGGGACAGGGTTTTGCAGCTGTACTTACTCCTACAGGTCTGGTGTGGGTCTCAGCTAAGTGTGTGCGTCCAGCACATGATGGCATGGCATCAGAGTTCCAGCAATCCGATACCAGAACTACAGAAGGTGATGCTCCAGGAAGCACAGCGCCCCCTTCATCCAGTACCCAATGTGACAATGTCACTTCTCATTGTTTGTATTTTCACTCTTTTCCTTCCTTCACTAGCAGTGGAGCCTCCCATTGTAACCCATGATTTACATCAGCATCTTACATACAATTTGTGGACACATCTGGCCAAACAAGCCAACGTGTCTAACTTTTGTTTAAGTGAAACTGTAGATATGCATATGCTGCTTGGTAATTGTTTGATTCCTGTCTGTACTCCTCTTTCTGCAATTCTTAAGGAAGCATCACTAAATATGTTTTTAAATGACAATCAAATTCAATACGTACATTCTACAAATTGGGGACCTGTTACTAAAACTCTTCCTGTTCACGCTGCCTCTTTCTTTACACCTTATGTTGCTAGTGGAAATAAGATTACATGTGCTCAGATTAAGAATTGTACCACTTCTTCTGCTAAGCCTATCTGTATATCCACTGGGATTTCTTCATGGAATTGCTCTCAATATCAAAACATATCTTTTAATTATGCACATATTATACTTCCTGCTGGTTGGTTTTTTACGTGTGGCCAACGGACTTTTAATTATATTCCTGCTAATTTATCTGA
This sequence comes from Diadophis punctatus similis, assembly GCA_023053685.1. NCBI lineage: Eukaryota > Metazoa > Chordata > Lepidosauria > Squamata > Dipsadidae > Diadophis > Diadophis punctatus. The sequence continues at coordinate 465,623 of JALIGW010000064.1, forward strand.
AACCCAATGTTGTTTAAGTCGTCTTACTGCTGTTTTACCTACAAAGGAAGATATTGTCTATCATCGTTCTAGAAGGTCTTCTACAGCCCTTGATGAATCATGTGACAGCGAAGTCTTTCTTCTCAATAAGGCTGAATACATTTCCCTTGCTGTATCCATAGTTGGTGTGCCTGCTTTAGCAATTCTCAATCAACGAATTGCTCATTGCCTTGCCTGCTCTTTAGCCAAAATCATAAATGCTACATCTTTAGCTATTGCAGCATTAAATCAAGAACAGATTGAACTTCGACATGCAATTCTGGACAATCGAGCTGCTATAGATTTTTTATTGTTAATACATCACTTGGGTTGTGACTCTGTAAAAAATATGTGTTGTTTTAAGATTTCTGATAAATCTCAAATTGTGAAACATCAATTAGATACCTTGAAAGAATTGGCTTCTCAGATTCGAGAGGATATATTACCTGCTTGGTGGGATGGTTTATGGTCTTGGCTTCCAACTGGATGGCTCAGAGTTGTTGTTCAGTATGCTCTTGGTATTTTTGTTATACTTATTTGATTTTGCTGTTTTATGCAATGTCTGCCTTCTATTATTTCTTATTGTACCCCTAAGCAACAAAACTACACTTTACATAAAACTCAGGCTCATGTATTATATAAACAATTACAACAATATGAGCACTTCAATGATGATCAATCTAAGTATGAGGATATTACCTTAAATAAAACAGAAAAAAGTGAAATGTAGGTTGTTATCAATCTTTGCAAAAGAATGTGGAATGCCTGTCTTTGGTTAATATTGACTGAACATCCTGCTTAATGTAAAGATTATTTACTCAGCTCTCTGTCCTGCTTATTTACTCAGCTCTCTGTCCTGTTTAAGGTAAAGATTATTTACTCAGCCCTCTGTTTATCTAAGGTAAAAGTTAATTAAACACTCTTCTGTTTAGTTAGCAATCACACCTTGATATGATCTGTCTGTATACTATATGTTATATATTAACCATTTATCCATTGTAACTAAATTAGTATTTGTATTTGTATTTGTTTATTTGTCAAGCATATATGATTATAAGCAAAGTATAAACAGTAAAGCATGATTGAATATATATGTAATAGTACAAGCATGAATAAGAGTAAAAGAGGTAAGAATATATGTGTACATTAGGACAGGAACGGTAGGCACGATTGTGTGCTTATGCACGCACCTTACCGACCTCTTAGGAATGGGGTGAGGTCGATGGTAGATAATCTGAGGTTGAAGTTTTTGGGGTTTGGGGAAGAAACTACTGAGTCAGGTAAAGTGTTCCAGGCGTTGACAACTCTGTTGTTGAAGTCGAATTTTTTGCAATCAAGCGGTTTACATTAAGTTTGTATCTATTGTGAGCTCGTGTATTATTGCGGTTGAAGCTGAAGTAGTCGTTAACAGGTAGGACATTGAGGCAGATAATTTTGTGAGCTACACTTAGGTCAGATCGAAGGCGGCGGAGTTCTAAATTTTGAAGTCCCAAAATTTCAAGTCTGGTTTCATAAGGAATTCTGTTGTGAACAGAGGAATGTAATACTCTTCTTGTGAAGTATCGCTGGACATTCTCAATTGTGTTAATGTCTGATATGTAGTGTGGGTTCCAGACTGATGAGCTGTATTCACACCCAGAGAGAAGAGATATCTGAACGTCATACTCAGAGAGAACAGGTCTCTGAACAACAGAGGCTTCATGCCCAGAGAGAGATTTTCCTAGCTCAGAACAGCTTTGCTCAGAAAACCATGTCTCCATTTCTATGATTCCTACACAGATGTGGGGACAACTCGATGTCCCACCAGAATAAACATCAGCCCCTAATGTGCGCTGGAGCCCTCTTCCTCTGGCATGGTCCAGCCTGGCCCGCCTCACCTCGCCTGCCTGACTGCTTCCTGAGGGGATGTGTCAAGTAATGCTGCCCTCCCCAGCCACCTAGAGGTCCTGTGTCAGCTCAAGACCCCAGAGATCACCCACCTGCTCACCCAGGGTGCTTCTCCACCTGGCAGATCTGGGGGCGCCATGTTCACCAGCCCTCCTGCCACGGTTCTCCTTGCTGCTCTCCTGGGAAAGGAAAGGGAAAGGGGAATGAAAGGACCCCAGTCCCACTCTCTCTTTTACCGGATTTAAAATGTCAGTACAGCAAGGTGATTGATTGGTACTTTTGCAAGTTCTGGATTGGATCAGCCACCACCAGGCTCTGGGAAGCCTTGCAGAGTTCTCACCTTTTGAGGCTGGGGGGAGGGGGGGAGGATGGCGGGAGCAAGGATTCCCTTTCCAAGACCTGCTGTTGCTGCTGCTCGTTGCCCCCCCCAACTGCCGGCAGCCAAGAGTGGAGCTGGGAGCCATTTCTCCACAGCCTGACTGACCCCAGGTGAGAAATCCGCAAGGCTTTCTGGAGCCTGGCGGTGGTCAATCCAATCCACAACTTGCAAAAGTACCAATCAATCACCGTGCTCTACTGATATTTGAAATCCTGTAAGAAAAGGACTGGGGTCCTTTTTCCTTTCCTTGGAGAGCAGCAGGGAGAACTCTGGTGGGCGGGCAAGCATGGCACCCCCAAATCTGCCAGGTGGAGAAGCCTCCCAGGCAAGCAGGTGGGTGGTCTCTGTGGGCTTGAGCTGACACGGGACCTCTAGTCAGCTGTGGGGGCAGCCTTACTCGACACATTCCCTCAGGAAGCAGCCAGGCAGGCGAGGTGGACCAGGCCAGGCCCAGCCAGAGGAGAAAGAAGGCAAAGAGGAAGTTGTTCTCGGGGGCGATGGAGGGACCACCACTGGGCTCCAGTGCACGTTAGGGGCTGATGTTTCTTCTGGTGGGGGCACCGAGTTGTCCCCACATCCAGGTGGCCGGGGCAACTTGTTCTGTGCCAGCCCAGCTGTGCCGACCCAGCCACACACCCCCAGTGCGCCCACCTGTTGCTCCACCCTGGCCGCACAAAGTCATCCACACTGACCCGGCCGCACCCCCTCATCCGCACCAACGTCATGCCTATCCAGCAGTGCTGACTTGGCCACGCTGACCTGGTCGCTGTGAGTCATCCCATTCCAATCAGAGGAAGCCCTTTTAGACAGTTAAAAAAAGATGCAGTGATTGTTGAGGACCTTCTGTGCTCTAGCTGTCTACCTATTCAGTTCAGTCTACCTATTGGTTCACCAATTTCGGTTGGGGTTGGACAAGGAGCTGAGGCAAGCGTGTATTTACCAGGGATTGCCTCCACGTTTGAATGACTGGTTTCGAGCAGTGGTGGAGCTGGATGTAGGCCTAAGGGAATTTAGGTCTCGAGGTGATGGGGGATGGAGTCAGCAACAAAGACTTATAGTACCATCGCCGGGTCCCAGGGCGGGAAGGCCCAATGTGCCGGCTCCAGATACACCGGCCCGGAGGCCCCCATTCCAGTGTTTCAGGTGCAATCAGGTGGGACACCGAGTGGCAGAGTGTCAGTTGCCGTTGCCAAGGCCCCCAGCTGCGAAACAGTCGTTTGGTGGAAGTGCGGATCGAACTCGTCCAACACCTGATCGGTCCAGGAGAGCCACGCAGACACCCCAACCAGACACTCCCACTCCAACCAAAGAGACTAAAGTTCATAATCAGATCTCGGTGATGTCGGCTGATAGTGAGGATGAAGATCCGGAGGATCCTATGGTACGTGATCCTATACGTCCCTTTATCATTCAGATGAACGTCCAGAACCTGAGCACCTTGAAACGGACTTACCAGGGAGCCTTAATTGATTCGGGGTGTACTCGGTGTTTAATACGCTGCGCTGTGGTAAACGACTTGGGGGTCCGGGTTCTGAAATTACGCCAGCCCATTAAATTCGAACAAATGGATGGCTCCGTGCTGGGAGGGGTGCCGGCTACCCATGTTACTGAAAAAATCAAGCTCGAAATGGGGGACCATTGGGAGATCATTAGGTTCGTAGTTGTGGACCATATGATTGAACCAATCATTTTAGGATTGTCTTGGTTAGACAAATGGAAACCGACCATCTGGTGGGAGGGGGGGTTCTGGAAGCTAAGGTTGGCATTGGGACCGGAACCACCAACTATAGATCAAGAAACAGGGTCGGTAGGAAAGGAGGGTGATGAACAACGTCTAGAGGAACATGAAGCTGGAGGGTTCCCAAGTATGTATAATGATTTGGCACAAGTCTTTAATGAGGATGAATGCGAGGTCTTACCACCTCATCGACCGACTGATTGTGCTATAGAGTTAATTCCGGGGGCGACACTGCCAAAGCCCCATATGTATTCCATGACTCCAAAGGAACTTGAGGAGTTACGTAGATATATTGATAAAAACCTGGCCAGGGGTTTTATACGCCCTAGTAGATCTCATATGGCCGCTCCCGTTTTATTTAGGGAGAAGACGGATGGTGGTCTGCGTTTGTGTGTTGACTTTCGTGGGTTAAACGGGGTATGTGTGGAACATTTATATCCATTACCACTAATGAAGGACTTGCTCGCCACATTAGCCACGGGTAGAGTGTTTACTAAACTAGATCTAAGAGAAGCGTATTACCGGGTGCGTATCCGACCAGGTGATGAATGGAAAACAACATTCAATTGTCCATTAGGGAGCTATCAGTTCCAGGTGATGCCATTTGGGTTACAAGGCGCCCCGGCTGTCTTCATGCAATTGATAAATGAGGTCTTGCATAAGCATTTGTATCGGGGGGGTACTTGTATACCTAGATGACATATTAATTTATACAAAGACAATGGAGGAACACACCCGGTTAGTACGACAAGTGTTGAAAAAATTACTAGATGCCAAACTCTTCGTGAAACTCTCCAAGTGCGAATTCCACTGAACTAGGTTGGATTATCTAGGTTATCACATTTCTAGTGATGGGGTGGAGATGGACCCTCAAAAAGTAAAGGCTGTGTTAGAATGGCAAGCCCCCCAAACCAGGAAGCAATTGCAAAGTTTCCTTGGTTTTGCAAATTTCTATAGACAGTTCATTCCATCCTTTGCACAGGTGGCTTTGCCCCTAACTGATTTGTTACGCACTAAACCCACAACAACCAAACCACGACCAGGCCAAGCTCTAAAGTGGACGATGGAGTGTCAGCGTGCATTTGAGGCCCTGAAAACACTATTTGCGCGTGAGCCTATACTGAAACATCCTGATCAAGATTCACCTTTTATAGTACAGGCAGACGCAAGTGATGTAGCGGTGGGGGCTATTCTCCATCCTGGGGTGGAACCAGCCTTCAGGAATTGGGTAGATCTCAGCCAATCAGGTTAGGACCGAGCCAGTAATTTAAATACTCCGTAGGATCCGCCATGTTCCCAGATCTGACTCAGTCCACTCAAGAGGAAGGTCGTGGCCAAACTCCTGTCCTGAAAACTTCTTTGTTCTTAGGGCCTTTCTTTCCCTTTATTAACCTTTCTTACCTTCTTGTTGAGGATTTTCTCTTCCTAGGTCTTCCCACCCTATCTATCAGTTATCTCTTCCTTAACCTATTTTATTTTAAAAAAAGAAGAAGAAGAAGAAGAAAAAGAAAAAGAAGAGAAAGGAAGAGGAATCCTCTTAAACAGAGGTCCCTTTGAGGACTGGATAGCCAAATCGCCAGTGGAGGAACTTGCAGCAACACACCGGCAAGGTTTGGAGAGCGTGATCCGGCTCCCCCCTCCTTCCCCCCCAGCCCCCCCTCTTCCTCCAAGCAGCCTGCTACGCTGTTTACCATTGGGAACGGCAGGGAAACTTCAGCAGAGTTCAGCTCGGAGGGGGGGAGGAAAGCAAGGGAATCGGCCGATTTCCAGCGTGGGCCTGTTTCTTACGGGGGGGACAGAAGGAGGGGGAGGAATGAACGAAGAACAGAAGCGAGGCAGGCATCTTTTCCCTCGTTTAAATTCCGCGCTCCAGCTGGAGTTTCCAGCACCACTGCCCCCGCCCTCTTCCTGCTGCGATCTTGCAAGCAAGCACAAAGGCTCAGCAGGGGGGCAGCAAGGCGGCAATCGCTCCAGGGCGATATAGGCCCCTGGGATTCCCCCCCCACACTGCCAGCCCCCTCTGCACAGGAGCAGAGCAAGGCAGAGGACGCTGCTGAGTTTTCTTGCAGCGTCCAGTAGAAGAAGGTGAAGAAAACCGGGGGGGGGGGACCATTTCCAGGCCCAGCTTCTTAGCAGCCCTGAGTCGTCTCGGGCCAAGGGCTAGCAGCACAGCCGGAACAACCTGAGCCTTCTTGGGCGGACCGGTGGGGCAGAGCACGTGGTGCCAACCTAAAGGGGCCATTTAAAGAGACCTCCACGTGGCGCGCCAGGGGGCGCCCATCTTTGGAAAGATTAGGAGGGGCGGAGCCTTCCTCATTCCACCCCCAGCCAACAACCACAGGATGGTGGGCAAGAGCTCAAAAGAGGCTCAAGCATCAGGCAAACAATCAAAAAAATCCAATCACTCATCAGAACAGGAGACAGCCTCTTCACCAGAGCGATCCCCCCCGCAAGGCCCCATCTAAAGCCACAGTTCAGGCAGAGGAGAGACTCCATAGGATTTTAGAAGAATTGAGTGATAAGGCCCAAGCAGAGGTGGAGAGCTCTCAGGCCCAAGAAGAGTGCCCCAGTCAGGAACCGGGGGCAGTAGGAACGGATCCATTAGATATGGATGCTGATGTTCTGGCCAGATCCAGAGGAGATCCATGGGGGCGTTCATGTACAGAAGAGCAACCCAGATCACAGGCACAGGGGGCACCTGGGACAGAACAAACAGTGATCAACACTTCAAACCTTAGAGCATTGATGGAACAGGTACTAGAGCAGGCCATTGCAGACAGATTAGACAACCTATCGAGAGCAGGGTCTTCCACAGCCCTCCTCATCATCATCATCTAGGGGCGCAAAGAGAGCTGCCAGCAGGAAGGAACGCCCATCCAATAAACATAGTTCAGAGGATTCTTCTGATGAATCAGTCCTTGATAATCCTAAAGATGAGGAACCTAGAGAGGATGATTCCAAATGGGATCTATCAGAGGATGAGGAGGTCCCCAAGGAGGTGCCTCCCACATCGGCCCTGTTTCCACCTAGCCTGTTTAGATCCTTATTTCTCAAGGCTCAGGCAGTGGCCAGGATTAAATTACCAACAGTTATTACAGACTCAAATGCAGAGGAACAACCTAATCACTTCTATCTAGAATCCAGGCCAGAGGTGGACTTTATTCCTATCCCACAGCTGTTCGTAGATGCGGTGGAGAAACACAGACCAACTCCAGCGGCCGGCCCATCCGCTTCCTCACAGGACAAGAAATTTTATAACGTTGCACCTAACCTCTCTGACTTACTTTCAGTCCCCACAGTAGATGCGCCCATCAGGGCACTGCATTCTTCTACAACAGTCCCAGGAGAACCAGAGGAGATCCTGAAACCAGAGGAAAGGCGCATGGATCAGACACTGGTCAAGAATTTCCAGTCAGCGGCCTGGGCAGTGAAAGCATCCTCCACATCCTCCTTCTTTGCGCGCGCGACTCTTTCGTGGCTGGAGCAGCTTCAGGATCACATCCCACCCTCGAACATGAGGGCTCAACAGGACATCAATAAGATATTCGCAGCGGTGCAGTTTTGGGCAGATACGTCTCTGCAAGCATCACGTTTTGCAGCTACGGCAATGAATTCCTCCATAGTGGCCAGGCGGCTGCACTGGCTCAGGAAGTGGCAGGCAGACCCACGTCACAAATGGAAGCTGGCAGCGGGGCCCATCAAGGGAGGATCACTCTTTGGAGCCACACTGGAACCTCTCCTCGTTGAGACCAGCGACAAGAGAAAGGTCCTGCCCTCTATCACACGCAAGGGGTTCATAAGATCCACACCGTACACCCGGCGGCCCTTTCGTCCCTCTGACCAGGGATCTTCCTCCTCCCGGTCCCCAGGTCAGTACTCCTCAAGGCAGAGACAACCAGATAGGGGTGGCAGGGGGAAGCACTTTCGTAAACAACCGCGAGGGGCTCCTTCAGGCAGACCCTTCCGCAGAGGCAGATGGTAGTTCCAGGAGTGCCCCTATAGGGGGCAGGCTTGCCCAGTTTTGACAGGCCTGGGAGCATTCAACTCAGGACTCCTGGGTACGGAACTCCGTACGCAGGGGGCTGAAGTTGGAATTCATCTCATTCCCACCCAGATCTTTCATTAAGTGTTCAGTTTCCTTTGTCTACTCCAAACGTAAATTGATGGAAGAAGCAATTAAACACCTAGATTCCATTAGGGCCATACAGCCAGTACCACCCTCCCAGCGGGGGCGGGGTTTCTATTCTATCCTTTTTGTGGTCCCAAAGTCATCAGGAGGTTGGAGAGCCATCCTGGACTTGAAAAGATTAAACAAATATTTGGTGTATAAACGTTTCAAAATGCACTCCCTGTCTTCCATTCTTTCTCTGATATGCCAGGGGGATTACATGGCATCCCTAGACCTCACGGAAGCATACCTGCATGTCCCTATATTCAAACCCCATAGGCGTTTCCTAAGATTTTGTTACAACAATCAACATTATCAATATAGGGCTCTTCCATTCGGCCTTTCATCAGCCCCCAGGGTGTTCACCAAGATAATGGCGGCCCTGGCGGCCAGGCTGCGGACCAAATCTATCCGTATCCATTGCTATTTGGACGATATCTTAGTACATGCTCCCTCTAAAGGTTTGGCTCAACAGCATGTGGAAATCATCATAGACACCTTCCAGGAACACGGGTTCTCCATTAACTGGGAAAAGAGCCTTCTCAACCCGTGCACGTCCATACAGCACCTGGGAGCAGTGATCAATTCCCTTGACTGTACGTTCTGCCTCTCCTCAGAAAGGCAGGACAGCATTAGGCAGTTAGCCACCCAGATACGGGGGGAACAGAAGACATCCCTAGAATCATTATCCTCCCTCCTGGGGAAGATGGTTTCCTGCATAGCAATCACCCCATGGGCTCGCTTACACGCAAGGGAACTCCAATGGTTCCTGTTACCATTCCAGAAAGCTGGTCAGGGCTCATCTTCTATGAAAGTTTAACTTCCCTCACAGGTTCAAAGGTCGCTCGATTGGTGGACTTCCTCAGCAATATCCAAAGGCACCTCGTTCAGGGTCACACACAGAAGAACGATTACAACCGACGCAAGTCTGACAGGCTGGGGAGCTCACTCGGAGGGACTCATAGCTCAAGGTCAGTGGTCACCGGGGGAGGCAGCACACTCCATCAACTGGTTGGAGCTGAGAGCAGTATCCCTGGCTCTGAAACACTTTCGGCACCTGGTCTTGGACTCCGATGTCCTGGTCCTCACAGACAACATTTCCACCAAGGCACACATCAATCGCCAAGGGGGGACCAAATCCAAATCCCTCCAGGCCGAAGCAATGAGTCTGGGACTGTGGGCGGAGAGACACGTACGGTCGATCACATCAGACCACATATCAGGGGTTCACAACTCGCAGGCGGACTGGCTCAGCCGCACTCAGGTAGATCAAGCGGAGTGGAGACTCCACCCCCGCATATTCCATCAGATAGCCCAGAGACTCGGTCAGCCGCTGGTGGACCTCTTCTCCACTCCCAGCAATTCCCACCTACCAAGGTTCTTCACACGATTCCAGTCGCCGGGGGCGGAGCAGACGAACGCCCTCAGGTGCCAGTGGCCTCAAGAGCTCCTATATGCATTCCCACCATTACAAGTGATTCCGGAGCTCATTCACAAAATTCTAGTGGAGCGGGCAGAGATAATCCTCATAGCCCCGTTCTGGCCACGAAGAACTTGGTTTGCAGACCTCCAGGCTCTCTCGGTCACCAGACCATGGCGCTTGCCAGTGTCAGAGGACTTGCTGTCACAGGGGAGCATCCATCACCCAGACCCGGCCTGGTTACAACTGACTGCATGGAGATTGAGCGGAACGACCTTCTAAGTCAGGATTACGACCAGGAAGTCGTCATCATTATGCAGGCAGCCCGCCGCCCCTCCAAAAATCGCATTTATGCAGCTACATGGAGGGCATTCTGCGCTTGGTGCAGTGAGGAGATTGGGATGGACTTTATAGTCGACCTCCCAGACAGCAATGGGCATACCGTAATATGGACAGTGATAGATTTATTCTCAAAACAAGCACATTTCATCCCATGTATTGGTATACCATCAGCCAAACGGTTGGCGAAAATGTTTTTACAACATATATACCGGTTACATGGAGTACCACGACGAATAATCTCAGATAGAGGAGTACAATTCACTGCCAAGTTTTGGCGAGAATTTGTACAACTAATAGGCTCCTAGCAGGGATTGAGCTCGGCATTCCATCCTAGCACTAATGGAGCTGCAGAGAGAGCTAATGCTATGATAGATTGCTACTTAAGATGTTATGTGTCGTACCAGCAAACAGACTGGTCTAGCTTGATACCTTTTGTTGAAGTAGTGTATAATAATGCTGTACATCGTAGTACTGGTCTCACGCCTTTCCAGGTAGTATATGGAATGGAATTCCCCGCAATTCCAGAATTAGCTATGAACCCCCGATGCTCCAAAACCCCAAAGGAATGGGCTGACAAGGTTCGAGAAGGGTGGGCACAAGTGAAAGTAGCTTTAAGACAAGCGGCCGAGGAATACAAAAAGTATGCAGATAAAAGCCGAAGGGATCATAACCCATTCCAGATCGGGGATAGGGTATATTTATCAACTAAATATCTAAAACTTCGAATACCTAGTAAAAAATTAGGTCCTAAGTATCTCAGCCCATTCCCAATCACTCAGGTGATTAACCCTGTAACGGTAGTATTGAAATTACCACCCTTATTAGGGAAGGTGCATCCCGTTTTTCATGTTAGTCTCCTTAAACCTGTAGAAGTAACTCGAGACCTACCAACAACCCCTGGTCCCATATATAGGGACCATTACGAGGTAGCTGAAGTCCTGGACTCCAGACTATTTCGAGGCAACCTCCAATATCTGGTGTATTGGAAAGGATATCCGATTACGGAGGCTACCTGGGTGGCTGCACATGACATACAAGCTGAACGATTATTAAGGCGATTTCATCGAAAATATCCACACAAACCAGGTCCCAATCAGGATTATTCGAATTTTGCTAACCCTTTTGCTTTATCCCCTGCAGGTGGACCCCTGGTAGAGGGGAGCCGCCTGTCGTGCCAAGGCTCGACATATGCACCTTGGTGGGAGGGAGAGACACTGGACCGGGGGAGCGATGGTTGCCAACACAACAAACTCTTCTCAGCAGTTCAATGCCTGACACCAGTGATTAACGTCCTGTTACATGAGACGCCGAGAAAGCCAAGCACAGTAAAACTGCAACCGGAAAGAGACAATCTAAGCAATGACCAGCTGAGAGGGGAGGGCTTCATAGCACCGGATGGTGGTTTGGGGGGAGGGAATGGTGAGGATTTGCATAAATAGCACTGAGAGGAGGATGATCTCAGAGCTGACTTTGACCTGAATGGGTTCGGCATGGTCTGAGTTCTTATCTGTAGCGTGATTAAAAGCTGAAGTCCTTACTTTGAAAGTGTCTTGAAGTCATTAATGCACGGGTCTGACTTAGCCAGTCCGACATCATTCCTAATCAGTAAACCAAGATGTGTTCCAGTCTCTCTTTAACCAGAGATAGCAATCAGGACTGACAGTTTGTCATGCCCCCATCGGAGCCTGAATCTGCAGGGAAAGATGAGCTGGAACAGGAGCCGACAGAGATCGAGGGGGCGGCTCCGTTGGCTTTGGAGGAAAGTGGGGAAGGGCAGAGCCAGTCAGGCCAAGGCATTTCAGGATTAGAACAGCTTGTAGACAGGGAGGAACAGGGGCAAGATGAACATGAGAAACAGAGCTCAGGCGATGAGCAAGGACCACCCCCTCCTGATCCTAGAGCACGGAGAGAAGAGAGAAGACAAGAACAATGCAGACTGAGCTGGCTACAAGGGAGGAGAGTGCCCCCCCTTCACAAGGCACACAAAGGACTGAGATGTAAGGAGATGCCTGTGGGAGGGGCATTTGTCGTGAACAAGCGTTGAATCTGTGGAGCCTCGTGTGCACTTGCCGATGCCTGGAGATTACTGTGCTCTGTCTTGTGGGGCTTGCCCGGTTTGCCTGCTTCGCTGAACTTCTGGCTCTGGTTACTGTTTTGCTAACCTTGCTAACTGGACTTCTTGCCTTGGTTACTGCTTTGCAAACCTTGCTTAATGAACTGCTGGCCTTGGTTACTGCTTTGCTAACCTTGCTTACTGGACTACTTGCAGCCAGAGGCTGTTGAAGGTGTGTGTGAGAGCTTTGCTCCAGGACTTGTAGTAAACGTGGGAACGTTTGGGGGCAAAATTGGAGCAATAAAGGGGAGTTAAACCTGTTCTCTGGCTGTGTTGCTTTTGTGCCACACCCCGGGTCATCACACAGTTTTAATGTCCCCTTCTCATTTCATTGTTCTACCTGAACATGATTATGTGCCATTTTTTCTAGAAAATCCTCTAGTCTAAAACATTTGATAATCATTCTGACTCCATTCATTTCTGAGGGCAGACCAATTGAATGACTTACTTGCCCTTTCAGGGGGACTTGGCCATAGCTGATTCAAATCTCACAAGAAAGTGGCCCATCCATAAGAGAAGCAGATTCTCAAAGCTTCAATGACTGGATCATTTCCATTCTATCCTGTCCCCCAAACTGGATTGAGATTAGGTTGTGCAGTATGTTTTGGACCCATGATCTTCTGAGATTGTCTAATAGCTGAACTGCATTTGAGTGAATAGCCATCGTAGGGGTATTGATGTTTCTTAGGAGAATTGCCCTGGGATTCTCTATGGCTACCTTAGAGATTGCCTCCACCAGGCAAGGCAAGGAGGAGGTTGAGCAGCAGGGTAGGTGGTTCATCAATAAGATCCTTGTTTTTTGTCTGTGATCCATAATTGGCCATAAACTTTGCAGTCAGTTTTGAGATTTCCTGCTAGCCTCCCCTTATTCCAACTTGATTTGGCACTGAGTAACAGCATCTCAAGGTAAGAGAGAAGACTGACATAGCAACCCAAGATTCGATGATGGGGTAGTGAGACAGAGCAAGAAACAGCCACCTGCTATTTCTATCTATACCAGGGGTCGGCAACCTTAAACACTCAAAGAGCCACAAAGGTCCTAACCAGAAACCCCCTGTTCAATTCTGGAGATGACCGGAAGTCTGGTTCCCCCACCATAGAATCTCCTCCTAGCGCGGCATACTTTTTCCTCTACCTGTCCTAACCAAAAGCCCTATCAATTGTGGAGCCAACCAGCGACAGGGAGCCACAGCAGAGGGATGAAAGAGCCACATGCGACTCCAGAGCCACGGGTTGCCGACCCCTGATCTATACTCTTATCTATATGCTTGCTCCCTGCCCTGCCCCGCCCCATCCCTCCCCCAAACCTTCTCATCACATCATCCATAAGGTTATGCATATTCTTATCTTTAGGTTACAGAATGGAAAACCAGTAACAGTTCATGCCAAGCAAATATATTAGGGTAATGTAATGTAATGTAATGTAATGTAATGTATCTACCCTCCTGTTCAGTTTGGCAGTCAGCAGGTACTTTCTCACACACACACACACACACACACACACACACACACACACACACACACACACACACACACACACACACTATGCACTTAGTGTGTGTGTGTGTGTGCAATAGCAATAGCACTTAGACTTATATACCATTTCACAGTGCTTTACAGCCCTGTCTAAGTGGTTTACAGAGTCAGCATATTGCCCCCAACAATCTGGGTCCTCATTTTACCGACTTCGGAAGGATGGAAGGCTGAGTCAACCTTCAGCCGCTAAGAATTGAACTGCCAAACTGCAGGCAGCCGGCAGTCAGCAGAAGTAGCCTGCAGTACTGCATTCTAACCACTGCGCTACACACACACACACATGTATGTATGTATGTATGTATGTATGTATGTATGTATGTATGTATGTACTGTATGTATATATAAAAGGAATATAAAACGTAACACAAACTAATATAAAGTAAGAAAAAGAAATCAAAGAGAAAGCTAAAAATGCAAGAAAGGAAAAAAGGAAAAGAAAGAAAAAAGATACAAAGAATAGCTTATGATCTTTACAGCAGTTATAAGTACAACCACAAATTTACCTTACTCTATGGTTACAACATAAGTATCTTCTTTCTATATTCCATCCTTTCTTACCATCAGAACTATAAAACCTAAGTTCATTTTTTTTGTTTTATTCAAAAATGTCCATAAGAGGTTTCCACTCAGCAATAAATGTGGATATTGCCTTTTCTTTTATCAAGTCAATTTAACTTTCTCAGCAAGTTCCATTATTTTCAGCAACCATTTCTCCATTGTGGGTAGTGCCAAATCTTTCCATCTTTGTGCATACAATAATCTCACTGCAGTTATCGTTTACAAAAACAAAGTTCCATGACTTTTTTCCAATTGTTTGTACCTCAATCCCAAAACAAAAACCTCTGGTCTCAATTGTTTATTAATCTTTAAAATCTTCTGAATCAGTGTATTTGAATCCAGAATTTTCTAGCTTTTTACATGTCCACCAAACATGATAAAATATTCCTTCTTGTTCACATTTCTAACATAAGTGTGAAGTGGTTAGAATGCAGTATTGTAGGCTAATTCTGCTGACTGCCAGCAGTTCAGATCTCACCGGCTCAAGGTTGACTCAGCCTTCCATCCTTCCAAGGATGGTAAAATGAGGACCCAGATTGTTGGGGGAAATATGCTGACTCTGTAAACCTCTTAGAGAGGGCTGTAAAGCATAATTGCTATTGCTATTGAAGTGCCTTTATATAGTCTGGAGCAGTGGTCACCAACCGGTGGTCCGCGGACCACTGGTGGTCCATGAGAAAATCTTTGCATTTCTCTCGAGCCCAGCCAAAGTTTCCCATGCCGCTCGCGCTTCAGCGCTTTGACTCCCAGGGACAGGCTGGGGTCCTTCAGGCAGTTAGCTTGGCTGCCTGTTAGCAGAGAGAAGCACCCGGGGTCAACCTTAGCTTTGCTGTCCATTGCGGACACTAGATCGGCACCCTGAAAACTATCGTCTCTTGAGGACTGCTTGCTGAAGCGGCGCAGGAAACTTCGGCTGGGCTCCTTGAGAGACGAGAGTTTGAAGGGGGACAATCTAGCGTCCGCAATGGACAGCAAAGCTAGGGTTGACTCTGACTGCTTCTCTCTGCTGTAGTGCTTCCTGGACGTGGTTTACCACTCCGAGCCCCAAGTGGCAGGAGACGAGGAGCAGCTCCTCCACCTGGGTGCAGGAAAGGATAGAAGGAAAGGAAAGGGGGGAAGGGAGGGATGGAAAGGAAAGGAAAGGAAAGGAAAGGGGGAAGGGAGAGGAGGGAAGGAAAGGAAACGAAAGGAAAGGAGGAAAGGAAAGGAGGGGGGAGGAGAGGGGAGGGGAGGGGAGGGAAGGGACTACAGCTAAAGGTCTGGAATATGGGACTGACTTTCCCACCAACATCAGCAAGCCACCATCAGCCTGCCCGTCTTCGTTTTCCTTCACTCAGATTGACCAAGCTTCTTGAGAGAAGGAACACAAAAGAGGTTTCCAGACTGTGTGCCTGGACCAGGCACTTTCTCTCTGGCCTCCCACCCGGAGGCCTCGCAGAAGCAGACAGGTAGGCCCGAAAGGCAGCTGAGCCTCCCCCCCCCAGTGGTCCGCGGTATTTACAATTATGAATTTGGTGATCCCTGGGGTCCAAAAGGTTGGAGACCCCTGGTCTGGAGGCATATACCAACAGCACATCATTTTATAAAAATTCTCTTTAAGATTTAAGATATAGTGTAAATTTCAATCTTTTCAACCACATATTTTCCCATTGTTCCATCTGTACATTATGACCAAACTTTTAGCCCATCCATTTCACTTGTTCTTCTGTTTCAATTTTCTTTTTTTCCTCAGTAATTTTAATTTATTCAGAGAAGGTTAAAATACAAAACACCAAAATATTTTTAAAAAGGACAAAATAATAAAAAAACAGCGAAAAAGACATTAAAAGAAAAAGTGTCTAAAAAAAAGAAAAAAGACTAACACATATACACATAACAGCCTCCCTAGTTGAATGCTGATTAATATAATATAGCAATGTTGATTTCCCACCCATTGTGAAACAGGCCAAAATAATTTTAATTTACTAGACTACTAAATCTATTTACAAATTGTTAACCTGTCATCTATAAACCATATTAATAAAAAATAGTTAGGAAAAACAATAGTAATAAACATATTATATAAAAGTATAAAAGTAATAAACTGTTATTGTAATCAACTCGTAAAAAATTTACCACAGCTTCAATCCCAAATCATCTCAAATATTAACCGTAATTGGTCCCGGATCAAATATCCCTGTTTGTTTCTTTATACCATCTCTTATGAATTGCTGATTAATTGACTACAATAAGTTCAATCTCCAAAGTCAATCTATCTTCCCCAAAAAAACTAGATAAGATCGCTCCTCAATTAGATGTATTAGTATGTATTAAGATGTATTAAGTCCATTTTTCATTCTCCTTCAAACCCCTTTAAAAAAAACTGTTAGATTGTGGATTCAACACAGGAGACCAACTTTGACAACAGCTCTTTATTTCAGATAAGAAGCACAACCAGCAAATTCCCTCTGACAGCTTGCCTTTTTATAGGGGCTGTCAACAACAAATGTAACCAAGTTATAATGTAACAACCAATGGGAGTCCAGCATTTTTCCCTCCGGAATGCTGGACCTGGGTGAAACCATTTATCCCTAGTCAGAACATAACATCCCTCCCCTCCTAGATGGAACCGTCCTGCAAACATAATCGTGTAGGTAGGCGGGGCGTTTATGCTCCCGCTCGGACCTGCACACTTCAGTAGAAGGGAAGACAGCAGCCTGATTGGACTGGTCTGCTGCGAGTCTGGGAGCTGTGTTTGGAAGCTCCTGGAATGTCTCGCTCTCGGCTTTCTCAGCTTGCGGACCCAAGTCGAATGAGGGATGCTGCTGGACTGTGGGTTCGCCAGGTAGGCCTTCTGAGACAGCCGGGCGTGATTCAGCTAGGGAAGGAATGTAGGGAGTTACCTTACTTGGTTTGATTAGGTCTCCCTTAACTCTACTTCTTAACTGATCAATTTGTCTTTTCCATAGGCAGCCGTCTTGAAACCGGACCGCATAAGACACAGGCCCTATGACAGTTTCTACTAACCCAGGCAGCCATAGGGACCCTTCAGCATAATTGCGGGCAAACACTGTGTCCTCTATGGCGAAGGACCTCGTTTTCTTTGTACTTTCTTGTTTTGTGCTGGTGGCGTAGTTTGGGTGTAACCGGTCCAGGAGTGATCGGAGCCGGCGGCCCATTAAGAGCTCTGCTGGGCTGCGGCCTGTTGTGGCACTGGGGGTTATGTGCTGGGTTAGGAGAAATATATCAATTCTCTCTTGCCAAACTCCGAGCCCCAGTCTGGCTAACGCTTCTTTGGCGGATCTCACGAATTGTTCCGCCAGGCCGTTTGTGGCCGGGTGGAACGGAGCAGATAATGCGTGGCAGATTCCTTGGCTAGCCAGGTACCCCTCAAACAGTGTGGGCATGAATTGTGGGCTGCTTTCCATTACTAAGGTGTCCGGAATGCCATGGGTGGTGAATAAATGCCTTAGAACCTTGATGGCAGACTCGGCAGTGGTCGACCTCATAGGGAAAATCTCGAGCCACTTGGAGTAGGCATCGGCGATAATTAGGAACATTTGGCCATGGCAGGGACCTGCAAAATCGGCATGAAGCCGTGACCATGGAGTTTTTGGTAGATCCCAATCATGGACTGGGGCTTTGGGAGGTGCCGGCTGTGACTCCTGACAGGGTAGGCATCGGGCGACCCACTCCTGGACCTCCGCGTCCATCTTGGGCCACCACACGTACCCTCTAGCCAAGGCCTTCATCCGGACAATCCCCAGATGGCCTTCGTGTAAGGTCTGAAGTATTCCAGCACGCAGGCTGGTGGGTATCACAACCCTGTCTCCCCACAGGAGGCATCCCCCTTGCTCTGACAGTTCATGCTGTCTTAGTTTGTAAGGCTTGAGCTCAGGCCTGACAGGGTCTCTCGGCCACCCCCTCCACACCCAGTTCAGGACAGTCCTGAGAGCGGGGTCTCTGGCCGTGTGCTTGGCCACCTCGGCTGAGGTGATAAGACCTGAGTCCTCTAAGTCAATTAAGAGTACAGGGGCCTCTGGGACAATATCAGACAGGACCTCAGGCAACGGGCACCTGCTTAAAGCATCTGCGTTGCCCATTTCCTTCCCAGGCTGGTGTACCAGGCAATAGGAATACGCAGATAGGAAAATGGCCCAGTGGGCAAAACGGGGGGACAAGGCAGCCGGGGTGGGGTGATCCCCGGCAAGTAACCCCAACAGTGGCTTGTGGTCTGTTACCAACGTGAAATCGTGCCCAAACAAGTATTCATGGAATTTTTTTAACCCCTGCTATTAAGGCCAAAGCTTCCTTGTCCAGCTGACTATAGTTTCTTTCCACGCTGGACAAGGTTCTTGAATAATAGGCTATTGGAGCCTCAAGCCCATTGGGAAGCCGATGGCTTAGGACAGCCCCTACCCCTACCGGGGACGCATCACATGCCAGGACCACCGGTAAAGTGGTGTTGTATTGAATCAGAAAACTGTCGCTGGTCAGTAATTTTTGACAGCTCTGAAAGCGGCAGTTTCTTTATGGCCCCACACCCACGGAGCATTCTTAGCGAGCAACCTATGGAGAGGCTCCGCAACGGTTGCTTTATCTTTCAAGAATAGGCTATAAAAATTAAGAAGGCCCAGGAAAGCTTGCAGTTCCGCCTGATTTACTTTCCGTGGGGTGGATGCCTCCACCATCAATCCTGTACCCCAGGAACTCGACTTCTGGGACCCCCAACACACATTTGTTGCGTTTAGCTTTCAAACCCGTGGCACGTAATTTTTCGAGGACCATTGTGACTCGACAGCGGAGCTGGTCACTATCATTTGCAGAAATAAGGACATCATCGAAGTAGGGCACAACCCCGGGGATGTTCTGCAACAGACGTTCCATTACACTCTGGAACAACCCCGGGGCCACGCTAACCCCGAATTACAATATGTGACATTTAAAGGCCCCCCTGTGAGTCACAATGGTCTGTGCCTCTGCCGTGGCGCCATCTACCGGCAGCTGCTGGTACGCCTTTGCCAGATCTAACTTGGCGAACAGGTGTCCAGGACCTAACGAGTGCAGCAATTGATGCATGATTGGCACAGGGTAGGCACTCTGTTGTAGTGCCCTGTTAACTGTGCATTTGTAGTCTGCACATATCCTCACGCTCCCATCCCCCTTAAGGGGTGTGACTATGGGCGTCTCCCACCGTGCATGGTCCACTGGTTCTAGAACACCCTGTTTAATCAGTTTATCTAATTCAATATCTATCTTGGCTCGCAATGGTAAGGGCACCCGGCGGGGTTTTAAACGAATGGGGGCAACCTTAGGATCAAGATTAAACAAAATTGGGGTCCCCACATACTTGCCCAAACCGTCACTGAAAACGTCCTGAAATTCTTCAAACAGATCGTCCAAATTTGAAGTTCCGATTTTGTTGACGCCGGTGACCCCTAAACCAAGGGATTCGAACCAACTTAGTCCTAGGAGGCTCAGGAGGTCGCCGTTCACGATGGTGAGCTGGAGCGGTCCTGCAAAGTTGTTGAACTGGACTTGCATGTTGGCCTGGCCGAGGACTGGGATCCGGTTCCCCTGGTAGTCCGAATGGCGAAATCCGGTGTCCTGGATCCGTGTTGTGACTTGCCCACGTCCCGCGCAGATGATGGAGGACCCGGAGGACAAGGAGCCGCTCATGTCGCAGCAGGACCCCCCCCCCCCCGTGTACCTGGCACCTGAGTCTGCCAACGATGACGACTCAGTGCCAGAGGAGGAAGACCAGCCAGGACCTTCTGCACCTGCTCAGCAAAGTGAGTCATCAGAGGAAGAGGAGCCTCTGCTGGATGCTAGGGCTCGTAGAGCAGCCAGCAGGCAGGATTGGCTTAGCAAACGGAGGTCTCCTCGGAGGTAGCACTGAGGGCTAATTGGGCCATGCCCTCAGTGCCTATTTAAGTCCGGCGCAGTCAGAGATCCGTGCTGAAAACAACACCAGTGTTTCTCGAGCACCATCGGAGATTCTTGTAATCAGAGTTCTTGCATTTGGAAGCTAACATCATCTGTCTGGGACGTCAGCCAGCTCAAGTGAGTTTGAGATAAGGAAAGCTAATTGCCTCTGTATTTGAACCTTTTTTTTATTGAAAAAGTTTTATACGTACAAAGTACAAGCATTTTTATTATTATTTTCTCCCCCCTCCCCCATCCCTCCCCCCCAACTCCCCCTCTCTCCCCCTCTCCCCCTCCCCCCTCCCTAGACTTCCCAGAACATACACAGGGTATAATATAATCTACACCAATATAAAACTAATATATACTAACAAATTATTAACTTCCAAATATCATAAAATCTTAACTCCTTATACTATTGATTAAACAAAAATTTTTAAATTAAAATATATCCTTCACAGTCTATTTTAATCTTCGTATTCTAATACTTAATTCAAATATAATCCATCCTTCTTCTCCATTATCAAATATATCATTTGAATAGCCTTTACAATATTCCAAAATTTCCACTCCCAATTTTGTACCACCAACAACCTATCCACTATTATTAAGTTCAAAAACAGATTAAACCATATCTAAAAAATACTTAACAACTTCACTCATTTAGTTACATTAAATTGCATCCTATACTTATTCCCACCCTATAATATAGTTTAATTCTAATTTCTACCAATTTAATATCTATTACGTTACCTTACCTTCTATACTTATTCCCCAAACTATATTATTGATTTGATCTTGTTATTTAAAACCAATTTAATCTCTATTACATCACTTTACCTTGTATAATTAAGCCTCTTGTAATTTAATTCCTCTAACCTTATACATCCTCATATATACATTTACACTTTATTCTTATTTATTTTACTTTATCCATAGTTTATCCTACTAACACTAAAACATCAATTTTTAATTCCCCTCGCTTTCAAATCTGCGAGAGGAGTTAAATATTTCTTTAAGTTGACTTCTGAAAATATGCCGATTTAATCTTGCTTCACTTTGAGGAGTTGAGGACTTGAATGAGTAACTTGATTCTTCTTCCCTTCCAACACTTTCACTTTCAACAGATACTTCTCTAATCTGTCCTGAATCGTTTGTTTGTTCTGGTCTATTCAGAGTTCCTTTCTGTTGTGGAATACACAAATCTTCCTTTCCCTCTCTTTTAACATTCTCATTTCCTTTGTCTTCTGGTGGTTTTGGTATCCCCACCTTTAATACGTTGGCGAGAAAATCCTTTGCTTTGGCAATCATATTAAGTCTATATCTTTCTGCCCTGTAAATAACCGATAATCCAGTCAGGGTACCCCATGTATATTTTATCTGTTGCTTTTTTAACTCTGCCACCAGAAAAGTATAATCTTTACGTGCTTTCAGTATTTTTGAAGGAATTTCCTTAAATACCAAAACCTCTTGATCTTCCACCTTCAGCTTATTTTTATAAGTCACCTGTAAGATTCGATTTCGCAATGCTTTTGTGGTAAAATATATTACAATGTCTCTTGGCAAATGATTTTGTCTTGCAAACCAAGAATTAACACGGTATATTTTTTCAATCTGCACTCCCAATTGGACTTTTGTTTCCCCCAAAATCTGCACCAGTACGTCCACAATCTTATCCTTTAAATCCTCTTGTGCATTTTCTTTTACCCCTCTTAGGCGTAGAGCAAATTCCATATCTTTATATTGAACCATCGTTAGTTCTGCCTCAGTTCCTTCAATTTTTTTCTGCATCTCAGTTACTTTTTCACCCGAAGTCATCGTAGTCTGTTTAATTTCAGCCACATCTTGTTTCAATAATTCCATGTTAGATACCACAGTTTTAAGTGCAGTTTCCACATTATCTCTAGTTTGTTGAGTCTGAGATGAAAACTCCTCTGAGACAGCTTGTATTTTTCCCATTAATTTCAGTAATTTTTCCATTAATTTCTTTAATTTTTTTATTTACTGCTAAAGCAATTTCCTTCTGCATTTCTTTCATGGCTTGCTGCCACATCTCAAACGTAAAAGTCTGTATTGGGGGGGCAAAATCTTGCAGATTAACAATTTGAGTAGAGAGATTTTCAACTTTTTCTATTCCTTTAAAAGGAACAGTCTTTGCCAGTTTTAAAGACATCTTCAGTTTGTATTAATTCTTATATATTTATTAGAAAAGCAAAAGCAAAGTCCATCAAAGTAACAAGTAGGAAATAGAAGAGATTTCTTACAAGCGTCTGTTAAGAAACAGAACTCTCACAAGCTTTCAGTAGCTTTCACTTTCTCCACACCCTTTGAAATTCCAAGCGCCATCTTTAGCTACTTTGTTGCTTCCAGAAAATCCACCAAACAACACCGGAGTTAAGTAAGAATACTTTCTGTTAGATTCTCCTGGTATGTTCCGCCTGCTACATTGTTTAGAGTATTAAAATTCATTTGTTACCAGCAGAGATGGTCGCGGCTTCTTGCTCCGCTAAAAATAAGCGGAGGCATTCCAGGTCCGGAGCTAATGACAGGCTTCAAGGGAGCCCTCACCCTTCGCACCCAGAGCTTCTTCTGGGGTGTTAGGGGGGCTCTACCTCTGCCCATCTGCTCTTCTCCCCTCCCTTTGCCCAGGACGGGAGTTTCCAAGCCGCCAGACAGCTGATGTGGCTTATCTGGCGGCTTTTACGGAGCCTGGGATCGGGCGCCCATAAAGAGCATCCAGCGAGGCTCGCGGTGCCACCGGAAGTCCCCTCTGTATTTGAACTTAACCCACAAAGAGCCCCAAGGACATTTGAGACTCTGTTCTTTGTATCTTTTCTGGACATTATACCTGTTGTGCCTTTACTAAGAAGCTTTATTAGTAAAGAGATACTTTTATTTGATTATTACAAACGGTTTTGTGTGTGTTTCTGGTTGGGTTGCGGTGCTGGGACACAACAATCCGGTTAGAGTGTAAACTTGGAACAGGTCTTTTGAGAGTCTTCCAGGCTACAATAGACACAGCTGAGCCCGTGTCCATTTCCATCTGGATCGGTGCTCCCTCGATGAGGACGGTCACCATCAGTTTCTTTCCGCCCAGGGAGCTGGCTCTGGCAATTCGTGTGTTGTTGGTAGCCGGTTGCATCATTGTGTATCTTTGGAGCGGGTTTGGATTTTTGCGCCGAGATCGCAGTGACAGTTTGACTTGCGGAGCGTCATGCGCCTGTGCGTCCTTGTTAGGCAGCGTTGCGCAGCAGACTCACGCTAGATGGCCCCTTCTATCGCACCTCTGGCATGTAACGTCTCTGAATCTACACGAGAACCTCGGGTGTCACCCCCCCACACAGCTGGCACACACGTGTGGGAAGTCCCGGGGTGGCGGCGGTTGAGACAGGCGTCGCAGCTCGGTACGGCAAACGTCATCATCGCTGCTCTCGGCGGCATCCAGCGTTCCCTTATGGACGGTCGGCACAATGAGCGGTATAGGCTTCGCTTCCTTCTTGGACGAGGCAAAACGGTGGAGAGATTCAGCCGCTTTAGTGGATGACTCAGCTGCCCTGGCCTCATCCAGTGCGGCAGCCAAAGTGAGGTTAGGACGAGCTAAGAGGCGGCGCTGCAGGTGGATATCCAGAACTCCGCAGATCAATTGGTCAAGCAATATGTCATCCAAGCCGCGAAATTCACAGTGGCCAGACGCCTTATGAAGAGCGGCAATATATTGATTGATAGACTCTCCTTCCAACTGCATGCGCTGTCTAAATTCGTAGCGACTAACAACCTTAGATGGGGTTGGCGCGTAGTGCGTCTTCAGTGTCACTTTAAGCACATCCCATTGCACAGTGTGGACAGGCGTCGGGGCAGAGAGAGCCTCCGTGGTGTCAAAAACCTCTGGGCCACAGTGACTTAAAAATAACACCCTTTTTCTATTGTCCGCCAGACCCAGCAGGTCATTAGCCTCGAGAAAACACTCAAAACGCCGCATGTATGAGTCACACTTCTCCCAGGCAGGATCGAACGGCGGAGGCGGATGAAAAGCAGACATATTGCCGCAAGCAAGGCAGGCTAGGTACGAGCTACCTGCATGGTTGTGAAGCCAGTGGGGCTTGTCCTTGTTCTCCTTGTCCCGAACTCTTCGTCGCCACTGTTGGATATTGGATTCAACACAGGAGACCAACTTTGACAACAGCTCTTTATTTCAGATAAGAAGCACAACCAGCAAATTCCCTCTGACAGCTTGCCTTTTTATAGGGGCTGTCAACAACAAATGTAACCAAGTTATAATGTAACAACCAATGGGAGTCCAGCATTTTTCCCTCCGGAATGCTGGACCTGGGTGAAACCATTTATCCCTAGTCAGAACATAACAAAAACATTTGCCACTTGTCCACCCAGAAAGTTCTCTGCTATTATATAAAAGCACAGTATTAAGCAGGCATATGGGATCAGCTCCGTTATTTCTGAGTCTATATTTCTTCCTGGCCAGTTTGCAGCTGAGAAATCACATTTCTTCTCAATGTTTTCCACAGTCTGTGTTGTTTCTGTGTCTGTATTTCTTCCCAACGAAACTGCTACTTTGAAAACAGATTCTTGTAAGTTTAAAATGTTTAGTGTCTGTTTTTTCAATGAGTGCATGAAACCTTTTAGAAAAAAAAATCAACTAAAGAGTGCATGTTGCTAGCCAGACTGTTTTCCCCCTTGAGCAGTGGTGGGATTCAATTTTTTTACTATTGGTTCTGTGGGTGTGGCTTGGTGGGCGTAGCTTGGTGGTCATGTGAGTGGGTGGGCATGGCCAACTCAATGTCACTCCCACCCAGTCACATGACCCCCCCTCACACCTACCCAGGTTTTGTGGCTCACGGTGTTTTTTGTGGGAAATGGGTGATGTGACTGGGTGGGTGTGGCCAACTTGATTGGTCTCACCCGTGGGAAATTTCTCCTTAGTCCTACTCACAATAAAATATCACAATAAAATAGCACTGTTCCAATATTTAGAATAGAATAGAATAGAATAACAGAGTTGGAAAGGACCTTGGAGGTCTTCTAGTCCAACCCCCTGCTTAGGCAGGAATCCCTACACCACTTCAGACAAATGATTATCCAATCTCCTCTTTAAAACTTCCAGTGTTGGAGCATTTACAACTTCTGGAGGCAAGTTGTTCCACTGATTAATTGTTCTGTCAGGAAATTTGAGGGGCTCCTACAAAAATGAGGGAGTCAATCTATTTTCCAAAGCACCAAAAGGCACAACAAGAAACAATGGATGGAAACTAACCAGAGAGAGAAGCAACCTAGAACTAAGGAGAAATTTCCTAAGGGTGAGACCAATCAACCAATGGAATAGCTTGCCTTCAGAAGTTGTGGGTGCTCCATCATTAGAGGTTTTCAAAAAGAGTGAGGGAAGTACACCCCAAAAGGACAGTGCCAGGAACCACTAAAACAATGCAAAAAACTTAAAACAGCCATTCCCCCTTTTTAAAAAAGTCAACCCCAAAGCAAACACAGCAGCTGAGAGGGAAACTAAGAGCAGCTGCTCGGACTAATTGAAAGCCTGGGTGTGCTGCCAAAAGCCATTAACCCTTCCAACTCTATTTTTCTATGTTCTCTATGTTCTAAATTGGGTGCTTCACAGCAGAAGTAATAAACATGTCAGACAATTAGTAAAAACAGGTTTCATCAAAACTATCTTTTGTGAAACACAGGAACAGGTGGCGGATATATTTACCAAACCGCTGCCTCGTGATCAACATCACTATCTCCTGGGTAAAATATCGATGACTATGTGAAATGTACCAATTGTTGATGTATGTATATACCCAAGGATTATGTATGTTTGTAATCGAATCAATTAGCCACAGAGAAGGGGATTGTCAAGAGTATTGCCAGGATTGCTGTGACTATTAGATTAGTTACAAACTGTGAAGATTCAAACAGGCCAATCTCCATTTCACAATTAACTACAAGCCTTCCCGCCCTAGTTAATTGCCCACTGATTCACTATATAAGCAGGAGCTTGCTGCCTGCCATTAGCCCCTACGAGGAGAGTAGATCCAGAGCCGAGCGAGAATGAGCTGAAACAAAGTCACTAAATGCCTGAGCTAAGAGCTGGAGCTCAGAGCCAGAAAGCCAGAGAGAAGAAAGCTTGCCTTTGCCGAGCTTGTGCCTGCAAGCTAGCATCTGCTGTTGTCTCCGAGCTGTGGTTGCTGCTGCTGCTGCTAGAGCCACGACCAAGAGGGAGAGTTGGAGAATTCCCCTGCCAGGAGCTTCGTGGCTTGAAGCTCCTGGCAGGGGAATTCTCCAACTCTCCCTCTTGGTTGTGGCTCTAGCAGCAGCAGCAACCACAGCTCGGAGACAACAGCAGATGCTAGCTTGCAGGCACAAGCTCGGCAAAGGCAAGCTTTCTTCTCTCTTCTGCTGATTGGATCAACTCTACAGGTGATTGACTCAGGACTTTCTCATACATCATTGCTGAGAAGCCTATGCTGCCGCTTTCCACTGCCTCGATGATGTATCAGTCCTGAAGCTACTTAGTGTTGTGTTAGTTTTTCTTTCCCCTTGGAAAGGGTTAAGAGGACTGGTTTCAGTATTGCAGGAGAGGAATTTAGGGAGACGGCCTGGCTTCAGCTAATGAAGATAAAGTGTTTGTTATTGATGTGTTTTAAAGACATAAGTCCTTTTTAATGTTTTTAGTAAAGTATATTTTGACAAGACTCCTCTGTCAGTTTTATTTCAGCCCTAGTGCGTTTGCATGTGAACAGGTTCACGGTTCGTTGGGACAAACCTCACCCCCTCGTAACACTCTGTGTGTCCGGGATGATGGCGTGGATGATTTCCTCTCGCTGGCTGTCATATTGGGGTTTCCTTGACAGGGCATCGGCAAACAGGTTCTTCCCCCCTGGGATATATTTCAGCTTGAAATCAAACCACTTGAAGTACTGCACCCAGTGGATCTGTTTGGGGGAGAGCTTTTGCGGGGTCTTTAAGGCCTCAAGGTTCTTATGGTCGGACCAGACCTCGAAGGGGATCTTGGCTCCCTCCAGAAAGTGCCGCCACGATAGAAGAGCCCAACGAATGGCAAAGGCTTCCTTCTCCCATACTGCCCACGTCCGTGAGCTTTCCGGACACATATGCACAAGGCAGCAGCCGTCCCTGGGGGTCTTTCTGGAGGAGTATGGCTGCCACCGCCACGTCGCTGGCATCAGCCTGGATGATGAACTGCATATCTGGGTCCAGGTGCTGAAGAATGGGCTCTTCAGCAAACAGCCGCTTCAAGCTTTCAAACGCTTTTTGACAGTTTAGCGTCCAGGCTAGAGGCTGCATTGGCTGCGGCTTTGTGGGGGAGGACCCTGTCTTTAGCAGTTCCGTAAGCGGCAGAGCCACTTCTGCGAAGGCTGGGATGAATTGCCGATAGAAGTTGGCAAACCCCAGGAAACTTTGCAGCTGTTTCTGGGTGCGAGGGGGTTGCCAGTCAAGTACAGCTCGCACTTTCCCAGGATCCATTTCTATGCCTTCGTTTGACATTCGGTAGCCCAGGTAGTCCAGGGAAGTTTTGTGAAATTCACACTTGGACAGCATTGCATAAAGTTTTGCGGCTAACAGTTTCTTCAGCACTTGTCGGACTAGTTTCACATCTTCTTCCAATGTCTCACTGAATATAAGAATGTCGTTCAAGTAGACTAGAACCCCCTTATATAAGTGCTCATGCAGCACCTCGTTAATCAATTGCATGAATACTGCAGGGGCTCCTTGGAGACCAAAGGGCATAACTTTGATTTGGAAGCTACCCAAGTGGCAGTTGAAAGCAGTCTTCCATTCATCCTCCTCCCTTATGCACACCCAGTAATAGGCTTCTCTCAAGTCCAGTTTTGTAAACACCTTCCCTTTTGAAAGGTAGTTCAGTAGGTCTTTCATGAGGGGGAGGGGGTAGGTGTTTTCCACGCACACCGCATTTATTCCACGAAAATCCACGCAGAGCCTCATCCCCCCATCTTTTTTTTCTTTAAAATGTACCAGGGCGGCTACTCTGGATTTTGCAGGTTGGATGAACCCTCAGGCCAGGTTGGTATTGATGTACTTCCTCAGCTCAGACATCTTTTTTGGGGTCATTGAGTACAACTTTGGTTTAGGGAGTTTAGCCCCGGGTTTGATCTCAATCGCACAGTCGGTCTGGCGATGGGGGGGAAGGATGTTGCATTCTTCCTCACTGAATGCTTCAGCCAGGTCCCTGTATTCTTTGGGGACTTGGGGAGTCCCAGGCAGGGCTTCTATGGCCGTCATGACTGCCTCTCGTTGGTGGGGCCCCTGCGGGCTCGCCTCTGTGAGTCCTGCCTCAGGTGGGACGGGTGGCAAGGGCCCCACACCTATCCTGATTTTTCGCTAGCCGTTCTCCCATTTAATCGTTGGGGCCCATTTGTCTAGCCAGGTGAGCCCCAGGAGGATTGACTTTGCCATTTGGGGGGCTACTACGAATCGAATGAGTTCTGTGTGCATCCCCAATTCCATTCTGACAAGCTCAGTGACTCGTGTAGCAGGGGTGCCACCTATTAAAATCCCATCTACTTGCTGAAAGCATATGGGGCAGTTTAAAAGGTGTGTCTTTATGCCTAGCTGCTCAACAATGGAGGAGCTAATCAGGCATCGGGTGCAGCCGGTGTCTATTACTGCTGCTACCTCCCCTTGCACCCCTGTCTCTGGCACTATCAGTTTGACCACAAATGGCCAGATGGTTCCACTTACCATCGGGTCGTCTTCACCACTGCTACCTCTGGCGATCCCGGGCGGAAGGTCTTTGGTTGAGGTCTATTCACTCTCTCCGGGGGGAGGGGGGACCTCGACTGCCTGCTGGACGAGTCGGCTGGTATCCAGGGGCTTTCATAGAGCCCTTCGGCCCCATGCAGCCGTGGCAGGACGCTGTCGTGGAACCGGCGCAGGTGCCAGACACTCGGAAGCCCGATGTCCCCCTTGTCCACAACGGTAGCATTTGATGGTCCCTGTAGGTTGAGCAGGGGGGCCTCAACAGGTTTAGTCAGAGGACGCCTAGCCAAAGTTCTCCTTGGGGGGCCTCTCAGCAGGGGGTTTGCAGTGTGGGTGAATCTCTCTATCCAGAGCTATTGACATGGTATACCAGTCTTGTAGCCCAGGGGCGGGTTCCTAAATTTTTTGCTACCACTCTGTGGGCGTGGCTTATTTTGTGGGTGTGGCTTGCCAGCCATGTGACCGGGTGGGAGTGGCTTGCCGACCATGTGACCGGGTGGGGGTGGCTTGCTGGTCATATATTAGTTATTTCAGAGAGATGTTACTACTATTTTTGCTATTTTATACCTTACATGAAAAGCTTTGCATAGAAAGTGTGTGTTACACCATGGCAGCACAGCAACCTTTATATGCAGAAAATGCTATAGTTAAAAGACAAGCAAGTCTCATACAGCATTTTTTGTTTCAGTCATGGATTCCTTAGACGAAAATATTGAGGACTGTTAAAAGAACAGTATCTTTTAACAGTTCTCGATATTTTCGTTTAAAGAATAACAGTATAAAACTGTATAAAATTAACAGTATAAAAGGTTAAGCTTTCGGAAAATGCCCACTTTGGGAAGCTTTAGGCAAAAGCGAAGGAAAAGTGTCAAATGTGAGCATCTTATTATTATTTTTTATTTATTTATTTATTTGGTATTCTTATATGCCGCCCAACTCCCGGAGGACTCAGGGCGGCGTACAACAGAGAAAAATACAGAATAACCAATTCATAAATAATATTTTAAAGCAATATAAAAGTTAAAAGACTCAATATTTAAAATCACCCAACAGGCATTCAACAACCATACATACTTTTTCAAGTGAAGGGACGGGGAAAAGACTTAATTGTCAGTTTTTCAGTTTTTCCAGGCAAGCAGGCAGTTGACTAAGCAGCTTCCAACGGGATGCGGGAAGAGAAAGAGGAGGCGCAAAGAAACTTTCAGGACTTGCTCACTACAACACACTTTCACCGGGTGCGTTGCTAGAAACCGAGACTTTTGGGGAGAAACCGGGACTTATTCCTCATCTGAATCCTTAGCCTGGATGGGGCGTGGGTCGGTGGGGGGCATACTCACTGGTTCATGGGGGGCTCATTCAGTGGGATGGCCACCTCCTCTTCTTTGTACTCGGGCCCATCGAGAGAGTCGCCTTCATCCACTGTGCTCAGTCCCCTGGCCGGAAGCGGCGGCTGCGGAGGCGGCGGCAGAGGAGGGAAGCTCCCAGCAGTATTGACGGTGGTGCCACTGCCACCGCTCCGCAGGAACAGGCCTGGAGCCCATTGCGAGCGAGCCCGGGGTCTTCTCCCACCCCGGGCTCATTAAAGGCGGGGAAGGGGTGGGATGAGCTGGATGGCGGCAGCGGCCGAGGCTGGCGGCAAAGAGGGGAGCTCGGCAGTGGCCAGAGAAGTGGGGGGACATTGCCCACCCGCCAACGCAGCCCCCCGCAGCAGGAGCAGCAAGACCATGGCCGCGGTTCTTCTAGGAGGCTCCGGCCTGAATGCTTCTCCCCATTCGATGATCCCAGGCATCGCCGCGCATTCGAGGCTTCTCGAGCTGCTGAAGGGGGGGGAACGGAGATAGCTCCTGCTGCCCATTCCACCCCCCCCTCAGCAGCCAGAGAAGCCTTGAACGTGCGAAGATGCCTGGGATAATCGCTGGGGAAGGCTGTTGAGGGGGGGAAACAAAGATAGCTCCTGCCACCTGTTCCACCACCACCCCTCAGCAGCCCAAGAAGCCTCGAACGTGCAAAAATGCCTTGGATAATCTCGGCCGAGAGGCACACGGGGAGAGAGAGAGAGAGCTGTTCTCCGTCTTCGCCTCTCAGCAGGGAAGGGAGGGAATCGGTGGACCTGAGCTGTCTGAGGCTTGGAATGGGAACAATGGGAGAGCCGTGCGGCAAGGATTCAATTCAGTTCCTGAGGTGGGGGGCGTGCTCCCTCAACCATCATCCCCTGCTTGGACTCACTGTGGGGTAGGAATGCAGTGCATGTGCAGTGCCGGAAGCTCGGCTTCTGGGCATGCGCAGAAGAATTTTTTTTAAAAAAAAAATTTTTTAAAGATAGCGGTGCCCAGGGACCGGCAACCGACCATGACATCACCAGTCGTTCGCTACCGGTAGGAACCCACCACTGTTGCAGCCGCTCTGGCACCCCTCTGATGCCACAGGCTGTTCTGACTTCTTGATCAATGGCCTCTTTAAAATAGTGCAGGAGTATTCTGTCTGGCCAATGCATTAGATTTCCTGTGCCCCATCTAAAGTCCCATACAAAGTCCTTTATTGGTCGATTACTGTTAAGGGAAGAATTCCCCTGTAGAGGCGACATTGGATCTTTTACTTGGAATTCAAATACTTAGAAATAAAACCAAGGTTGAAATGTCTAATAGAAAATATTTATTTCAGTACAAAACAATATAAAACAATAAATCCTGAATAAACTACATCTTTGCTACGCAACACGTCCTTCCAGGTGGGAAGGTATAACAGAAGTGATTAATGGTGGATAGGAATGTAGACATGCGCAGAACATCATATCACATTTTCTGCTTGTATTGTCAAATATGTCATGGTGTGATTATTGTCAGTTGTATGCATATGCAGGATGCTGCATCCCTATCTATTATAATGGTACATTCCAGAACACGTGATATAATATTCTTGTACGCATGTGTACATTTTTGATACTCCATTATTCTTCTTGACATAGCTCTTGACCGAGAAGGTCGCATTTTATAGCAGAAATGTAAACAATCAGATTTTATTGTTTTTGTACCAAAATAAATATTTTCAATTAGACTTTTAAACTTCGGTTTTATTTCTAAATGTCTGAATTCCGAGAGAAAGATCCACATCGCCTCTATGAAGATTATGAAGTACCATAATATTTAGAATAGGGATGCATCACCCTGCATAGACTCACAACTGACAATATTCACATCGTGACACCCCTTCTTTGTCGGTTGGGTGGATATGATTATATCACTCTACACACATTAAATGTCTCAGGAATTCATGTTGTGCTGCTGGTAATGGCTTGTTCAAAATGTCAGCTATCTGGTATTCTGTTGACACAAACTCTAACTTTATAAAACCTTGTCTTACTAAATCTCTAACATTTTTATAATGAATGTCAATGTGTCTGGACCTTGAGCCTGTGAAACGTGTTTTTGAAATGTAAACTACTGATTGATTATCTTCCATCATAATGATTGGCTGCTTTGGTTTGGTCCAGATATCTGTAACTAGAGCATTAAACCAGGTTAGAGACTTACAAGCATCTGACATACAAGCATATTCTGCTTCAGTTGAAGAACAAGAAACAAAACTCTGTTTTCTCACGTTCCAGTAAACCGGACATCCATTCAGGAACATTATAAAACCTGAAGTGCTTTTTCTTGATTCCTTATCACTTGCCCAGTCAGCATCTGCATAACAATATAATTCAGCAAAATCAGAATGTGTTGGTTCTAGCTTTAATTTCATGTGTTGAGTGTATTTTAGGTACTTCAATAACTTCTTGATACATGACCAGTGAAAATATTTTGCTTTGCTTACGTGTCGTGACAACAAATTGACACTAAGTGCTATGTCTGGTCTAGTCCAACCACTAATGTATAGTAGTGAACCAATTACGGAACGATAAAGTGTTTGATCCTTGAACTCAGGACTTTGTTCATCTTTCAAATTACAAAAATCTGTTTGCATAGGTGTATGTGTTGGTGTGGCATCTTGCAATAATGTAAAAGTTGTTCTATCTTGGTCTCTTGTGAAAGCGAAAACCCCTTCTGTGTCTTTTCAATCTGAACACCTAAATAATCATTAATGTGGCCTAGTGAAGTAGTGAACCAATTACAAGTCTTGCTTGTATTCACCATCTGGTTTTTGTTTGATTTTGTACACCCATCGTGTGCCAATGACTTTCTTATTTCTTGGAGGTGCTGCAGGTGTAAATACCTTAAGTTTCTGCAGACTGTCCATCTCAACTTGCATGGCAGTCTCTGGTGGAAGTGTAACATTACAAATCAATGGCGATGGTCTGTCTGTGCAATGTAGTGTGTATTTCTTTGGAGGAATACCTTTTGTTGTTCTCTTGGAACGTCTTGGAGCGGTTGTCCAGTCATCTTCATCGTCCTCATCTCCATCGTTGTCGCTAGCTTGGGCGTCCACGGCAGGTGAAGATGGAATATTAGGTGTATCATCTCTGGAAAAATAAACTCCTGGATCATTAGAATGTACCCTGGACCAATCTGAATCTTCTTCAAAGTTAGCTGAATTAGAAACTGTTATATTATTAGAGTCAATGAATTTTTCCCATTTTGAATTGTCATCAATACCCATGTATCTCAGTCTCTTAGCAGTTTGGCCACCTTTTCTTCTCAGTGCTAATGGAATGTTCACCATTGCATATGAACCAAAGATGTGTAAGTTAGAAAGATCTGGCTGGTAGCCATGCAACATGTAGAAAGGTGTTTGGTCAATCACACTACTCCCAGTGCGATTAATAATGTAATTTGCATACTTAACTGCTTCGCCCCAAAATGAATGTTTCAGATTAGCATCTTCTTGGAGGCAGCACATCATGGTTTGTAGAACCCCTTGTCTTCTCTCTACCACTCTGTTGTGAGGTGGCGAGTAAGGCGGGGATGTTTGGTGTATAATTCCGCTTCTGCGCATCCAATCCTGGAAACGTTGTGACATGAACTTGGAACCTCGATCACTTTGAATTCTGCGGATCTTCACCTTGTGTTGATTGTAGGCCTGGACTGCAAAGTCTTTAAAGATCTGAAAGGTCTCAGATTTTTCTTTCATAGGAAAGACATAACCATATCTAGAATGATTATCAACAATAGTTAAAAAATACTTTTTACCGCCAATAGTTGGCCCATAAGGACCCACAATATCTGTGTGAACCAAATCAAAAATGCGTGTTGACTTACGTATAGCATGTTTTGGAACGGCTGCTGCCTTTGACTTTGCCTTTTTGCAAACAGCTCAATCCAAATGTACCTTACATCCTTTGAAATTTAAACCTTGTGCGAAAAATGGCATTTTCTTAAGAACTTCAAAGCTTGGATGACCCAATCTTCTGTGCCATTTATGGATACATCTGTAATGTAAAGGCCTGCCAGTTAGTGAATTAACAAAATTAACATTAGAAAAAGGAACCTTAGGTTTGCATTTAGGAGTCTGTATGGAAATCACAGGATCTCTCTCTGGGATATCTCTCTCTGGGCCTGCATCGCCATTAATTGAGGGTTTTATACTTGCTTGATTTTGAGGCTCAGATTTTGGCCTTAAGTAGTAGACTCCACCAATCAAAATTGTGTCAGCAACGATCTCACCATTCTTGACAATGTAACTTGCTTTCTTAAAGTGATGAACCTGAAAATCTAAAATAGTAGTTAAATGACTGTGACTAAGCAAATTAAAAGCTGCAGAAGGAACATAATAAACATCTGGAACCAGTGTATTTAACTCTTCAATGTAAACAGTCCCTTTTCCTTCGACCCTGCAAGGTTGTTCTGTGAATGCATAAAGTTCACGAAGTTCTGGTTCTGGTTCATGCAGTTCTTTGAAAAGGTGCTTTTGGTAAGTAATGCTAATGGCTGCACCCGAGTCCAAAGTCCATAATAAGTGCCTATTATATTTCTGGCGTGGTTGGTCAGCTTGTGTGATATCAAGAGTGGCATATGGGCCTTGTGAGTCGCGTCTGGGACCAGGTCGACGCTGACTTCCACTTCTGCTTCTGCTGCCTCTGTAGACTGTTCCTATGGGCAGGGACGTACCTCTGTAGACTGTGCCTCTGGGCTGGTACTGGTACTGGACAGGAACTTGAGTGCGTTGAAAACATTCTTTGCTAATGTGACCCACACGATCACAATTCTGGCACCTTGGCAACCTTGGAATGTATTCGCTTTCGAGGGATCGTCTGAGTGGAGCCCTGGATGCTGCTAGTGGGCGTTGCAAGTGAGGCGTAGCAAGTGTAAGAGCTTCATGCTCTGTTAAAATTCTACAAACTTGATCAACAGTCCTTTGAGCAATAGGTGTTTGATTAATTTGTGTAATGGCATCCTTCCATGTGTAATTCAATGAAGTGATAATAATACTGACCATTTGAAAATTATCAATTGCATAGCCTCATTCTGCGAGGTCTTTTGCCATCCCTTTCATTTTTGTTAAATGTGCCCCAATGTTTTCGTCATGTTTAAGTTTCATTCCATGAAATTGTGATAAAAGTAAGCAAGTGGTTTCCATGGAGACTGGACGGAAACACTGTTCTAATTGAGCCCAAATTTGTTGAGCAGTTGCATTAGGAGGAAAAGTCTGCTGCAATTCTGTGTCCATCGACATCAATAAACTTGTTGATGCTTTAATATCTAAGAGTCTCATGGCATCTTGCCAAGGAAGAGGTGGAGGGTTAAATACCATATCTTGTGTGCCCTCACAACGAAGCAAAATTGTTATTTCACTGACCCAGGCTTTATAATTTTGTCCCGATTGCTTTAATTTTGAGTGGCCAGTTAATGGGGCAACTGGTGCCAGGTAAGGTTGAACTACAGCTGGAATTGGCTGTATAGGCGGGGCGCCTAATGGGGCCTGCGCAGGTGCGGCCTGTGGAATCGCCTGTGGACCCACTTGGGGTTGTTGAGGAGGCGGTAAAGGAGCCTGCACTGGAGCAGGTTGTGGACCCACTTGGGGTTGTTGTTGAACGGCTTGAACAGCTGGTGCTGGAGTTGGTCCAGCTTGTGGGGCAGCTTGGGCTTGCTGTGGAATTTGTGCTGCCATAGGAACAGACTGGGCAATTTGGGCCTGTATTGGTTGGGCAGGTTGAAGAATTTGTTGTTGAACAATTGGTGGAGGTGGAACAAACTGTGATCCAAAACCTCCAGGTGGCATAGGTGACAGAAAATGTCTTTTTTCCAGACGTTAGCAAATCAAATCTATCACAAAGATTCTGTAATAGCATTTCTGTTCTTTCCCCACTAGATGGCAGTGCAACATTACTTTTGGGAAAGTCTCTGTGTTCATATTGTTTTTGTTCAGCTCCTAGTGACAGCAGGCACATATTTTTGATCTGGCAAGTTTAAGGTGACACCCTTTCCTGGGCGTGACTCAGAGAGTGAAGAAGAGGCTGGAAATGATGGCCCATAAATCTCCTCAGGAATGTAAGAAAGTTGGCAGACATTTTGTTTTTCACTTTGCCGGAGGCTTTCTAATAACTCCCCCCTTAAATATTGTATTTCTCTCTGTTGTCTTTGTATAGTTTCTACAACACGTGCATCAATAAATCTCTCTGTGCCTGATATATTATGGAAGGATAGACCTGGAATGTATGTGGATGCACCTGGAATGCAAAGGTTTACCCATTAATGAATTTGCAACATTTACATTTGAAAGAGAAATGTTAGGTTTGCTTACGTATTGCTTAGTGGCTTTTGGAGCCTTTGGAGGATTCACAGGATCTCTCTCTGAGGTATCTCTCTCTGGGCCTGTGTTTTTTTCTTTTGAGGTTTTTATACTTGCCTGAGCTTGTGGCCTAGGTTTTGGGCTTAAGTAGTAGACTCCACCAATCAAAATTGTGTCGGTAACAATATCACCATCCTTAATAATGTAACTTGCTTTCTTTAGGTGATTAACCTGAAAATCTAAAACAGTAGATAAATGACTTTGACTAAGCAAATTAAAAGATGCAGTAGGAGCATAATAAACATCTGGAACCAGTGTGTCTAACTCTTCAATGTAAACAGTTCCTTTTCCTTCGACCTTGCAAGGTTGGTCTGTGAATGCATAAAGTTCACGGAATTCTGGTTCTGGTTCGTGCAATTCTTTGAAAAGATTCCTTTGGTAGGTAATGCTAATTGCAGCACCACTGTCCAAAGTCCATAAAAGATGTCTGTCATATTGCTGACATGGTTGTAAATCATGTGTGATGGCAAGAGTGGCGTATGGGCCTTGCGTCTGCAGAAACTTAAGTTATTTACACCTGCAGCACCTCCAACAAATAAGACAGTCATTGGCACAAGATGGGTCTAGAAAATTAAACAAAAACCAGATGGTGAATCATTGTACAAAGCAAGACTTGTAGCACAAGGTTACGCACAAAGTTATCCAGAGGACTATACAAACACTTATTCACCCACAGTGCGAACCGAAAGTGTAAAAATAGCTTTAAACATCCTCTGCTACCATGTTAAGGGAAGAATCCCCCCGTAGAGGCGACATTGGATCTTTTACTTGGAATTCAAATACTTAGAAACAAAACCGAGGTTGAAATGTCTAATAGAAAATATTTATTTCAGTACAAAACAATATAAAACAATAAATCCTGAATAAACTACATCTTTGCTACGCAACACATCCTTCCAGGTGGGAAGGTATAACAGAAGTGATTAATGGTGGATAGGAATGTAGACATGTGCAGAACATCATATCACGTGTTCTGCTTGTATTGGGAAGTACCATAATATTTAAAATAGGGATGCATCACCCTGCATAGACTCACAACTGACAATATTCACATCATGACAATTACCTTGCTTCATCACTTTTATTGTGGCTTCATTTTCGTTGATTCGGTCAGGATCATCAAATCTGGCCTGGAGCAGCTCAACAAAACCCTCAGCATCATTTAGTTCAGCAGCTCCCTCATTATGTAGCTGGGCTATCCAGTCCGCAGCGTCTCCTTCATTCATCCCATCTGTAATCGCAGATACCAAGTCACGATCTGTTTCGTACTGTTCTCCATACTGATCTATATGAGCCCAGATTTGGCTGAGGAAGTAAGCCAGCTTTGTAGGCTTACCATCAAAGGTTGATCTAAACCATGGCAACTGGCGGTGGGGCAGGGACCTGCTGGGGCGCTGGGGCGGGTGGCACTGCTGGCTGCTGGAATGCGGCCGGCGTTAGGACAGGGGCTGGCTGTTGAGCTGCCATGGGGGGGGGGGGGGCTCCAGCCGGCTGCTGGCTCAGACCCCACTGCTATGCCGGGATCGTTGGGGCATATTGGGCCCATGGTGATCCCGAAAAAGGCAGAGCAGGCGGTGCTGGCGTCCACTGGCACTGGACCCACCCATGGCCGTGATAGAATCCCCAGCCTGGGGGGATGCATTCCACAGGGGGTAGCAGGAGGGCCAGTTGGCGAGGGGGGGAAACTGGCGGTTGTAGCTTACCCCATGCTGGCTGCGTCTGCTGTCTCCCTCCTGTCGCTTGATCCTGCTGCGCCAATCCGATCCCCCGATCACCCCTGGCCGAGTAGAAAGGTGCCGCCGCCACGCTAGTTCCACTGCCAGGTCCTGGATCAGGAAAAGTGAATGTGGGTTGAGTTAAGCTGCATCTCACTTGCGGGTGCTGCGACAGCGGTGCATAACTTCCCACTTCAAGCCGCTCAAAATGCTCCGGGAGCCCGGACAATGATTGGCTTCGAGACGAAGGCAACAGGTTCCAGTCTCGGGAAGTTTCAGACCCCAGAGTCCCCACATCTCTCTATTCTGGCTCGTGGGGTGACTTCATGGGGCTGGAGACGGAACGATATTCAGGCGGTCGTTCTTTCGATCCCATCTCTGAAGTTGGATCAGACTGGCAACTTTTCCAGAAATCCATCTCCTTGGGCCGAGCGCCTAGCCTTCGGGTCACCTCTGCAGCCTCAAGGGCTTGCACCACGTCTTCAGAAGGAGAATACCGGGTCTCGATAAGTTCTCCGGTATCCGCTCCCACGGCTCCTTCTGCTATCTCCTCTCTCTCCTCCATCTTTGCTGAGTCTTCGCACCACCTGAGGGTTGGGTTGGTGCTGGGGCTCAGCACCCCGGACAGCTCCCTTTTGGGGTGCCATTTAGTTATTTAGAGA
Source organism: Diadophis punctatus similis (assembly GCA_023053685.1). Lineage (NCBI taxonomy): Eukaryota > Metazoa > Chordata > Lepidosauria > Squamata > Dipsadidae > Diadophis > Diadophis punctatus. Next base: position 504,536 of record JALIGW010000064.1, read on the forward strand.
TTCAGGTTAATGTCAGGGTTCCAGAAAACATTTATTTATTTATTTATTTATTTATTTTGGTTTTCTTATATGCCGCCCTACTCCCGAGGGACTCAGGGCGGCGTACAGCAAAAAAAATACAAGAAACCAACAAATAAACATTAATTAAAACCAAATACAAAAATTAAAAATTCAATATTAAAAAACATCCATCAACCAGACATACCCGGGGGAGAGCTCAGATGGATTAGTCTCTACCCCCTGCCTGCAGGAAAAGCCATGTCTTAACAGCTTTTCGGAAGGCCAGCAGGGTGGGGATGGTTCGGGTTCAGTTGATGTAATGTGCCGGTGCCTGGACGACGTTAGGATCTGGATGGGGAGGAACAGACTCAGACTCAACCCCGACAAGAAATTAACTCCCTCAGATCAGGTCCGCAACTTGGGGGTCCTCCTAGACCCACAGCTAAAATTGGATCATCATCTTACCGCTGTGGCTAGGGGGGCCTTTGCACAGGTTCGCCTGGTGCACCATGTCTGCGGATGATCTCCCCCAGCGGTTTCATGTAAATGTTAAACAGGATGGGCGAGAGGACCGAACCCTGAGGCACCCCGCATGAAAGGGGCCTAGGGGACGATCTCTGCCCTCCTGTCAACACCGACTGCATCCTATCGGCGAGATAAGAGGAGAACCACCGCAAAATGGTGCCTCCCACTCCCAACTCGCCGAGATGATGCAGAAGGATACCATGGTCGATGGTATCGAAAGCCGCTGAGAGGTCAAGTAGCACCAGGATGGAGGAATTCCCCCCATCCCGGGCTCGCCAGAGATCATCCATCAGAGTGACCAAGGCAGTTTCTGTACTGTAGCCACGCCTGAAGCCCGACTGATAGGTATCTAGATGATCTGTTTCCTCCAATAGCCGTAGAAGCTGAGTAGCCACCACCTTCTCCACAACTTTCCCTAAGAAAGGTAAGTTGGAGACTGGACGATAGTTCTTCAAGTCATCTGGGTCCAGGGAAGGCTTCTTCAGGAGGGGTCTCACCACCGCAGCTTCTAACGACTGCAGTACGGATCCCTCCCTCAAAGAAACGATGACCACCGCCTGGATCCAGCCGCGTGCAACCTCCCTGCTGGCCGAAACCAACCAGGAGGGGCACGGGTCCAATAAACAGGTGGAAGCACCCATCGCCCCCACGGCTCTGTCCACATCTTCGGGAGAAACAGGCTCAAACTCCTCCCACAACGGTGGACTAAGACTTGCCCCTGTCAACTCCATGGACTCTGCCCAGCCGGAGTCCAGGTTCGACCGGATCTGAGCGACTTTATCTGACAGAAACTCTGCAAATTCCTCAGCTCTATCTTGCAAGTGTTCCTCGCTCCCCCCTTTGGCAAGGAGGGAGCGAGTCACCCTAAACAAGGCGGCTGGGCGAGAATCTGCAGACGCAATAAGGGCGGAAAAATAGGATCGTTTTGCCGCCCCTATTGCCACTAAATAAGACTTGATGTAGGTTCTTAATAGTGTTCGGTCAGATTCGGTTTTGCTGGCCCTCCAGTGGCGCTCCAGACGTCTCTTCCCCAACTAAATGAAACATCCCCAACTAAATGAAACTCTGAGGCTTGAAGTTCCTCAAAGATCCAATTTATTAGAGATGTCATGTTGGCACATCTGTGGAAACCCGAATCTGAAAGCTTCCAGGGTTTCCCCACCCAGTTGAAAGTTCACAGCCCTGCCCCACACCCACAACTGCATCACATGGTCCAACCAAATCTTCACATTCAACTGGATACAATCGCCAGGCAGTCCCAAGCAGGTGCAGGCAAAAATGTCCTTGAATAAGAAATGTTGTTCTGACTAAGTTTCTACCACTCCAACAAAAAAACCCTCTCAATTTCCCAGGCTGAAATCTGTGGCAGTTAGGAAGCAAAAAGGGAAAAAAATTCTTCCAAAACTGACACTTGGTAAGCCAGGTTAACCCCAATATCATAGCTTCTGCCATCTTTGGGGCTACCACAAACCAAATGGTCTCTTAGTGGGTTCCTAACTTAAGGCGTACCAGTTCTGTTAGGTGGGAGGCAGGCAAGCCTCCCAGAATCGAGCCATCAACCTGCTCAAATCTTATGGGTTGGCATAGCTTCCTCACTCGCAGTCCCAATTTCTGGAGCATCTACAGACTGACTAAGCATCGGGTGCACCCTGAATCTATTAAGGCTTTTACAACCACTTTTGCCCCCGAACGGGGTACTCAGTGGTAAAATCTAAAAATTTTCCCTACTGGTTCTGTGGGCATGGCTTGGTGGGTGTGGCTTGGTGGGCATGGCTTGGTGGTCATGTGACCGGGTGGGCATGGCCAACTCAATGTCACTCACGTCAAGGGGTGCCTCGCCTGGCCCCTCCCCTCCCAGCCATTCCCTGTCACACCCAGCCTCAACATATCTATTGTTCTGTAAAAATGTTGTTCACCTTTTTTCGACTTTATTATCTACATACTATAGATGTACTTTCATGGACCACTGAAAGGAGGAAATGGCTCACATGCTTTGCCCAAGAGTGTGATAGGCAACAGGCTTTTAAGGGGCTGCCACAACGAGGGGGGGGCCAATGTATTTTCCAAAGAAGCAGAAGGCAAAACAAGAAGCAATGGATGGAAACTGAACGAAGAGAGAAGCAACCTAAAACTAAGGAGAAACTTCCTGACAGTGAGAACAATTAACCAGTGGAACTGCTTGTCTCCAGAAGTTCTGGGTGCTTGATCACTGGAGGTTTTTAAGAAAAGACTGGACAGCCATTTCTCTGAAATGGTATAGGGTCCCCTCCAAAGTCCCTTCTAAGTGTTATTATGTTATTCTGACACCTTTCCCAGGCCCTCCATTCAGATCCAAAATGTGGCTGTGATAGTTGATCAGAGCTCCTTTATTTTTTATGTGCAACAGTTTAGGATCAGAACTAAGTTAGTTGCTTTTCTAGTAATACATAATCCTTAAAAGGGCTCTCCTGTAGGGACCCGGCATGGTCTAATTTTGAGGTCCCCAACCTTTCTGGCACCAGGGACTGGTTTCATGGAAGACAATTTTACCATGGACCTGTGTGTGTGTGTGTGTGTGTGTGTGTGAGAGAGAGAGAGAGAGAGAGAGGGAGGGAGGGAGGGAGGGAGGGAGGGAGGGAGGGAGAGGGAGAGGGAGAGGGAGAGGGAGAGGGAGAGGGAGAGGGAGAGAGGGAGAGAGAAAAGTATACAATTTGGGAAAGAGGCACAGACAGAAGTGGTAAATTAAATAGTGGGTGGGCCACGCATGGAGTAAAATAAGTGTGGGATTGTTACTTAAGGCCTGCCACCAGATGATTTTGCTCCAGGAGAAAATCAGAATAAAGAACTGGAAAAGCCTTCACAGTAAGAGGCTTTTTTGTTCTGCTGTGGAAGAAAAATAGAAGACACAGAGAAATCTTCACTGGAAGAGGCTCTCTGCTTTTGCTCCAGAGGAAGCAAAAGGCAGTTTCTTTTTGAGGTAGTTTCTCAATGGGTAGGTTCCTTCAGGCAAGGTGATTTGCAGCTTGCAACATTTTAACAAGGTGATAATTGCTCTTGGCTGAACACCCAGACATCTCATTAAAGCTAGTATTCCTTTCCCTGCTTTGGGGGAGGGAGCAGCAAAAAGTGTCAGTTTATTATTCTATCTCATTTGCTGTTTCTTAGCTCAGCTGAGGCGGCAATCCGAGCTAATAAACAACAGAATATAGGAGATGTGAGAGGAGGGGGAGGGCAGGTGGGCAGGTGGGCAGGGCCAATCAAAATTTTCCCTACCGGTTCTCCGAACCAATCAAAATTTTCCCTACCCAGACGCCAGAACCAGTCCGAACCGGTAGCATTTCACCCCTGGGGATATTACGATCTCCACTGGGGCTGACAGGGGGTGATGGTTCCACTTACCATCAGGTCATCTTCCCTCTCTCTGTCACTTTCAGCTGGGGATCATCCTCAGGTGGAGTTCCCTCCCCTTCGCTACTGGGGGGGGGGAGAACTCTACGACTTCGCGTGCCACTCGCGTTTTCTCCTTCCCCCGTTTGGTCGGCTTTCTTGGCTTCATTGGGTTCATAGCCCTCGGGGTTGGGATGGGTGCCGGTGCTGGGCAGGCTGCAGCTCGGTGGCCCTCTTGGCCGCATTGGAAGCATAGGCTTGGTCTGCCCTTCGGAAGGAGCAGAGGCTCTTGTGGTGGGATTTCTCCAGCCCAGCGGGCACTTGTCTTGGCTCCTCTTCGGGCGACTCTCCACTCCTCCACTCCTTTTGTAACCCACTAGGTCCATCTCCACTCTTACCACCATTTGGTACCAGTTGTGGATCCATCAGGTATTCCTCGAAGCAGGCAGGTGTGGTACAATTCTCGGTTCAGGCCGTCTCGGAAATAGTGTACCAGGAGCTGCTCCAGCCAGTGCCTCAGTTTCCCCGCTAGCCTCCAGAATTCACAAACGTATTCATCCACCAGTCTATTCCCTTGCCTGATGGCGCAGACATCGGATTCTGCCGGTCGGGTTAGTGTTGTGTCTCCGAATCAGTCTCTGAGCTCCCCCAGGAATGTGTCGGGGTCCCCCAGTTTGGGGGCTCCTTCATCATGGAGGCCTGTCACCCATTCCACTCCTTCTCCTTCCAGGTTTGCCATGATAGCATTCATGCAGGCCACATCTTCGATGTAGGCCAGGCTGTTGTGGCCCGCCAGCAGCCCGTGCAGCTGATAACAGATCCCGTGCGAGAGGAGACCGACTTGGTGTTGCGCCAATGGCCCTTGCAGCTGGCACCCAAGTCGGACAGTGAGGAGGCTGGCAAGGACTTGGTGCCAGAGGCTGAGGTTCAGCCAGGGCCTTCGGAACCTCCAGCACCTCATAGCAGCGATGAGGGAGAAGAGGCTTCTCCTCTTCTGAATGCAAGGGTACGCAGAGCTGCTAAGAGACAGGAATGGTTACTCCAGAGGAGGTCTCCTCGGGAGTAAGACTTGGGGCTAATTGGCCACTCCCCTAGTCTACTTAAGGACATCAGAGGCAGCTGAAAGGCTGCAGGAAACAACATTTGGAAATCCGTCTGGTCATAGTTCTCCGTGTTTGAAAAACTTCTGATTTGTTTTCTCTGCTTCGGCTTGGATTATCAAGGACTACCTCTGGGCATTTTGCCAACTCTCTGAAACCTCGTAAGATATCAAGACCTAATTGTTCTTCTTGGCTGTAAGACTCTTTGAAACTGATACCAGCTGTTAAGGGGGACCGCATTCTGCCTCATACTTCCCTCCGACCGGTTAGGGCCCACAGAATGGGTCTCCTCCAGGTCCCGTCAGCCAAACAATGCCGGCTGGTGGGGCCTAGGGGGAGGGCCTTCTCTGTGGGGGGCCCCGTGCTCTGGAACCAACTTCCCCCAGAGATCCGAATTATCCCCACCCTGCTGGCCTTCCGGAAAGCCGTCAAGACATGGCTCTTCCTGCAGGCAGGGGTTTGAGACTAGTTTTTATCCGAGATCTCCCCCAGTATGCATGTTGTTGAATGTCTTTTAACTTTTTTAATGTTTTAAAATTGTTTTTAAATGAATGTTTATTGTTTAGTGTTCTTTTAAAATGTTGTACGCCGCCCTGAGTCCTTAGGGAGTAGGGCGGCATAGAAGAACCTAATAATAAATAATAAATAAAATAAATAATGAAGATTAATTAGCAGCTGGTTGCTTGCATGAAAATACTGCTTGTAGAATTGGTGTGTGCATATTCCACTGCTAAGAAGTTTATTAGTAGTAACTAATTGTATTAAATAAGTTCATACCAACTGGGTGTTGTGTTACGTTCTTAGCTGGGGCAGAACAGTTTGTTTCCTGCCCAAACACACACCAACCAGGATTAATATAGATCAGCTGCGGGCCGAGAACGCCCAGCTCCAGCAGCAATTAGGTGTGATGGCAATTCAGTTGGCTCAGCTGCAAGCCCAGATGGGACAACCTGCTCCTCCTCCTCCTCCTCTGTCACTGCGTTGTTTTGGTTTGTCAGATGAGATTCCACTCTGTGTATTGGTTACCAGGGAAACCTTATTTTATTTATTTATTTATTTATTTATTTATTTATTTATTTATTTATTTATTTATTTATTTATTTATTTATTTATTATGGTTCTTCTATGCCGCCCTACTCCCGAGGGACTCAGGGCGGTGTACAACATTATGCAAGAACACTAGATAATAAACAACAATTAAAACAGAATTTAAAAATTAAAAAGTTAAAAATATTCACCACCAGACATACCAGGGGAGAGCTCAGATGGAACTAGTCTCAACCCCCTACCTGCAGGAAGAGCCATGTCTTGATGGCTTTTTGGAAGGCCAGCAGGGTGGGGATGGTTCGGGTCTCTGGGGGAAGTTGGTTCCAGAGCATGGGGCCCCCCACAGAGAAGGCCCTCCCCCTAGGCCCCGCCAGCCGGCATTGCTTGGCTGACGGGACCTGGAGGAGGCCCACTCTGTGGGCCCTAACCGGTCGAAGGGAAGTGTGAGGCAGAATGCGGTCCCGCAGGTAACCTGGTCCTAAGCCATGAAGGGCTTTAAAGATGATGATCAACATTTTGAATTGTACCCGGAGACCGATGGGCAGCCAATGCAGCTGGCGGAGTATAGGTGTAACGTGGGTGTATCTTGCCACATCAACCACAGCACGCGCAGCCGCATTTTGCACCAACTGAAGTCTCCGAATACTCTTCAAGGGTAGCCCCATGTAGAGCGCATTGCAGTAGTCCAGTCGGGAGGTGACAAGGGCATGAGTGACCGTGAGTAGAGCCTCCTTCTCCAAGTATGGCCGCAATTGGTGCACCAGGCGAACCTGTGCAAAAGCCCCCCTAGCCACAGCTGTAAGATGTTGGTCTAATTTTAGCTGTGGATCTAGGAGGACCCCCAAATTGCGGACCTGCTCCGAGGGAGTTAATTTTCCTCCCCCAAGAACCAAGGAGGGACAGTTGTCATGGTCCTTAGGAGGCAATATCCAGAGCCACTCAGTCTTGTCGGGGTTGAGTCTGAGTCTGTTCCTCCCCATCCAGGTCCTAACGTCGTCCAGGCATCAGCACATTACATCAACTGCCTCACTGAATTGAGACAGGGTGGTGATGTACAGCTGGGTGTCATCAGCGTACTGATGAAAACTCATCCCGTGTCTACGGATGATCTCCCCCAGCGGTTTCATGTAAATGTTAAACAAGATGGGTGAGAGGACCGAACCCTGAGGCACCCCGCATGATAGGGGCCTAGGAGACGATCTCTGCCCTCCTGTTAACACCAACTGCATCCTGTCGGTGAGATAAGAGGAGAACCACCGTAAAACGGTGCCTCCCACTCCCAACTCGCCGAGACGATGCAGAAGGATACCATGGTCGATGGTATCGAAAGCCGCTGAGAGGTCAAGTAGCACCAGGATGGAGGAATTTCCCCCATCCCGGGCTCGCCAGAGATCATCCATCAGGGCGACCAAGGCAGTTTCTGTACTGTAGCCGCGCCTGAAACCCGACTGATAGGAGTCTAGATTATCAGTTTCCTCCAATAGCCGCAGAAGCTGGGCAGCCACCACCTTCTCCACAACTTTACCTAAAAAAGGTAAGTTGGAGACCGGACGAAAGTTCTTCAAGTCTGCTGGATCCAGGGAAGGCTTCTTCAGGAGGGGTCTCACCACCGCAACTTTTAACAGCTGCGGTACGGATCCCTGCCTCAAAGAAGCGGTGATCACCGCCTGGATCCAGCCGTGTGCCTTCTCCCTGCTGGCCGAAACCAACCAGGAGGGGCACGGGTCCAATAAACAGGTGGAAGCACTCATCGCACCCATGGCTATGTCCACATCTTCAGGAGAAACAGGCTCAAACTCCTCCCACAACGGTGGACTAAGACTTGCCCCTGTCATCTCAGTGGACTCTGCCCAGCCGGAGTCCAGGTTTGACCGGATCTGAGCGACTTTATCCGACAGAAACTGCGCGAATTCCTCAGCTCTACCTTGCAAGTGTTCCTCGCTCCCCCCTTTGGCAAGGAGGGCGCGAGTCACCCTAAACAAGGCGGCTGGGCGAGAATCTGCGGACGCAATAAGGGGGGAAAAATGAGACCGTTTTGCCGTCCCTATCGCCACTAAATAAGACTTGATGTAGGTTCTTAATAGTGTTCGATCAGACTCGGTTTTACTGGCTCTCCAGCGGCGCTCCAGACGTCTCTTGTGGCATTTCATCTCCCGGAGCTCCTCGGTAAACCAGGGGGCTTTCCGGGATCCACTGCCGCGGAGAGGTCGCAAAGGCGCAATCCGGTCTAATGCCCCTGATGCTGCGGTGTTCCAAGCGGCCACCAGGGAATCAGCCGAATTGTGTACCAGGGTTTCAGGTATTTCCCCAAGTTCCCTCTGGAATCCTTCTGGCTCCATTAGGCGCCTGGGGCGGAACCACCTAGTCGGTCCCGCCTCCCTGCGGGGGAGGAATGGGGCTGCGAAATCCAACCTCAGTAGGAAATGATCTGACCATGACAGCGGGGTGGTGACTATATCCCCAATCTTCAGATCATCTCTCCACTGGCCCGAAAGAAACACTAGGTTGAGCGTTTGGCCTCCCTCATGAGTCGGACCCTGGATTACTTGGGTCAGATCCATGGTTGTGATGGAATCCATGAACTCCTGAGCTACCCCAGAGGTTTCGCCAGGAGAAGGCAGGTTAAAGTCCCCCAGCACCATAAGCCTGGGGAACTCAACCGCCAGGCCGGCTACTGCCTCGAGCAGCTCGGGCAGGGCCTTACTAACATAGCTGGGAGGCAGGTATGCTAAGAAAAGGCCCACCTGGACCCCTAAGTCCAACTTCAGAAGGAGCGTCTCACACCCAACAATCTCCGGGGCAGGGATCCTATGAGGATGCAGATTTCAGCGCGTTATCATTGCCACTCCTCCCCCCCTTCCCTGGTGTCCGGGATGCTGCTGCACTGAGAACCCATCTGGGCATATCTCGGAGAGAGCTACTCCCCCCTCCTGGCCCAGTCAGGTCTCAGTTATACATACCAGGTCTGCCCCCTCTTCTGTGATTAGATCACGTATCAAGGGGGCTTTGTTGACGATTGACCTGGCGTTAAGCAGCAGCATCCTGAGCCCAGGGCCCTGAAAACCCTGGTTGCCAGGTACTTGGGTTGAGCAAGATGGATCCACATCTGAGGGGCCGGAACAAGGGATCGCTTGTAAACAGCGAGGTCTTATTCCCCGAGAGCGGCCCACCCCTCTGCTCCCACCATATCTGCCTCTTCCCATTATGACCGAGATGTTCCGGCTCTCGTCCCCACCAGAGACCCCCTCCCCTCCCCCACTGGTCTTCTTACCTTCCTGCAGGTCATGCATACCATTCAAACTGAGTTGGGGGTCGAAATCAAGGTCCCCCCTGCTTCTGTTTTCACACTCAGCAGAGAGGGCCCGAATCCCTATCCCAGACTCACTCATTCTGCCAAAATTAACCAAATAGTCTAGATCATTCATCCACACAGACGTATCCTCACACATTCCTACATGCATACCACTTCCGGGGTAGACTTAAAAACCGTCAGGGAAATCATCCATATAAGGGGATACTGGGAAAACACCCCCCCAAGAGTGAGACCACCATTAGTTCGTCCTTTCCTTCCGATAAGTTGGCGCATGGGGAGCCAATAATCCAGGGGCCAGGGGTCTTTATTTATTTATTTATTTATTTATTTATTTATTTATTTATTTATTTATTTATTTATTTATTTATTTATTTATTTATTTATTAAGAGTTCTTATAGGCCGCCCAATCCCTTGGGACTCAGGGCGGCTTACAGCAGAGATTAGAACTACAGATTAAAAAAGGTATTTAAAAACATCATATTACGATATAAAAAGCCATTCATCCTTGGGGGAATCATCTCTTCACCCCGCCTGCCGGAAGAGCCACGTTTTTACTGCCTTGCGGAAGGCCAGTAGGGTGGGGATAGTCCGGATCTCTGGCGGGAGTTGGTTCCAGAGAGATGGGGCTCCCACAGAGAAGGCCCTCCCCCGTGGGCCTGCCAGCCGGCATTGTTTGGCAGACGGGACCCGGAGGAGGCCCTCTCTGTGGGACCTAACTGGTCGTAGGGAGGAATGTGGCAGGATGCGGTCCCGAAGATAACCTGGCCCTGAGCCATGTAGGGCTTTAAAGGTCAAAACCAACACCTTGAATTGCGACCGGAGACCAATGGGTAGCCAATGCAGCTGGCGGAGGATGGGTGTTACGTGGGTGTATCTCGGTACACCCACCACAGCTCGCGCAGCTGCATTCTGTACCAATTGTAGTCTCCGGATGCTCTTCGAGGGTAGCCCCATGTAGAGCCCGTTACAGTAGTCAAGCCGTGAGGTGACAAGGGCATGAGTGACTGTGAGCAAAGCCTCCCTCTCCAAGTAGGGTCGCAATTGGTGCACAAGATGCACCTGTGCAAAGGTCCCCCTAGCCACAGCTGAAAGATGTTGCTCCAATTTAAGCTGTGGATCTAGGAGGACACCCAAATTGCGGACCCGTTCTGAGGGAGTCAATTTTTCTCCCCCAAGAACCAAGGAGGGACAGTCGACATAATCCTTGGGAGGCAATATCCAAAGCCACTCAGTCTTGTCTGGGTTGAGCCTGAGTCTATTCACTCCCATCCAGACCCTTACATCGTCCAGGCAGCGGCACATTACATTAACTGCTTCACTGAACTGACACGGAGTGGAGATGTACAACTGGGTATCATCAGCATACTGCTGATACCTCACCCCGTGTCGTCGGATGATCTCACCCAACGGTTTCATGTAAATGTTGAACAGGATGGGAGAGAGGACCGAGCCCTGTGGCACCCCGCAAAGCAGGGGCCTAGGGGCTGACCTCTGCCCTCCTGTCAACACCGACTGCGTCCTGTCAGAGAGAAAGGAGGAGAACCACCGAAGAACGGTGCCCCCCACTCCCATCTCCCCGAGACGACGCAGAAGGATACCATGGTCGATAGTATCGAAAGCCGCTGAGAGGTCAAGTAACACCAAGATGGAGGAATGACCTCCATCTCGGGCTCGCCAGAGATCATCCATCAGAGCGACCAAAGCAGTCTCCGTACTGTAGCCGTGCCTGAAACCCGATTGAAAGGGATCCAGATAATCCGTTTCCTCCAATAACCGCAGGAGTTGGAGCGACACCACTTTCTCGACAACTTTACCCACGAAGGGTAAGTTGGAGACTGGACGGAAGTTCTTTAAATCCGCTGGGTCCAGGGAAGGCTTCTTGAGGAGGGGCCTCACCACCGCAGCTTTTAAGGGCTGCGGGATGGACCCCTCTCTCAAAGATGCGATCACAACCGCCTGGAGCCAGCCGCGTGTCACCTCCCTGCTAGCCGAAACCAGCCAGGAGGGACACGGGTCCAATAAACAAGTGGAGGCGCTCATCGCTCCTATGGCCTTGTCCACATCCTCAGGAGTGATAGGCTCAAACTCCTCCCAAATAACAGGACTAAGACTCGCCTCTGTCATCTCGGCCTGCTCTGTCCAAATGGAGTCCAGGTCTGTCCGAATCTGAGTGATTTTATCCGCCAGGAACTGCGAAAATTCCTCAGCTCTACCCTGCAAGGGTTCTTCGCTCCCCCCCTTTGCCAGCAGGGAGCGCGTTACCCTAAACAGGGCGGCTGGGCGGGAGTCGGCGGACGCAATACAGGCGGAAAAATACGCGCATTTTGCCGCCTGTATTGCCACTAAGTAAGACTTAATGCAAGTTCTTAAAAGTGTCCGATCAGATTCAGCTTTACTAGCCCTCCATCGTCGCTCTAGGTGTCTCTTTAGGCGCTTCATCTCCCGGAGTTCCTCAGTGAACCAAGGATCCCTCCTGGATCCGCTGCCACAGAGAGGCCGCAAAGGCGCAATCCGATCTAAGGCCCCTGACGCTGCCCGGTTCCAGGCAGTCACTAGGTCCTCAGATGAATTGTGTACCAGGGATTCAGGTATTTCCCCAAGTTCCCTCTGAAATCCTTCGGATTCCATTAGGCGCCTGGGGCGGAACCACTTAATCGATCCCGCCTCCTTGCGGTGGAGGAGTGGTGCCATAAAATCCAACCTCAGGAGGAAATGATCTGACCATGACAAGGGTATTGTGACTAAACCCCTCAGCCTCAGATCATCTCTCCACTGCCCCGAGAGAAACACAAGGTCAAGTGTGTGACCACCCTCATGAGTCGGACCCTGAACTACTTGGGTCAGGTCCATGGTTGTCATGGAAGCCATGAACTCCTGGACTGCCTCCGAGGTTTCGCCGGGCGATGGCAGGTTGAAGTCCCCCAGCACCATTAACCTGGGGAACTCAATCGCCAGCCCGGCTATCGCCTCGAGCAGAACAGGCAGGGCCTTAGCAACGCAGCTAGGAGGCAAGTCCTTTCCCCTATCAGAATAGTTTCTGTAGTTCCAGAATCCCCTCCCTCCGGAGTGAGATGGTATTATGCCAGAGGGGAGGCACCCCCACAGATAGAAAAAACACCGGAACAGGGTAATGGCCTTCACAACAGTCCAAACAGTATGTCCAATCATCAGTGTAACTTCAGTACCAGTCATAGGCGCTTCCTTAATGATGATCTGCATGGCCCCGTTGCAACTGTTGAGGTGTCCACAGCAAGAACAAAACCGGCTGCAATGTAGAGAGGGGGGGGATGCGCAGCGATTGTAGAAACGGCAGGAGTCTATAGCTCCCCCTGTACGCAGCTGGCAACAATAAGTGCCTGCAATCCCCCCACGCTGCTAGCTGCTCGCGGCGATAATGGCGGCACTCGACAGTCCGTCTCAAGTTCACAGTTAGAGGTAATCACCGAGGCTCTGCCTTCAGCTCACAGGAAGTCCGCCGCAGAGGCAGAAAGGTGGGGGGGGGGAAACAACCCCCCGATAGCACAGCGCGTCTGCGTGCTAGGTGGAAATGATCATCGGCCTCTTACTGTTCTTTCTCCTGTGGCCAAATCAGCCCAAAGTTCGCCGTATCAGGGGGGGGGCAGCGCCAACAAAACTGCTAGCCAGATGGAATAGTTCCTCTCTTCAGCAAACAATTAACAGTCAACCGTCCGGCCGTGCCGAACTTCTATAAACTCCATCAAATCCCAGATGCTTATCAATCGATGTAATCTTACTGTTCTCTTTCAAATGGCCAAGCCGGAGCCCAAGTCGCCGTGACGGGAGGCACACCGCCAGCAATAACGCTGGCCAGAATGGAATAGCCCCTCCCCATAGCAAATAATCAGCCGCGGCAAACTTTCACAGGTCCCACCAACTCTCGGGCAAATGTAGGTTAATATCCTCTTGCAATTTGAAACCGTCTCCTGACAAAGCTCCTGCTCACCACTTTTTTTGTTTCCGTTTCGCTATGGTTTTCGCTGTTTTTATTCTCCTTGTTGTCATTTGAGCCATCCCAGCCTCAACGGCACCATCTTAGCGAGGCCAGCATCCTCTCACTTCTCGAGCAAATGCTGTCAGCCCACCAGTTTTGCAACGAGCGAAATCGGCATGTTGCTCACTGGGGTCTCTGTTATTTTGTCTACTTCCTGATGTTAAAACCCCTGGGAAAAAAGCCCTCAGAGTTCGGGAAAGTAGGCAAATTAAGTTAAGGGGGAGCAGAGCAGAGCTCAGCTCTCCCATACTGCTCGAGGCTCCACCCCGGAAGTGAGTGGAGCCTCTCAGTGTCTCATGATCCCCGGAAGTGAGTGGAGCCCTCTCAGTGTCTCATGATCCTTGTTTTATTGCGCATGTGTAGTTTCTGTTTTTTGTTTTCATTCTCTTCTTTGCTTTCGTTTTGTCCGGCTGGACGTATTTCTGCTAGTAAGAATGTAATCACATATCTTTTGTTTTTCTTTATAATAAAGGTTTTTGGAATTTAAGCTTCATTTTATTTTTGTTTGGGTTAGCAGCCATGGAGAAACAGATCCATTTTCCTCTGCTTTACAGCCTCATAAAAAGGAGGGGCTGTGGAACTTTTTTATTGCTAACAAATGGTAGCAGCGTTTGCTTTTTTGAAGTTTTTTCTGGTTGTTACTCAAACTGATAAGAAGCGTATAGACAATTGGAAACAGTTTTTTTAACAGCAACCGAGGAATGCTAGTTAATTAACTGCTGAAAATATGTCAGGAAGAAAAAGAAAGAAAAAAACGCAGCCGAGCAGGGCCAAGCTGAGCAGAGCACCGTCTGTGGACGATTTACTTTCTCTCTCTGACAATGAGAAACTGCAGGCAAATAGATTCTCAATTCTTCAATCACCCACTACTTCTGTAAGCAGACCAGAAGGAGGACGTGCTGTGGAGGACTACGTATTGAGGTCAGTGAAGCCCCCGTATGTTTATCCAAGCACACAGTTAATTACAGAGGAATGTTATACAGAGGCCCTGGAATATGAAACATTAGGTGCCAGGCCAAAAGGTTCATTAATGGCTGAGCAGTTTATTCCCTTAGAGAGAGAGAGAAATGAGCTTCACAGAGAGAGAGAGCAAATTCCAATCAATTCTATAGAGACGGTTTGGAATGCAACAATGCGTAGCTATCATGATAAGATAATTTTTATGGAGAATGAATTACACAAGGCTAAAATGTGTTTTTCTAAGCTCCAGGCAGATAGGAGTGACTCCCCTTTGTTTCAAATGTCAGCCTCCATGTTGTCTTCTCCCTCGAGGTTAAGGCCACACCCTCAAGAGGAGGTGTGTCAAGAAAGGGCTGCAGACACGTCACTTCCTAAGTCACGTGATATTCCTTCACTGAGTTTTAAAGGGGAAAGTTTTTATGTACTGCCTGACACAAATGTTGCAGCACCATCTGCTGGCAGAAAAGCAAAAATGCATTCCACAGAAATCCAGCAGCATTTTGATGCTATGCAAAGAGGCTTTTCTACAATGACATTAACCCAAGAAAGTCTGCAGGCTGCCTTGCCACACGTGTTTCCACAGGCTCAATCATTAGCACCTCCTGGTGGTGCAGATGACTATTTAAGCCAAATTCCTGTTTTAGATGAGGCACGCATATGCTTAATGCAGCAAAGGCAGATGCCAATCCCTGCAGCAGGCCAGATTCATGTGGCAGCTCCTGCACCAGTGGCAGACAGGGTGCAGCAACCACAACCACAGGCACAGCCTCAACCACAAGTCCAGCAACCACAAGGGCCTTCACAGCCAGCATCTCAGATGTACATTCCTCAACAGACACCTTCTATTGTTCCACTGGCTGGTGATTCAAAATTAAAGTGTTCAGGTCAAAATTATAAGGCATGGGTCAGTGAGATCAGACTTTTGCTTCGCAGAGAAGGGACTTATTCCATTGTTTTTACCCCTCCTGCCCAGCCTTGGTCTCATGCCATAAGAGATTTGGATACGAAAGCATGCACTACATTATTGCTGTCTATGGACATTGAACTGCAGGCTACATTTCCACCTGATGCAACTGCCCAACAAATTTGGGCTCAATTTGAAACATGCTATCACCCTGTTTCAATTGAATCTACATGTTTGCTATTATCTCATTTTCATGGTTCAAAGTTAAAGCCTGGTGAATATATTAGAGAGCATTTAACTAACATGAAAGGAATGAGGAAGGATTTGGGCGAAAGAGGCTATGTTATTGATGATTTTCAAACGATCAGCATTATTATTAACTCATTAAATTATGAATGGAAAGATGCCATCACAAAGATTAATCAAGTGCCAACAGCTCAACGCACAGTGGATCATGCGTGCAGAATCTTAATAGAAGAAGAGGCATTTATGCTTGCCACTCCACATTTGAGAGGACCACCCACATCAAGAGCTCCAGTGAGGCGCATTTTCCGAGGAAGAGCCTACGTTCCAAGGATGTCAAGATGCTATATCTGCAATTGTGTGGTACATGTAACCAGAGATTGTCCTCAACGGTTTCCAGCTCCTGTCCAGTACCAGCCCAGAGGAACAGATTCCAGAGGCGGCAGAGGCAGAGGCGGACGACAAGATCGTCGAGGTCCTAGGCGTGATCCGCAAGCTCCACTCGCAATATTGGTGTTAACCAACGATCCACAACCGAGTCCAGAATATGACAGACAACTTTTGTGGACTTTGGACAGTGGCGCAGTTTTGCATGTTACATTCAGAAAAGAGCTTTTCACAGAGATGCACGAGCCTGAACCTGAATTACAGACAATGTATTCTTTTCCCAATCATCCTTGTCAGGTCGAAAGAAAAGGAACTGTCTACATTGAAGAGCTTGGTGCATTTATTCCTGATGTTTATTACATACCAACAGCAAATAGCAGCTTGCTTAGTCAGGCTCATTTGTCTAGAGTATTAAAGTTCCAGGTTCACCACCTCGAAAAAGCAAGTTATATAGTCAAAGATGGAGATATTGTTGCTGAAACCATGTTAATTGGTGGTGTTTATTATTTGAAGCCAAAGTCTAAACCGCAAGCACAGGCAAATATACAAAAGAAGAGCACAGGCCCAGAGAGAGATGTCCCAGTGAGAGATCCTGTTGCTACTCCAAAGGCTCCTAAGGCTCCAAAGGCTCCTAAAGCCAACAAAAAGAAAATTGTGAAACAGGTTGCTCAGAGCAAACCTGAGGTTCCTCATACTACTGTTAATATTGAAAATTCACTAACTGGTAAACCTTTGCATTACAGGTGTATCCATAAGTGGCACAGAAGATTGGGGCATGCCAGTTTTCGTGTTCTCAGAAAAATGCCAGATTTCGCAAAAGGTTTGTATCTAAAGGGGTGTAAGGTGTTTTTGGATTGTGCTGTCTGCAAAAAGGCTAAATCCAAAGCAACAGCCGTTCCAAAACACGCTACACGCCTGTCAACACGCATATTTGATTTGGTACACACTGACATTGTAGGTCCGTTCAAACAGCCAACACTTGGTGGCAGAAAATATTTTCTAACAATTGTTGATAATTATTCTAGATATGGATATGTATATCCTATGAAAGAAAAATCAGAGACCTTTCAGATCTTTAAAGACTTTGCCGCTCTCGTTCATAACCAGCACGGAGTGAGCATCGCCAGAATTCAGAGTGATGAGGTGCTGAATTCATGTCTCAGCGTTTCCAGGACTGGATGCGTAAGAATGGTATTCTTCATCAGACCTCAGCTCCTTACACACCAGCTCAGAACGGAGTTTCAGAACGAAGACAAGGGGTTCTGCAAATCATGATGTGTTGTCTTCTAGAAGACGCTAATCTCAGTAATCCATACTGGACTGAAGCTGTAAAATATGCAAATTACATTGTCAACCGTACTTGGAGCAGTGTAATAAATCAGACTCCTTTCTACATGTTGTATGGTTACAAACCAGACCTCAAGAATCTCCATATTTTTGGTTCATACGCTATGGTGAACATTCCCGTAGCACAAAGAAGGAAAGGAGGTCCAACAGCAAAAAGGTTGAGATTTATGGGTATTGATGACAATTCCAAATGGAGCAAATTTATTGACTCTAATCATGTTATTATGATTTATCAATCTGCCAATTTTGAGGAAGATGCTGACTGGTCCAGGATTCATTCAAATGATCCTGGAGTTTATTTTCCCAGAGATGATGCCGCTGATGTGCAGCCTGATGACCGAGGTTCACAGGCAGATGTTCCGTCTTCGCATGCCGCGGATGCTGATGCTAGCGACGATGATGAAGACGAGGATGAAGAGGCAGAAGACTGGACGATTGTTCCGATGTGTTCCAAGAGGACCACAAAAGGTATTCCTCCACAGAGGTATTCGTGGCAACTGACAAAAGCATCCTTGCCATTGATTTGTAACGTTACACTTCCTCCTGATAAGTTCACACAAATTAAACATCTTCCTGATTCAGAGCAGGAGAAGTGGTATG
Source organism: Diadophis punctatus similis (assembly GCA_023053685.1). Lineage (NCBI taxonomy): Eukaryota > Metazoa > Chordata > Lepidosauria > Squamata > Dipsadidae > Diadophis > Diadophis punctatus. Next base: position 522,341 of record JALIGW010000064.1, read on the forward strand.
AGGCAATGCAAGCTGAAATGGACAGTCTAAAGAAACTTAAGGTGTTTACGCCTGCAAAACCTCCAACAAACAGAAAAGTCATCGGCACTCGATGGGTCTACAGAATCAAAAAGAAGCCAAATGGTGAGTCATTGTACAAGGCCAGACTTGTAGCTCAGGGTTTCGCGCAACGGTATCCTGAGGACTACACAAATACTTATTCACCCACAGTAAGGACTGAAAGCGTAAAAATTGCTTTAGCTACTGCTACTATTCTTGGTTTAGAAGTTTTCCAGTTCGATGTTGACACAGCTTATCTGAATGCTGACCTGGATGAAGAGATTTACATCAGAGGTCCGCCAGGATTTCGGAAGCAAGAACGGGATACCTGGTTTTTACACAAAAGTCTTTATGGTCTGAAACAGTCTGGTTTAATGTGGTACTTATGTCTTACTGAAAAACCTAAATTTAATGTGCTTTATTAAGTCCGAAACTGACGAATGCGTGTTTACAAAAAGATCTGATAATACATATGACATAATAGCACTTAGATTTATATACCGCTTCATAGTGCTTTACAGCCCTCTCTAAGCGGTTTACAGAGTTCAGCATATTGCCCCCAACAATCTGGGTCCTCATTTTACCGACCTCAGAAGGATGGAAGGCTGTCAACCTTCAGCCGGTGAGATTTGAACAGCTGAACTGCTGAACTGCAGTGCTGCACTTTAACCACTGCGCCACCTCGGCTCAATAATTCTTATTTATGTTGATGATATTGTTTATATTGGTCCAAATAAGCAGATGAGTGAGAAATTTACTAAAGGTTTACAGAGATTTTTCACACTGAAATCTTTAGGTCACATTAACACTTATTTAGGTGTTCAGATTGACAGAACACAGAAGGGGTTTAGTCTTTCACAAGAAGATAAGATTGAACAACTTTTGCATCATTGCAACATGAAGGATGCTAGCACAGGCCGCATACCTATGCAAACAGATTTTCACAACTTGACACATGAAGAAAGTCCTGAGTTCGAGGATCAGACACTTTACCGTTCAGTTATTGGGTCACTGTTATATATTAGTAGTTGGACCAGACCCGACATTGCACTTAGTGTTAATCTCTTGTCACGACATGTAGGCAAGGCAAAACAGTTTCATTGGTCATGTGTGAAGAAATTATTGAAGTATTTAAAACACACAAAGCACATGAAGTTATTGTTAGAACCAACACATACTGATCATGCAGAATTATGTTGTTATGCTGATTCTGATTGGGCAAGTGATAAGAAATCACGTAAAAGTACTTCAGGTTATATTATGTTCTTAAATGGATGTCCTGTTTACTGGCAAGTGCGTAAACAGAATTTTGTTTCTTGTTCTTCTACTGAAGCTGAATATGCTTGTGTTTCTGATGCATGTAATTCTCTAACTTGGTTTGATGCTTTAGTCACAGATATCTGGACGCACCCGATCCGACTGATAACCGTGATGGAAGAAAATGAATCGGTGGTGTATATTTCTGAATCTCATTTCACAGGTTCTATTTATTTATTTTATTATTTTATTTTAGAGTTCTTATATGCCACCCTACTCCCTGGGGACTCAGGGCGGCGTACAACATGTAAAGGTCCAGACACATTGACATTCGTTATAAGAATATCAAACAATTAGTGAAGCAAGGTTTTGTGAAATTGCAGTATGTGCCTACATGTGACCAGATTGCTGATATGCTCAACAAACCACTTCCAGTAGCGCAGCACGAGTATCTGCGTGAAAAAATGTGCCTTACTTAATGACTTTACCTGGTGTCCTTTCAACTGACAAAGAAAGGGGTTTGTCACTGCGTTGTTTTGGTTTGTCAGATGAGCTTCCACTCTGTGTATTGGTTACCAGGGAAACCTTATCTCAGTGTCTCATGATCCTTGTTTTATTGTGCATGTGTAGTTTCTGTTTTTTGTTTTCATTCTCTTCTTTGCTTTCGTTTCGTCCGGCTGGACGTATTTCTGCTAGTAAGAATGTAATCACATATCTTTTGTTTTTCTTTATAATAAAGGTTTTTGGAATTTAAGCTTCATTTTATTTTTGTTTGGGTTAGCAGCCATGGAGAAACAGATCCATTTTCCTCTGCTTTACAGCCTCAAAAAAAGGAGGGGCTGTGGAACTTTTTTATTGCTAACACCCTCCTCCTCAGAGAAACTGCCCGGTAGCAATCAGGTATGGCATCAGCTGCGACCCCAGGGAAGAGGTGGAGGAGTGGCCATTATAGCTCGCCAGAATCTATGTCCTCGTAGGAGCCCTGCCCGGAGATTGTCGGGTGTGAGACGCTCCTTCTGAAGTTGGACTTAGGGGTTCATGTGGGCCTTTTGCTAACGTACCTGCCTCCCAGCTGTGTTACAATGGCCCTGCCTGCGCTGCTCGAGGCAGTAGCTAGGCTGGCAGTGGAGTTCCCCAGGCTTTTGGTGCTGGGGGACTTTAACCTGCCATCGCTCGGCGAATCCTCGGATGCAGCTCAGGAGTTCATGGCTTCCATGACAACCATGGACCTGACCCAAGGAGTCCAGGGTCCGACTCATAGGGGGGGTCACACGCTTGACCTAGTGTTTCTCTCGGGGCAGTGGAAAGATGATCTGAAGTTGAGGGGTTTAGTCGTTCTCCCTTGTCGTGGTCAGATCATTCCATACTGAGGTTAGACTTCAAGGCACCACTCCTGCACTGCAGGGAGGTGAAACCAATTAAGTGGTTCCGCCCCAGGTGCCTAATGGACCCGGAAGGGTTCCAGAGGGAGCTTGGGGAGATACCTGAATCCCTGGTACACAGTCCGTCTGAGTCCCTAGTAGCTGCCTGGAATAGGACGGAATCTGGGGCACTGGACCGGATTGCGCCTTTGCGACCTCTCTGTGGCAGTGGATCCAGGAAAGCTCCTTGGTTTACCGAGGAGCTGCGGGAAATGAAACGCCACAAGAGATGTCTAGAGCGATGCTGGAGATCCAGTAAATCTGAATCCGACCGAACACTACTAAGAGCCTTTATTAGGACTTACTTAGTGACGATACGAGTGGCAAAATGTTCCCATTTTTCTGCACTTATTGCATCTGCCGATTCGCGCCCAGCCGCCCTCTTTAGGGTGACTCGTTCCCTCCTGAATGTAGGGGGAATGGAGGAGCCCTTACAGGGTAGAGCTGAGGCATGTTTTAATTTTACTGTTTTAACTTTTTATCTGATACTATTGTTTCTTTTGTATTGCTGTTAGCCGCTCTGAGTCCTTATTGGATTGAGCGGCCTATAAATGCAATAAAATAAACTAAATATAATAAATAAATTTGCACAGTTTCTGGCGGATAAAGTCGCTCAGATTCGGACAGACCTGGACTCCAATTGGGCAATTCAGACCGAGATGACAGGGGCAGGTCTTAATCCTATTGTGTGGGACAAATTTGAGCCAGCTACTCCTGAGGATGTGGACAAGGCTGTGGGAGCGATGAGTTCCTCCACTTGTTTATTGTACCCGTGCCCCTCCTGGCTGGTTTCGGCCAGCAGGGAGGTGTAATGAGGCTGGCTCCAGGTGTTGGTCAACGCTTCCTTGAGGGAGGGGTCCGTTCTGCAACCATTAAAAGTTGCGGTAGTGAGGCCCCTTCTCAAGAAGCCTTCCCTGGACCCAGCAGATTTAAAGAACTTTCGTCCGGTCTCCAACCTACCCTTTGTGGGAAAGGTTGTAGAGAAAGTGGTGGTGCTCCAGCTCCTATGGCTGCTGGATGAAACGGATTATCTAGACTCTTTTCAATCGGGTTTCAGTCCCGGTTACAGCATGGAAACTGCTTTCGTCACCCAGATGGATGATCTCTGGCGAGCCTGGGATGGAGGTTATTCCTCCATCTTGGTGCTACTTGACCTCTCAGCGGCTTTCGATACCATTGACCATGGTATCCTTCTGCGCCAACTTGGAGAGCTGGGAGTGGGAGGCAACGTATTGCGGTGGTTCTCCTCCTATCTCTCCGATAGGACGCAGTCAGTGTTAGCAGGAGGACAGAGGTCGACCCCTAGACCCCTCGTTTGTGGGGTGCCTCAGGGCTCGGTCCTCTCTCCCCTCTTATTTAACATCTACATGAAACCACTGGGTGAAAACATCCGACGACACGGGGTGAGGTTCCAGCAATATGCTGATGAAACCCAGTTATACATCTCCACCCCGTCTCAGTTCAGGGAAGCAGTGGATGTGATGTGCCGATGCCTGGACAATGTAAGGGTCTGGATGGGAGTTAACAGGCTCAAGCTCAACCCTGACAAGACCGAGTGGCTATGGATATTGCCTCCTAGGGACTATGTTGACTGTCCTTCCTTGGTTCTAGGGGGAGAGAAATTAACTCCCTCAGAACGAGTTCGCAATTTGGGTGTTCTCCTAGACCCACAGCTAAAATTGGATCAACATCTGACAGCCGTGGTTAGGGGGACCTTTGCACAGGTTCGCCTGGTGCACCAATTGCGACCCTTCTTGGATCAGGAGGCTCTGCTCACAGTCACTCATGCCCTTATCACCTCACGGCTTGACTATTGCAATGCGTTCTACATGGGGCTACCCTTAAAGAGTGTTCAGAGACTTCAGTTGGTTCAAAATACTGCTGTGCAAGCAGTGGTGGGTGCACCAAGATACACCCACATAACACCAATTCTCCACCAGCTGCATTGGTTGCTTATTGGTCTCCGGTCACAATTCAAGGTGTTGGTTATCACCTTTAAAGCCCTATATGGCTCTGGACCAGGATATCTTTGGGACCGCCTACTACCACATACCTCCCAACGACCAGTTAGGTCCCACAGAGTTGGTCTCCTTCAGGTCCCGTCAGCCAAACAATGTTGGCTGGCGGGGCCACGGGGGAGAGCCTTCTCTGTGGCGGCCCTGACTCTTTGGAACCAACTACTGCCGGAGATCCGTACCATTCCCACCTTGTTGGCCTTCCAGAAAGCCATTAAGACCTGGCTCTTCCGACGGGTTTGGGGATAGGGACCTTATAGTATGAATTTAAAAAGGTCTCCCCTTGTTTGCTATGATCGATTGAAGTGTTTTTAATTTTTAAATGTATTTTTAAAAAATGTGTGTTCGATATTTTTTATATACTGATTTGTTTATATTCTGTTGTCAGCTGCCCAGAGTCCTCCGGGAGTTGGGCGGCATATAAATATGAACAAATAAATAAATAAATAATAAATAAGGACAGACCACAAGAATCTGGAGTTTCTGCAAACAGCAAGGAAACTTGTTAAGGTATGTGCAGAGTGACCCTTGAGTAACAAGGATATACTCATAGAAATGTATTGAAGTAGGAATGAATAACTATTCAGTCACACACAGATACATTAAAATGCATACAGGTTTACTTTAGGAAAATAGCACAGTCCAATAAACAGTCCAGGTCATACACGTTCAAATCAGTCAAATAGCTAGAAGTACAAAGTCTTCTTACCAGCTTGTCTTTGTCAGTTACAGTAACAAACATATCAATGTATCAATACAGCATACACATAACAGAGTATAGCAGAATATCACAGAGAGCATATCAGAGAGAGAATGTCAGAGAGAAGAATATCAGAGAGAGAATAAGCTATGATCTCTAGCTCCCTCTTATGGCAACCTACAACACAATCAACCAATCAGAAACAGCATACAGTTAAAGCTACATTAACACAGTTAAACCTACAGACATACATTGTTGGTTTATATATTGCCAACCCAACTGATTGGACAGAGTCCTAACATTCTCCCCTTTGGGTAGGCCAATATATAATACATTACATTTTCAAACTATAGTTCTCACAACATTTATGCTTAATAGCACCTTGAGCTTTTGTGAAACGATCTGCAATATTATGTTCAGTCCTGCAGTATTCTAACTGAATCAATCTATTTTTCACACACTGTCTAACAATCAAATATCTTAAATCAATATGTTTAGACCTTGTTTTAACAGCTAAATTAGTAGCCATACTAGTTGCAGATTGATTGTCTTCATACACAATAAAAGGATCATTTACAGTGATTCCAATATCATTTAACAATTGTTTATAATATATTAATTCTATACACATCAATGATAAACATGAGAATTCTGCTTCCATAGTGGATAAACTAATATGTTGTTGCATACTAGATTTCCATCCTATTATTACATTACCCAACATTACCACTACGAGTCATTGTATCAGTAGCAAAACTTGCATCAGCATATGCAGTTAACACTAGTTCAGTACTTGGTTCTAAATATAATGAATAATGGATTGTGTTTTTTAAATACCTAATTATTCACTTAGCTACTTGCCAATGCCTCTCATTTGGTTCAGCTTTATACCTAGCCAATTGGTTTACACTGTAAGATATATCAGGTCTAGTCCAATCACCCAGATATGATAGACTATTGATTAATGATTGGTATATTTCTTTATCAACCATAGGACTTTTAATATCACTATGTGAAAATTCCTTACTCATTGGTGTTTTTGCAGTTTTACAATGTTCCATGTTATATCATTTCAATAATTGGCTAATCTTCTTGGTTTGTGATATTTTAAACCCTTTATTTGTTTTTACTATATCTAGACCCACATAATTTCTAATCTCCCCTAAATTCTTAATCTTGAATTTCTCCTGTAATCTAGAAACAATATCATTTGCTTCTTGTTTAGTTTTTGTTATAATTGCGATGTCATTGGTAAATAATAGTAATAGAGAAATTAAACCATCTTTTTCTCTTCGAAACAAACAAGGATCAGCTAATCCAGCTTTAAAACCTATTAAAGCTAATTCCTTTACAATACACTTATTCCATTCATAACCTGATTGCTTTAAACGGTAAAGACTTTTCTTTAATTTCCAATAAGCAGCTTTTCCATCACCTTTTAAACCTAATGGTTTTTTCATATAGATGTTATGTTGTAAAGGTGCATGTAGATATGCAGTTTCAACATCTACATGGTTTATAATACATTTATTCTTAGCTGCCCAAACTAATGCTGCTCTCAATGTATTGGATTTCAAACTAGATGCAAACACTTCATCATAGTCCTTATCTGACTGAGCAAATCCCTGAGAAACTAATCTTGCTTTAATGAGTAACAGTCCCATCAACACCAGTCTTTATCTTATACACCCATTTGCAACCTATTACAAGCTCACCTGGTGGTAACATTCCATCCTCATACACCTCTAAATCCTTTAACGATTTTAATTCCCTATTCATAGCTTCCTGCCAAGCTATCTGATCCTTTGCAGGATACACCTTTATTTCATTAAGGTTAGAAGATTCTGTATTAACCTGACATACAATGCTTGCCTGAAATCTATCAGGTGGACGTCTCTCCCTAGTTGACCTCCTAGGCAACTCAGTACATGTTGTTGGCATGTCCTCTTCCTTTACCTCTTCCTTTACCTCCCCTATCGAATCCTTTTCTACATTCATAGAGGGTTCTTCTATTGATGATTCCTCCATTGATGATTCCTCCACTATATTATCATCAATACTACTATCATTAGGATTATCGGTAAACAATGGAGTATCAACAACAACACTATCCTGTACTTTATTATATTCCTGTTCAAGCTTTCTCCAGCCAACATGTTCCAGAAATATAGCACTTGCACTGCAATATACTGTAGTAGTACCTGGCTCCCAAAATCTAAATGATCTATGATTAGCTTCATAACCTACAAAATATAATTGTCTTGCTCTATGTTGTCCCTTTTGCCTTACTTGAGTGGGAATATGAACCCATGCTGGCGCTCCAAATGCATGTAAATAACTAAGATTTGGTTTCCTTTCATTCCAATGAGTAAATGGTAATTCACCAGTCGTTGAATTAACTACGTTATTAAGAACATGGTTAGCACACATTATTGCTTCACCCCAAAGTAAACCGAAATCATAGTCCTAACCATAGCCTGTAATGTCTGTCCTCTATGCTCAATATACACATTATGTTGTGTAAGGAGCAGAACACTTATGTTCAATTCCAGCTGTCTGTAACATGGCTTCAAATTTCCTATTGGTAAATTCAGTACCATTATCTGTTACTAAGCTAATAACTTTCTTTTTCTTTTTTCTTTCAACAAATTTTAGCTAGTTTGAAAAAATGCTGGTATGTTTCTGCTTTTGTTTTCATTAAATAACAGAAACCACATCTTGTATAATGGTCAATTATACTTAATATGTAACAGGCTGCACCTAAACTAGGTTTCTTAGGTCCAATAATATCAGCAAATACAACCTCTAATGGTTCACTGGTTTTGAATCCATTAACCCTATTTGCAGAAGTTACCTTGCTCTTTTCTTGATTACAAGCATTACAATTTAAATACTTTGTACAAGGTTTCAATTTAATGCCATTAGATAATTCAACAGGGGCCATTTGGGCCTGGAGCTGAGCCACCTGGGCTGTAAGTACTGCTACCTGCTGCTGAAGTTGAGTGTTCTCCTGACGAAGCTGGTCCATGTTCCCGGTGAGGGTGGTTGTGTGAGGCAGAAAACAAACTGTTCTGTCCCCACGGGTATGCCCCCCAAAATAAGATGCATGGGAAGGAATTGGGAACAATACTCTTTTACTTCCAATAAAGTCTTAGCAAGAGTTGAATCTTTGCAAAAGAATATCAGGTAATTAATGAGTTATTTACAAAGTCTTCTCAGTAGATGGCTAGAGTCCCATAAAGCAGTCAATTAGCATTATCTCAACTCACGTAGGTTTGGCGGAAATCCAAATCTCATTAGCACAGGAAAAAGTTCACTTTTTATAATTCGAGCTGTGGACACAAGAGCAAAATGCTGGAACCACAGAACGGGGTTGTTTTCTGCAACAAAGCCCCTCATGACAGACCCTTAAATACCCTCAGGGCGTGGTCAAGCCCTGCAGTACTACTCACGAGGAAGCCTCCTCCTGATTAGCCGCTCATGTCTCTTTGAGAACCTGCGTGCTCTGGCATCAAGAAGAGGCTCCTCCTCTTCTCCTGAGTCACTAATCTTAGGAGATGCATCAGGCTCTAATTGTTCGCCAGCCTCTGACCCCACGTCCTCTTCACTCTCCGTCTCTGGTGCCAGGAACACCGGTCTTCTGTACTACACCCTCACTACCTCCGAATCCTTGGGATCGTCTGCTAATTGCACTGGACCTGACCTGGCCACAACAGATGATAGATAGATAGATAGATAGATAGAGAGAGAGAGAGAGAGAGAGAGAGAGAGAGAGAGAGAGAGAGAGAGAGAGAGAGAGAGAGAGAGAGAGAGAGAGAGAGAGAGAGAGAGAGAGAGAGAGAGAGAGAGAGAGAGAGATAGATAGATGATAGATAGATAGATAGATAGATAGATAGATGTAGATGTTAGAGATAACTAGATATAGATGGATGACGGGGAGAGAAAGAGAGCGAGAGGGATAGGGAGATGGAAATTGACAGAAATAATTAGATTGGTGATAGATCTATCTATCTATCTATCTATCTATCTATCTATCTATCTATCTATCTATCTATCTATCTATCTATCTATCTATCTATCTATCTATCTATCTATCACCAATCTAATTATTTCTATTTCTTTCTTTCTTTCTTTCTTTCTTTCTTTCTTTCTTTCTTTCTTTCTTTCTTTCTTTCTTTCTTTCTTTCTTTCTTTCTTTCTCTGTCTGTCTGTCTGTCTGTCTGTCTGTCTGTCTGTCTGTCTATCTATCTATCTATCTATCTATCTATCTATCTATCTATCTATCTATCTATCTATCTGTTACCAATATAATTATTTGTCTATTTCTATCATCTCTCTGTCTCTGTCTGTCTGCCTGCCTGCCTGCCTGCCTGCCTGCCTGCCTGCCTGCCTGCCTGCCTGCCTGCCTGCCTGCCTGCCTGCCTGCCTGCCTGCCTATCTATCTATCTATCTATCTATCTATCTATCTATCTATCTATCTATCTATCTATCTATCTATCTATCTATCTATCTATCTATCTATCTAACATCTATCACCTGTATCTCTATCTCTCCATCCATCTGTCACCAATCTAATTATTTCTGTCTATTTCTCTCTCTCGCTCTCTCTCTCTTTATCTATCATCTATCTGTCACCAATCTAATTATTTCTATTTCTCTCTCCCTCTCCCTCCCTCTCTCTCTCTTTCTGTCTGTCCAATTCCTTATCTATTTATCTTGTACACGTGTTGACAAAATAAATAAATAAATAATAAATAAATAAAATCTATCATCTATCTATCTATCTATCTATCTATCTATCTATCTATCTATCTATCTATCTATCTATCTATCTATCTATCTATCTATCGACCTACCGTATCTATCTACCATCTATCTACCTGTTACCAATCGAATTATTTGTCTATTTCTATCTACAGTATCATCTGTCTGTCTGTCTGTCTGTCTGTCTGTCTGTCTGTCTGTCTGTCTAGCTAGCTAGCTAGCTAGCTAGCTAGCTATCATCTATCTGTTTTTCATATATCTGTATCATCTTTCTTTCTGTCCAATTGCCTATCTATCTATCTATCTACTCTATCTATCATCTATCTATCTATCTATCTATCTATCTATCTATCTATCTATCTATCTATCTATCTATCATCTATCTGTTTTTCATATATCTGTATCATCTTTCTTTCTGTCCAATTGCCTATCTATCTATCTATCTATCTATCTATCTATCTATCTATCTATCTATCTATCTATCTATCTCTATCTATCTATCTATCTATCTATCTATCTATCTATCTATCTATCTATCTATCTATCTATCTATCTATCTATCTATCTTCTATCATCTATCTACCTGTTTTATTTTTATTTTAAAAATAAAAAAGTTTATTCCCCCCCCCTTTAAAACAAACATCATTCATTAAACAGTGTGTCGTCTGAGTACAATTTTTGTCTGTGTCATAATTGTTATAGCTTACCACCAAATTCTTTATATACATCTATTCTTATTTTAACATTACAACTTAACATATCTCCTGTTATAACATTTCTCTTCCTAAATTATTTAATTTTATACTTTTTATCCATATTCATTTTCTAACCAATGATAAAATAACCCCCATACATTATAATAATCAGATTCTTCCTTTCCTTGAATTGCTAGTGTTGATCTACTCATTTCTGCACAATCTAATATTTTCTTGATCACATTTTAATCTTTAAGGATTTCTTCAGTTTTCCAATTTTGTGGAAATACAATTCTAGCCGCAGTTATTACATGAATAATCAAATATACATTTTCTTTACTATATTTCCCTGGTAGGATACCCAACAAGAACAATTCAGGTTTTAAGTCAATATGTTGCTGCATCATCTTCTCAAACCACATTCGAATTCTTGCCCAGTATTTTTTCGCTTCTATACATGTCCACCACATATGATAATACGACCCCGGCATTTGGTGGCATTTCCAACATTTGGTTGATTTGTCTTTAAACATTTTTGCCAATCTTTCAGGTGACATGTGCCATCTGTAAAACATTTTATACAAATTCTCTTTATATGCAGTCGCCATTGTTAATTTGTAATTTCGCTCCCATAGTTGCTGCCATTTATATTACTCTATGGAATGTCCAAATTTTTTTGCCCACGCTATCATTGTTTCTTTTACCTGTTCTTCTTCTAGTTTAACATGCAGCAAATAACTATACAATTTTTAAATCATTCGCACTTCTGTTCCTGTATCTCATCCAATTCTGTCATCTCCATGTAAAAACCATATAATTTAGCATCTTTTTCATATCTAGACTAGCTAAATACTTGTGCTTCACTACGAAACTATGTGATGGGGCTTGATAAATTGACACTTAAAGCTTGAAAATTAATGAGTAGTTAAAAAAGGGACTGTATTATTTCATTAGAGATGGTAAGCTAAATTTCTGTTACAGATGATGACATTATTTGCATAGCATAGACTTTAAATTTGTCCCTCAGATGAATTGCTCAGGACCTCCCTGTAAACAACATTCCTGGTTTTGCTCTCTGGCTGGAGGCTGTCAGGTGAACTGACTCTGGAGCATGCCACATAGAACTGGCCATGGGAGAAACAGGCAGCTTCCCTTACTTGTGTTTTCCTAATCCCATCTGTAAATGACTCCAGAGTTCAACCCTAAATTCAACAGCACGTATAACAGAATAACAGAGTTGGAAGGGACCTTGGAGGTCTTCTAGTCCAACCCCATGCTCAAGCAGAAAACCCTATACCAGTGATGGCGAACCTTTTTTGGTTTGCGTGCCAAAAGGGGGGGACATGGGGGGGCGCACGCGTGCCCACACCCATAATTTCATGTGCCCCCCGCCCATGTGCGTGTGATCCCCCCACTCCCGGCACAAGATGGCATGCCTGTTTTTTGCTCTCCCCAGGCTTCAGAGCCTTTCTTGGAGCCTGAGGAGGGTGAAAACGGCCTTCCCCACCCCCCCGGAGGCAGAAAATGGCCCGTTTGCCAACTTCCGGTTGGACTGGAAGGCCCGTTTTTTTGCTCTCCCCAGGCTTCAGAGCCTTTCTATGAGCCTGGGAAGGGCGAAAACGGCCTCCCCCCCCCCCGGTAGGCCCTCCGGAGGCCAGAAATGGCCCGTTTCAAGTTGGCCCATTTCCAGCCCAATTCAAGAACTCTAACAAATGATAAATAATAAATTCTGAACAGCTGTATTTGTACAATTTAAATTTATTTTGAGAATGAGAATAAGATCTTTTTCTACGTTTTTTGCCTCTTTCCCCTTTAACTGGTGTTATAGTAGAAGGAACAGATTCGTCTGAACTGAGGAGGAAAATAAGGGGGGGGGGAATCTGTCTCTGCCTACCAGCATCCATCGGTATTCATCTGGCTAGCGTCCTGTTAGTGTGTGAGAGAGTTGAGGGGTGTTTGGAAACTCAAACAGTATTTGCTGTGTGAGCAAGAAGGAGACAGGAAGGAGTCTGGGCGTGGCTTAGCTCAACTGTTCTGTAGTAAAGCTGCTTGCTGCTGTGAAAGCAAAAGCGAAACTGAAACTCCTCTGCTTGTGTTTTGCATTTGGATCAGACCGTCTCCTACCATAATAACCTCATATTTCTCAATACAATCCATTCTTTCATCCATGATAACACTGTTGCTTGATAATATAATTCCCAATTCGGTAACCCAAACCCTCCTCTGATTCTTGCATCTTGTAACATTTTTAAATTAATTCTCGCTTTTTTCCCTTGCCATATATATTTCAATATTATTTTGTTGAGTCTTTCAAAATATATTTTCTCTAACTTTATCGGGATTGTTTGGAATAAAAACAGCAATCTTTGTAAAATGTTCATCTTAATTGTTGCTATTCTTCCTATTAACGATAATTGCAAATTCTTCCATCTCTCCAAGTCTATCTCAATTTGTCTTATCAATTTGTAGTAATTATCTTCATCATTACACATCTTGCTGTTAATTGAATTCCTAAGTATCTTATATTTTTGGTAATCTGAATAGCTAACTTTTCTGTTAACTCCCTTTTCTGTTTCTCTGTAACCTTTTTCACTAATATTTTCGTTTTGTCTTTATTAATTTTCAACCCTGCCACTTCACCATATTCTTCTATTCGTTCTAATAGTTTTGGCCCTGTTTCTTGCGGATCTTCTAAAATAAAAACTAAATAATCTGCAAATGCCTGTAATTTATATTCTTCTTTTTCAATTTTCATACCTTTTATCTAATTATCCTGTCTTATGTTTCTATTTAGTACCTCCAACATCAATACAAATAGTAGTGGGGATAAAGGACATCCCTGTCTTGTGCCTTTCATAATATTAATGAGGACCCACATTGTTGGGGGCAATATAAGTATACATTGCTTAATGGTGTAAACCAGAGGTGGGTTCCTGCTGGTACGCTCTTACCTGTTGGTCGCCGCAGAGCCGAAGAAGCCAGTGGTGTTCGCGGCGCGGGGCTTCCCTCGCCCGCTTTCTCCTGCCCGCCTGGACGCCGCCATTTGCGTTCTTTTGCCCTCTGCGCAAGCAGAACGCTTTGCGCATGCGCAGAGGGCAAAAGAACGCAAATGGCGGCGTCTAGGTGGGCGGGGGGAAAGCGGGCGGGGGAAGCCCCGTGCCGCGAATGCCACCGGCTTCTTTGGTTCTGCGGCGACCAACAGGTAAGAGCGTACCGGCAGGAACCCACCTCTGGTGTAAACCACTTAGAGCAGTGGTTCCCAAAGGGGGCGGTACCGCCCCCCAGGGGGCGGTGGGAACCCTTAGGGGGGCGGTGAGAAGTAAGGGTGGAGACAGGGGGCGGTGAGAGGGTCCAGGGGGGCGGTAGGTGGTTCGCCGGTCCTGTCCCCGTGCCGCCACCCATATCCACCCAATCGCTCACTGCCGCTTTTCCCGCCACTCTTTTCCCGGCGGGGACTGGGCGGGCCGTGAGACGGGCATCTTACCGGACTTTTAACAGCTCCGTGTATCTGTCGTCTGGTCTCTTTGCACTGGTCTCCAACCTTGGCAACTTTAAGACTTGTGGACTTCAACTCCAGCAAAGCTGGCTGAGGAATTCTGGGAGTTGAAGTCCACAAGTCTTAAAGTTGCCAAGGTTGGAGACCCCTGGAAAGCTTGCAAAATACAGAAACTCTTCTCGCGAGGGTGAGCAATTAACAACTTGCAGAGAAGAGTTTCTGTATTTTGCAAGCTTTTTTCCCTAGAGACTAGCTGACAGAAACACGGAGCTGTTAAACCTGTAAGACACGGGATTGGGGGGGTGCGGGCAGGGGGGCGGGAGGCGGAGGAGGAGGAGGGAGATCTTGTGGGGAAATCGCAGCTGCCTCTTTTCCGCTCCTTCGGCCAAGAGGCACCGCGGCCGGAAAGTTGGTCCAGAAAGAGGGCAGTGATGGCGGGGGAGATCGGGAGCAGTTGCCTGCCAGAGTTTCTGCCGCCTTCGCCTGCCTCCCTTTCCTTTCCTTTCCTTTCCTTTCCTTTCCTTTCCTTTCCTTTCCTTTCCTTTCCTTTCCTTTCCTTTTTCCTTTCTACTTCCCTTCCCTTCCCTTCCTTTTTCTTCCTCCGTTCCTTCCCTTCCCTTCCCTTCCTTCCTTCTGTCTCTTTCCCTTTCCTTCCCCCTCCTTTTCCTTCCTACTTTCCTTCCTTCCCTTTCCTTCCCCCCTTTTTCCTTCCTACTTCCCTTCCCTTCCTTCCTCCTTCCCTTCCTTTTCCTTCCTCCCTCTCCTTTTCACCTTTAATTTCCCTCCCTCTTTCCTTCCTACTTTCTTTCTTTCCTCCCTCCCTCCTTTCCTCCCTCCCTCCCTTCCTTCCTCCTTCCATTTCCTTCCCTCTCATTCCTTCCTTTTCTTTCTCTTTCCTTTCCTTTCTTTTCCTTCCTTTCTTCCCTCCCTCCCTCTATTTTTCTCTCCCAAACAACCCCTAGTTAAATCCTCCCCTTGGCCATTGTGCGTACATGTGTGTCTCATCTTCTAAAAATCATAACTCCCTACCCCACCCCAAACACCCAATACCATCCCCTTCTCCATCCCACTGATGATCCCAGGTGCCCAGCCTCCTGCGCCCTCCCCTGCAACCTCTCCGCATGCCCGTCTCACGATGTGGCCTTCGGCCTCGCCTCCTCTGCCCACCTAACACACTGCTCTCGTTCGTCCCTGCGATGCCATCTTCCTCTGCCCCCTGATGGATAGCAATTTAGGCAGGCATGACACACCACCAGGTGAGGAGGGGGCTTTCTAGCTGTGCCTGCTGGGTACAGGAGTCCCCCCCTCCACCCGGCCTCTGTGCCAAGGAAGGCAATTCGGAAGGTGCCAGCGCTTCCCACGGGGGAGGGGGTGTATTTCCAGGAAGCCCCTTGAATGTGCCAGTGTGGGGGGAGGGGGAGAAGACCCTCCCCCATGTGCATCTGTCCCACCCACCCCCCTCCATTGACCACTTCTGCAGTTTTCTTTCCTTTCCAGGCTCTGTTTGGTCATCCAGTTGAGCCAGCCTTGGCGAGGAACCAAAATGGCTTGTGTGTTTGTTTGTTTGTTTTTGCAACCAAATACAAACCATGTTTGGGGGAACCGGTTTCAAAACCTCCCAGTTTCCCAAACCTGGACGTTTTCGGCCACGCACGCACACACACACACACTCACACACACCCAGTGGCTCAATGTGGGATAGATTTCCCACCCACCTCCAGCCCCTCTTTTCAAACATGCCCCTCTTCCTCGCAGACAGAAGCACATTTTAAATTGCCATAGGCAGAGCCCAGAGGAGGCAATGTAGTCCCGCGGTGTGTGCGATACACACACACACACACACACACACACACACACACACACACACACAAATATATATTTATATATATAGAGAGAGAGAGAGAAAATAAGGAAAGAAAAAGGAAGGAAGGAAGGAAGGAAGGAAGGAAGGAAGGAAGGAAGGAAGGAAGGAAGGAAGGAAAGGAAGAAAGAAAGAAAGAAAGAAAGAAAGAAAGAAAGAAAGAAAGGAAGAAAGAAAGAAAGAAAGAAAGAAAGAAAGAAAGAAAGAAAGAAAGAGAAAAAGAAAGGAAGAAAGAAAGAAAGAAAGAGAAAAAGAAAGAAAGAAAGAAAGAAAGAAAGAAAGAAAGAAAGAAAGAAAGAAAGAAAGAAAGAAAGAAAGAAAGAAAGAAAGAAAGATGACCACAATTGAGCATAACATTTTGGTTGCTAAGCAAGAGCGTTGTTAAGTGAGTTTCACCACATTTTACAAGTTGGCCATGCCCACCCGGTCACCTGACCACTAAGCCACGCCCACCTGAGGGGGTGGGGTGGGGGGCGGTGAGGATGAGTTTGTAGCACCAAGGGGGCGGTGGACTGAAAAAGTTTGGGAACCACTGACTTAGAGAGTGCTTGCACTTTGAGGCGGTAGATAAATCTCACTAATAAATAAATAAATAAATTAACCTTCTCTGTCATATCTCCATTTACCATCACCTTTGCTGATTGCTTATTATAAATTGTCTTAATCATATTTATAAATCTCTCCCCAAAATCCATAGTCTGTAGTTGAGTTATCATAAATTGCCAGTTCACGTTGTCAAACGCCTTATGCGCATGCAGAAAGATCAACGCCATTTGTTTTTCTGGGTGAGCTTCATAGTATTCCAAGGTGTTCAAAATTATTCTCATATTGTCTCTAATCTGCCTCTTAGGTAGAAAGCCATTTTGATCTGTATGTATAAATTCATTTAAAAGTCTCTTTAGTCTTTCAGCCATTATTGAAGCAAATATCTTATAATCCGCATTTAACAGAGAAATCGGTCTATAGTTTTTTATTTGTTGCAGGTCTGTCTCTTCTTTCGGTATGAGGGTAATATATGCCTCCAGCCATGAATTTGGTATCTTCGCTTCTACCATGAGTTCATTAAATACTTCCAGCATTGTATTGCCTATAACATCCTGAAATGTTTTATAAAACTCTGCTGGTAATCCATCTGGGCCTGGTGTTTTACCATTCTTTTGTCTTTTAATTGCCTCTGTCAGTTCCATCATCGTTATTCTTTCCTCTAATGCCTTTTTAAAACTTTCTGGTATTTTTGGTAGTTCAGCCTTTTCTAAATATTGCTTTATTTTTTCTCCTGAGATTGTCTCTTGTTTATAGAGTTTCTCATAATAGTCCTGAATTATTCCCCCCCCCCCTCATTTGGATAACTGCTGAGTGTTTGGAGGCCCTAATTTTAAGTGCCAAATCCTCTTTTTCTATTAAGTTCAGTTTGTTTTTTTAAATCCATTTGATTTCTTATTTTCTTATTTTGTGTATCTTTTTGTAATTCCATGTCTAGTTTTTTGTACTCTTCTAATTTTTTCTGATTTTGTCTTTTCTTTTTATTTCTTTTCCCCACACATGTCATTGCTAGTCCTCAAATATATGCTTTAGCTGTATCCCACACATTTTGTAGTGAGGTATCTTCTTTTTTGTTTTCTTTAAAGAAGAAAATCAACTCTTTTTCCATAAATTGTTGAAATTCCTTTTCATTTAATATTATTTGGTTTAATGTCCATCTTGCTTTCTTTTTTTGTCCCTTCCATGTTATTATTTATTTTATTTATTTATTTATTGGTCGCATTTGTTTGCCGCCCACTCCACAGAGACTCTGGGTGGCTCACAACAATAAAAATTTACATGCAACAATAAATATAAAAAGCATTAAAAACAATGATTATTAAAACTTTAAAAAACATTAAAAGCAACAATTTAAAAACCCATACAATAATTCATTCATGGGGCCAAGAGTGCTCGATGTTATATTAAAATCATTGGCCCCAGGCCTGTGAATAAAGCCAGGTTTTTAGTGCTTTTCTGAAAGCTGGCAGGGTGGGAATAATGCGGATCTTGGGGGGTAGTGTATTCCAGAGAGCCGGTGCTGCCACAGAGAAGGCCCTCGTTCGTGGGCCCGCCAGCCGACATTGTTTGGCTGACGGGACCACCAGCAGACCAACTCTGTGGGCTCTAATCGGTCTTAGGGAGGTATGTTGGAGAAGGCGGTCTCGGAGGTAAACTGGTCCTAAGCCATGTAGGGCTTTAAAGGTAATCACCAACACCTTGAATTGCGCTCGGAGACCTATGGGCAGCTAGTGCAGTTCGCGAAGGATGGGTGTCACATGGGTGTATCTAGGGACACCCATCACCACACGCGCTGCCGTATTCTGCACTAGCTGTAGTCTCCAAACATTCTTGAAGGGTAGCCCCATGTAGAGTGCGTTGCAATAGTCAAGATGTGAGGTAACAAGGGCGTGAGTGACGATAAGTAGTGCCTCCCGGTCCAAAAAAGGACGTAACTGGTGCACAAGATGAACTTGTGCAAAGGTCCCTCTGGCCACAGCTGTTAGATGTTGGTCCAATTTTAGCTGTGGATCCAGAAGGATCCCCAAGTTGCGAGCCCGTTCTGAGGGGATCAAATTTTCTCCCCCCAGAACCAAGGAGGGACAGATGTCAAAGTCCTTGGGAGGCAACATCCAGAGCCACTCGGTCTTGTCCAGGTTGAGTTTGAGCCTGTTCACCCCCATCCAGACCCTTACAGCGTCCAGACACCGGCACATCACATCGACTGCCTCACTGAATTGGCATGGGGTGGACATGTACAGCTGAGTATCATCAGCGTACTGTTGGAACCTCACACCATGCCTACGGATGATCTCACCCAACGGTTTCATGTAGATATTGAAAAGCATAGGGGAAAGAATCGACCCCTGAGGAACCCCACATACGAGGGGTCTCGGGGTCGACCTCTGTCCCCCAGCCAACACCGACTGCGACCAGTCAGAGAGACAGGAGGAGAACCACCACAGAACGGTGCCTCCCACTCCCATCTCCCCGAGCCGTCGCAGAAGGATACCATGGTCAATGGTATCGAAAGCCGCTGAGAGCCCATCTCAGGCTCGCCAGAGATCATCCATCAGCGTGACCAAGGCAGTTTCTGTGCTATGACTGGGCCTGAAACCCGACTGAAAAGGGTCAAGATACTCCGTTTCATCCAACAGCCGTTGGAGTTGCAGCGCCATCACTTTCTCCACCACCTTCCCCATGAAGGGGAGGTTGGAGACTGGTCGATAGTTTTTAAGGTCAGTTGGGTCCAGGGATGGCTTCTTAAGGAGGGGTCTCACCACCGCAACCTTTAAAGGCTGGGGGAAGAACCCCTCTCTTAAAGAAGCGTTGATTAACTCCTGGAACCAACTGTTGTGACTTGCCCACGTCCTGCGCAGATGATGGAGGACCCGGAGGGCGTGGAGCCGCTCATGTCGCAGCAGTACCACCCCATGTACCTGGCACCTGAGTCTGCCAGCGATGAAGACTCAGTGCCAGAGGAGGAAGACCAGCCAGGACCTTCTGCACCTGCTCAGCAAAGTGAGTCATCAGAGGAAGAGGAGCCTCTGCTGGATGCTAGGGCTCGTAGAGCAGCTAGCAGACAGGATTGGCTTAGCAAACGGAGGTCTCCTCGGAGGTAGCACTGAGGGCTAATTGGGCCACGCCCTCAGTGCCTATTTAAGTCCGGCGCAGTCAGAGATCCGTGCTGAAAACAACACCAGTGTTTCTCGAGCACCATCGGAGATTCTTGTAATCAGAGTTCTTGCATTTGGAAGCTAACATCATCTGTCTGGGACGCCAGCCAGCTCAAGTGAGTTTGAGATAAGGAAAGCTAATTGCCTCTGTATTTGAACTTAACCCACGAAGAGCCCAAGGACATTTGTGACTCTGTTCTTTGCATCTTTTCTGGACATTATACCTGTTGTGCCTTTACTAAGAAGCTTTATTAGTAAAGAGATACTTTTATTTGATTATTACAAATGGTTGTGTGTGTGTTTCTGGTCGGGTTGCAGTGCTGGGACACAACACCAACCTTGTGTCACCTCCCTACTTGCAGAAACAAGCCAGGAGGGGCACGGATCCGGCATACAAGTGGCGGAGCTCACCACTCCAATATCCTTGTCCACTTCCTCAGGGGTCACCAGGTCAAACTCTTCCCATAAAATGGGACCAATATCTGCCCCTGTCATCTTGGCTTGCTTCGCCCAACCGGAGTCCAGGTCTGTCCGAATCTGAGTGACTTTATCCGTCAGAAACTGAACAAATTCCTCAGCTCTACCTTGAAGGGGTTCCTCCGTCCCCTCCCTCTTGAGAAGGGACCAGGTCACCCTAAAAAGGGAGGCTGGGCGAGAGTCTGCGGATGCAATAAGAGCGGAAAACTAAGAAACATTTTGCCGCCCTTATCGCCACTAGATAAGTCCTAATAAAGACTCTTAGTAGTGTTCAATCGGATTTGGATTTACTGGCCCTCCATCGTCGCTCTAGGTGTCTCTTCTGGCGTTTCATCTCCTGGAGTTCCTCGGTAAACCAAGGTGCTCTCCGGGATCCACTGCTGCGGAGAGGCCGCAAAGGCGCAATTCTATCTAAAGCCCCAGATGCCGCCCTATGCCAGGCAGCCGCTATGGCTTTGGAAGAATTGTGTACCAAGGATTCAGGTAAATCCCCAAGCTCCCCCTGAAACCCTTCCGGGTCCATTAGGCGCCTGGGGCGGAACCACCTAATCGGTTCCGCCTCCCTGCGGTGATGGAGTGGGGTGGAAAAGTCCAACCTCAATAGGGAATGATCTGACCATGACAAGGGAGAGATGACTAAACCCCTTAGTTCCAGATCATTAATCCACTGCCCAGATAGAAATACTAAGTCGAGTGTGTGATCCCCCCTGTGAGTCGGACCTTGAATTACCTGGGACAGGTCCATGGTTGTCATGGAAGCCATGAACTCCCGCTCCGCATCAGAGGAATCGCCCAGCGATGGCAGATTAAAGTCCCCCAGCACCATGAGTCTGGGGAACTCCACTGCCAGGCCGGCTACTGCCTCCAGCAGAGCGGGCAGGGCCATTGACATGCAGCTGGGAGGCAGGTACGTGAGCAATAGGCCCACCTGAACCCCTAAGTCCAACTTCACAAGGAGGGCCTCACATCTGACAATCTCCGGGGCAGGGATCCTACAAGGTGACAGACCCTTCCAGATGATAACTGCCACTCCACCACCCCTTCCCTGGGGTCGTGGCTGATGCTGCACCTGAAACCCGTCTGGGCACATTTCCGAGAGGGGAACACCCCCCTCAGGACCCAGCCAGGTCTCAGTTATACATGCCAGGTTGGCTCCCTCCTCTAGGATAAGATCCCGATATTATCATTGGGATGAGCCGAGGTGGCGCAGTGGTTAAATGCAGCACTGCAGGCTACTGCTAGTTCAGCAGTTCAGCTGTTCAAATCTCACCTGCTCAAGGTTGACTCAGCCTTCCATCCTTCTGAGGTCGGTAAAATGAGGGCCCAGATTGTTGGGGGCAATATGCTGAACTCTGTAAACCGCTTAGAGAGAGCTGTAAAGCACTATGAAGCGGTATATAAGTCTAAGTGCTATTGCTATTGCTATTGCTATTATGGTCTGCCCATGTGCTTGCTTCAATATTTATGTCTTGTATATTAGTCAGTAAATCAATTGACATCCACATCATGTCTATTCTAGACCACATGTGTCTATTCGAGTAAAATGTGTACTGTTTTCCATCTGGGTATCTTCCTCGCCAAGCGTCTTAAATACCTAGTTCCTCCACCATTGTAAAAAAGTTTTTGGGAGTGTTTTTCTAGGCTTCTTATTTGTATTTGTAGTTTTATAGTCCAATTCTATATCTACAATTGCATTAAAATCACCTATGATACATATATTTTCATACTCAAATAATATTATTCTCCTGTGTAATTTACCATAAAAATCCTCTTGATTGTCATTTGGGGCATATATCGCCACTAAAAGTGTTTTTTTGTATTTCATCGTTATCTCGACCATTAAAATCCTCCTGTCAGGTTCCAGGAAGTTGCTGGAATAAAAAGGCTCGAACACACTTGTCCTGCACATGAAATCCTTTAATTCACCAACTCCTGGCACTCACCAACCATCATTACATGAATGAGAACCGTGTCAGCAGCAACTTCCCAGTGGTCCCTCCACCTATTTAGCATGTAGCACACCCCACCCCATGACTCCACCCTCTCCCGGCGTTCCGTGCCTCAAGCCATGATCGCTCAGCTTCTCGGCGCTTTACACATGTGCTCGACGACTCCCACTAGCCAGCTGGGCATCGTGAAGACAAACGGCGGCTTTTTGGCGTCTCCAGTCTTTGCGGGGGCAATCGTCGGCTTGTGATATTTCCCCAACAGCGTGAGGTTCCCTCCGCCCGAATGGCAGACCCAAAAGGTCGGGCTGACATGTTGCCCCTCTACCACAAAGATGTCTAAAAGAGAAAAGGTAGTGAGTAAGGACGTTCTGTTACGTGACCGGCCCCGGTTTACCAGGATGTTTACAGTGAAATTGGGCAATGAGCCTATCGGCTCTGATATGGGCGTATGGGTCCCATGACGCGTCCGCCAGTGGGTATCCTTTCCAGAGCACCAAGTATTGAATATAGCCCCGATGTAACCAGGAATCAATGATATCTTCAACTGCACAATGTGGCGGTCCTTTGTTGTTTATAGGGCCAGGTGGCGGACAGGTCGGCCACAAGGGAGATGTATGGATGGGGCGTATTAAACTAATATGAAAGACTGGGTGTGTCTTTCCTAATAACGGCGGGAGTTGAAACTGCACCATGACGGGGTTTATTACTTTAACAATAGGGAATGGTCCAATAAACTTTGGTGCTAATTTTTTACACGGTACCCTCAACTTTATGTATTTCGTGGAAAGATACACTTTCTGACCTACTGTAAAAGGGGGTTGGGGTCTTCGCTTATCAGTGTGTAGTTTATACTTCTGCATAGTCGTTGTTAATGCGTCCCGAACATTGATCCACACTTTTTCCATCCCGGACAGCCATTCCTGTACTCCCGCATTGTCGGATTGCGGGTGAGGACATTCAGGAATTGGGACGAATTCCCTCCCAGTAGCAATATGGAACGGGGTATATCCGGTGCTACTGTGAACAGCATTATTGTAGGCTACTTCTGGGAAAGTTAACAAGTCCGCCCAGTCATGCTGTTGATGTTTCACATAACACTGGATATACTGTTCCACCATTGCATTTGTTCTTTCAACAGCTCCATTAGTAGCAGGATGGAAGGCGGAACTTAGCCCTTGCGATGATCCAATGCTATGTAAAAACTGCCGCCAAAACCTGGCAGTAAACTGTACACCCCTGTCTGATATTATCCTTCTCGGAACTCCATGGATTCAATATATATGTTTTAAGAACAGGTCGACTAGTTTTCGGGCAGATGGTAAGCCAGGACATGCGATGAAGTGGGCCTGTTTGGAGAACAGGTCCACTACAGTCCAGATTACCATGTTGCCATGACTGCTAGGGAGATGCACAATAAAATCCATAGCTATTTCCTGCCATGGTATGCTAGGAGTGGCTACGGACTGTAACAGGCCAGGTGGTTTGCCTGGCTGTTTCTTCATTGTCAAAGATGTTGGGCAGCTACGAACATATGCTTCAATATCTTTTTTCAAATGGGGCCACCAGAACTGCCGATTAACAAGATGTAGGGTTTTTAGGAAACCAAAGTGACCAGCTGTTCGTACATTGTGACAGCGACTTAGAACTTTAGGCCGCAAAGCTTCCGGGACATATATTTTATTCCCCTTCCAGGTAAACCCCTCTCTGTGGCTAAGGTTAGTAGAATTAGCCTGGTACCACTGATCAGTTGTTAATGCGTCTTTCATATCCTTCACTAATCCATTTATTATTACTTTACTAGTGTCTTTTGGTGCTAAAGGTAACGACTCTTCAGGCAGATCCATGGGTGGTATAATTGCCTGAATTGTTTCATCTTGTTTGCTGGAGTACTGGGGCTTTCTTGTAAGAGCATCGGCTAGGAAGTTCCGTCCACCCGGGATATACTGGAGGCGGAAGTTAAATCGTCGGAAGTATAGAGCCCATCTAACTTGT
Source organism: Diadophis punctatus similis (assembly GCA_023053685.1). Lineage (NCBI taxonomy): Eukaryota > Metazoa > Chordata > Lepidosauria > Squamata > Dipsadidae > Diadophis > Diadophis punctatus. The sequence continues at coordinate 546,705 of JALIGW010000064.1, forward strand.
TTTGGTGACAATCTATGTGGGGCCTGAAGAGCCTCCAAATTTTTGTGGTCTGTCCAGACCTCGAAGGGTAACCCACTCCCTTCCAATAGATGTCGCCATGTCAGCAGAGCCCACCGAACTGCAAAGGCTTCCTTCTCCCAAATCGTCCATTTGCGTTCGGTGTCGTTCAACTTCCTGGAGGTGTATGTGCATGGTTGCAACATCCCCCGCTCATTTGTTTTCAACAGTACTGCAGCCACAGCCACGTCACTGGCATCGGCCTGCACGACAAATGGCTTAGCAGGGTCGGGATGCTTTAACACCGGCTCCTTTGCAAACAAGGCCTTCAACTGTTCAAAGGCATGCTGACATGACATCGTCCATTGCAAGGGGAAGCCTGGACGTGGTTTCCCAGGCAAGTGTTTAGTGCGCAGAAGGTCTGTCAAGGGTAACGCTACCCTGGCGAATGACAGGATAAATTGCCTATAAAAGTTCGCAAATCCTAAGAAGCTCTGCAGTTGTTTACGAGTCTTAGGAGCCTGCCAATCTATCACCGCCTTCACTTTCTCAGGGTCCATCTCAATCCCTTCTGGGGAAATGCGATAGCCTAAATAGTCTAGTTGTGTTTTATGGAATTCACACTTTGATGTTTTTACATAGAGCTTTTACTAAGAGTTTTCAGAGAACCTGGTAGACCAACGAGATGTGTTCCTCTAGGGTTTTAGTATATATTAATATATCGTCTAGATACACAAGCACCCCCTTATATAAATGATCTTGTAACACCTCATTTATAAGTTGCATAAATACAGCGGGTGCTCCCTGTAGCCCGAAGGGCATAACCTTGAACTGGTAACTCCCTAGAGGACAATTAAATGTGGTATTCCATTCATCACCAGGTTTGATCTGCACTCTGTAATACGCTTCTCTAAGGTCTAATTTTGTGAAGATCCTCCCTTCCGCCAAGCATGCTAACATGTCTTTCATTAAAGGGAGAGGATATAAATCAGGGGTCCTCAAACTTTTTAAACCGGGGGCCAATTCAGGGTCCCTCAGGCTGTTGGGGGGCCAGGCCAGCTGGGTGGGTGTGGCTAGGTGGTCACGTGACTAGGTGGGTGTGGCCAAATTAACAGTCCATTAAACAATGCACACAAATTAAACTTTCATTTGTTTTGCTCCTGGGGGTGTTTTATTTGCTTTTGTTTGCATGTTGCTCTTTTGGTTGACTTTTCCTTTTACTAGATCGTTTTTTCAGTTGTTTAGGAGTCTAGTGGTCCACTTCAGGAAACTCAGTTTTGCAGCAATTCTTCTCAGCCCCAAGGAGCTTGAGAAATCTATCTCTCTCTCTCTTTCTGTCTCTTTCTGTCTCTTTCTGTCTCTTTCTGTCTCTTTCTTTCTGTCTCTCTGTCTCTCTGTCTCTCTGTCTGTCTCTCTCTCTCTCTCTCTCTCTCTCTGTTTATCTATCTTCTAGAGGCGGGGGAGGTAAAAATGGGCCATTTTTTCCCATTTTCTGGCCTCCTGGGGCATCTGTGTGCCCCATTTTACACCTCCCACGCTTCCAGAAGCATTCTGCAGGCCAAAAATGGGCTGTTTTCACCAGTTTTTTGTCTGCCTGGGGCATCTGTGCACCCTGTTTTTCACCTCCCCCGCCTCCAGAACGTCTCTGCAGGCCAAAATTGTTGGCCTTACCTTTCAGTTCCAGCCCATGGGGCTCGCGAAGATAAGTTCTGCGCTCGGCCGAAGGGTAGGCGGGGCAATGTGGGCGGGACAGCCTCGTGGTCCTGCGCGGGCCGGATTAATGGCTTCGGCGGGCCGCATGTGGCCCCCGGGCCTTAGTTTGAGGACCCATGATATAAATGTTCAACACACACTGCGTTGATACCCCGAAAATCAACGCAGAGGCGTAACCCCCCATCCTTCTTTTCTCTAAACAATACTGGAGCGGCCACCTTTGACCTAGCCGGCTGTATAAACCCCCGTTTTAGGTTCTTTTCAATGTACTTGCACATTTCTGCCATTTCTTGCGGAGTCATTGAATACATCTGTGGTTTCGGTAGAACCGCTCCAGGTATGATCTCAATAGCACAGTCTGTTGCACGGTGAGGCGGTAGGGTATCGCATTCCCTCTCACTAAACACTTCCCTGAGATCATCATACACTGTGGGGAAGCCCTCACCTCTCTCCTCCACACTACCCCCACACCGTTCATGTGGGGGTGGATTAGGCCCAAGAGCCAAACATAAATGTCTACAACCCCCACCCCACCAAATGGTCGGGCCCCATTTATCCAGCCACACCAACCCGAGGACTATGGCTTCTGTTATGCGTGGAACTACGACAAACCGGATCTGTTCTTGGTGGGGTCTGATTTCTAAGACAAGTTGTTCGGTTATATGTGTTGCTGGCTGACCACCAAGCACAGAACCATCCATGTGCTCGAAGCGAATGGGAGTGGCTAACTTCCTAAGTCGTATGCCCAATCGAGAGGCCATATCAGAACTAATAAGACATCTAGTGCATCCAGAGTCCACCAAAGCCTGGCACTCCTACACTTTTGTGGCTGTCCTAATCTTCACCTGAATAAGGAAGGGACGTACAGGGTCGCTTACCATGGGGTCTTACACTGGCTCATCATCACTAGTGCTGGAATCCTCCGACTCCACAGGCGCTGTATCAGTAACAGTGGAGGGGCCCACCTGCTGTGACATGCGCAGGCTTTCGGTTGCCCGGCGACTGCTTCTCCTTGCTGTGGCACGGCTACTACCCCGCAGTACTGTAGTACTAGTGGTCGGCACTATAGGTTTTTGGCTATCGGGGCACTCCACCGTGCGATGTCCCGGCTTTCCACAGTGGAAACAAATCAGTGCTCCAGCGACTGGTGCAGTCCTGGTTGATGACATAACTGGTGTCCTCAGTGGTACGGTAGGTGGCATCCCAGGTGATCCCCTGCTCGGTCTTGGTGACAAGCCTCCCCTCTGCCTAGGGACCCAGTCCAGTCGAGACCAATCATCTCGGTGCAATTCAGCATCAATTTCCATCGCGGCTTGCATCCAAGCAATGAGACGTAGTGGCAATCCGCGGGTCACACACGCTTGTCTCAACTGCCGATCCAACCCTGTCTTGAATTGGTGGACTAGCAGTTTCTCCAGCCAGCTGCGTACCTTGCCCGCCAAGCGTCTAAACTGGCCTATATAGTCCACCACTGGCCTGCCCCTTTGTATGGACGACATTAGCTCCCCCTCTGCTTGCTGCACACTGGTGGTATCTTCAAACCTTTCCTGTAATGCTGCGAGGAAAAGGCCTATGTCCCCCAACTCCGCTGCGTGATTCCCGTATAGGTCAGCCACCCATTCGGCCGCCTCGCCCTCCAACACGGCTGCTACAGCCATCACCATAGCCCACTGGGAATTATATAGGTGACCGTATCTATCAATATGGTCGACCACCTGACCCATAAACAAAGCAACCCTATCTGGGTTGCCATCAAACATCATCTTCATTGCAGGGGGGTCCCAGTGGACCACCGGACCCTGCCCCTGTCCACCCAGACCTGACCCAAAATGCATGCCTTGCCCAGTATATCCTCCAGAGCGACTTTGTCCAGGTGGGGCCCTGTGACTAGGCCCGTTTGGTATGGGCCCGCCCAACCATGGACCCAAACCTGAAGTGCTAGGGCCCGGCTCTGATGTAACAAAACGAGGGGAAGGGGTCCCAGGGAGGTTTGCTCTGTACCTGGATATTCCCACCATAGGCTCAGAGGGCTGCCGCCACATGCCCGTTCCAGGAGCCTGGAAGCCAGTAGGTGCAAACATCTCCCTTATAACGTCCATTGTCTGGCTGCCTACCGCTGTTGAATAGCTCCACTCGTCTTCAGATATCCGTCACTCTCTCCACTGGGTGAAGTGGCTTTTAGTGGGTGTTAGCGCTGGAGGGGGGTTCCCATATGTAGGAGGACCCACGGAGGCCTGCCACCAATCTCCAGTATCCCCCTCTTGTCTGCACCTGTCCTGAGGAGCGTCAGCTCCAACATCCACATCCAAGCCCTTAGGCACCGGCTCCAATGTTAGTCTCTCCTTTGGCCTTACATCAGGGCCCACAGACAGCAAAGGTAGCACCTCTGGAGTAGGCTCAGACAGCACTACTGACTCCTCAGCCAGCTCCCCAGCTTCCAGGCATCCTTCAATCCCCTCTGCCATTACCTCGACCTCTTTGTTAGATATGGCTGCTGACAACCTGTCACGTTCCAGGAAGTTGTTGGAATAAAAAGGCTCGAACACACTCATCCTGCACATGAAATCCTTTAATTCACCAACTCCTGGCACTCACCAACCATCATTACATGAATGAGAACCTTGTCAGCAGCAACTTCCCAGTGCTCCCTCCACCTATTTAGCATGTAGCACACCCCACCCCGCAACTCCACCCTCTCCCAGCGTTCCGTACCTCAAGCCATGATCGCTCAGCTTCTCGGCGCTTTGCACATGCGCCCGACTCCCACTAGCCAGCTGGGCGTCGTGAATACAAACGGCGGCTTTTTGGCGTCTCCAGTCTTTGCGGGGGCGATCGTCAGCTTGTGATGTTTCCCCAACAGCATGAGGTTCCCTCCGTCTGAATGGCAGCCCCAAAAGCTGGGGCTGACACCTCCCTTCTTCTTCTTTTTTTTAAATTTTTTAATATTTTTTTCTCCAAACGTACACAAAAATCCATACATATACCATATTATCAAAACATCCATATTAATATATTTCTATCCAAAATATCCTGAACATATATCCTTAATTTGCTCCTTTTATATTTTTATCTCCAGTCTGCTTTCCTTCTATATTTCATACTACTCCCCTCCCTCTATCTCCCTCTCTTCCCTCTACCTTCTTCCTCCCTCTCTCCCCCCTTCCTTTCTACTTCCTCTTTCTCCCTCTTATCCTTCCCTGAGTACATCTAATCTTAATCCATTCTATGGTTAGCAGATGAGGAATTCAAAAACCCTAACTTCATTCCAACATCAGAGCTACTTCTTAAACTTGTATCTTTCCCTTTATCTATATTTATATATTTAATGTATTTTACCAGATACAGTATATATACTATTATTCTAATGCTGCCTCCTTCCTCCTATTTTTGTCGCCTGGGTCTACCACCTCTAATTCTCAACTTTCTTTCAAATTAATCACTATAGCTTAACTTCCAAGAATGTTATTATCTCTTGTACCTCTTAATTTTAGGCCTTATTCCTCCCTCTCCTCATTTAATATCTTTACTCATCATTTACTTTTTTTTAAATTCTATCATTTCTAGATGCCCTAAATTTCTAATTTCTTGTCCCCTTTTATATCTCCAGTGTAATCTTTGTCATTACTATTCCATCCATTGGTTAAACATTCTAAGTTCTCCATAATAAAAATCCAATTTATATATATATATAATCTTATAATCTTATGTAAAATCCTTTAAAAATATTAATTATACAGATCTATCATTCCAAACAACATCAATCATCATCTAAATCCTTTCAATATTAAATCAGGTTTGTGAGTTATACAAATTTTATACAAAACAAATCTTATAGAAAAAGGTAGTAATTTTTTCACATTATATATTCTTCCAACAATTTGTATTTGTATTTGTATTTGTATTTGTTTATTTGTCAAGCATATATGATTATAAGCAAAGTACAAACAGTAAAACATGATTGAATATATATGTAATATTACAAGCATGAATAAGATTAAAAGAGGTATGATTATATGGGTACATAGGACAGGAACGGTAGGCACGATTGTGCGCTTATGCACGCCCCTTACTGACCTCTTAGGAATGGGGTGAGGTCAATGGTAGATAATAAGAGGTTGAAGTTTTTGGGGTTTGGGGAAGAAACTACTGAGTCAGGTAAAGTGTTCCAGGCGTTGACAACTCTGTTGTTGAAGTCGAATTTTTTGCAATCAAGTCTGGAGCGGTTTACATTAAGTTTGTATCTATTGTGAGCTCGTGTATTATTGCGGTTGAAGCTGAAATAGTCGTTAACGGGTAGGACATTGAGGCGGATAATTTTGTGAGCTACACTTAGGTCAGATCGAAGGCGGCGGAGTTCTAAATTTTAAAGTCCCAAAATTTCAAGTCTGGTTTCATAAGGAATTCTGTTGTGAACAGAGGAATGTAATACTCTTCTTGTGAAGTATCGCTGGACATTCTCAATTGTGTTAATGTCTGATATGTGGTGTGGGTTCCAGACTGATGAGCTGTATTCAAGAATCGGTCTAGCAAATGTTTTGTATGCTCTGGTTAAGAGTACAATGTTACCAGAGAAGAAGCTGCGCAAGATTAGGTTAACCACTCTTAATGCCTTCTTTGCTATGTAGTTGCAGTGGGCTCTGGCACTTAGATTGTTAGAGATGAGCACTCCGAGGTCCTTTACTGAGTGAGGATCATCATCAAGGTCATGATCATCAAGTTTGTATTTAGTGTTTTGATTATTTTTGCCAATGTGTAAAACTGAGCATTTGTTGATAGAGATTGGTAGTTGCCACTTGTTTGACCATTCAGATATATAGTCAAGGTCTTTTTGAAGGGTTGTAGTATTATCTGTGGTGTTGAATAGTTTTACGTCATCTGCGAAGAGGACGCAGTTGCTTTGTATAATATCACAAATGTCATTTATGTAAAGAATGAAGAGAGTAGGTCCTAAAATGCTTCCTTGGGGAACACCGCTGTTAACAGGTACAGGGTTTGATAGAGATGATCCTATTTTAACCACTTGTTGTCTGTTTGACAGGAATGCAGTTATCCATTTGTGTAGGGGGCCAGAGATGCCATAAGATTTTAGTTTTAGGAGTAGTTTGTTGTGTACTACGGAGTCAAAGGCTTTACAAAAGTCTATGTAGATTGCGTCTATTGCTTTGCCCTGGTCGAGTTTTGTAGTCCATATGTTTTTACAATGTAGAAGTTGTAGGTTGCAGGATAACATTTTTCTGAAACCAAATTGTTTGTGAGAGAGTAGGTTGTTTGTCTCTAAGTGGAGGGTAATGGATTGGTTGATGATTGATTCCATGACTCTGCAGGTGGCGCAACATAAGGAGATTGGTCTATAATTTTCAACTAAGTTGGGGTCTCCCTTTTTGAAGACAGGGATAACCGTGGCTAGTGACCATAGGTTGGGTAGGGTGCTGGTTCTGAGAGATATGTCAAAAATAATGCTTAGAGGTTCTGATAGGACAGTGGAAAGTTTTTTTAAGAAGTAAGCACAAAGTCCAAGGTCCTATGGATAGGGATGGTTTTAGGTTGTGTAGAGCCTTTCTAACCTTGTCTTCTGTAAAGTCAGTTTGTATTAGATCATTGTCATTGTTTGTGGTTCGACTAGGGAATATAGGACATGAGTTGTTGCTATTTATAAAGACTGAGCCGAAGAATGTGTTGAAGAGGTTGGCTTTGTCGGAATCATCATTACAGTCTTTATTGTTGGGGCCTTTAAGGGGTGGGATAGTTCTCGTCACTTTGAGTTTGTTGTTTACGAACTTGTAGAATGCTCGGTTGGAATTTGTGCGCAGGAGGGTTTCCTCTTGATTGATATGATAATTTGTGCATTCAGTCTTTATTTGTTTGCATAAGTTTTTGTATCGGCTTTTATAGTTGGTTATGTGGCCCGTTTTGTTTTTACGCCAGAGATATTTTTTTTTGATTGGAGCTTCCTTATTGTTGTGGGTAGTTTGTTCTTCCTGTTTTTGGGAATGAATAGTGGTATGTATAGTTTCATGACTCTTTGGACTTGACGTAGGAAAATGTTGTAGTGGTCATCAGCAGTGTTGCAGTCCATGAATAGGGTTTGCCAATCAAGAGAAGAGAGGTCAGTGTTTATGAGATCAAAGTTTGCTTTTTTGAAATTGTAACTGGGGATCTTGTCATATTGTTGATTTTTGTAAGGGTGTATATTGAGATTGAAGTCAATCATACTGTGATCACTGTTGGAGAAGGGTTCTTTTGTTTGTAATCCATATATTGAGTTTGAACTGTTGCAGAAGATGAGATCAAGGCAGTTATTGAGTCTAGTGTTGTTGGATACTAGTTGATCCAGCCCCAGATTGGTTACAGCATTGTACAGGGTTGAGTGTATAGGTTCTGTGGAACATTCGTTGAGGGACCATTTGATAAGAGGTAGATTTAGGTCGCCAAGAAAGATGAGAGGGTGTGGGCTGGAGGCTACCCACGTAAGGAGTGAAGTTAACTTATTCGCATGTTCAATGTCATAGTCTGGGGCTCTGTAGCATAGTAGAAATCGTAATGTGGTGTTTAAAGATAGTTCACAGAAGATTGACCTACTGTAGTTTAATTTATAAATTATATCATCTTATCATCTTATATAGAGACCTTTAAAAATATTAATTATACAGATCTTATATCATTCCAACAACATCAATAATCATCTAAATCCTTTCAATGTTAAATCAGGTTTGTGTTTTATTCAAATTTTATACAAAACAAATCTTATAGAAAAAGGCTTATAAAAAGGGATAATAATTGTTCAGATTATATATTATCAATTCTAAATTCAATTTGATTCAATCCATCCTAAATCAATCTGAAGTATAAATTTTACCTATTAAAAAACTTTTTATCTAAATAATTATGCTAATTCATTATATACCAAACCTATACACAACTAATATTATCAACCCAATTTTTTTGCTTAATAAAAGAATATAGTTTACATGATACCTGGAAAAGAACTTTTAATAAATTGGAGAAATTAAAAATCTTGAATGGTGTCTTTTAATATCCCAACCAATTCCTCATAGTCACATGCCTCCATATTGTCAAATTCACAGTCCACAAGGTTCACAGATTTTTATTATTATTATTAATGCAATCCACTCCAGTCCAGTCCAATTCAAAGTCCTCTTATCTTCTTTCACCAAAACATTGTACCATCGGACAGAATAACTAGTTATTTAAGCTCTTTCAGACTCTAGGTATCTTCTTCAGTCAAGGTCAATCCAGCTGCTATAATTAACATGCTTCCACAGCCTATCTTTCAACCAACAAATGGCTCTGTCACCTCCCTTCTTCATCCTCGAAAATTTGTTTGAATTTTATTGTCTCTTTAATGTATAGTGCAACTCTTCTTCTACTTTGATGTGTAAGCGCAGTGTACAATTTCCCCATCTTTGAATGTTCCAAAAATATTTGTTGTTTTCTGATGTGAACTTCTTGTAAACAAATTATGTCCATTTTTAATTTATCCAATTTATTAAAAGTTCTTTTCCAGGTATCATGTAAACTATATTCTTTTATTAAGTCAAAAAATGTTTGTGGTAATATATTTTTCTTTGTTTTGATTTTTTTATGAGTTTTATGGTCCATTTCACTATCAATTATTGCATTAAAGTCCTCAATAATACAATGATACCTGGAGAGAGTTGCACCATACAAAAAATCAATATACCTTTTTTTCCAATTCACATAGATCATGGTCACGTATAGATATGGCCTGGATGACCCCAAATTTAAGAAACAATACTAGTACAATAGAAATTGAAGCTAATGAATGGGCGGACCATAATCCTATAACACTAATATGGAAAGGGGCAAAAAAACAAAATAGATGGATGATGGACCGACAATTACTAAATGATAAACAATTTAAAGAGATGTTAAACAAAGAATTAAATCAATTTTACATGGTTAACAAAAAAGAGGATACATCAACCCAGAATCTTTGGGATACAACCAAAGCATATATGAGGGGTCTAATAACGACATTCACAATAAGGAGAAGAAAAGAAAAGAAATATCAACAAGATAGATTGCAACAAGAACTTAAAGAAATTGAGGCAGCACTCCAGGAAGAGCCACAAAATAATAGAATAAAGGAAAAGAGAGAGGTGATTAGACATAAATTAAATTTATTAACACAAGAAGAGTTAGTTCAGAAAATCAAAAGGTGAAAACAAAGATATTTTGAACACGCGAACAAGACAGGACGCTGGCTAGCCTACAAATTGAAAAAAGGAAAGGAAAAAAGAGCAATATACAGTTTAGTGGATAAGGAAGGAAATATACAAAGTAATATTATCCAAAAAAAGGAAATAGTTCAGGAATACTTTACAAAACTATATCAACGGGATGAGGTAGAAGAAATAGAAGTTAAAAAATACATGCAGATAAAACCAATGAACATTATTACAGAAGAAGAGAGAGAAATGTTAAATAAACCAATTACTAGTATAGAATTAGGAACCATAGTGAAAAATCAGAAAAATAATAAAACATCTGGTCCGGATGGTATACCTGTAGAAATTTATAAAAATACATTAGAAGTAATAGAACAGACATTATTGGATGTATTTAACGAAGCATTGGAGGAAGCAAAAATTCCAATATCGTGGATAGAAATCAACATAACCCTTATCCCGAAAGAAGAAACAGATATCCAACATATACAGAATTATAGGCCAATTTCTTTATTAAATAGTGATTATAAAATATTTACGGCAATCTTAGCAGAAAGATTTAAAAGACTCTTAAATAAACATATACATGTAGATCAAAACGGGTTTTTACCTAACAGGCAAATCAGGAATAACTCAAGGATCATTGCAGATGTATTAGAATATTATGAAGGCCACCCTGATAAGCAACTTGCACTGATTTTCCTAGATGTCCAGAAGGCTTTTGACAACGTAAATTGGGATTTCATAAAATTACAATTGGATCAAATGGAATTTGGCTCCAAATTTATAAAAATAATAAATAAAATCTATGAAAATCAAGAAGCAAAAATAATAATAAACGGGGAACTTACCAACAAGGTTAAAATAAAAAAAGGGATAAGACAAGGATGCCCCCTCTCTCCACTTTTGTTTATTTTAACACTAGAAAATTTATTAATCAAGATAAGAGAAGATGTAAACATTAAAGTTTTAAAATTGAGGAACGAAGAATACAAATTGCAAGCCTTTGCTGACAATTTAGTCTTTATATTGGAAGAGCCCTTGGAATATGGAACAAATTTGATTAGAAAAATTGAAGAATACGGCAAAGTAGCAGGACTGAAAATAAATAAAAACAAAACTAAGATAAATATGACCAAGAACCAAGAATTAGAATTAGAATAAATAACAAATATGCAAATAGTCAAGAGAGTAAAATATTTAGGAATTTGGCTCACGGCGAAATATTCATCATTAAAGAAGATAATTATAACAAATTAATGATAACGATCAAAAAGGATCTCGAGGAATGGAGCAAATTACAAATTTTATTAATGGGACAAATTGCGGCTATTAAAATGAACATATTACCAAAATTTTTATTTTTATTTCAAGTAGCCCCAATAAATCTGGATAAAACATTCTTCCATAATTTGAATAAATTGGTCTCTAAATTTGTTTGGCAAGGAAAAAACCAAGAATTAGGCTAAAATTATTACAAGATCTTAAGGAGAGAGGGGGACTTGCCTTACCAAATTGGGAACTTTATCATCAGGCAGCAATAATGGTATGGTTAAAGGACTGGATACTTCTAGAAAATAAAAGATTACTAATACTTGAAGGACACGATTTAAGAGTGGGTTGGCATGCTATAATCTGGGATAGTAAATACAAAAACCATAGATACTTCCAAAATCATTTAATAAGGAAAGTTATCTTACAGACATGGATTAAAATGAAACACAAACACTATACCAAAATACCATTATGGCTATCAACTATAGAAATTATAAAAACTCCAACATTAATGAACTTAACTAAAATAATAAGATATAAAGATCTATTAATGGAAGAAGGAACGTTAAAATCCAGACAAGAACTGCAAAATCAGGACATATTAATTGATTGGTTTACATACATACAAGTTCAAAATAGATATCTTATAGACAAAAAACAATATCAATTTCAAATGGAACCCCAAGAACTGGTTAAAATTATATTACCAAATCAAAAATTAATTAGTAAATTTTACAAATTTTTATTATTATACGAATTGGAGGAGGAAACTGTAAAGGAAACTATGATCAAATGGGCACAAAATTTAGGGTACAATATTGAATTGGATAAATGGGAAAAATGTGGAAAAGAAATTCAAAATTAACAGTAGCCACGGCATTTAGAGAAAATCAGTGCAAGATGTTTTATAGGTGGCATTTAACACCCGTAAGATTGGCAAAAATGTCAAATAAAATCTCACCGCTCTGTTGGAAGTGTCATAATACACATGGTACATATTTCCATATGTGGTGGACATGTGAAAAAGCAAAGAAATTTTGGATCAAAATTAGAAAAATAATAGAGGAAATAATAAAAATTCGTATTGATTGGAAACCAGAACTTTATCTATTAGGAATTATTACATGTAACTACTCAAAAGAAATATATTATTTAATTGTACATATAGTAACAGCCGCCAGAATAACTTATGCAGCAAAATGGAAACAAAATGACACACCTAATGATGAAGAAATTATAAAGAAAATTCTCGAATGTGCGGAGATGGACAAAATGACTAAGGAGCTACAGGATAAAGAAGATTCTGAATATTATGTAACATGGAACAGACTGTACAAATGGTTAAAGAACAAGGAGAACAAAGTATAAGAGGTGTAAATATTAATATATTAACTAGGAACAGAAAGTAAATGTGTATATATAGAAGAGTAGAAAATATAAATACTCATATGTATTAGATAGATATATAAATAGTATTTATATTAACTTTGATTAACCGATCTTCAATTGTAATAATGATTGTAATATATGTTTGTATGTTGTGTATGTCTTTAAACGTAATAAAAAAGTTATTTTCCTTTTAATTGCCGAGTTCAATCCATTTATATTTATTGATATAGCTTTTATTTCTTCCTCCATGTTTTACTTATATGTAGCTTTTGTTACTCTAGTCGTTCTTGTCTCTCTTTGATCTCTGAGTTCCTTTGCTCTTGCTCCTTCTTTTATTGCTATTTCTTCTTGATCCTTTACTTCTCTTTTGATTGTTTATCTCTTTCTTCCATACGCTCTTCCTGCCGCCTAGTCTCTCTCCCCTCTCTCAACCTCTCCTCCTCTTGTGTTCCTAAATATTGGTCGTGAAATTGTTCTGATTTGTCTAATGAGACTAATCTGTGCCTTTGTTCCTGCCAATTAACCAATATTCCCTCCGGTACCAGCCATCTAAAGTTCACTCCTTTCTTAATTAAACATTTTGTCAAGAACTGATACTCTCTTCTCAAGTCTCTAACTCTTCTTGGTACTTGTTTCAACACAACTATCTCTCTACCTTTATACTTCATTGGATTGTTTCTTGCTCTCTGCAGAATCTCTGTTCTTATAGCTTTCTTGGTGAATCTAACGTGCACCTCTCTAGGTAGATTGTTTCTCATCGCATATCCCGTGTGCACTCTAAATATCTCGTCGATCTCATTTAACACCTTTTTCTTAGTATTCTCCATTGCTTCCAACAACTCTGCCATTATCTCAGCTAGGTTTTCCCCTTTCTCTTCTTCCATATTTTGAAATCTTAGATAATAATCTGCACGATCCATTTCCAGAGAAATAATTGTATCTTCCTGGTTATTGTCTACTGCTGTAAGTCTATAATCCAGCTCCCCCACTTTCTTTTCTGTTGATTCAGCTTTTTCTTCCACTTTTTGTATTCTTTGTTCATTTTTCTCCAAAATCCCTTTGAAGTCTTTTAACTCCTCTTCTACTTTCTCCATTCTTCCATCTAATTTGCCTATCCTTTCCTTCAAATCTTCATGTAGAGCCTGTTATATATGCCGCCCTGAGTCCTACGGGCGGCATATAAAAATGACCAAATAAATAAATAAATAAATAAATCATATTTTTTAAATCAAGTTTCTCTTGGTGTGCCATGGTATCTAATGTTCTCTGACTCGCAGGACTAGAAGTTGTCGAAAAAGACGCTGTAGACAATTGTGTTGTTGTTTTCTTCATCTCGAGGTGTAGTATTTATAATCCACCAAATTTAGGTTATTATGATGCCAGGTCAATTTGAAATCCAAATATAAATCCACCACAAGGGGAGGATAGCGGGGGGGGGGGGAGAGGAAAAAATAGCTCCAATAAAAAAACCAGAAAAGAAGAAAAAAGAGTGGGGGAAATACACCTTTATAATCCAAATCCCACTCTCGTGCTAGCTTCTTTTCTTCAGGTTCTTCTTACCTTAATCCAGATTGCCTCAAAAGAATAAAAAAGAGGACAATTTTTTAAAAAAAAACGTAAAATTTATAATCCAACTCAACCCACCAGGCCCCAAATTACAATTTTTTTATTTGAAATCCAAAAAACAAAAAGAGTCACGGTATTACCAACCACTAACAAAAAACGAAAATCAAAATCTTATATACAAATATACAAAAGACAAGCATAGGGAAAGAATATCTATAATCTTTCCTGGTATTTTTCTTACAAGTTCCAAGAACTGCACTGTTCCAGTAAATAACAAAAAAAGTTCCCAGTGTATCACTATAAAGCAAAACAATTTCTTATCTATCCAGTTCACACATTGCCAAGGTCATTTCTCTTCCTTGTTCTTATGACCAAATTGCACTGGTGCCTCTCAATGGCACAATAATTCAGTTCAGAAAAAAAGTTTTATTAAAAAAAAAAATTAATCACTTTAATTTTAATTCTTCATTTCTACTTTGAGAAATAAGAGATCTAAGCTTATTCAGTCTGGCTTTTTGATTTTTATTCTCCAAAACAGTCTTACTAAGCCAAATTAATTTTTCCCTTCTTTTATTCTTTGGCTCCTCCCACCTTCTTCGCCACTGTTCAATGGTGGAAGGGCAAAAAAAAAGCCCAATTCCACCTCCTCTGTTTTAACCGTACTCTCCTCTCTTTACTATTCCAAGGTTATAAAAAGAAACTTGTATATTTAAGAAGAAAAGAAGATATCTCACCCAGACTGACCACACTTCTCTGTCACCTACACGCTCCTGTTGTGACCGCCCCAGCTTCTTAGCGGCTCGAAATAGCCACTTCCTCAGCCGTCAGTTTGAGAAGCTTCTTCCAAGACGACCAGGGAATTTGTGGGTTCCCTGAGCACGTCGGATTGCGCTTCTCTTGCTCACCGTCCCTACAGGACAGCTTCAGTCTAAAAAGACCCCCTGATGGCTGAGGTATCGACGATCCTTCGGGAGCCCCCAAAGGAAGTGTCGCCTCGCCGCGACGCTGGCCACACCCCTCTATTTCTGTCTATTTCTATCTATCATCTGTCTGTCTGTCTATCATCTATCTATCTATCTATCTATCTATCTATCTATCTATCTATCTATCTATCTATCTATCTATCTATCATCCATCCATCCATCCATCTATCTATCTTCTATCTGTCACCAATCTAATTATTTTTGTCTATTTCTCTCTCCCTTTCCTTCTCCCTCTCCCTCTCTCTCTCCCCCGTCATCCATCTCTCTATATCTAGTTATCTCTATCATCTACCTCTATCAATCTATCAATCTATCAATCTATCTATCATCTATCTGTTTTTCCTATATCTGTATCATCTTTCTGTCTGTCCAATTGTCTGTCTGTCTGTCTGTCTGTCTGTCTGTCTATCTATCTCTCTCTCTCTCTCTCTCTCTCTCTCTCTCTCTCTCTCTCTCTCTCTCTCTCTCTCTCTATCTATCTATCTAGCTAGCTAGCTAGCTAGCTAGCTAGCTAGCTAGCTAGCTAGCTAGCTATCTGTCACCAATCTAATTATTTCTGTCTATTTCTCTCTCCCTCCCCCCCCCCTCTCTCTTTTTCTGTCTGTCCAATTGCTTAACTATCTATCTACTAGCTGGATACCCGTGCTTCGCTACGAAACTATTTGATGGGGCATGATAAATTGACACTTAAAGCTTGAAAATTAATGGAGAAAATTAATTTTGGGTAACCCAGAATTTCAGCCCCCTGGAGACCCGGTACAAGTCTGTACCGGGTCAGAACCGCCCTGGAGGGGCGGGGATAAAGAGGAGCACTGTCGGTGGACTGGGGCTGTGTGCAAATCCCCAAGGGAACCAATTTTAGCTCCTCGGCCAGCGGCTGCGAAAGACAACCAAGTTGTCATCATAGCCTCGGCGGCCACAAACAGACTTAGAGAACTGAAGAGATCGGGAGTCATCTGGGCAACAAGATCGAAGTGTGTGCTGGAGAGAGAGGGAGAAGTACAGAAGCTGGTGAGTGTTTGGCCGGTTTGAAGATCAAAAAGAAGAAAACTAAAAACTTAAACAGGGTTAAAAACTGGAAATTGAGAAAGCGGCTATCTAGCAAGTAGAAAATCATAGAGAAACTAAGCTATAAGGAACTGCAACTAAAGCCCAATTCAGAGAATTTTGAATTTTGAACTGTGATAACAGAACTGGTGGAGATTTAAGTGACTGGAATAATACGTTTGGAAGAAAATAAAGTTAAACTGATTTAAAATATAGAAGAATACTGCTGAAGAAAGGCTGATTTGGGGGATTGGAAACAGAGAACGCCATCTGCTGGCTGGAGGAATTACTACAACAGTGGAATATTTTCATGGATATTTTGACAGCTGTTGACCTTGAATAGAAAAAACTATGAGTAATTTGTTATTGTACTAAAAGACATTGTTTGGATTTGTTTGGATTGAAATGAACTTGGAACGAACTTTAATATTTAAAGATCAGAAGGATTTGGAGTTTAAATGAGAAATATGGAAATGTAAGCATTGGAATTGACATTATCGCATTTAAAAGAAGATAATTTAAAAAGGCTGTGGAAACAGACATTTGTTAACAGCTGGATGGTTTGTAAAGATTTGTGAATTGCGATTTTGATGATGGAGACAGGTGATTATGAAGAGTTGGTGGCACTGTTGAATGACTTGTGTGAAGATTTAAAAAGATGCTTTTTGGAATTTGGAACTGGAAAAGAAAAGGGAAAAGAATTAGATGATAATAAAGATTTTGAAAATATGATGGAAAGAAAGGAAAATGGAAAGAATGAAGAACAAGAAGAAAATCAGATTGATGAACACACCAGGACATACAGCGACAAAAGAAAAAAGGACGACTTCCGGTGGTGATGCGGGGCGAAGTAGCTGCAGGAGGACGATACTCGTCCCTGAGGCTACTTTCTTCCTTTGTTTCCAGATACCTTTCGAGGCACAGTTTGTTCGGAGGACAACGTGGATTAAAGAGGGACTTACCGAGCAACTACGGGCGATGGCGTTCGCCCGCGGGGGCGAAGGATACCCTCTCTATCAGAGACGAAGGTGTTCGCCTCTGCTCTTCGAAGCATGGTGGACCCGAAGCCACGGCGCGCCACATAGAGAGAAACAAGCAAGCAAGGACAACGGGCCATACCCGAAACTTTAAATCTAAACTCACAGATCGCTGATATCGGGGGGAAAAAGAGAACGGATCTAGGGCGAAGAATACTAAGGAGCTCAACGAAGGATTAGTGGCGAAGATAAGGAGGAGCGGAGAACCGAGGGCGGAAATCTGAAAGACAAGTAAGAAAGTGCCACTCGTTAGCCCTAAGGCCGATTCGGAATAGTACCTTTTTTTCCAATTGGAATATTGCTTATTGAAAACTAAAGGATTAAAGAACGGCAAATTATTGCAGAGCATCAGAAACTGAGCACAGAAGATCAGATTGAACATTGGAAGAACAATAACGTGAAGTACTCAGCGGATGACTCTGCAATCCTGGTAAAGAGAAACTCCATTTTGGAACACGAGAAATAGAGTAAGATCCTTCCCAGGAGAATACTATAAAAAGATAGGTAATGTGATAGAAAATATTTTATTAGAGCTATACAATGATACTCTTACAGGAGCCAGAATACCAAATACCTGGAAAGAAACATACATAACCATGATTATGAAAGAAGGTGCCGAGAAAAATCAAATTCAAAATTATAGGCCAATTTCATTCTTGAACGCAGATTACAAAATTTTTATGACAATTATGGCTGAAAGAACAAAAAAAATATTAAATAAAATTATTAATGTGGATCAAAATGGGTTTTTACCAATGAGACAGATAAAAAATAATACAAGATTTGTTTTAAATATTTTAGAATACTATGAAGCGCATCCAGAAAGGCAGGCTGCCCTTGTCTTCCTGGATGCGCAAAAAGCGTTCGACAATGTAAATTGGCAATACATGAAAGGGTTAATTCAAAAAATGAAATTTGGCGACAAATTTGAGAAAATTATGGAAACAATATATACTTCCCAGTCAGCCAAGATCCTAATAAACGGTGAAATGACAAAATCATTTTCAATATCTAAAGGAGTCCGTCAGGGATGTCCGATGTCACCTCTGCTCTTCATATTGACACTAGAAACATTATTAAATAAAATACAAAATAATCATGAAATTAGGGGAACAAGAGTTTAAAAAGAGGTATATATATTACAGGCATTTGCCGATGACTTAGTGTTCTTCCTTGAGGAACCTAAGGAATCAGGCCAGAAATTAATCGAAGAAATAGAAAATTATGGAGAATCGGCAGGATTGAAAATTAACAAGCAAAAAACTAAACTCTTAACAAAAAATACGACAAAAACGCAGAATGAGGAATTGGAAACAATCTTAGGCTTACAAATTACAAAGAAAATTAAATATTTAGGCATAATATTAACAAATAAATGCTCATCTATCAAAAAGGACAATTATGATGAGTTAGTAAATCAAATGAAATCAGATTTGGAGAAATGGAAAAAATTACAACTCTCATTATTAGGACGCATTGCAGCAATTAAGATGAGCATTTTACCTAAATTTTTATATCTATTCCAAACGATCCCTATAAAATTAGAAACAATTTTTTTTACCGAAATGAACAAAATTATGACTAAATTTATTTGGCTAAACAAAAAACCAAGAATTAAATTGAAAAATTTACAGGATGACAAGAGCAGAGGCGGACTTGGAGTTCCTGAATGGAAATTATACTACAAAGCAGCATCCCTGATTTGGAGTAAAGATTGGATCAATTTATCAGATAAGAGATTATTAACACTAGAAGGCCATGACCTTCATATGGGATGGCACGCATATATTTGGAAAGATGGACTCAAACCACAACCAAACTTTAATCAACATCTAATTAGAAAATCCCTCATAAAAACTTGGTATGAAATCAAAAAGAAAAATTATATAAAGATCCCTAGATGGCTCTCAACTATGGAAGCCATGAGCTACCCAAATTTAACAGATACTACCAAAATAGTTAAATATAATGATATACTGGATTCATTAGGACATTTGAAAAGTAGGGAACAATTGGCTGAACAAAATATTAAAATCGATTGGTGGCATTATTTACAAATAAAATCAAGATACAAAAGGATATGGACGAAATGGGTATAGACACAGCCCTACAAAAATTAGATAAAATTCTGACGGGCCCGGAGGAAAAAATGATATCGAAACTATATAAACATTTGTTAGAATCAGAAAATATGGAAGAAATTGTGAAAGAGTCAATGATAGCCTGGGCCAAAAATGTCGGACACAGTATTCATTTGGCTGACTGGGAGAGAACTTGGAAAGTAAATTGTAAGATAACAAAATCAGTAACATACAAGGAGAATTATTATAAAATGTTTTACAGATGGTACCTAGCTCCATCACGATTGGCCAAAATATATCCAAATGCTAATTCAACCTGTTGGAAATGCAACAAAGAGTTAGGCACCTTCTTTCATATGTGGTGGACATGTTCAAAAGCGAAATACTTTTGGAAAAAAGTCCACAAATGGTTACAGGAAATCATGGAAAGAAATGTGGAATTCACACCGGAATTTTTTCTGTTGGGAATAATGAATAAACAGTATCCCAGAAACCTTCAGTATCTAGCTTTGCATATTATAACGGCTGCGAGAATAGCCTATGCACAGTGCTGGAAAAAGAACCACATACCATCGGATAACCTATTACTGGATAAAATATACAGATGTGCTGAAATGGACAAACTCACTATTGAACTTAAAGGACAAAATAACTCAGAATACTACAAGATTTGGACTAAATGGTACAACTGGACTAAGACGACGAAAATAAAAGAAAAAGAAGAAAAAGACTGTGACAAAGAATGAAGATATGTAAATATAATAAATACTGTACAATATTTAGTATTAATAATGTATAAATAACGGGTATGGACTTATGTCAAAATATGGTGATGTGTGAAAATAAATAAAATAATAATGAAATAAAAGAAAAGAAAAGAAAAAAGGACATTGAAAATGGACAGACTGATGATTATGTTAGAATGTATGATAATTACACTGGGATTTACAGTGACGAAAGGAGAGTAGGGGGAGAATATTTGTATTGGATGAAACAACTTAAAAAAGAAGGGGGAAACAAGGAAAAAAGATTAAGAAGAATTGAAGGTAGACCTACACAAATAATAAACTTAAAGGGGAGAAAAGGTGTTTGGAGGAAAAGAAGTTGGGGTTACAAATGTAAAAGGAAGAAAAAAAAGAAGTTAAGAAAAGGGGGGTGGAAATCAAAAGAAAATGGATGATTGATGATGGGGAGAAACAGAATTTTTTCTATTTTAGTTTTATTATATTATATATGATTGTGATAATTATTACTAATAGTGAATAAGTCTTGTCTAAATATTTAATATAATCATTTATATGAACAGGTTTTTTTTTCTGTGAATTTATTTTACTATAGATTGGTATAAGATTGATTGTATTAAATCAAATTTAAAATTGATGGAATTAAATATTTGTACCGCCAGAGGGAAAGATAAAATATAAGAATGAAAGAAAATAGGTCAATTTTTGGAAACATAGAATTTGAATAATAATACTTATTTTTTTGTATAGGATAAGATTTGTATAATTTAAGTAATACAGAAAGATTATTAATATGAGAAGTTGAAATGAATAATTAATATGATTATAAGATTTTAATATGAATTATATAATTGAAATGTTGATTTTTAGGGGGCATTTAGATATGATAAAAATAGGGGACAAAGAAAAACGAATGATGAGTAAAGAGATTAAGGAAGGGGAAGAATCAATACGTCTTAAAATTAAGAAGCAGGAGAGATAATAACTATCTTGAGAAGTTAAGCTGTAGTGGTTAATCCGGAGTGATAATTTGAAATTAATTGGTGGTGAACCCAGAAGACAAAATTAGATTTTTTCTTGGAGGTAGCATTATTTTAGCAACATATACCTAGATTAGAGAACTATATATATAGAAATGATACTTTTGAATGCTTGAAAAAAATGTATAACTATGTATATTATTGATATATTTTAAGGTATGTGTGCATTGATATACAAATGGAGTTGTGGAGAAAAAATAAAAAACTTTTTGCAAAAAAAAAAGAAAATCAATGAGTAGTTAAAAAAGTGACTGTAGTATTTTGTTAGAGATGGTAAACTAAGTTTCTGTTACAGATGAAGACATTATTGTAAGTGTAACAACAATGAAATAGATGGGTTTAAGACCTTTAATCCCAGCAGCAACCATGGCTGTTTTGTCTATGTAGCCAGGCTAATAAGTTGCATAGCATAGACTTTTAATTCGTCCCTCAGATGAATTGCTGAGGACCTCCCTGTAAACAACATTCCTGATTTTGCTGTCTGGCTGGAGGATGACCAGGCTGTCAGTTGAACTGACTCTGGAGCATGCCACATAGAACTGGCCATGGGAGAAACAGTCACTCGTGAGATGCACACCGGCTACTTTCAAAGTCTGTCCCTGTGCCTTATTGATGGTGATGGCGTAGCAAACCTTAACGGGAAATTGTAGACATTTGAACTCAAAGTGGTAGTCTGATGGGATCAGAGGAATTCGGGGTATGAAAACGGTTTCTCCCTGATTGACGCCTGTGAAAATCGTGGCTTCGATTATGTGTTTGTACAGAGTCTTCACCTGAAGCCTGGTGCCATTGCACAGTTTCGGAGGGCTTAGATTGCATAACAGCATGATTGGAGCGCCAACCTTGAGGTAGAGGACATGAGGTGGTAATCCTGGTGGGTTGAGAGTGTGCAAGAACTCCACAGGGTAATGTATAGCATCCCCGATCTCCATTACTGAGTCCACAGATTCATACTTCATATGCTCAGTGGACAATTTTTGCAGCAGAAAGTTGTTGATGCTGTTGGCTGAGTAATTTGTTGGAGTGAGAATAGCTCTTTCCCTCAGCCATGAACCGCAATCCACTCCAGCCTGATGAATGTTGGGGTAGATTTGGGCTTCCAAATTGGGAGCTATACTATTATGCTGCAGTATTGACATGGATGAGAAAATGGATTTTGTTAAGAAACAGAAGACTTTTGGCCTTGGAGGGACATGATTTACAGATAGGATGGCACACATTTATGTGGTATGGGAGAAATAAAATACATAGCTATTTCCAGAGACATTGTATGAGGAACTCTTTGTATGTAGTGTGGGAAAAGATAAAAGAGAAACACTATCTGAAAATACCATATTGGTTATCAATAATGGAAGCACTAAATCACCCCAATAGACTTAACTGGGGAAATATTGCACGATATAAAGATATTCTAACAGATAAGGGGGAATTGAAATCTACTCAAGAATTGGAGAAACAAGGGATAAAGATGGATTGGTATATGAGAATGCAAATGCAGTCAAGATATGATAAGGATACTAAAACAGATGGTATTAATTTAGAAATGACAGAACTAGATGAAATACTCACAGGAACTGATGAAAGACTAATTAAAAAACTGTATAATTATTTACTATATATTGATTTAGAGCAAGAACAAGTGAAGGAAACGATGATTAAATGGGCAAGGAATTTTGGACACACTATAGAATTGGATAAATGGCAACAGCTCTGGGAAAGAAACTATAAACTGACAATGGCAACAGCATATAAAGAAAATATGTATAAAATGTTTTATAGATGGCACATGTCACCGGAAAGAATAGCTAAAATGTTTAAAGATAAATCTATGAAATGTTGGAAATGTCATCAAATACCCAGTTTTTTATCATATGTGGTGGACATGTGTTGAAGCCAAAGTGTATTGGAGTTCAATTCAAATATGGATAGAAAAAATATTGAAACAACGTATAGAGCTGAAACCAGAAATATTCCTGTTGGGTATATTACCAGAGAAATTTAATAAAGAAAATACATATTTAATTATTCATATAATTACTGCAGCTAGAATTGCATTTGCGCAAAAGTGGAAAACAACAAAAGCCCCTTCTGAAGGGGAGGTAATCAAAAAAATATTGGATTGTGCGGAAATGAATAGATTGACAATGAAAATTAAAGATAAGGAAGACTCTGAATATTATAACATATGGGGGAGATTTTATGATTGGATAGAAAATGAATATGTATAGAGGATAAGTAACACCGATTAAAGTGGAAGAAAATAGAAAATTAAAGGTGGTTGACCCAGATGACAAAATTAGGTAGTCAAGGAGGCAGCATTAAGATAGTAGTAGATATACCTAGGAAAATATATGATATATGTATAAATAGGGATATTGAAAAAATATAAGTATAAGAGTTGCACCGATAATTAAATGCAGTTAGGGATATGAGTTACCTGTCTGTTAACCATAAGATGAAATATGATTAGATTCACTCAGGGAAGGGTTAAGAAGGAGAAAGAGGAAGGGGAGAAGGAAGGGGAGAAGGGGAGAGGAGGGAAGTAGGAAAGTGGGAGAGAAGGAGAAAGAAGGTAGCGGGAAGAGAGGGAGTTAGAGGGAGGGGAGTGATACGAAACATGGGGGGGGAACAGACGGGCAATAAAAATATAAAAGAAAGGTGCAAAATTAGGATGTTTGTTTATGGTTTATTGAATAGAAATGTATAACTATGTATATTTTGTTATGATTTATGGTATATATATGGATGTATATGAGGAGAAAAAAGAAGAAGTCCACATTAAAAAAAGAGATTGGAAATTACTTGAAAATGCAAAATTGGGGAAACTTTATACAACATTAACAGATTTTTAAAAAAGAGGAATAGCGACATATGTTAAAGAGACAATAAAATCGAGCTTAATATATAAGAGCCGAGGTGGCGCAGTGGTTAAAATGCAGCACTGCAGTTCAGCAGTTCAGCTGTTCAAATCTCACTGGCTCAAGGTTGACTCAGCCTTCCATCCTTCCGAGGTGGGTAAAATGAGGACCCAGATTGTTGGGGGCAATATGCTGAACTCTGTAAACCGCTTAGAAAGGGCTGTAAAGCACTATGAAGCGGTATATAAGTCTAAGTGCTATTGCTATTGCTATTGCTATAATGACGAAGATGGTAGAATATTAATGATTGAATTGGAAGTAGGATGAAAATTGATATTACTAACAATAATATATGCTCCCAACGATAATCAATTCGAATTTTACAAAAAAAGACATGAAAAAGTAATAGAACTGGGATACGAAAATATTTGCATAATTGGGGATTTCAATGCAATTGTAGACCGCACATTAGATTATAAGAGTAAAAAACAAAATAAAAAAAAAGAAAAATATATTACCAAAATCATTTTGGGAAATGACGGCAGAATTAGGATTGAAAGATTTATGGAGAGAAGTGCACAGGACAAAAGAACAATATACATTTTTTTCGAATCTGCATCAATCCTGGTCAAGGATTGGCATGGTGTGGGTGACCCCGGGATTGCGCAACGATGTACAGGAGATTGAAATAGAAACTAATATGTGGGCAGATCATAACCCCTTAAGAATAACATGGAAAGGACAGAAAAGGAAAATTAGATGGACAATGAACCAAAACTTAGTGAAAGATAAGGAATATGGAGCAATGCTGGAAAAAGAGTTAGGAATATTTTTTAAAATAAATATAAAAGAAGATACATTGTTGCAAAATCTCTGGGACACCACAAAAGCCTATATATTGTTAACGCGGGTTAACAATAGCCTATATTGCAAGAAAAAAAAAGATTACAACAAGAGACCTTACAGGAAGAATTGAAAAAAATGGAAGCGGAATTACAAAAAGATCCCCAAAATAAATTAGCAAAAGAACAAAGAGATATTAAGCATAAAATTAACTTAATTACTCAGGAAGATTTGGCACAAAAAATTAAGATGTCTAAACAAAATTATTTTGAAAATGCAAATAAACCGAGTCGTTGGTTGGCGTATAAATTGAAAAAACAAAACGATAAAAAGGAATTTGGCTTACGGCAAAATGCTCATCAATAAAAGAAGATAATCACAATAAAATATTAGTGCAAATTAAAAAAGATTTAGAAAATTGGAAAAATCTCCAACTATCATTGATCGGGAGGATATCCTCAATCAAAATGAATGTCTTACCAAGGTTATTATTTTTGTTCCAAGTAACACCGATAAAACCTGGGAAATCCTTTTTTGATGATTTAAATAAAATGATTTCAAAATATATTTGCCAAGGGAAAAGGCCCTGGATAAAATGGAAATTATTACATGATATCAAAGAAAGGGGAGGATTTGCACTCCCAGATTGGCAACTATACCATCAAGCAGCTGCACTTGTGTGGATCAAGGAGTGGATGGATCTAAATAATAAGAGAATCTTGATATTAGAGGGGCATGATCTCCAGGTAGGATGGCACGCGTTCATGTGGGATGAGAAATATAAATCTCATTTGTATTTTAAGAGACACATGATTAGGAGTGCATTATTGCAAATTTGGCTGAATATTAAAAAAATTCATTATACAAAGATGTCAAATTGGATATCCACAATAGAATAGAAGCCATAAAGCAACCAAACTTAAAGAAATTTGATAAAATTATAAGATATAAATTTATAATATAAATTTATTAAATGAGCAAGGAAACTTGAAAAGCAGAGAACAACTAACTGAGCATGGGATAAATTTAGACTGGTGGACATACACACAAGTGCAAGCTAAATATAAACATGATACTAAATTATATGAATTTCAAAAGGAACCTCATGACCTTGATATTATTTGGCACTGATGAAAAATTGATTGGCAAAATTTATAAATTCTTAATAAGATATAAAATGGAAGAGGTGGTGGTTAAGGACACAATGATACAGTGGGCAAAATTTTTTGGACATACTGTAGATTTGGAGAAGTGGGAAAAAATTTGGAAAATTAATTTGAAATTAACAATGTCTGCGGCGTACAAGGAAAACCAGTATAAGATGTTTTACAGGTGGCATCTACCCCCAGTAAGAATTGACAAGATGTTCCCAGGTTTATCTCCATCATGTTGGAAATGCAAGAAGGGATGTGGAACGTATTATCATTTATGGTGGACGTGTGCAAGTGCAAAAAAATATTGGAATACAATTAGATTATGGCTAAAAGAGATAACGAAAGAAGACATAGATTGGAAACATGAACTATTTTTATTGGGCATAATAGAAAAAATATATAAAAAAGAAATACAATATTTGATGATACATATCTTAACGGTGGCAAGAATAAGTTACGCACAATATTGGAAAAATGAGTGTATACCAAAAGATGAAGAAATAATAAGAAAAATCTTAGAATGTGCCGAGATGGTTAAATTAACAAAGGAAATAAAAGAAAAAGAACAGTCCAAGTATTACTTAATATGGAATAAATTATATGAATGGTTGGATGAGAGAAATAAGAACTAAAAAAGGGTGTAGATGGGGTAAGAAACGAGACTGTTGATATTTGAATGATTACCATATTTTCCGGAGTATAAGACCTTTTTACCCCCCAAAAGAGGGTGAAAACTTGGGTGTGTCTTATACACCGAATGCAGCCCTACCCACCCAGCCACCCCCACCCTTTGGCCTCTGTCTTCCAGCAATTTACCTGTTTGCAGCAAAGAGGGAAGAGCCTGTTAAGACAAGCAAGTCACTAGCAGGTTCCGATCTATAGCTGATTAGGTTTGCCACGTGGGAAAATGAAAGTGAAACTAGCTGCAAAGAGGCAAATAGCTGGGAGACACACGCAGATTTTTATTTTTTGCTGAACTGCATGGAAGGGGGTAAGTGAATAACTATAAATGTCTGTAGAATGTTCAAATTATTAGACTTATTTTTTAAAGACTGCTTTATTATTGTTCTAGAGCCAGGGGTCTCCAACCTTGGCAATTTTAAGACTTGTGGACTTCAACTCCCAGAATTCCACAGCCAGCTTTGTTAGCTTTGCTGGCTGTGGAATTCTGGGAGTTGAAGTCCATAAGTCTTAAAGTTGCCAAGGTTGGAGACCCCTGTTCTAGACAACTTAACAAAATAAAGAAGCTTTTTAAAATAAATGCTTGCTCTGAAGAGGCCCAGTGCTATTGTATCTTCTTTTAAATAATAGAGAATAATGTATACTTCCAGAAATTTTAATTAATTTTAACAGCTCTGTACAAGTATAGTCTGAAATGTAAGAGTGTCCTGTTTAGTATTAGAGTTAAATCCTGACTTACCTTGGAGTAAATCTATTTAAATAATTGGGAGGAGTTAGTGTGACTACATTTAAGAAAACTTTCTGGCATAATGTACATTTCTCCAATTCTTTGCTATTTCTATGGGTCAGGAACACATGCACAGAAATACACAGCAAACAGTGTATATCATCTGTGCTGTTTGCTGTTTGCTGTTTGGCAAATTGCTTGGAGGCAGAGGCCTTTTTCCCTTGTTTTCCTCCCCCAAAACTAAGGTGCGTCTTATACTCCGAAAAATACGGTATTATGAATGTTTAATATAAAATATCATAGAAAAATTAAGAAAGTATCTTGAAACACCCACCACAGCACGCGCAGCCGCATTTTGCACCAGTTGAAGTCTCCAGATACTCTTCAAGGTTAGCCCCATGTAGAGTGCATTACAGTAGTCCAATTGAGAGGTGACAAGGGCATGAGTGACTGTGAGTAGAGCCTCCTTCTCCAAGTATGGTCGCAATTGGTGCACCAGGCGGACCTGTGCAAAGGCTCCCCTAGCCACAGCTGTAAGATGTTGGTCTAATTTTAGCTGTGGATCTAGGACAGTGGTTCCCAAAGTGGGTGGTACCGCCCCCCAGGGGGCGGTGGGAACCCTTAGGGGGCGGTGAGAGGCAAGGGTGGCGACAGGGGGGCGGTGAGAGGGGCCAGGGGGCGGTAGGTGGTTCGCCGGTCCTGTCCCCGCGCTGCCACCCATGTCCACCCAATCGCCCGCTCGCCGCTTTTCCCGCCACTCTTTTCCCGGCGGGGACTGGGCGGGCCGCGAGACGGGCATCTTATTGGACTTCTAACAGTTCCGTGTGTCTGTCGTCTGGTCTCTTTGCACTGGTCTCCAACCTTGGCAACTTTAAGACTTGTGGACTTCAACTCCCAGCAAAGCTGGCTGAGGAATTCTGGGAGTTGAAGTCCACAAGTCTTAAAGTTGCCAAGGTTGGAGACCCCTGGAAAGCTTGCAAAATACAGAAACTCTTCTCGCGAGGGTGAGCAATTAACAACTTGCAGAGAAGAGTTTCTGTATTTTGCAAGCTTTATTCCCTAGAGACCAGCTGACAGAAACACGGAGCTGTTAAACCAGTAAGACACGGGATTGGGGGGGCAGGGGCTGGGTTGGGGGGGCAGGTTGGGGGGGGGAGGAGGAGGAGGAGGAGGGGAAATCGCAGCTGCCTCTTTTCCACTCCTTCGGCCAAGAGGCGCCGCGGCCGGAAAGTCGGTCCGGAAAGAGGGCAGTGATGGGGGGGGGGAGATCGGGAACAGTTGCCTGCCAGAGTTTCTGCTGCCTTCGCCTCCCTCCCTTTCCTTTCCTTTCCTTCCTTCCTTCCTTCCTTCCTTCCTCCCTTTCCTTCCCTTTTTCCTTCCTACTTCCCTTCCCTTCCTTCCCTCTTTTTCCTTCCTCCGTTCCTTTCCTTTCCTTTCCTTCCTTCCATCTCTTTCCCTTCCTTCCCTCCTTCCCTTTCCTTCCCCCTCCTTTTCCTTCCTACTTCCCTTTCTTCCCTTTCCTTCCCCCCTTTTTCCTTCCTACTGCCCTTCCCTTCCTTCCTCCTTCCCTTCCTTTTCCTTCCTCCCTCTCCTTTTCACCTTTAATTTTCCTCCCTGTCTTTCCTTCCTACTTTCTTTCCTCCCTCCCTCCTTTCCCCCCTCCCTCCCTCCCTCCCTTCCTTCCTCCTTCCATTTCCTTCCCTCTCCTTCCTTCCTTCCTTCCTTTTCTTTCTCTTTCTTTTCCTTTCCTTTCTTTTCCTTCCTTCCTTCCCTCCCTCCCTCTATTTTTCTCTCCCAAACAACCCCAAGTTAAATCCTCCCCTTGGCCATTGTGCGTGCATGTGTGTCTCATCTTCTAAAAATCATAACTCCCCACCCCACCCCAAACACCCAGTACCACCCCCTTCCCCATCCCACTGAAGATCCCAGGTGCCCAGCCTCCTACGCCCCCCCGGCAACCTCTCCGCATGCCCGTCTCAAGATGTGGCCTTCGGCCTCGCCTCCTCTGCCCACCTAACACACTGCTCTCGCTCGTCCCTGCGATGCCATCTTCCCCTGCCCTCGGATGGATAGCAATTTAGGCAGGCACGACACACCACCAGGTGAGGAGGGGGCTTTCCAGCTGTGCCTGCTGGGTGGAGGAGTCCCCCCCTCCACCCGGCCTCGGTCCTCCGAACTGCTCTGTGCCAAGGAAGGCAATTCGGAGGGTGCCAGCGCTTCCCACGGGGGAGGGGGTGTATTTCCAGGAAGCCCCTTGAATGTGCCAGTTTGGGGGGAGGGGGAGAAGACCCTCCCCCATGTGCATCTGTCCCACCACTCACTCCGTTGACCACTTCTGCAGTTTTCTTTCCTTTCCAGGCTCTGTTTGGTCATCCAGTTGAGCCAGCCTCAGCGAGGAACCAAAATGGCTTGTGTGTTTGTTTGTTTGTTTTTGCAACCAAATACAAACCAGGTTTGGGGGAACCGGTTTCAAAACCTCCCAGTTTTCCAAACCTGGAAGTTTTCGGCCACGCACGCACGCACGCACACACACACACACACACACACACACACACACACACACACACACACGCACAGTGGCTCAATGTGGGATAGATTTCCCACCCACCTCCAGCCCCTCTTTTCAAACACGCCCCTCTTCCTCGCAGACAGAAGCACGTTTTAAATTGCCGTAGGCAGAGCCCAGAGGAGCCTATATATATATATATATATATATATATATATATATATATATAGAGAGAGAGAGAGAGAGAGAGAGAGAGAGAGAGAGAGAGAGAGAGAGAGAGAGAGAGAGAGAGAGAGAGAGAGAGAGAGAGAGAGAATAAGGAAAGAAAAAGAAAGGAAGGAAGGAAGGAAGGAAAGAAAGGGAGAAAGAAAGAAAGAAAGAAAGAAAGAAAGAAAGAAAGAAAGAAAGAAAGAAAGAAAGAAAGAAAGAAAGAAAGATGTTAGGTAGGTAGGTAGGAAGGAAGACAGAAAGAAAGAAAGAAAAAGATGGTAGGAAGGAAGGAAGACAGACAGACAGAAAAAGAAAGGAGGGAAGGGAGGGAAGAAGGAAAGAAAAAGGAAAGAAAGATGGTAGGAAGGAAGGAAGACAGAAAGAAAGAAAAAAAGATGGTAGGAAGGATGGAAGACAGACAGAAAAAGAAAGGAGGGAGGGAAGGGAAGGGAGGGATGTAGCAAAGAAAAAGGAAAGAAAGAAAGAAAAAGAAAAAGAAAGAAAGATGGTAGGTAGGAATGTAGACAGAAAGAAAAAAAAGATGGTAGGAAGGAAGGAAGACAGTCAGAAATAAAGGAGGGAAGGGAAGGGAGGGAAGAAGGAAAGAAAGGAAAGAAAGAGGGAGGGAGGGAGGAAGGAAGACAGAAAGAAAGAAAGAAAGAAAGAAAGAAAGAAAGAAAGAAAGAAAGAAAGAAAGAAAGAAAGAAAGAAAGAAAGAAAGAAAGAAAGAAAGAAAGAAAGAAAGAAAGAAAGAAGAAAAGAAAGAAAGAAAGAAAGAAAGAAAGAAAGAGATGGAAGGAAGAAAGAAAGAAAGATGGTAGGAAGGAAGGAAGACAGAAAGAAAGAAAAAGAAAGAAAGAAGGGGAAGGGAGGAAAGAAAGAAAGAAAGAAAGAAAAAGAAAGAAAGAAAGAATTATGACCACAATTGAGCCTAACATTTTGGTTGCTAAGCAAGAGCGTTGTTAAGTGAGTTTCACCACATTTTACAAGTTGGCCACGCCCACCCAGTCACCCGACCACTAAGCCACGCCCACCTGAGGGGGTGGGGTGGGGGGCTGTGAGGATGAGTTTGTAGCACCAAGGGGGCGGTGGACTGAAAAAGTTTGGGGACCACTGATCTAGGAGAACTCCCAAATTGTGAACCCGTTCCGAGGGAGTTAGTTTTTCTCCCCCAAGAACCAAGGAGGGACAGTCGACATAGTCCTAAGGGGTCAATATCCAGAGACACTCAGTCTTGTCGGGGTTAAGCTTGAGCCTGTTCCTCCCCATCCAGATCCTGACATCGTCCAGGCATCGGCACATTACATCCACTGCCTCCCTGAATTGAGACGGGGTGGAAATGTACAGCTGGGTGTCGTCAGCGTACTGTTGAAAACTCACCCTGTGTCGACGGATGATCTCCCCCAGCGGTTTCATGTAAATGTTAAACAGGATGGGCGAGAGGACCGAACCCTGAGGCACCCCACAAGTCAGGGGCCTAGGAGACGACCTCTGTCCTTCTGTTAACACCAGCTGCATCCTATCGGCGAGGTAAGAGGAGAACCACCGTAAAACGGTGCCTCCCACTCCCAACTCGCCGAGACGATGCAGAAGGATACCATGGTCGATGGTATCGAAAGCCGCTGAGAGGTCAAGTAGCAGCAGGATGGAAGAATAACCCCCATCCTGGGCTCGCCAGAGATCATCCATCAGGGCAACCAAGGCAGTTTCTGTACTGTAACCGCGCCTGAAACCCGATTGAAAGGAATCTAGATGATCAGTTTCCTCCAATAACCGAAGAAGCTGAAAAGCTACCACCTTCTCAACAACCTTACCTATAAAAGGTAAGTTGGAGACCGGACGAAAGTTCTTCAAATCCGCTGGATCCAGGGAAGGCTTCTTAAGGAGGGGTCTCACCACCGCAACCTTTAAGGGCTGCGGTACGGATCCCTCCCTAAAAGAAGCATTGATCACCGCCTGGATCCAGCCACGTGCCACCTCTCTGCTGGCCGAAACCAGCCAGGAGGGGCACGGGTCCAATAAACAGGTGAAAGAGCTCATCGCACCCACGGCCTTGTCCATGTCATCAGGAGTGGCTGGCTCAAACTCCTCCCACAACGCTGGACTAAGACTTGCCCCTGTCAACTCAATGGACTCTGTCCAGCCGGAGTCCAGGTTCGACCGAATCTGAGCGACTTTATCCATCAGAAACTGCGCTACTTCCTCAGCTCTACTGTGCAAGTGTTCCTCGCTCCCCCCTTTAGAAAGGAGGGAGCGAGTCACCCTAAACAAGGCGGCTGGGCGAGAATCTGCGGATGCAATAAGAGCGGAAAAATGAGATCATTTTGCCGCCCTTATCGCCACTAAATAAGACTTAATAAAAGTTCTTAGAAGTGTTCGGTCGGATTCGGTTTTACTGGCTCTCCAGTGTCGCTCCAGACGTCTCTTGTGGCATTTCATCTCCCAGAGCTCCTCAGCTCTTCCTGTGGCAACGGAACTGCACTTGGAAGCAAAGAAGCAGGGCTCTGCTCCTGAAGCTTCTATCTTCCTCTCGGGGGTCCCGTATTGGGGGTGACCGGACCTGGAGGGACCGGTCGATGGAGAAGGGATTTTCTGGAGTCTAAGAGGCAACACGCCATTGCCTTGTAGGATGAAGATAAGCCCTTCAACTCCGTCAGGAAAGAGAACCGGCTGCTTTCTCAACCGGCCATAGCAGTAACGTCCACACAGCAGGAAGGAGAAGAGGTTAAAGAAAGCTATATCGGAAAATGAAAGTGTACTTGAACTAACTGAACAGAACGTAAATTACTGATAGAGAGAGCCCTTTGTACTGTGCTGGAAGGATCGAGAGAGCCTTGTGGATTAAAGTGTGTGAATCAAGAGGCGAACGGAAGAGAGAAACAGAGATACTTGCCATAAAGTTGGAGTCATGCTGAGAGAGACGCTGCAAAAAAAAATAAAAAGACTGAAGCTTCGTGAGTGAAGACTGATCGACAGAGAGAACATTTCCTGGAATTTGGCTGCTGGCTCCTGACAAGGATAAAAATTTGAACTTTGTTTGTTTGGAGGAGAGGAAGGAGGGAGAAGCAGCTGATAAGGGTGTTAAGAAGAGAATTACTCTCCTCAGAGGCGATGGATCGGGCTTCCCTTTTGAAGACATTGTTACTTAGAAAATAAACCGCGAGATTCAAATACTAATAAACAAAATATTTATTTCAGTAGAAAAATAATAAAGAATTCTTATTAGGACTACATTGTATCGGCTAAGAAAATAAATCACTTCTACCTTGGTAGAAATGGCGATGAGAAAGGAAAGGAGTTGACCTCAGGAATGTAGACATGCGTAGAAGAATATATCATACGTCAGCTTGACCATAAATATAAGAACAGTAGAACACAGAGATGCACAAACTGACAACTATTCACATCGTGACACCCCTTCTTTGTCAGTTGGGCTAATATAATGTGTCACTCAACACACAGTAAATATCTTAGGTAATCATGCTGAGCAATAGGTAATGGTTTGTTCAGAATGTCAGCTATCTGATATTTTGTTGGCACATATTCTAACTTTATGAGACCTTGTCTTACTGACTCTCTAACATTCTTGTAACGTATGTCAATGTGTCTGGACCTTGAACCTGTGAAGTGAGTCCTGGAAATGTAAACTACTGATTGATTGTCTTCCATCACAGTGATCGGTTTTTCGGGCTTCGTCCAGATATCTGTAACTAAGGCATCGAACCACGTTAAAAAATTACACGCATCAGACACACATGCATACTCTGCTTCCGTTGATGAGCAGGAAATAAAACTTTGTTTTCTTACGTTCCAGTAAACTGGACATCCATTCAGGAACACTATGTAACCTGATGTGCTTTTTCTTGACTCCTTGTCACTTGCCCAATCTGCATCTGTATAACAATACATGTCAGCAAAATCTATATGTTCTGGTTCTAGCTTCAATTTGAAATGTTTTGTGTGTATCAAGTATCTCAGTAACTTCTTAATACATGACCAGTGAAACTCTGTTGCTTTGCCTACATGTCTTGAAAGTAAATTAACACTAAGTGCTATGTCTGGTCTAGTCCATCCACTAATATAAAGTAGTGAACCAATTACTGAACGATAAAGTGTTTGATCCTTGAACTCAGGACTATGTGTATCTTTCAAATTGTGAAAATCAGTTTGCA
This sequence comes from Diadophis punctatus similis, assembly GCA_023053685.1. Classification (NCBI taxonomy): domain Eukaryota; kingdom Metazoa; phylum Chordata; class Lepidosauria; order Squamata; family Dipsadidae; genus Diadophis; species Diadophis punctatus. The sequence goes on from JALIGW010000064.1 coordinate 580,937, forward strand.
TAGGTGTTTGTGTAGGCGTTGCATCTGTCATGTTGCATTGATGCAAAAGTTGATCTATCTTAGCTTCTTGTGAAAGGCTGAACCCCTTCTGTGTCTTTTCAATGTGAACTCCTAAATATTCATTGATGTGTCCTAATGATTTCAATGTGAAGTATTTCTGCAAACCTTTAACAAAATTCTCACTCATGCGTATGTTTGGACCAATGTAAACAATGTCATCAACATAAACAAGAACAATTTCATTAATATTTCCATACCTTTTTGTGAACACGCATTCATCAGTGTCGGACTTAATAAAGCCCATTAAATTTAGTTTGTCTTTTAGACATGTGTACCACATCAGACCTGATTGTTTCAGACCATAGAGACTTTTGTTTAGGAACCAGGTGTCCCCTTCTCGGTCCCGGAAGCCGGGAGCGGACCTGACGTAGATTTCTTCATCTAGATCAGCATGTAGATAAGCTGTTTCAACATCAAATTGGAAAACTTCAAGTCCAAGGATAGAAGCAGTGGTTAGAGCAATTTTCACACTTTCAGTTCGCACTGTAGGTGAGTAAGTGTTTGTGTAATCTTCAGGATAGCTTTGTGCGAAACCCTGTGCGACAAGTCTTGCTTTGTATAATAGTTCACCATCTGGCTTTTGTTTGATTTTGTAGACCCATCTTGTGCCAATGACTTTTTTGTGTGTTGGAGGTGTTGCAGATGTGTATACTTTGAGTTTCTGCAAACTATCCATCTCAACTTGCATGGCTTCATACCATTTTTGTTGTTCAACTTCAGAAAGATATTTAATTTGTGAAAAGTTCTCCGGTGGGAGTGTAACATTACAGATCAATGGTGATGGTGTGTTTGTTAATTGCATTGTGTATCTCTTTGGTGGAATACCTTTTGTAGTTCTCTTGGAACGTCTTGGGACGATTGTCCAGTCGTCTTTCTTGTTGTCCACATCTCCATCAGCGTCGCTAGCTTCAGCATCCATGGCGTTGTAGGATGGGATATCAGGTGATGAACGTTGGTCATCTGGTTGCACTGTATCAACAATTTCAGTTCTAGGGAAATAAACTCCAGGGTCATTAGAATGTATCCTGGACCAATCTGTATCTTCTTCAAAATTAGCTGAATTAGAAATTGTTATCACATTGTGAGAGTCAATGAATCTTCCCCATTTAGAATTGCTATCAACACCCATATATCTCAGTCTTTTTGCTACTGGGCCACCTTTTCTTCTTTGGGCCAATGGAATGTTGACCATGGCATATGAACCAAAAATGTGTAAGTGTCTAAGATCTGGCTGGCGGCCATATAACATGTAAAAGGGTGTTTGGTCAATGACACTGCTCCATGTACGATTGACAATGTAATTTGCATAATGAACTGCTTCGCCCCAAAATGAGTGTTTGAGATTGGCATCTTCTAGGAGGCAGCGCATCATGGTTTGAAGGACCCCTTGCCGTCTTTCTGCCACTCCATTGTGAGCTGGAGTATATGGGGCAGATGTTTGGTGTAGGATACCGTTTCGTCGCATCCAATCCTGGAAACGTTGAGACGTGAACTCGGCACCACGATCACTCTGGATTCTCCGGATTCTCACTCCATGTTGATTGTAGATTTGAACTGCAAAATCTCTAAAGGTCTGAAAGGCTTCAGATTTTTCTTTCATAAGAAAGACATAACCATATCTAGAATGATTATCAACAATAGTTAAGAAATACTTTTTACCGCCAATAGTTGGGCCATAAGGACCCACAATATCAGTATGAACCAAATCAAAAATGCATGTTGACTTACGTGTAGCATGTTTTGGAACGGCTGCTGCCCTCGATTTTGCCTTTTTGCAAATAGCACAATCTAGATGTACCTTACATCCTTTGAAATTCAAACCTTGTGTGAAAAATGGCATCTTTTTAAGGACCTCAAAGCTTGGATGGCCTAATCTTCTGTGCCATCTATGAATACACCTGTCATGTAAACGAAAACCTGTAAGTGGGGTTGCAGCATTAACATTAACATTAGGAACCTTAGGTTTGATTACCTGTTGCTTTGTGGCTTTAAGAGCCTTTGGAGTATTCACAGGATCTCTCTCTGGGGTATCTCTCTCTGGGCCTGTGATATTATCTATTGAGATTTTTATACTTGCCTGAATTTGAGGTTCTGCCTTTGGCCTCAAATAGTAGACCTGACCAATCACAATTGTGTCAGCAATAATATGACCATCTTTAAAAATATAACTGGCATTATCTAAATGAAGGACATAAAAATGCAAAACAGCAGATAAATGATTCTGACTAAGCAAATTACAATTAGCTGTAGGAATATAATAAACATTAGGTACGAGGGTACCTAACTCTTCAATAAAAACAGTCCCTTTTCCTTCAACTTTGAAGGGGTGGCCACCAAATGCATACAGTTCACGATATTCTGGTTCAGGCTCATGTAGCTCTTTGAAAAGTTCTTTTCTGTAGGTAATGTGAACAGCCGCTCCACTATCGAGAGTCCACAAAAGGGAGCGGTCATATTTCTTTGGCTGTGTATCATTGGTGATTGCTAGCATGGTGTGTGGAGGTGGGAAATCACGCCTCGGACCGGGTCGGTGCTGTCCTCTGCCTCTGCTGCCTCTGGGAGCTTTTCCTCTGGGCTGGTACTGATCCCTATAGTCTTTTCCTCTGGGCGGGTACTGGCGTCTGTAATCTTTTCCTCTGGGCTGGACAGGAACTTGAGTGCGTTGCAATTTAAAACAATTTCTGCTTGTATGACCCACACGGTTGCAATATTTGCATCTTAGTACCTTTTGTGGAGGATTCTGGATTATGTCAAAAGTGCCCTCATGACGAAGCAAAGTAGTTATATCAGTGGCCCAGGCTTTGTAGTTCTGTCCTGATTGCTTTAATTTTGTGTCGCCAACCAATGGAACAATTTGTGACTGTTGGGCGACTGTTGGGGCCTGCACTGGTGCAGCCTGTGAAATCACTTGTGGCAAGGCTTGGGCCTGAGCAGGCGGAGCTGCCTGGATTGGCTGTTGCTGAGGGGCAGCAATAGGTGATGGCGCTGGAGCAGGCAAAAGTTGGGCTGCCACAGCTGGTGGTGGCCCTGGAGCAGGCACAGGTTGGGCCCCTGGTGCTGGAGTAGGAGGTGGTCCAGCTTGTGGTGGATGCACAATTTGTGCTTGGATAGGTTGGGCAGGCGGGACAATTTGTGCCTGTAAAGGTTGGGCAGCTAGTGGAAGACGCTGCATTAATGCATCAAGCCTCAATTGATTCATTCTGTTTTGGGCTTGTAAGGTTTCTAATTGTTTATTTAAATTTTGATTTTGTTTATGCAGGAATTCATTTTGCTTATGGAGAGTTTCATTTTGTTCCTGAATCACACGGAAAAAAAGATCCCTTCTGTCGCCACTAGATGGCGGTGCAGCATAAGCATATTCATAGTCTCTTTCATCAAAGAATTTCTGCCCATGTGATTGTGATGTGTCCATCCAAGGATGTTGCTCTAATTTGTTTAAAGAAGGAGGGGGATCATGGCCCCTCCCTGAAGTGCCTGTAGGCGGGTGGACATCTTGGTTCTCAGCACGAAATGCATGCAGTTTAATTTCGTGTAACTCTCTTTGCAAAAAATCTATCTGCTCTCTTTGTTTTTGCAGTATCTGGCCATAAGTTAAATTTATTTCTCTTTCAGCACTTGTGTGCCCTATAGAAGACGTTCGTGAGCTGGCAATTTGCTGCCTATAAAAGGATTCTTCCTCATCTTGTGGGGGTTGAGAGATTTTTGGAATAGCTCCCAAACGTGTAGAATTTCCCCCAGGGGCAAACGATGTGGTTGGGTAACTTTTACTAACCTCTGTAGATAAATCTTGTTCCACTTGTAAAGATGCCCCGGTAATATCTTCGGTCTGCGTTCCAAAGAGAGTTGGTGAGGCTTGTTCATGCAGAGAAAAACTTTCTGGAGGGGGTTCTAAAATCAGTCTTTCGGTCTCTGTCTTTTTTTCAGCAGCGGCAGCATGTGTAGAAAATTCCTTATCTCCGTTCGTGGACATGGCTGGTCATAAATCTCTCTAATTAGCTAACTATCCTGAAACGCAATAAAACTTTCAAAAGAAGCCATAAAGTTTACAACCATCCTCTGCTACCATTGTTAAGAAGAGAATTACTCTCCTCAGAGGCGATGGATCGGGCTTCCCTTTTGAAGACATTGTTACTTAGAAAATAAACCGCGAGATTCAAATACTAATAAACAAAATATTTATTTCAGTAGAAAAATAATAAAGAATTCTTATTAGGACTACATTGTATCGGCTAAGAAAATAAATCACTTCTACCTTGGTAGAAATGGCGATGAGAAAGGAAAGGAGTTGACCTCAGGAATGTAGACATGCGTAGAAGAATATATCATACGTCAGCTTGACCATAAATATAAGAACAGTAGAACACAGAGATGCACAAACTGACAACTATTCACATCGTGACAAAGGGGAAAGGGAGCAGCAAACGCCATTAATTTGGAGATATGCCGAGAGCGACAGCGTGAAAAAAGTAAGGAATACATTTGGCAAGAAAGAAAGGGGCTCCGTGATGATGGATTATTTGATGGAAAGACTTAATTTACTTCACTAAAGAGTTCAAAAACCTCTGGAACTTTGGACTCTGGGCTTTGACTTAGTATTTTGACTTGGAGTATCTGCGAGAGAAGAGAGGAGGTGTTTAGCATTTCTGCAAACTTTGGGCAGCCATTATTGAAAGACCCAGACACTGAAAAGAGCTTTGAGAAAAACACTGAAAGATAGAACCTGTTCTGGGAGAAATACAGCTTTCACAGTTGACGTGAAATTATAGAGGAGAAGAAATAGAGAAGAAATAGAACTATTGATAAGTATATTTCAAGGGGGTGGAAGACTCTGATAATACTAGAGAGGAGAAAGGAGCCGTTTAGGAGCACAATAAACATTTGGGAACTATTACTGAAGGATTTGGACATAGAAAGGGAAGAAGGATACAAATTGGATTGGACTGGACTGGATTGGACTGAATAGAATCTTTCACTTTATAAACCTGTGGACTTATAAACGAAAAGAAACGAAAGACTTGTTAAGTATACCCAAAAGGATAAAGGAAAAATATCTCAAAGTTCTCTTATGAAAATTGACAACCTTTTCATTTTGCTTGGTAACTGTCTATACCTTCCATTCTCTACTTTCTTCTCCTTTCTTTTTTCTTTCCTTTCTCCCTTTCCAATAGATTAACTATATAATGGTGTGATTGATAAATATACTTAATATTACAATTTATAACAATTGATAGATAATTAACTGTTTATAGTGTAATGAATATAAGAAGTTGGTAAACTACATATTTATGTGAATATTTATTTATAGCTCTTCACAAATTATATATACATAATATTAACACTCAAATAATTTAAAATATTTAAAGTGGATTATAAAAGGTAATTATAGAGTTGTGATAGGAAGACCAATATAAGAGCTATAACTGTTTAAATGACAAGAATAATAATTATATTTTTATAAACTTATAATTATTTGGAATTGATTGAAGTTTATATTAACATAACAATATTTTAGAATAACTAGTGACTTTTTCTGCTATAAGATACACCTATCAAAGTTATAAGAGTCAAAATAATTGTATATGTCACTGTGGAAAAATATACGAGAATCTTTCAATATGACCAGTATAACTACCGCTACCAAAATGAGTAAAAAGGAATAATCAAACCCCACTTTAACAGTTCAAGAGTCTCCAATGCATCAAAAAACCATTGAATCTATGTTACCAAAAGAAAAATCTGGATCATCTAGTAGTTTGCAATCCATCCAAGAGACATTATTCCAGATGAAGGAATCAATGGCGAGAACCAATATAATATTAGAAAACAATAGAGAAGAAGCAAAAAAATATCATGAGGAATTAAAAGTAGAAATGGTTGAAGTAAAGGACAAGGTGAGAGGAATAGATGATAAGATTGTAAACATTCAACAAACTTTAAAAGAAAATGTACAAAAGATTAAGATAATAGAAGATAAAATAGAAAGAGCAGAACAAAGGATTGATGGAATAGAAGAGAAAAACACTGCATCCTCTAGAAATTTAGAAGAAGCCATAGCTCATTTAGAGATAGAACGCGCCTCATATAATTTGAGATTCCAAAACATCGCAGAAGAGAAAGGGGAAAACTTGGGTGAAAAGATGGCCGAGATATTAGTTGAAATTTTACAAGTTGATGCACAGGAAATAAGGCGAGAAATTGATGAAATTTATCGTGTGCACACAATCTATGCCAGAAGACACCACTTGCCCGGAGAGGTGCATGTAAAATTTGCGAGGAGAGCCGTCCGAGACGACATCTATAGATGGTCTAGGAATGAGACAATTTCATATAAGGACAAGGAAATAATTATATTAAAACAAGTCCCCCATAGAATCAGAGATAATAGGAAACAATATCATTTCCTAACTAAAAGATTAATAAAGGATAATATAATGTATAGATGGCTGATGCCGGAGGGGCTCTTGATAACATGGCAGGAGAAGAAGATCAGAATCAATTCAGTAGAACAAGCACAAAATTTGGGTGAACAAAGCGGCCTAATAGAAGAAGAACAACTCAGCAGAGAAAGTAGGGAAAGCAGAGAAGATTTAGAAGATAGAAGCCAAGAAGAAGAAGATCTAGTAGAAGAAAGGAAGAAACAAAAGGAGGTCATTAAGAAACAGAGACAGCAAGAGAAAATGCAAGGCAGAGTGCTAAGAGAGACGAAGCATACTAAAAGATATTATAAGTAATAATGTCCGAAGAAATAAAAATAACATTCAGCAAAATAAATGGACTTAATAACCGGAAGTAAAGAACTCAAACATTTTTTAAACAAAAAAATGGGAAAAACTTGACATCAACGTAATTGCTCTCCATGAAGTACATATCAAAAAAGAGAATTTAAGACTACTTGCTATACTCACAACACACTATGCCTCAAATGATAAATAATTTGAATCTTATAAAATATTACACGATAAATTTACAGAACTAGGAATACAGAATTTAATTACTATTGGGGATGCTAATGCCTTAGTTAACAGTAAGATAGAGTAAAAGAAAAGTATAAAGGTGTATTTCCATGTAATCTTGTAAAGGTTTTAGAAGGTATATTGTACAATAGGATAGGTAATGTGAGAGTAATATGAATATTAAATGAAATACTGTATAAAATGTAATCATCCGACAACAGCTTTTGATGGAAACGAGGCTACAAATGCCCCACCTGTTTGTTATACGTTTTGTTTTGTCTTGTTTTGTGTGTTCAATAAAAAACAATAAAAAATGTAAAAAAAAGAAGAAGTGTTTGGTCGGATTCCGTTTTACTGGCTCTCCAGCGTCGCTCCAGACGTCTCTTGTGGCGTTTCATCTCCCAGAGCTCCTCAGTGAACCAGGGAGCTTTCCGGGATCCACTGCCACGGAGAGGTCGCAGAGGAGCAATCCGATCTAATGCCCCTGATGCTGCGGTGTTCCAGGCAGCCACCAGGGACTCAGACGAATCGTGGACTAGGGTTTCAGGTATTTCCCCAAGTTCCCTCTGGAATCCTTCCGGCTCCATTAGGCGCCTGGGGCGGAACCACCTAGTCGATCCCGCCTCCCTGCGGGGGAGGAGTGGGGCTGTGAAATCCAACCTCAATAGGAAATGATCTGACCATGACACCGGGGTGGTGACTATATCCCCTAGCTTCAGATCATCGCTCCACTGCCCCGAGAGAAACACTAGGTCAAGCATGTGACCTCCCTCATGAGTCGGACCCTGGATTACTTGGGTCAGGTCCATGGTTGTCATGGAATCCATGAACACCTGAGCCGCATCAGAGGATTCGCCAGATGAAGGCAGGTTAAAGTCCCCCAGCACCATAAGCCTGGGGAACTCCACCGCCAGGCTTCCTACCGCCTCAAGCAGCTCAGGCAGGGCCTTGGTAACGCAGCTGGGAGGCAGGTATGCTAACAAAAGGCCCACCTGAACCCCTAAGTCCAACTTCAGAAGGAACGTCTCACACCCGACAATCTCCGGGGCAGGGCTCCTACGAGGATGCAGATTCCGGCGCGTTATAATAACCACTCCTCCTCCCCTTCCCTGGGGTCGTGGGTGATGCAACACTGAGAACCCATCTGGGCATATCTCGGAGAGGGCTACTCCCCCCTCCTGGCCCAGCCAGGTCTCAGTTATGCATGCCAGGTCCACCCCCTCGTCAGTGATTAAATCACGTATTAGGGGGGCTTTGTTGACAATTGAGCTACAGGGAGATGGTGGAGGTTTCTCTCCGGACAGTGGAGAGATGATCTGAGGCTGAGGGGTTTAGTCACAGTACCCTTGTCGTGGTCAGATAATTTCCTTCTGAGGTTGGATTTCATGGCACCACTCCTCCACCGCAAGGAGGCGGGACCAATTAAGTGGTTCCGCCCCAGGCGCCTAATGAAACCCGAGGGATTCCAGAGGGAACTTGGGGAAATATCGGAATCCCTGGTACACAATTCATCCGAGTCTCTGGTTGCGGCCTGGAACCAGGCAGCAGCGGGGGCTTTGGATCGGATTGCGCCTTTGCGGCCTCTCCGTGGAAGCAGATCCAGGAGGGCTCCTTGGTTTACTGAGGAACTCCGGGAGATGAAGCGCCATAAGAGACTCCTAGAGTGACGATGGAGATCTAGTAAAGCTGAGTCTGATCGGACACTTTTAAGAACTTTCATTAAGTCTTACTTAGTGGCAATACGGGCGGCAAAATGTTCGCATTTTTCCGCCCTTATTGCGTCCGCTGACTCCCGCCCAGCCGCCCTGTTTAGGGTGACCTTCTTGCTAAGGAGGGAGGCAAAGATCCGTTGCAGGGCAGAGCTGAGGAATTTTCTCGGTTTCTGGCGGATAAAGTCACTCAGATTCGGACAGACCTGGACTCTGATTGGGCAGTACAGGCCGAGATGACAGGGGCAGGCCTTAGTCCTGTTATATGGGATAGGTTTGAACCGGTGACTCCTGAGGATGTAGACAAGGCCATAGGAGCGATGAGCTCTGCCACTTGTTTATTGGACCCGTGTCCTTCCTGGCTGGTTTCGGCCACCAGGGAGGTTTCACGTGGCTGGCTCCAGGCATTGGTCAACGCTTCTTTGAGAGAGGGGTCCGTCCCGTAGCCCTTAAAAGCTGCGGTGGTGAGGCGCCTCCTCAAGAAGCCTTCCCTGGACCCGGCGGATTTAAAGAACTTCCGTCCAGTCTCCAACCTTCCCTTTGCAGGGAAGGTTGTTGAGAAAGTGGTGGCGCTCCAGCTCCTACGGCTATTGGATGACACTGATTTTCTGGATCCCTTTCAATCGGGTTTCAGGCGCGGCTACAGTACTGAAACGGCTTTGGTCACCCTGATGGATGATCTCTGGCGAGCCCGGGATGGGGGTCACTCCTCTATCCTGGTGCTACTTGACCTCTCAGCGGCCTTCGATACCATTGACCATGGTATCCTTCTGCGTCGTCTCGGAGAGGTGGGGGTGGGCGGCACTGTTTTGCAGTGGTTCTCCTCCTTCCTCTCTGACAGGACGCAGTTGGTGTTGACAGGGGGGCAGAGGTCGAGCCCTAGGCCCCTACTATGTGGGGTGCCACAGGGCTCGGTCCTCTCGCCCATCCTATTTAACATCTACATGAAATCACTGGGTGAGATCATCCGACGACACGGGGTGAGGTACCAGCAGTATGCTGATGATACCCAGTTGTACATCTCCACCCCATCTCAATTCGGGGAAGCCGTAGACGTAATGGGCCGCTGCCTGGACAATGTTAGGGTCTGGATGGGGATGAACCGGCTAAAACTTAACCCTGACAAGACTGAGTGGCTGTGGATACTGCATCCTAAGGATTTGATCAATTGTCCCTCCTTGGTTCTTGGGGGGGAGAAATTAGCTCCCTCAGAATGGGTCCGCAATTTGGGTGTCCTCCTAGACCCACAGCTAAAATTGGAGCAACATCTTTCAGCTGTGGCTAGGGGGACCTTTGCACAGGTATGCCTGGTGCACCAATTGTGACACTACTTGGAGAAGGAGGCACTTCTCACAGTCACTCACGCCCTTATCACCTCCTGGCTGGATTACTGCAACGCACTCTACATGGGGCTACCCATGCTGCACTGGCTGCCCATTAGTCTCCGGCTCCAATTTAAGGTGTTGGTTTTAACCTTTAAAGCCCTACATGGCTCAGGGCCAGGTTACCTTCGGGACCGCATCCTGCCGCATACCTCCCTACGACCGGTTAGGGCCCACAGAGTTGGTCTCCTCCAGGTCCCATCGACCAAGCAATGCCGGTTGGCAGGACCGAGGGGGAGAGCCTTCTCTGTGGGAGCTCCCTCCCTTTGGAACCAGCTTCCTCCAGAGATCAGGACTATCCCCACCCTGCTGGCCTTCCGTAAAGCAATAAAAACTTGGCTCTTCCGGCAGGCGGGGTGAAAGTGAGACCAACCAGACCAGATATGGGTCTCCCCCCTTGGTTATGAATGTTAGATGCTCTTTTTAATTTTTGTAGTTTTTAATTGTTGTCTTTTTTATATTGATAAATGGATTGGACATGTTGTGAGCCGCCCAGAGTCCCCTGGGAGTTGGGTGGCATATAAATCCATTTAAATAAATGAGATAAATAAATAAATTGACCTGACATTCAACAGCATCAGCTTGAGCCCATGGCCCTGAAAACCCCGGTCACCAGGTACTCGGGTTGAGCACGATGGAACCACATCAGAGGGGCCGGAACAAGGGATCGCTTGTAAACAGCGAGATCTTATTCCCCGAGAGTGGCCCACCCCTCTGCTCCTGCTTTACCTACCTCTCCCCATCATGACCGAGATATTCGGTCATGATGATGAAGAGGGAAAGAATATTGAAAATGCAATGTTGATTAATGATTATGTTAATGATAATGATTCCACTGGGCTTAACAGTGATAATAGAGATAAAGATAACAGTGAAAATAGAGATAAAGATAAAGATATTAAAAACAATTATATCCAGATTGATGATAAGGATTTTGAGTTATATAAAATGGGGAAAAAATCAGAGAAAATTAGATATATACAGAAAGTAAATTTAAGAGGAAGGAAAAGAGCATGGGGAAAGAGAATCTATTGGCATAAAATTAAAAGAAAGAAGGAAAATAAGTCAAGGAGATGGGGTGGAGGAAATATATATATAAAAATGAAAGAGTTGAGAAATTAAAAGGAAATGGATGATGGCATTGAAATATTATGGAAATGTTTTTTCCTTTTCTTTTTATTTAGTATTATTATTTCATTAAGATTTAAGAAAAAAAATTCTGTTTTTTTATATAGATTAATATTGATTAATGAATTAAAAGATTTGATATTCTAGACAAAACAATGTTAATTAATATGAAAAGTATGAATGATAAACATGAATATTAGAGCTTAAAAGATATATTATGATTGTATATTTTTAATACTGTATATATGAAATTTGGTTAAATGAAAATTTTAAAAGGAAAAAATGTATTATTTTAGGAGTTGAATATTTAATTGAATAATTTAGAAATAATTTTGATGATTATGTGAAAAGGTATATTATGATTGTGTATTATTACTATTATTATTATTTTTACATATGAGTTCTGTTTTAAATGTTAAATTTAAAAATTCTTTATTTCAAGAGTTAAACATTTAATAGAATGCAAACAACTTAGGAAGAACTTTGATGTTTAATATAAGAAATTGGAATGTATAATTGGGTATTTAGTTTTTTCTGATAGAACAAGGACAAAAAAAAACATAAACGATAAATAAAGAGATAAAAAAGTGGAAGATGTAATACGGCCAAAAATTAAGAAGTAGGAGAAATAGTAATTATCTTGGAAATTAAATTAATAGCGGATAATTTGGAAGGTGAAATTAAAATTAATTGGTGAATATCCCAGATGACAAAATTAGACTTTCCTTTTTTTTCTTTCTTTTTCTTTTTTTGGGAGAGGTAAGATGAAGTTAGCAGCATATACCTAGAATAAAGTATTATACATAAAGAAATGATATACCAATAATAATAAAATAGTTTCTTTTTTCTTAAGAAGAGATATGATGAGTCTAAATTAGAGATTGTATCATCAGCCTGTCAAATATAAGAGGATTTAGCACAAAAGAGTACTCAGGGAAAGGCAAAGAGAGTGTAAGATGAAGTAGAAGGGGAGGAAGAGAAGGAGTAGAGAGAGTAGAGGAGGAGTGAAGGAGTAAGAAAGTAGGAGGAGATGATGGAGATAGAGAGAGGGGAGTGCAATGGGAAATAAAAGTAGAACAGACTGATGATCGATGATGTAAGCGTTTGTATAAGATATCGACTTTTGAATGATGGATTATAAATGTAAAATTGTGTATCTTATTGTAACATTTTAAGGTATATGTCTATTGAATTGTAAAAGTGGTGGAGGAAAAAAAATTGGAAAAAAAAAGAATGGAAAACATACTTGCTGAAATCATACATTTGGATCAAAACGGATTTCTTCCTAATAGGCACATCAAAAACAATTTACGAATTATAATGAATACTTTGGAATACTATGAGGCACATCCAGGTAAGCAGGTGGCTCTGATATTTATTGATGCGCAAAAAGCATTCGATAATCTAAATTCGGATTTTCTTATAAAACAGTTGACAGTGATGAATTTCGGGGGGAAATTTATTGAAATGATCAAAGCAATCTATACAAATCAGGTGGCAAGGATAATACTAAACAGAGAACAAACAGAAGGTTTTAATATAATGAAAGGGGTGAGACAGGGATGTTCCCTATCCCCCTTACTGTATATCCTCTCAATGGAGGCACTAATGATACAAATTAGACATAATCAGGAAATAAAAGGTTTAAAAGTTAAAAAGGAGGAATATAAAACGCAAGCATTTGCAGACGATTTGGCGTTCATTGTAGAAGACCCCCTAGAACAGTGATGGCGAACCTATTTCTGGTTACGTGCCAAAAGTGTGTGTGTGCACGCGTGATAGTGCGCGCGCGCATGCCAGTACCCAGAATGCAATGCACCCCCACCTGTGCATGCGCGCACGCTCCCCCCATGCATGCGCCCTGCACTGCGCATGCACACATCCCCACGCATGCGCCATCCACACATGCCCCCCGGCCCGTTTTGGGCCTGGAAAGCCTCCTGCACTGGCGGGAAATGGCGGGCGCCTATTTCCGGGTTTGCTCTCTGCCCCGAGAGAGAGAGAGAGTTGCCAGGGGCAAGTGGGGCAGGGAATGGGCTCCAGGAGGAGGAGGGGACCCAGCCTCCCCCATTGTAAAGCGCGCTTTTGCTGCAGGCCATGGAGGGGGTATTTTGGGTCTTCCCCCCCCCACGCCCCACGCCAAAGGAAAGCCAGCCGGGCTTCTCCTTCCCTTCCCCCTGCTCCCTGCTCAATCCTATCTCAGGACAGAGGAGCGCGCGCTGGAAATGCATATTGGGGCGACGTCGGGGCGTGTCTTCTGACCCTCCAGTGCTCACCCGCAACTCTCCGCACTCCTCCAGGCCCGTCTTGCTGAGGGGGGGAGCAGCCCTGATGCCTCTGCTCCCCCCCATGACCCCAGCCATCGCTGCCCAGGGAAATGAAAGCAAACAGAAATATAGCTCTTGCTGAAAGAGCTGAGATCGGGAAGGCACAGGAAACAGAAAGCGGCGCGTTCCGCTGCGAGAGCCGGACCATGCCTCTCCGCCGTCCAACTCGCCAATGGGGGTACTTCTGCCGGGCCATCTCCCCCCACCCGCTGGGCTGTTGTGCTCAGCAGGGCAGGGGAGAGCTTCCCCATGCCACCCCCTTCTTTCTCTTGGCCTCACCGACAAGGGAGGAGGAAGGCCAGGCTTGGGGGATGGCCCCCACCCTGAAAGTTCCGCCCCCGCTGTTCTCTCCCAGCAGTCTTTGCTGGTGGCAACAGCAAATGTACCAGGGGGAATGCTGTTGCCACGCAAAGGCAAGTGCAGGGGCGCTTTGCTCCCGCACTAAGGCTCCGACCATGCCACTGCCGCGACAGGATGACAGGGAGCCACGGCCTGCCCATCCTTGCAGCCGCCAGCCCCTCGCCCCAGGCAGTGGCGCTTCCCTGACAGTGGCAGTAGCAGTCAGCGGGGCAGAGAGGGCGGCGGCAGGCTGTGGAAGCATGGGGATCTGGGAGAGTTGGGGGGGGCGTTGGGGGGCAGGTAAGCCCGGCGCCGGCTTGCCACCTCAGGTCAGAGGGAAAGTGTGCCAGTAGCCACCCTTCTTCCCGTGGGAGTGGGAGAGGAGGAAGTGGGAGTGGGAGAGGAGGGAACAACCTCGCACCTTCCCACTCCTCACTCCTCCTCTCGCACTCTAAACTGAGGCTCCCGTGGCCCTTCCCCTTCCTTTCTCTGCTTACTGGGCACGAGGGTGCTTCTCCCCCGACGTCTACCTTCTCTGAACCGCCTTCACCTTTCCGACAATGGTAGGGAAGGGGTGCCCCCTTCTTCCCCCGCAGCCTGGAGAGGGAAGGGGCTGGCGTGGGGGATCCTCTACTCCGGCGGGGCTGAGCAGGCGGGATCCGGAGAACAAGGCGTGGTGCGGCACTCTGATGCCTGAGCTACTTTTGCCCGCAGCTCTCCAGCCCACCTCCTCGCTTGCTCTTTCGCTCACTTCGTCTCCTCTTCTGCTTTCCACCCGCGCCCCTTTCGCAGCCCCCTCGCTACTGGAGCTGCCCTCTGGATTTGGGGAGAGGGCAGATCTGGGTTCTCCCTCTGCCCCTGGCATGGCTCCCCCTCCCCACAACCTTCCTCTCCATCGGTGTGCGGGGAAAACAGCAAACCGCTTCCTGCAGCGGGTGGCTGGACTAGCATCCCCACGGAGAAGGGGGGGAATTCTTCTCCCGTTGCTATTCGGTGGGCTGCCCTCCCCCCCTTGTGGCTGGAGCAAAGCACTTGGATCCTCATGCAAACACACAACACACACATAATGAAGGGAAGCAAAACAAAACAAAATTCGGGGGCTTCTGAGGGACAGGAGGATTGGGAATGGAGCTTCCTCTGGCGGAGAGCCTCAGAGGAGCCAGAGTGAGAATCTGTGCTGCAGGGGGGGCAGTGAAACAGGCAGTTCTCCATCTGCTCCTGGCCTCCCCCTGCAGCAGCCCACGTGGATCCCGGACAGTGCAGCTTCGGGGCCTTTCCTCGCGGCAACAAGGCAGGCGGACGGGCGCAGGGGAGTGACAGGCGGCAGCGCTCTTGGCTGGCAAGTGGGTGGATGTCCCAGGGCATGCATGCGCACCGGCCAGCTAGTCTTCTGGTTACTGGCACGCATGCGTGCACGACGACCAGCTGGCCGGCTGAACTTCCAGTTTCTGGCACTGCCGCACGTGTGAAGGGCAGTTGATCATTGCGCGCGCATACGCACCAGTAACCAGGAGACTAGCTGGCCGGTGTGCATGCGTGCACCGGAAACCTGGAAGAGGAATGGGCAACACCGTGCGTGCCAGGCAACATGGCTCCGTGTGCCACTTTGGGCACGCATGCCATAGGTTCACCATCACGGCCCTAGAATGTGGGCAAATATTATTGCAGGAAATAAGACAATTTGGTAGCGTAGCAGGATTGAAAATAAATAAAGAAAAAACAAAAATGTTAACTAAAAACCTCACCAATAAATAAATTGAAGAACTGGAAAAAAAATTGGGGATTTTAAGAGCAAAAAAAATTAGATGCTTGGGAATATGGCTGACAGCAAAATGTACCACCATAAAGGAAGATATCTCTGGTCTTCCTTCCTTCCTTCCTTCCTTCCTTCCTTCCTTCCTTCCTTCCTTCCTTCCTTCCTTCCTTCCTTCCTTCCTTCCTTCCTTCGCTTTTCTCTTCTTCCCTCTCCTAGCCCTCAGCACCGCAAGATCCACGCGTACCAAACTCTCGGACACCTGGACAAATAAGCTCATTGTGGTTATTCAGTCACTCCAGGAAAGCGGAGCGAGCAGGGAGGGGATCCTGGCCACTTTGCCTACACTTGTAGCAAAGCCAGCCTGCCCCACAGAGCCGACCTTGTCCGGGCAGCCAGCCAGCCAGCCAGCCCATCCCACCCTCGCCTCGCCTTCTCCAAAAGGCGCCCTCTGCTTCAGGGCAACCCTTTGGAGAAAGCTCCAGGTGCAAAAAAAAAAAGAAAAGGCTGGCCCCAAGAGACCCGGACACGCCCCAGAGACAGCAGCCCTAGAAACCCGGCCATAATTTCCTGCTTCTCCCCCACCCCTCTGCACCCCTTCCCCAGTCCGATCTATACCCCACCTGGGAGATGGGGGGCTGCAAATCCCCACCACCGCGCAGTGATCCCGTCCACGACTCCTTGCTCCCCATTGCACGTCTCCAAAAGCGCGCTTTGGAGAAGTTGCCCAAAAGGAGGAGGGTAGAGCTGGAAGAAAAAGGGGGGCTACCAGTCATAGGGACGCTCGATTAGAAACCCCCTCCCCCTGCTTTCTCTCCTCCCTCCTGGTGTTGTGACCCAGCACCGCAACCCCCCAGAAACACACACACACAGTCGTTGGGAGGCAAACAAAAAGGTTCCTTTTACTAATAAAGTTTCTTAGTAAAACTCAGAGGGTTTAGAAGTCCAAAACAACACAAACGGAAAGTCTTCAGGAATAAGGTTCTTTGGGTTACGTGAGGGTTAAATAGCACACAGACAAAAGTTCAAAGCAAGACTCATTAATTCTTATCTGAACAACTTGGCTGGCTTCCCGGAATAAAGCTGGCAGAAGCTGGTGATAAGATTCCCAAACAGACGTAGAAACGAAACTCTGGATATGCTGCGGTCAGTGAATTGTTGTTCTCAGCAATGAGCACTAATTACCATGGCCTAATATAGCCACTGAAGGGCGTGGCCCAATTAGCCCTCACTGCTTCCTCCTATTGGACCGACGCTTACTCAGCCAGTCCTGTCTTCTGGCTGCTCTGCGTGCTCTGGCATTCAGCATGAGTTCTTCATCTCCTGATGAAGAACTCTGCTGCGCAGGTGCAGAAGGTCCTGGGAGATCGTCCTGCTCTGGCACCGAGTCCTCATCACCAGCCGTCTCTGGTGCCAGGCACATAGGCTGGTACTGCTGCACCATGAGCGGCTCCGCGTCCTCCGGATCCTCCAGACTCGGCGCCGGACGCGGCCAAGGCACAACACTATCCCTCACCGCAGGGCCCTTCCCCCGGGTCTGTCGGTCCGGATGCGGCCGGGACGGGAATTGAGCGTGGAAGGCCCGGACCAGATCCGGAGCATGCACGGCGGTCGCATCCTCCCATGTGAAGTCTTCAGGGCCGTACCCCTTCCACTCAATGAGGTACTGGAACCGGCCCTTCATCCAGCGGGAATCCCGAATACTGGCAACTTCGTATTCGGGTGGGTCAGCGGGAGTGCGGATCACAGGCTGAGGCGGAGCGGGAGGGCGGAGCGGACAGGCAGGACGTTCGGGAACAAGGAGGGACCGATGGAAGACGGGGTGGATCCTGAGAGAGCGGGGCAACGTCAACCGGTAGGCCACGGGGTTAATGACCGCTTCCACCGGGAACGGACCCAAGAAGCGGTGGTCAAGCTTGCGAGCCGGTCGGTCGGAGGGGAGATGCTTCGTGGACAGCCAGACACGATCCCCGACCGCCAGAGGTGGAGTTGCTCGCCGGGAGCGGTCCGCGACCCTCTTGTAATCTTCCTTGGCTTTATTCAACGAGCGTTTGACCAGTTGGTGAACGGCCTGGAGCTCGGACAGGAATTCCTCTGCCACAGGAACAGGAGAGTCTAGGAGCGTGAGCGGGAAGAAACGGGGGTGGTAACCAAAGTTGGCGAGGAACGGAGAGGCGTGCGTGGAGGTGTGCTGAGAGTTGTTAAAAGCAAACTCGGCCACGGCAAGGTATTCCGCCCAGTTGTCCTGCTGCTGGTTGACAAAACAGCGCAGGTACTGTTCAAGGATGCCGATGACTTTTTCAGTGCCCCCGTCAGTCTCCGGATGATGCGCTGACGAGAGGCAGACTTGGACCTCCAGGGCCGCCATCAGACCCTTCCAGAACTGGGCCGTGAACTGGGCTCCCCGATCCGACACGACCCGATCCGGCAGACCATGCAGGCGGAAAACATGCTGGATAAACATGCGGGCCGTGGCACGAGCTGTCGGCAACCCGCGACAGGGGATGAAATGTGCCATTTTGGTCAGCATATCGACCACTACGAACACGGTCGTGAAGCCGGCGGACGGGGGCAAGTCCGTGAGGAAGTCCATAGAGACGGCCCCCCAGGGTCTCTCAGGCGTCGGCAAGGGCTGCAGCAGGCCCGGCGGCGCTCCAGGGGCGTACTTGGCCTGGCGACAGCGAACACAAGACGTCACATAGGCCTGGACGTCATCACGGAGTCGGGGCCACCAAAAAGTCCGAGCCACCAGGTTCAGAGTCTTGAAAAGGCCGAAGTGGCCAGCTGCAGGGCTGTCGTGGCACTGCTGCAGGATCAGGCCACGGAGCGGACCGGCAGGAACGTAGAGCAGGTCCCGGAAACGGAGGAGGTCGTCCGAAAACGTCCAAGGGGACTCAGGCCCTATCTCCTGCCTCCGTTGTGCCCCGTAGGCGTCGTGTCGCTGCGCCTCCCGGATCTGTCCTCGGAGGTCCACGGGATCCTGGGTAGCTGCAAAGGACTCGACGGGCAGGACCGTCCGGGGTGGCAGCGGTTCCTGGGCTTGGGCGTATTCCGGCTTGCGGGACAGCGCGTCCGCCTGCTGATTCCGGCCACTCGGGATGTACGTAATGCGAAAATTGAAGCGGGAGAAAAAGAACGACCAGCGTATCTGGCGCTGGTTGAGCTTCCTGGCCGTCTGCAAGAACTCCAGGTTCTTATGGTCTGTGCGCACCTCCACTTGATGACGAGCCCCCTCGAGGTGGTGCCGCCAGGTCTCGAAAGCCGCCTTGATGGCCAGCAACTCCTTCTCCCAGATCGTATAATTGCGCTCCGACGAGGTTAATTTCCGGGAATAATAAGCGCAAGGGAAGAGATGGCCGCCATCTTCCCGGGTCTGGAGCAAGACGGCGCCCACGGCAATGTCGGACGCGTCCGCCTCCACAACAAAAGGGCGGTGAGGGTCTGGGTGCTTGAGGATCGGCTCCTGCATGAAGGCATCCGTGAGGATCTTGAACGCCTCCTGTTCGGAATCGCCCCACCGGAAAGGGACTTGTTTCTGCAGGAGTCGAGTGAGAGGCGCGGTCAGAGTGGCGAACCCCGGGATGAAGGTCCTATAATAATTTGCGAACCCCAGGAGTCGCTGAACGTCCTTCACCCGGCGCGGGGGTTGCCAGGTTTTCAGGGCCTCGACCTTGCCCCGGTCCATGGCGATGCCTTCTGGCGAAATCCGATGGCCCAGGAAATCCACAGTCGTCTGAAAAAACTGGCATTTCTCTAATTTCGCGTATAGCTGGTGGTCTCTCAACCGCTGCAGGACTTGACGGATATGTTGGATGTGGCTGCTCCGGGACGTAGAATAAATCATAATATCGTCCAGGTACACGACAACGAACTGGTCCAGCAAATCTCTAAAGATGTCGTTCATGAAATGCTGGAACACAGCCGGAGCGTTGGTCAAGCCGAACGGCATGACCGTATACTCAAAATGACCGTAGCGGGTTCCGAACGCCGTCTTCCACTCGTCCCCCTCACGAACACGCACCAAATTGTAAGCGCCACGTAAGTCCAATTTGGTGAAGATGGTCGCCGAGCGGAGGCGTTCCATCAACTCCGGGATGAGGGGCAACGGGTACCGGTTACGCACTGTGATGGCATTCAACTTGCGATAATCGCAGCACAGGCGCAAGTCCCCGGTTTTCTTCTTGACGAAGAGGACGGGGGCAGACAAGGGCGATGAGGAGGGTCGGATGAAACCCCTGGCCAGGTTTTTATCGATAAAGTCCCGCAGTGCGGCCAGTTCGGGTTCTGACATGGAATAGAGGCGGCCCACAGGGAGCGGAGCGTTGGGAATCAGATCCACAGGGCAATCGTAGGGCCGGTGCGGGGGCAACTGGTCCGCCTCCTTTTCGCTAAACACATCAGCGAAGTCTGCAAACTCAGCTGGGAGTGAAATGTCCGGAGGGTCAGGTACCGTGCCCGCACAAACCTGGCGCGTATGGTCCACACACTGGAGACTCGGGAAGGCAATGAAGTTCTGGGACCATACAACCTGAGGGTCGTGGGTGCGCAGCCACGCCAGTCCGAGAACCAAAGGGAAATGGAGTCCCGACGTCACGTAAAACTGGATGGCCTCCTCGTGCCGTCCAATGCAAAGGCGCACCGGCTGCGTGATGGCCTTAATCGGACCGGACAGCAACACCCGGCCATCAATTGTTTCCACCCTCATCGGCGGGTCCACGGGGCACAGGGGAACGGCAAGATGCTGGGCGAACGCCTCGTCAATGAAATTGGTGGTTGCCCCGGAGTCCACCAAAGCGTGTGCGGAGACGCCGCGGTCCCGGTGGTCAATAAAGACCTTGGTGTCCAAGAGCAGATGCCGCGGAGGACCGGGATCCACGTCAGCTGAGCCGGAGTCCTTCGGTGTGCATGCCCGACCCAGCGTCTCCGCTAGGCCGGGCGCTGGCCATTTCCCGACGGCGATGGCTGGGACGGTGGAGCAGGACCAGAAGCGGTGGGCCCCCGACCCTTCCTAGGGCACGAGCGAGCGAAATGGCCCGGGTCGCCGCAATACAAACACAACCCCCCTGCCCTGCGTCTGTCCTTTTCCGCGCCGGTCAAGCGGGGCCGAACAGCGCCAAGGTCCATAGGCTCGTCACGGGGAGCCGGGGCCGACGGAAGTCCACGGGGAACAGGAGGTGCCTGAGCAGCGCGACGTGGAGCCAGAACAGCGGGGACGTCAGGTGGCGCGAGAGGCTCCGGAGCAGCACGGCGTGCGTTCCTCGCTTGCAACCGGGCATCAATTTTCAAGCAGAGCCGCACCAGTTCTTGGGTGGTTGCAGGAATGTCCACGCATGCCAGATCATCCTGGATGCTGTCTGCCAAGCCCTCCTGGAAGGCATCCAACAACGCTGCCTCATTCCAGGCCGAGTCTTGGCTGAGGAGACGGAACTCACTGATGTATTCCCTGAGTGGTCTCCGGCCTTGCCTCAGCTGCCTTAATTGCCTGCACGCTGTCTGGGCCTTAATTGGATCCGCGAACATCTCCTCCAAATGAGTGCAGAAACGCCCAAAGTCCTGGAGGAGGGGACTGTTCTGGACCAGTAGAGGGGTGGCCCAACGTGCTGCATTTCCAGACAGCAGGCTAATTACAAACCCCACCTTGTCCCGGTCGTGGGGGAAATCCTCTGGCCTCAGAGACATGAACAACTGGCACTGGCCCAGGAACGCCGGGAACATAGCCTCGTCACCATGGAACTTATCCGGCATGGCTATCGGGCAGCGTGTCCGTTGGGCTGGGGCCAACGCAGGAGCAGCTGCCAACTGATTTTGCTGCCTTGTTAACTGAGCGTTCATGATTGCCAGCTGCTGCCGAAGTTGAGCATTCTCGTCCTGAAGCTGCTCCATGATGCAATCTGGGCTTGTGTGTGGTCAGTTTGGGCTGAGAACAAACTGTTGTGACCCAGCACCGCAACCCCCCAGAAACACACACACACAGTCGTTGGGAGGCAAACAAAAAGGTTCCTTTTACTAATAAAGTTTCTTAGTAAAACTCAGAGGGTTTAGAAGTCCAAAACAACACAAACGGAAAGTCTTCAGGAATAAGGTTCTTTGGGTTACGTGAGGGTTAAATAGCACACAGACAAAAGTTCAAAGCAAGACTCATTAATTCTTATCTGAACAACTTGGCTGGCTTCCCGGAATAAAGCTGGCAGAAGCTGGTGATAAGATTCCCAAACAGACGTAGAAACGAAACTCTGGATTTGCTGCGGTCAGTGAATTGTTGTTCTCAGCAATGAGCACTAATTACCATGGCCTAATATAGCCACTGAAGGGCGTGGCCCAATTAGCCCTCACTGCTTCCTCCTATTGGACCGACGCTTACTCAGCCAGTCCTGTCTTCTGGCTGCTCTGCGTGCTCTGGCATTCAGCATGAGTTCTTCATCTCCTGATGAAGAACTCTGCTGCGCAGGTGCAGAAGGTCCTGGGAGATCGTCCTGCTCTGGCACCGAGTCCTCATCACCAGCCGTCTCTGGTGCCAGGCACATAGGCTGGTACTGCTGCACCATGAGCGGCTCCGCGTCCTCCGGATCCTCCAGACTCGGCGCCGGACGCGGCCAAGGCACAACACCTGGAGACCGCCAGCTGCAGAGTCCACCTCTCCATCGCATTGCCGGCCGTCCTTTTCTGTGGCAGAGGAAGAGCCCCGGCAGGCTTGCAAGGCGGGGCTTGGGCGGCTCGGGATCCTCCTGCCTTTCTTCCTGCTCGCTCAGCCGCCTCTGCGACTCCTCTCCGCCCCAGTGGCGGCGCCTTTCCCTCCCCAAGCGCGCCCGGGGGGATCCTCTCCATTTTATTAAATCCTCCCGCCCAGACACTCCCTGCTACCCCCTCCGGCATCCCCGTCTCCTCGCTTGCCATGTCCCACATCTCCAACTACAGCTGGGACTCGCAAACCAGGCCGGCCAGGGCTCGCAGCGGCAATTTCTTCCTGCTGGTGTCGAAGGGAAAGGGAGTCATGGGAGGGAACAGCCAGCCAATGACCACTTAAGTTTCACAGCGCTTGACGGCAGGAAGGAGGACAGCTGGGTCGGGCTCGTCTGTCTGCCCTCTCGCCCTCAGCTGGCACAGAGACCCAGCGAACAAAGAGGCAAACAGGGAGGGAGGGAAGAGAGACTGAGAGATATTAGCACAGGGCTAGCCTGATCATATGGAGCAGGGCGGCGGCGATGGACCATGCTCTGGCACCACCTCCTTCTCCAGTTCCCTCCAGCTTAGATCCTCCTGCCCCCGGCGGTGGCGCCCTCAGCACCGAGGCTGTATGATCAGGCTAGCCCTGCGCTAATATCTCTCAGTCTCTCTCTTCCCTCCCTCCCTGTTTGCCTCTTTGTTCGTTGGGTCTCCGCGCCAGCCGAGGGCGAGAGGGCAGACAGACGAGCCCGACCCAGCTGTCCTCCTTCCCGCCATCATGCGTTGTTAAACTTAAGTGGTCATTGGCTGGCTGTTCCCTCCCATGACTCCCTTTCCCTTCGACACCAGCGGGAACAATCTGCCACTGCGAGCAGGAGACAGGGGCGGCCACAGATGTCTTAAGCACCACCTTGCACTCTCCAGCACGCAATCTTGCGATGCTCCGCCCCTTAGCTGATGCCTTCAAAGCTCGACCGCCAGGCGTCACAAACACCTCTCGCCGAATGGCACCTCTCCCGACCAATCGGAGGGCTCGGGTGAGTTGAGCCGATATGGCCAGGCTTGTGGCAGTGGGGGGGAGCTGAGGATGCCGGGCCACCCCTGGGAAATGGCCTTTCGGCCCCCAAAGGGGTCACGACCCCCAGGTTGGGAACCGCTGGTCTAGATAATCGGTTTCATCCAATAACCGTAGGAGTTGAAGCACCACCACTTTCTCAACAACCTTCCCTACAAAAGGTAGGTTGGAGACGGGATGGAAGTTTTTTAATTCAGCTGGGTCCAAAGATGGCTTCTTGAGAAGGGGTCGAACCACCGCCTCCTTTAAAGGTTGCGGGAAGGACCCCTCACTCAAAGATGCGTTGACTAACGCCTGGAGTCAGCCTCATGACACCTCCCTGGTGGCTGAAACCAACCAGGAGGGGCACGGGTCCAATAAACAAGTGGAGGAACTCATCGCTCCTATTGCTTTGTCCACGTCCTCAGGAGTCACAGATTTAAACTCATCCCATACAACTGGACTAAGACCTGCCCCTGGCATCTTGGTCATAACTGCCCAATCAGAGTCCAGGTCCTTCCGAATCTGAGCGACTTTGTCTGACAGAAACTGAACAAATTCCTCAGCTCTGCCCTGCAGTGGTTCCTCCGCTCCCCCTACCTTGAGGAGGGAACGGGTCACCCTAAAGAGGGTGGCTGGGCGTGAATCTGCGGATGCAATAAGTGCGGAAAAATGTGAACATTTTGCCACCCGTATCGCCACTAAATAAGTCCTAATAAAGGCTCTTAGAAGTGTTCGGTCAGATTCGGACTTACTGGATCTCCAGCGTCGCTCTAGACGTCTCTTGTGGCATTTCATCTCCCAGAGCTCCTCAGTGAACCAAGGAGCTTTCCTGGATCCACTGCCACGGAGAGGTCGCAAAGGCGCAATCCGATCCAATACCCCAGATGCCACCCTATTCCAGGCGGCTACTAGGGACTCGGATGGACTGTGCACGATGGATTTGGGTATTTCCCCAAGCTCCTTCTGAAACCCTTCCGGGTCCATCAGGAGTCTGGGGCGGAACCATTTAATAGGTTCCGCCTCCCTGCGATGGAGGAGTGGTGCCGTAAAGTCTAACCTCAATAGGAAATGATCTGACCACGACAAGGGAGAAATGACTATACCCCTTAACTTCAGATCATTACTCCACTGTTCCGAGAGAAACACTAGGTCGAGTGTGTGAACCCCCCTATGAGTCGGCCCCTGAACTACTTGGGTCAGGTCCATGGTTGTCATGGAAGACATGAACTCCTGAGCTGCATCAGAGGAGTCACCAAGAGATGGCAGGTTAAAGTCCCCCAGGACCATAAGCCTGGGGCACTCCACTGCCAGCCCGGCCACCGCCTCCAGCAGCACAGGCAGGGCTGTTGTAATGCAGCTGGGAGGCAGGTACTCCAACAACAAGCCCAACTGAACCCCTGAGTCCAACTTCAAAAGGAGGGCCTCACACCCAACAATCTCTGGAGCAGGGATCCTGCGAGGAAGAAGACTCTGGCGAGCTATAATTGCTACTCCTCCACCCCTTCCCTGAGGTCGGGGCTGATGTACTACCTGAAACCTCTCTGGGCACATCTCAGAGAGGGGAATGCCCCCCTCCGGGCCCAGCCAGGTCTCGGTTATACATGCCAGGTCGGCTCTTTCTTCAAGGATTAAATCCTGAACAAGAAGAGCTTTGTTGACAATGGACCTGGCATTGAGCAACAGCAGCCTGAGCCCAGGGCCCTGACATCTCAAGTCACCAGGACCTCGAGTTGAGCTAGATGAACCATTATCAGAGGGGCCGGAACAAGTAATTGCTTGGAGACAGCGAATTCTAGTTCCCCGAGAGTGGCCTACCCCTCGGCTCCCGCCATATCTACCCCTCCCTGTTACAACCGTTATGCTCCGGCTCCCCAACCCCTCGGAGATCCCATCCCCCCATTGGTCCCCCTCTCACTATACAGGCCATGCATCCCATTCATATCGAGATGGGGATCGTGGCCGAATCCCCTCCTGCTTCTGTTAATACACTCAGCAGAGGGGGCCCAACCTATTGTCCCAGACTCACTCATTCTTCCAATTCAGTCTCTTCAATCTAATCATTCAAACCAAACCATCCATATCATCATACATACCTACAAGCACTCCCCTTCCAGGTAGCATATGATGTAAAGCAAATAACAGTATAATGCAAACAAAAATCCGTGCAGGGATATATAGGAAAGAAATGTGTCCATCGTTCGCCACCGTCACTATGATCCCAGTCCCATAACTCTCCACAATATAGCGACCAATCTCGGGGGGTCGAGGAGAGGCTCATTAATATAAGAGTCGACAATAAAATCCTCAGCAGAAAAATGGCAGTTGTATCGAAGGGCCTGCAGCCCACAGTCAAGGTTTATCTGTTTCTGTCCACAGTAAAGTCTAACACCAGCATAGATGTCAAGCCAGGAAATACTGGCCCTGTTAGACCATTTCTTCCTGCCATTAATCGTCATTTCAAATGCAGTCACAAAGATGGTATTAGCCAGCATAGTCAAATCAGCAAAAAAGGCTGTATGAAAGGCCAAGGTCACCTCAGCTGCAATAAATCCTATAATGGCGGCGGCGCTCAAAAAGAATGCCAGATGGTGGAAGAAGCAAGTCACATCCGGGATAAGGGAGATCATTTATATCCCAAGTTGTAATACCCCCAGGAGAGAAGAAGACTGTTAAGAGAGGCCTGCTGCCATGGAGGAAGGGAGATTGATGATAATGGTAATAAGCCAGTTAAAAAAAACGGCGTTCTGGACAGCTGGGAATCAAACAGTAAGACATTATTCACGTAGAAAGCAGACACACCGGGAGGAATTAACAAACATTCACTCAACCTCACCGTCCTCCGGATGATAGATTAGGGTTTAAATTCCTCGGGATGTTGAATCTTGGGGAGTGAATGATCTCCGGAACTGATGTTAATCCTTATTTCCTCGTTATTCCTTGTTATGGTAGTTATTTGCAATCTCACGGCGGTAAAGCCTCTTCTGTTCAAAGTCTCGGAGCATCGGAGCTTCAGAGACCCCCAATCCTCAGAAAAGGCAATTCGTTCATCTCGTTGTTCCTGGGGTCTTCCTCGCTCCTCCGCTCCCACACAGATGGTATATCTCGGGCCAAATCCGATCAAATTTCAGCCAAATTTCAGGCTTGGAGAACGGAGCTCTGTTCTCCCTCGCCTGCCCGCCATGGCTCCAAGCTGTTGTGCCTTGGCCGCGTCCGGCGTCGAGGATGGAGGATCCGGAGGACGAGAAGCCGCTCATGGTGCAGCAGTACCAGCCCATGTTCCTGGCACCGGAGACGGCTAATGATGAGGACTCGGTGCCAGAGCAGGACGATCCCCCAGGACCTTCTGCACCTGCGCAGCAGAGTGAATCATCAGGAGATGAAGAACCCCTGCTGGATGCCAGAGCTCGCAGAGCAGCCAGAAGACAGGACTGGCTGAGTAAGCATAGGTCTACTCGGAGGTAGCACTGAGGACTAATTGGGCCACGCCCTTCAGTGCCTATATTAGGCCGGCGCAATCAGCACTCAGTGCTGAGAACAACGCATCAAATGATCTACAGCACATCCATAGTCTTGTTTGCCTCTGCATTTGTTCGGAAATCTTGTATTCGGAGACAGCAGCTTCTGAAAGGCTTATTCCGGGAAGCCAGCCAACTTGTCAGATAAGAGGAGAATTACTGAGTATTGTTTTGAACATTTGACCGTGTGATATTTAACCCTCAAGGAACCAAAAGAACATTATTCCCCGAGACTTTACTATTGTGTTGTTTATGGACTTTTAAAACCCCTGAGCTTTTGCTAAGAAACCTTATTAGTAAAAGGACCCTTTTTGTTTGAATCACAAACGGTTGTGTGTGTGTGTTTCTGGGGGTTGCGGTGCTGGGTCACAACACAAGCTTATCACAGCTTGGCAAGATGGTAGTGTTGCCGTCTTCTTTCACTGGAGGACCCTGTTACATGCATGAGCGAATTCAAGATGTGATGACATATGTGCGCCATTTTGGATGACCGGATCTGTTCATTACATTTACCTGCAATCCGAAATGGCCAGAAATCGTAGAGATCTTGAAACACGGACAAAAATCTCACGATAGACATGACATAGTAGCAAGGGTTTTTCACGTGAAAGTAAAACATATCATGAAGCTCCTCACTAAAGGTTGCATCTTTGGAAATACCAGGTGTCACATGTACTCCATGGAATGGCAGAAACGTGGACTCCCCCACGTTCATATTCTTCTGTGGCTAGAAGAGAAGAGAAGACCAGAGTCCATTGACAAAGTTATAAGTGCTGAGGTACCTGATCCTGACCTAGACCTAGCCCTCCATGACATTATCAAGACGACAATCATCCACAGCCCATGTGGACCCCTCAACAGGAACTCACCCTGCATGGTGGAAGAAGTACCCCCGGCCCTTTTTGAAGGAAACTCAAACCAGAGAGGACGGCTATGCTCAGTATCGCAGGCGGTCCCCGACAGACGGTGGCTTTACTGCCAACATCACTGGACTCAATCTTGACAATCGCTGGGTGGTGCCATACAACCCCGTCCTGTCTCGCACCTTCTCGGCTCATATAAATGTTGAGTACTGCAATTCAGTTAAATCCATAAAATACATCTGCAAGTATATTAACAAAGGGTCTGACCAGGCAGCGTTCACCATTGAAGATGTGGACGAGGTGACGAGGTACGAGGCAGGACGATACATCAGCAGCTCTGAGGCAGCCTGGCGCATTCTCTGCTTCCCTATTCACGAAAGGTTTCCTCCTGTTATGCACCTTGCCGTACATCTCGAAAATGGCCAGAGAGTTTATTTTACTGAGGACAATGTTGTTGAGAGGATGAATAACCCTCCAAAAACAACACTTCTGGCCTTTTTTGAGCTCTGCAAAGTTGATGCTTTCTCATGGACCCTTTTATATTGCGAAGTTCCAACTTACTACATATGGAAAGGCAACCAGTTCTTGACAGAGGTGATAATTAATCTCACAAAGGAGAAATAGATCTTTTCCCAGACATCAGACATTAGAAAAGAAACCGTAGTTTAAGGTCTAAGTAAAAATGTTTATTTTGGTACAAAAACAATAAACCCTCATTAGCTACATCTCTGATATAAAAAGTAGGTCTTGCTTCAATGGAAGCCAGGAACAGAAGGAAAGATTGGATAGAATGGAATGTACACATGCGTACAAGAACATATCAATCACGTGCTCAGGAATAAACCATTATAATGAATAGGGATGCATCTCCCTGCATATACATATAACAGGCAATAAAATCACTGCGTGACAGTTCTGTAGGAGGAAAAAAGGGAAGCCTGTATCAGGTTATCTGGAGGTGAAGAAAGCTCAGGTTTTGGATAGAGTGTACACCGTCCATCCCGGTAATGCTGAGTGCTACTACCTACGCCTCCTCTTGCACGAGATCCATGGCCCAATGTAATTTACTGCCCTAAAAACTCTGGCAGGGGTACTTCAACCAACATTTCAAGCAGCGTGCAGTGCACTTGGCTTGCTGGAGGACGATGCTCACTGGGACCGCACTCTGGAAGAAGCCTCCATCTCTGACTTTCCTAACAAACTCCGTCAGCTGTTTGCCATCATGTTGGTTTTCTGGCAAGTTGCAGACCCCCTAAAATTGTGGGAGAAATACAGAGACAGTCTTGCAGAAGATGTTAGAAGGCTAATGGAGAGAGAGTGTGGAGATGCCCAACTGGTCCTTCAAATTGTTTACAACCAATGCCTTATCCTTCTTCAGGATATTGTCATATCCATGTCGGGTAAAACACTCCTACAGTTCGGATTTCCACCACCTTCACGAGAGCAAGGAGCCACTGTCAGCTACCGTCAATACCTGAGTGAACTGTGTTATAATACCATTCAGCTCAGGGGCGGGTTGCTTACTTACCGATACCGGTGCGCTGCGCACGCCTCTCCATGTTTCGTGTGCGCGTGCGCTCGCTACGCGTACGCGCCCCCTTGAGCAATTTTGGTGAGATTTTGCTTCTGCGCATGCGTGGAAGCAAAATCTCACCGAAATGTTGTGGGGACACATGCGCGTGCAAGATTTCGGCGAGATTTTGCTTCCGCACATGCGCAGAAGAAAAAATGCCAAAAAATTCTTTAAAAAAGATGGTGACATGCGCGACTGTCCGGCGAAGACGGCACCGGAGCAGTTGCGCGCAAATTTCGTAATCGGCGGGTCCCTACCGGAGCTGCGCACTGGACCGCACCGGTAGAAACCCACCCCTGGTTCAGCTGACACAAGCAGTTGCTATGGAATGTTCCAAAATTAAATCAAGAACAGAGGAAAGCCTACGATGAAATCATGCACAGTATTGCTTCTGATTCTGGGCAGTTGTTCTTTCTTGACGCTCCTGGTGGCACTGGCAAAACGTTCTTGATCAATCTCTTGCTGGCCAAAATTAGAAGCAGAAGGAATATCGCCCTAGCCGTTGCTTCCTCAGGAATTGCAGCTACCTTGATCGACGGAGGCAAGACGGCTCACTCTGCCTTCAAGTTACCTCTCAACCTGAATCATTCTGAGTCTGCACTTTGTAACATCTCTAAGCAGAGTGACATGGCTCAGGTGCTTCGAGAAGCCAAACTTATCGTGTGGGATGAGTGCACCATGACTCACAAAGGAGGTCTTGAGGCTGTAAACAGGACGCCCCAGGACATTAGGGGCAGTAACCATCTTATGGTTTGTGGCACAAGGGACACGTGCAGATGAAGTCAAGGCCTGTCTCAACTCATCCATCTTATGGCCTAAAGTCAAAGTCCTGACCTTGACAGTTAAAATGCATGTCCACCTTCAATGTGATTTGAGGGCAGAAGAGTTTTCTAAATTATTACTTGATATTGGTGATGGCAAGCTTTTGGAAGAGGAGGGAAGAATGACTATTCTGAGTAACCTTTGCGTTGTTGTGCGAGATCTGATCAGCTTGACTGACAGAATATACCCCAACATTCATCAGGCTGGAGTGGATTGCAGTTCATGGCTGAGGGAAAGAGCTATTCTCACTCCAACAAATGACTCAGCCAACAGCATCAACAACTTTCTGCTGCAAAAGTTGTCCACTGAGCATATGAAATATGAATCTGTGGACTCAGTAATGGAGATCGGTGATGCTGTACATTACCCTGTGGAGTTCTTGCACACTCTCTTTTAAGTAGGATGATTTTTATTTTTTATTTTTTTATTTTTTAATTGAATACACATATAACACAAACACATACAAAACAAACAGAACAGTGGGGAATCAATTCCCTTTATTTTCAATAAGCTTGCATCGGTGTATATCCACATTTACATTATCCCTTATATACCCACCTTGGCAGGTGCCAAGGAGTAACAACTGATCTTGGCTGGGCTGGAGGTTGTTTTGTATGTACTCCCTACATGTTACAGCATTCGTTTTTAGCTCTTTTATTGTGATATCTCACCTGGGGGGGGAATGGGTATGTGTGGTTATGAATGACTATTGTGGATGAGTTGATTAGGTAGATCAGTGGTTCCCAAACTTTTTCAGTCCACCGCCCCCTTGGTGCTACAAACTCATCCTCACCGCCCCCCACCCCACCCCCTCAGGTGGGCGTGGCTTAGTGGTCAGGTGACCGGGTGGGCATGGCCAACTTGTAAAATGTGGTGAAACTCACTTTTTTTTAAATAAAATAATCTTTATTAATTATGTAAAAAAGACAAACAAACATCCAAACAAACATAAAAACATGTATAAACATATGTAAGAATAAGTAAGAAATATCTTTGAGTATAGAAAACATTGAACATTGAACATACATGTCAACCATCTCGTCGACGCTATCCTTTTACAGCCTAGTGATACAAAAACATGTTTAATCTTTATAGTTATTATTTACATCATTATCTTTCTTATATCTTCCAATATTTTCCTTATTCTTTTCTCTTGTTATATTGTGTTCAGTCTATTATCATTACAATAAAACAATTTTCCCTTTTTCAACAATGGTTCTTTTGTTCAGCTTGATTAATATTTTATAATCTTGTAAAATTGTATACATTCCGATATTTTGTTCCGGTCTTTGCGAAAAAGTAGACATTTGTTATTATTTATACTGTCTCAGATGATGACTCATAGTGTGTCTAGGATCATGACACATAATTATAGCAATTTTTGATATTTATTTTGGTTAAGCCAGTTATACCACCTGTCCCAAGTTTTATAGAATTCAGAGTCATCTTTGTCTTGCATTTCCAGTGACATCCTACTAAGTTCTGCGCATTCAAATACTTTATTAATGAGATTTAACGTAGTTGGGATTTTTTCGGTTTTCCAAGTCTGCGCATATATAATTCTTGCGGCTGTTGTAATGTGTAGAATTATATATCTGTCTTCATTCGTCATTTTTTCCCTGAAGATACCCAATAGGAAAAGCTCCGGCTTTAGGGGGATCGTTTTTGAGATTATTTGTTCAAGGCAGTTTTTGATCTTAATCCAAAAGTTTTTCGCTTTGGGGCAGGTCCACCATAGATGGTAGTATGTTCCTATACCTTCTTTACACTTCCAGCACTTTGGGGAAAGTTTCGGGAACATTTTTGCCAATCGTGCTGGGGGAAGGTGCCACCGGTAAAACATTTTGTATATGTTTTCTTTGTATGGTATCGCCAGTGTTAGTTTATAATTTATAGACCAAATTTTTTCCCATTCGTTTAAATTAATTGAATAACCAAAGTTTTGTGCCCACGCAATCATTGAGCCTTTTACCACCTCTTCGAATAAATTATATTGGAGTAGGAAATTATATAATTTGGAAATCATTTTTTGGTCCTTGCCCATTAATATTCTATCTAAGTCACATTTTTTTTGAAATCCGTATTTTATTTTATCTTTATTGTATTTTGATTTGACCTGTAAATAGTGCCACCAATCAAGGTCTATTCCTTTTTCTTTAAGTTCTTGTTTTGAGAACATCTCATTGTGTTCATCTAGGAGTTGTTGATATGTTATAATCTTATTTACGTCTAAAAGGTTCGGGTATATAATTGCTTCAGTTGGTGATATCCATTTTGGAACACTTCTATAATGGTCCTTCCTTATTGTTAACCATGTGTCTAATAGATTCTTTCTTATATAATGTCGGCGGAAATATGTATGTGTTTTATAGGTGTCCCCCCATAAGAAGGCGTGCCAACCTATCTGCAAATCGAAACCCTCTAGAGTTAATATCCTTCTGTTTTTGAGTGTAATCCATTCCCTCATCCAATTGAGTGTAGCAGATTGGTGGTATAGCTCCCAGTTAGGGAGACCAAATCCTCCTCTCCTCCTATGGTCTTGAAGAAGTTTCAGTTTGATCCTCGCTTTTCTTTTGGCCCATATGAATTTGTGAATCATTTTATTTAAATTTGAAAAAACTGTTTTATTCAACTTTATTGGAATTACCTGGAATAGGAATAAGATCTTGGGTAAGATGTTCATTTTGATTGTCGTGATTTTACCCATAAATGATAATTGAAGTTTTGACCATCCGTCAAGGTCCTTACTAATTTTCTGTATTAGTTTTATATAATTATCCTCCTTTAATGAACTACATCTTGCGGTGAGCCATATCCCAAGATATTTAACTCTTTTAACTATTTTCATGCCTAATAAATTTTCCAATTTGATATTTTGTTTTGGTGTCATGTTTTTAGTTATTATTTTTGTTTTTTCCTTATTAATTTTTAGGCCTGCCGCCTTTCCAAATTTTTCAATTTCTTTGATTAGAGTCGGGCCGGTGTCTAGAGGTTCTTCAATTATAAATGTCATATCGTCAGCGAAGGCTTGAAGTTTGAATTCCTCCTTCCTGATTTTTAGACCTTTTATCTCTTGCATGCTTCTTACTTTCCTCAGTAGGCTTTCTAATGCTAATATGAAAATTAATGGGGCTAACGGGCATCCTTGACGTACTCCTTTTTTAATATCTATTTTCTCTGTGATATCGTTATTTACTATTATTTTTGCTGTTTGGGTACTATATATAGCTCTGATCAACCCTATAAATTTTTCGCCAAATTTCATTTTTTCTAGTTGCATAATAAAAAATTGCCAGTAAAGGTTGTCGAACGCTTTTTGGGCGTCGACAAAGATAAGCGCTAGTTGTTTATCTATGTGTATATCGTAGTATTCTAGTATATTGAGTATTATTCTGGTATTGTTCCTTATCTGTCTGTGGGGTAAAAAACCGTTTTGATCTGAATGGATAATCCGATTTAAAATTTTTTTGAATCGTTCAGCCATTATTGATGCGAGTATCTTGTAATCCGTATTTAGTAATGAAATCGGTCTATAATTTTTAATGTTTTGTTTGCTCAAATCTTCCTTGGGTATCAGAGTTAAATATGCTTCTTTCCAGGACTCGGGTAGTTCCCCTTTTTCCATTGTTTCATTAAATAAGTCTAACATTACTAGTTCTAATGAGCTTTGTAGATTTTTGTATATTTCGAATGGGATACCGTCCGGACCTGGTGATTTATTGTTCTTTTGTTTACCGATGGCATTTCTTAATTCTATTAGAGTAATCTTGTCATTTAGCATATTCCTGTCCTCCTCCAGCACGATTGGCAAATTGCTTTCATTGAGATATTCTTTAATTGCTTCGTCTTTTGGGTCTTCCTGTTTGTAAAGGTCAGTATAAAAGGTTTGAATTATATTTTTTTTCTCAGTGATTCTGGTATGTACTTCCCCATTTTGGTCCTGAAGAGCGTCAATTGTTCTATCTGCTTTTTCTTTTGCAAGTTTATAAGCGAGCCATCTTCCTGGTTTGTTGGCTGATTCGAAATAGTTTTGTTTTGCTAATTTAAGTTTTCTGGCCAATTGCTCTTGCGTTATCAAGTTTATTTTATGCCTGGTTATATTTAGGTCCTCTAATGTTTTAGCATCTTTGGGGTCTTCTTGCAATGTTTTCTCTAATTTGTGCGATTTAGTTGTTAATGTATTTAATTTGTTATTTCTCTCTTTATTACGTTTGGCCAAGTAAGCTATGGACAGCCCCCTTATGTATGCCTTCGTTGTATCCCATAGAGTTCTTAGGGAAGTCTGTTCTTTAGTGTTAATCTGAAAAAAGATATCTAATTCTTTCTGCATCATTTTAATATAATCTTTTTCCTTTGTTATTGTTTGGTTTAAGGTCCATCTTACTCTTATTTTACTATTTGGCTCTTTCCATTTTATCCATAAAGGATTGTGGTCGGCCCAGGCGTTTGGAAGAATTTCAGACTCAGCCAAATCGTTTAAGAATTCCCCATTTGCCCAGGCCATATCAATCCTCGACCATGATTTGTGTGGAAATGAAAAGAAGGTATAGTGCCTGCTGTCTGGATTTTGGTATCGCCAACTGTCTTTTAAATTAAATTCTGTTGCCAATTGATCAAATGATGCCGGTAGTACTCTTCTTGCTTTTTTCTTATTGGTACCTTTGTAGTCCTTTTTCCTATCCACGACTGCGTTGAAATCGCCTATTATCAATAATTTCTCCCACTGTATTTCTAGTAATTTTTTATGTAAGCTGGAGAAAAAGGCTGATTGATTTATATTTGGGGCATATATAACTGCTATCGTTACAGATTTGCTTCCATTTTTTATTTGTATTATCAGTGTTCTATCGTCCTCATCTGAATATAGTAGTTTTGGATTCAACCATGCTTTTGTATATATTGCTATTCCTCGCTTCTTATGTGTAGATAATGCTGTGAATAGTTTCCCTAACTTTGGGAATTCCAAAATCTGATGTTGTTCTTTTTTAATGTGTGTTTCTTGTAGACAGATAATGTCTGCATTTTGATTTAGTAGTTTGTGGAAAAAATTTTTCCTTTTTGTGGGCGAGTTTAGTCCATTTATGTTCAGGGATAGCAGATTTACTGTCTGTTCAGTTGGTGGTTTCCCTTGGTTTTGCTCTCTTTGCCTCGGCCTGTGCTCTCGTTGTCGCACCATCTCTACCATAATTAACTGCCACCGTCCTCACACTTTCTTCTTTTTGCAGTAAATTTTCTTCTGAACTTATCTCCTCCAAGCTCTCCCTTTCCCCCTCTGCCTTTGTTTCATGTTCCTCTACTACTTTAATATACTGCTCGTAAAAGTCTCTGGCATCTTCTATTGTTGTGAGTTTATGTTTTTTATCCAGTAGGGTTATTAGCATTCCTTCAGGTAATAGCCACCTGAAGGATATCCTGTGTCTATTCAGTTTGGTGGATAAGAATTGATAGGGCCGCCTTTTTTCCCTTACACGTCTTGGTATTTGTCTAAGTACTAGTATCTCTTTACCGTTATGTGTGACTGTATTTTCTTTCGATAAGTTATAAATTTCATCTCTAACTATTCTTTTGGTAAATCTAATATGTACTTCTTTCGGTAGTCTGTTCTTTCGGGCATAGCTCGTATTCAGTCTATATATTTCATCCATATCCATTATTGTTTCCTGTAGTGTTCTATTTGTCATACTAGCAATTATTTGCGCCATGACCTCCGGCAAGTTCTCATCTTTACTTTCAGTAACATTTTGAAATCTAAGAAAGAAGGCCGATTTTTCAAGCTCTAGATTTAAAATTGCCTCTTCGAGATCCCTGTTTATTATATCTGTTTTATTCTCTGCAACTTGAAGTCTAAGTTCAATCCTCTCATTATGTTCCTCTATTTTTTTTATTCTCTGTACATTGTTTGCCAGTTCTCCTTGAATTGATTCCAATCTCTCATCTAGTTTTCCCACCCTGTCATCCACCTTTTTGATATTGTCCCTCACCTCTCCAATTGTCCCTCTCATGTGGTTGTAATTTCTGTCAATGGACTCCTGCATTTTAATCATCATCTCCTGGAGTGATGCTTGAGTTGTTGATGTCATTTGTGTACTGGAAGTTCCACCTGCTCTCTCTCCTGTGGAACCTTCGGTAGTACGCTGGTTTGATGGAGTTGGGGGTAGGGTTGAGGTTTTTTGTTTCCCTGTTTTAGTTGCAGTGGATGTAGTAGACATTTTTAATACACTCCAGATGGTGTCCCAGTATACCATACGAAACCTCTTCTCCCTCTTGTTATTTTAGCACCAATTCTTTCTTTAGTTCCCACTATTCGGTTTTTTTTTCACTATTTATATCTTTTTCTTCAAGTCTCACATCAATCTATTTCTTAGAATCTAATGTCGATTTCCTCA
The DNA here is from genome assembly GCA_023053685.1 of Diadophis punctatus similis. Taxonomy (NCBI): domain Eukaryota; kingdom Metazoa; phylum Chordata; class Lepidosauria; order Squamata; family Dipsadidae; genus Diadophis; species Diadophis punctatus. The sequence continues at coordinate 617,467 of JALIGW010000064.1, forward strand.
AATGATTATATCACACCCTTAATTCCTTCACTATAAATAGTAAATTATATATAAATGTTATCACCGTTTACATCACATTTATATCACGTTCGCAAGGGATCAATCAATAATTATCAATGCTTAAAGTAATTAATCTAGGTTCTATATATAATGTTATTTTCTAGACTCTATTATATAGATATTGTATAAATATGTAAATATATAGCAATGAATATATCTAGAATGTCCAGTTTGTATATATAGTCCAGAGTCCACAGTTTATATATATGTGAATATAAGTAAAATATAGTTTAAGTCAATACTTAAATTTATCTAGGGTAAAGGTTCAAATAAGTTATGGAAGCAAGTACTCACTTATAAATATTTCTTTTAGTCTATTGTCCTTTTGTTGATATATTTATAGTCTATATTTTACTAGTCCTTAGAGTCCAATGTTGATCTTGCTGGTAGTTCTATCTCCTTGTTTAATAGTTAAAAATGTCCTCCGGATTTTGCTGTGTCACCGTCTCAGTTCCTTCTCTTTTCTTTCAACTCTAACTTCCTCCCACCTTCTGCACTTTCCAGAAATCTTTCTTGCCCTTTTGCTGTAGATCTTTATCTTTTTAGTTCTCCAAACACAGTTCTCTTTTTGTTTCTTGCAGAGTGCTTTAAATCAAATTGGGTCGTAAATCTGTCTTGGTTCAGCAAGCCCTCTGCCCGTCCTTTTCGCTCCCCCTTGCAATCGCCGCTTTTCCCCTCTCTGAGCTTTCTGTCTTAAATCCACAGGTCAGCAATCAGCTACAAGGGCACACCGTCTTATTTCCTTCCACCAGTTGTTGAAAAAGCCTCTCAATAGTATATCTCTCTCACAGTCTCTGCCACAATTCTTTGCTGTTTTTCTCTTACTTCCTTATCTGAGTCGGGCTGTCATGTCTACAGATCGGCCATGGAGGCTGATTTCTTCACGATCGGCTCCAGGAGTTGTTCTTGCTCCCTGGGTGGATTGCTTGTCCTCCCCAGAGGCTCCGAACTCTCCCCCTTCGAATCACTCTTCCCTCCAGGTCAGTGATCGCCGCTAGGCAACCGAAATCAGTGAAAAGCACAGATGAAGCCTCAGAGGATCTTGAGGCTATTGTGCCCGGACATGACGTCAAACCGGAAGCCGTGGTGAAACTCATTTAACAACGCTCTTGCTTAGCAACCAAAACGTTATGCTCAATTGTGGTCATAATTCTTTCTTTCTCTCTTTCTTCCTTCCTTCCTTTCTTTTTCTCTTTCTTTCTTTCTTTCCTCCCTTCCCCTTCTTTCTTTTTCTTTCTTTCTGTCTTCCTTCCTTCCTACCATCTTTCTTTTTCTTCCTTCCTTCCATCTCTTTCTTTCCTTTCTTCCTTTCTTTCTTCTTTCTTTCTGTCTTCCTTCCTTCCTCCCTCCCTCCCTCCCTCCCTTTCTTTCCTTTTTCTTTCCTTCTTCCCTCCCTTCCCTTCCCTCTTTTCTTTTTGACTGTCTTCCTTCCTTCCTACCATCTTTTTCTTTCTTTCTGTCTACATTCCTACCTACCATCTTTCTTTCTTTCTTTCTTTCTTTCTTTTTCTTTCTTTCCTTTTTCTTTGCTACATCCCTCCCTTCCCTTCCCTCCCTCCTTTCTTTTTCTGTCTGTCTTCCTTCCTTCCTACCATCTTTCTTTCTTTCTTTCTTTTTCTTTCTTTCTCTCTCTCTCTCTCTTTCTTCCTTTCCTTCCTTCCTTCCTTCCTTTTTCTTTCCTTATTCTCTCTCTCTCTCTCTCTCTCTATATATATATATATATATATGTGTGTGTGTGTGTGTGTGTGTGTGTGTGTGTGTGTGTGTGTGTGTGTGTGTGTGTGTGTGTGTATCGCACACTCCACGGGACTACATTGCCTCCTCTGGGCTCTGCCTATGGCAATTTAAAATGTGCTTCTGTCTGCGAGGAAGAGGGGCATGTTTGAAAAGAGGGGCTGGAGGTGGGTGGGAAATCTATCCCACATTGAGCTACTGGGTGTGTGTGAGTGTGTGTGTGTGTGCGTGCGTGGCCGAAAACGTCCAGGTTTGGTAAACTGGGAGGTTTTGAAACCGGTTCCCCCAAACATGGTTTGTATTCGCCAAGGCTGGCTCAACTGGATGACCAAACAGAGCCTGGAAAGGAAAGAAAACTGCAGAAGTGGTCAATGGAGGGGGTGGGTGGGACAGATGCACATGGGGGAGGGTCTTCTCCCCCTCCCCCCACACTGGCACATTCAAGGGGCTTCCTGGAAATACACCCCCTCCCCCGTGGGAAGCACTGGCACCCTCCAAATTGCCTTCCTTGGCACAGAGGCCGGGTGGAGGGGGGACTCCTGTACCCAGCAGGCACAGCTAGAAAGCCCCCTCCTCACCTGGTGGTGTGTCGTGCCTGCCTAAATTGCTATCCATCCGAGGGCAGGGGAAGATGGCATCGCAGGGACGAGCGAGAGCAGTGTGTTAGGTGGGCAGAGGAGGCGAGGCCGAAGGCCACATCTTGAGACGGGCATGCGGAGAGGTTGCCGGGGGGGCGTAGGAGGCTGGGCACCTGGGATCTTCAGTGGGATGGGGAAGGGGGTGGTACTGGGTGTTTGGGGTGGGGTGGGGAGTTATGATTTTTAGAAGATGAGACACACATGCACGCACAATGGCCAAGGGGAGGATTTAACTTGGGGTTGTTTGGGAGAGAAAAATAGAGGGAGGGAAGGAAAAGAAAGGAAAGGAAAAGGAAGGAATGAGAGGGAAGGAAATGGAAGGAGGAAGGAAGGGAGGGAGGGAGGGAGGAAAGGAGGGAGGGAGGAAAGAAAGTAGGAAGGAAAGAGAGGGAGGGAAATTAAAGGTGAAAAGGAGAGGGAGGAAGGAAAAGGAAGGGAAGGAGGAAGGAAGGGAAGGGAAGTAGGAAGGAAAAAGGGGGGAAGGAAAGGGAAGGAAAAGGAGGGGGAAGGAAAGGGAAGGAGGGAAGGAAGGGAAAGAGACAGAAGGAAGGAAAAGGAAGGAAGGGAAGGGAAGTAGGAAGGAAAAAGGGAAGGAAAGGGAGGAAGGAAGGAAAGGAAAGGAAAGGAAAGGAAAGGAAAGGAAAGGAAAGGAAAGGAAAGGAAAGGAAAGGAAAGGAAAGGAAAGGAAAGGAAAGGGAGGCAGGCGAAGGCGGCAGAAACTCTGGCGGGCAACTGTTCCCGATCTCCCCCGCCATCGCTGCCCTCTTTCTGGACCGACTTTCCAGCCGCGGTGCCTCTTGGCCGAAGGAGCGGAAAAGAGGCAGCTGCGATTTCCCCACAAGGTCTCCCTCCTCCTCCTCCTCCCACCCCCCAACCCAACCCCCCAACCCAGCCCCTGCCCGCACCCCCCCCCCAATCCCGTGTCTTACAGGTTTAACAGCTCCATGTTTCTGTCGGCTAGTCTCTAGGGAAAAAAGCTTGCAAAATACAGAAACTCTTCTCTCTGCAAGTTATTAATTGCTCACCCTCGCGAGAAGAGTTTCTGTATTTTGCAAGCTTTCCAGGGGTCTCCAACCTGGGCAACTTTAAGACTTGTGGACTTCAACTCCCAGAATTCCTCAGCCAGCTTTGCTGGGAGTTGAAGTCCACAAGTCTTAATGTTGCCAAGGTTGGAGACCAGTGCAAAGAGACCAGACGACAGATACACGGAGCTGTTAAAAGTCCAGTAAGATGCCCGTCTCGCGGCCCGCCCAGTCCCCGCCGGGAAAAGAGTGGCGGGAAAAGCGGCAGCGGGCGATTGGGTGGACATGGGTGGCGGCATGGGGACAGGACCGGCGAACCACCAATCGCCCCCCTGGACCCTCTCACCGCCCCCCTGTCGCCACCCTTACCTCTCACCGCCCCCCTAAGGGTTCCCACTGCCCCCTGGGGGGCGGTACCGCCCCCTTTGGGAACCACTGAGGTAGATTTTAAACTATTTTTTATTATACCCCAGAAGTGGTGTGTGTTGGTATGAAAGGGATTGGTTATGATTGGGATTATGAATGTGTAGAGTGAGGAAGTATGAAGAGATAGTATGAGTGAGTCAGGGACCGAGGCCCGGACCCCCTTCGCTGAGTGTGCAAACAGAAGTGGAGTGGGGTCCGGCTCAGTGTGAATGGTATGGAGGACCTGCAGGGAATAAGACCTCGCTGTTTACAAGCATATCCCTTGTTCCAGCCCCTCCGATGTGGTTCCATCTTGCTCAACCCGAGTACCTGGTGACCGGGGTTTTCAGGGCCCTGGGCTCAAGCTGATGCTGATGAATGCCAGGTCAATTGTCAACAAAGCCCCCCTGATACGTGATCTAATCACTGATGAGGGGGCGGACCTGGCATGCATAACTGAGACCTGGCTGGGCCAGGAGGGGGGAGTAGCCCTCTCCGAGATATGCCCAGATGGGTTCTCAGTGTTGCATCACCCACGACCCCAGGGAAGGGGAGGAGGAGTGGTTATTATAACGCGCCGGAATCTGCATCCTCGTAGGAGCCCTGCCCCGGAGATTGTCGGGTGTGAGACGCTCCTTCTGAAGTTGGACTTAGGGGTTCAGGTGGGCCTTTTGTTAGCATACCTGCCTCCCAGCTGCGTTACCAAGGCCCTGCCTGAGCTGCTTGATGCGGTAGCAAGCCTGGCGGTGGAGATCCCCAGGCATATGGTGCTGGGGGACTTTAACCTGCCTTCATCTGGCGAATCCTCTGATGCAGCTCAGGTGTTCATGGATTCCATGACAACCATGGACCTGACCCAAGTAATCCAGGGTCCGACTCATGAGGGAGGTCACATGCTTGACCTAGTGTTTCTCTCGGGGCAGTGGAGCGATGATCTGAAGCTAGGGGATATAGTCACCACCCCGTTGTCATGGTCAGATCATTTCCTATTGAGGTTGGATTTCACAGCCCCACTCCTCCCACACAGGGAGGCGGGATCGACTAGGTGGTTCCGCCCCAGGCGCCTAATGGAGCCGGAAGGATTCCAGAGGGAACTTGGGGAAATACCTGAAACCCTAGTCCACGATTCGTCTGAGTCCCTGGTGGCTGCCTGGAACACCGCAGCATCAGGGGCATTAGATCAGATTGCGCCTTTGCGACCTCTCCGTGGCAGTGGATCCCGGAAAGCTCCCTGGTTCACTGAGGAGCTCTGGGAGATGAAACGCCACAAGAGACGTCTGGAGCGACACTGGAGAGCCAGTAAAACCGAATCCGACCGAACACTTCTAAGAACTTTTATTAAGTCTTATTTAGTGGCGATAAGGGCGGCAAAACGATCTCATTTTTCCGCTCTTATTGCATCCGCAGATTCTCGCCCAGCCGCCTTGTTTAGGGTGACTCGCTCCCTCCTTTCTAAAGAGGGGAGCGAGGAACACTTGCACGGTAGAGCTGAGGAAGTAGCGCAGTTTCTGATGGATAAAGTCGTTCAGATTCGGTCGAACCTGGACTCCGGCTGGACAGAGTCCATTGAGTTGACAGGGGCAAGTCTTAGTCCAGCGTTGTGGGAGGAGTTTGAGCCAGCCACTCCTGATGACATGGACAAGGCCGTGGGTGCGATGAGCTCTTTCACCTGTTTATTGGACCCGTGCCCCTCCTGGCTGGTTTCGGCCAGCAGAGAGGTGGCACGTGGCTGGATCCAGGCGGTGATCAATGCTTCTTTTAGGGAGGGATCCGTACCGCAGCCCTTAAAGGTTGCGGTGGTGAGACCCCTCCTTAAGAAGCCTTCCCTGGATCCAGCGGATTTGAAGAACTTTCGTCCGGTCTCCAACTTACCTTTTATAGGTAAGGTTGTTGAGAAGGTGGTAGCTTTTCAGCTTCTTCGGTTATTGGAGGAAACTGATCATCTAGATTCCTTTCAATCGGGTTTCAGGCGCGGTTACAGTACAGAAACTGCCTTGGTTGCCCTGATGGATGATCTCTGGCGAGCCCAGGATGGGGGTTATTCTTCCATCCTGCTGCTACTTGACCTCTCAGCGGCTTTCGATACCATCGACCATGGTATCCTTCTGCATCGTCTCGGCGAGTTGGGAGTGGGAGGCACCGTTTTACGGTGGTTCTCCTCTTACCTCGCCGATAGGATGCAGTTGGTGTTAACAGGAGGACAGAGGTCGTCTCCTAGGCCCCTGACTTGTGGGGTGCCTCAGGGTTCGGTCCTCTCGCCCATCCTGTTTAACATTTACATGAAACCGCTGGGGGAGATCATCCGTCGACACGGGGTGAGTTTTCAACAGTACGCTGACGACACCCAGCTGTACATTTCCACCCCGTCTCAATTCAGGGAGGCAGTGGATGTAATGTGCCGATGCCTGGACGACGTCAGGATCTGGATGGGGAGGAACAGGCTCAAGCTTAACCCCGACAAGACTGAGTGGCTCTGGATATTGCCCCCTAAGGACTATGTCGACTGTCCCTTCTTGATTCTTGGGGGAGAAACGTTAACTCCCTCGGAACGTGTTCACAATTTGGGAGTTCTCCTAGATCCACAGCTAAAATTAGACCAACATCTAACAGCTGTGGCTAGGGGAGCCTTTGCACAGGTCCGCCTGGTGCACCAATTGCGACCATACTTGGAGAAGGAGGCTCTACTCACAGTCACTCATGCCCTTGTCACCTCTCGACTGGACTACTGTAATGCGCTCTACATGGGGCTACCCTTGAAGAGTATCCGGAGACTTCAACTGGTGCAAAGTGCGGCTGCGCGTGCTTTGGTGGGTGTCTCAAGATACACCCACGTAACACCCATACTCCGCCAGCTGCACTGGTTGCCCATCGGTCTCCGGGTACAATTCAAGGTGTTGATTATCATCTTTAAAACCCCACATGGCTTAGGTCCAGGTTACCTCCGGGACCGCATCCTACCTCATACTTCCCTTTGACCGGTCAGGTCCCACAGAGTGGGTCTCCTCCAGGTCCCATCAACCAAACAATGCCGGCTGGGGGGGCCTAGGCGGAGGGCCTTCTCTGTGGGGGGCCCTGCTCTCTGGAACCAACTACCCCCAGAGATCCGAATTATCCCCACCTTTCTGGCCTTTCGAAAAGCCATCAACACATGGCTTTTCCTGCAGGCGGGGTGATTGAGACAATTCTACATCTTAGGTCTCCCCCATGTATGTATGGTTTTTAAATGTTTTTTTAAAAATTCTTTTTAATACTCTTTTTAAATGTTATATTGTTTAGTTGTTCTCTAAATGTTGTATGCCGCTCTGAGTCCTCAGGGAGTAGGGCGGCATTTAAGAACACTAAATAAATAAATAAATACATTTATAAATTTTTCAATCTTTTTTTCTTCTGTTATATTGTCCATTTTTTTTTCATTTGTCTTCTAAGGTCTTCAAAAAGATCCTTCAAAAACCCAGCCAATTCTTCATAGTCAATTCTCTCCATATCTTTACAGTCTCAGTTCTCAGTTCTTAAATCTCAAGTTTAGGAAGGTTAGATCTTTAGTCAAAGCTCAGTCTTTAATAAAAGTTAATTCAAAGATGCCACCAGCTCTCATTAATTGCTAGTCTCCATGTCTCAGCATTCAGCTGCTAACAATGTGTTCCACAGCCTTTTACAATTTGCAAATTTTTACTATAGTGATTAAAGAAAACCAAACCCTTCTGTTCTTTGTTGTTAACATCTGTTCATACTCCTTCTTATCCAGACCAGTCCAAACATTTTCTTTAAATCAATAACAAATTTTAGTTTATTTTAGCTTCACACAACTTTCTCTCAGCTTTCAAAAGAGGTTGTTTTCTTTTTTCTTTTTCTTCATTCAAGGTCAGGACAGCTGTCCAAACATCCATGGAGGTGTTCTACCATAACAGTAATTTTTCCAACCACCAGATGGCATTCTCCAGTCAAATTCTGATCTCTACATTTCCTGTTTTAGTTTTTCCGTTAATCAAGTCCAGTTTACAAATTATTTCCTCCAAATTTATTTTCCAAGTACTTCTTCACCTTTATTAAATGTTTAAGGCAAAAATCCAATCTTTAAAATTTGGGCTTTAGTTATAAGTCCCGTTAATTTTGTAGCACTATTGTATCCATCTATTATCAGCCGCTCCTTAACTTCCCGTCCTTTTGTTCCCATTTAGAATATTAAAATATTGCTTTTAACATTTCTTTCGGCAATGTGACTCACCAGCCTCCACCTTCTTCAATTTCTCCAGCACTTCACTTTTCTTTTCTTTCCCAGATGACTCCAAGCTCAAAGTTTCAATCCTTACAGATGTAACCACCACAGCTAGAGACGACACTTTAAAAGGTCGTCTTCCATACGCCGCCGGTCGAGGAGACTTAGCTGGCTCCCTGGGAGGTTTGCCGCCCCCCCAGCCCACCAGCTGGCGCTCCTCTTCTTCACCACCCCTCCTGGGTGGTTTCAACCCAGTCCTGACCGGACCAGGTCCACGGACGACGCAGGTTCGGGGCTTTCCCACAGGGAACGGGGAAAGCCTCGTAGTGCCGTGGCGCTGGCCACGCCCGACCTTTCATTCTTTCTGCTATTTTTGCCGCGAATATTTTGTAGTCAGCATTTAACAGCGAGATTGGCCTGTAATTATTAATCTTTTGTGTATCCAGATCTTCTTTGGGTATGATTCCGTAGAGGGAACGGAGGAGCCCTTGCAGGGTAGAGCTGAGGAATTTGTGCAGTTTCTGTCGGATAAAGTCGCTCAGATTCGGATGGACCTGGACTCTGATTGGGAAATTCTGGCCGAGACGACAGGGGCAGGTCTTAGTCCTATTGTATGGGATGAATTTGAATCTGTGACCCCTGAGGAAGTGGACAAGGCAGTAGGAGCGATGAGTTCCTCCACTTGCTTGTTGGACCTGTGCCCCTCCTGGCTGGTTTCGGCCAGCAGGGGGGTGACACGAGGCTGGCTCCAGGCTTTAGTCAACACGTCCTTGAGTGAGGGGTCCTTCCCGCAACTGTTAAAGGAAGCAGTTGTACGACCCCTTCTCAAGAAGCCCTCCCTGGATCCAGCTGAATTAAAGAACTTTCGTCCAGTCTCCAACCTACCCTTTGTAGGAAAGGTCATTGAGAAAGTGGTGGCACTTCAGCTCCTACGGTTATTGGATGAAACAGATTATCTGGACCCTTTTCAATCTGGCTTCAGGCCTGGCTACAGCACGGAAACTGCTTTGGTCACACTGATGGATGATCTCTGGCAAGCCCGAGATGGGGGTCACTCCTCTATCTTGGTGCTACTTGACCTCTCAGCAGCTTTCTTTTTTTTTTTTAATTGAAAAAGTTTTATTAGTACAGAGTACAAAGATTTTTTAGATTTTTCTCCCCCCCACCCCCTTCCCTCCCCCCCTGACTTCCCAGAGAGAATACAGGGCATAATATCAATACTGTAAATTTGGTAAAAAAAGAAAAAAAACAAACCACAAAAATCCCTCAACTACACATTGTACATTAATAGATTACATCCTTAAACTTCTATATTTTATATCATCTAAATATAAAATAATAATGAAAAAATAAAAAAAATAGAAATAAAGATACAAAGGAGAGGAAAAAAAAATACAGAAAAAGCAAAGTTAATAATAAAGAAAAAAGTTATACAAAAAAAAAAGAACAATTTCTTCCTCCTCCTTTCAATCATCTACCCTAAAAAAAAAATCCAGGACTTCATCATAACATTAATAGCACAATATTACCATACATCAAATTATATACTTCCAAAAAATTATATTTCTTAAAGAGGTATTGATAGTAATAATAATAAACTGAAGTATGCAAAGGAAAGAAAACAATTTCTTCCTCCTCATTTCAATCAACTATCCTAGACAACATCTAGTCAAAATTAAATAAAACTTGAATAAGTATTACAATTCCAAAAAATTCTAAATCTTTAAAAGATGTTAATAATTCTAAATCTCTAAAAAACACCAATAATAATAATAATCTCAAAAACTGAATAAAACTTAAACACATATTACATAAATAATATCTGAATATTAAATAAAAAAACTTTTAAAATTCATCATAATAACATAATACTGTTATACATCAACTTTAAAAATCCTAAACTTCGTCGTAATATTAATAGCATAATATTACCATAAATCAAATTATAATACTTCAAAAAAATTATAATTCTTAAAAAAGTATTGATAGTAATAATAATCTGAGATATGCAAAAGAAAGAAAAAAAAACAATTTCTTCCTCCTCATTTCAATCAACTATCCTGAGCAACATCTAGTCAAAATTAAATCCAAAAAATTCTAAATCTATAAAACATATTAAAAATTCTAAATCTCTAAAAAACATTAATAAAATTCATCATAATAACATAACATTGTTATACATCAACTTCAATTATAATACTTTATGATTTAATAATTTTAATTAAAAATTCCAATTCCTCAAAAAATATTAAAAGAAAAAAATTAAAGGGAAAAAAATCAGAAAAAAATAAAAAAAGAAAGGAAAAGGAAAAATACAATCATATCAATCTCCATCCATCTAATACATATCAACACTACATCTCCTTGTATCTTATTGGTTGCCTCCCTTTATATCTTGATGATTTAATTTTAATTAAAAATTCCAATTCTTGAAAAAATATTAAGAGAAAAAGCTTAAAGGAAAAAAAATGATAAAAAAAGAAAAAGAAAAATACAATTATATTATCTCCATCCATCTAATACATATCAACACTACATCTCTTTGTATCTTATTGGTTGCCTCCTTTTGTATCTTGATGATTTTAAATTTATCAGCTCGTCTCCCATCTGATCCCAATCCTCCATCTCCTTTTCCACATCTTTCTGGCTCTGCCGTTCACTTTGACTCTTTGAAACTGTTTCATTTTGATCCGGTAAGGATGGCTTTTCCTCCTTGTCCTCTTCTACATTCATACGTCTTTCTTCTGGAATTTTAGATATATCAGCCTTTAAAACATTAACATAAAATTCAGTAGCTTTCTTTATCGTATTCAACCGGTATCTTTTCTCCAAAAATTTAACCGTTACTCCTGTTGGTGCTTCCCATTTATATTGTAAATTCAATCTTTTAAATCCATCAATCAAAAAAGTAAATTCTTTTCTAGCTTTAAGCATTTTGGAGGGAATTTCTTTCCATATCCTAAGTTCCTGACCGTTCACCTGAAGATTATTCTTAAACGTCGCCTGAATAATTCTGTTCCGTAAGACTCTTGTAGTAAAATATATAACAATGTCCCTTGGTAGATGTTTTTGTTTTGCATACCACGAGTTGACCCTGTATATCTTTTCAATTTGTGTAGCCAATTCATCTTTAGAGATTCCAGAAACCTGTTCCAAGGCCTCAATCATTCTTCCTTTCAAATCATCATATAATCCTTCCTTCAACCCTCTAACTCTTATAGCAAATTCCATTCTTCTAAACTGTGACATCAACACCTCTGTTTCAAAATTTACAATGTCCTTTTGAAATTTATTTATATATTCCACCGAAGTTGCCAAAGCTTGTTTATTTGTTTCAATAGTCCTCCAAAACATCAATATTTGTTGCTAATCCTTTGCAAACCTCTAACATATCCATCCGTAGCTGCTTTTCCATATTCTTTAAAGCATCCTGCATTTTTTTTCTATTTCAGTAATTTTTTGGTTAAATTCCAAAATTAAGTCTTGTTTCATAATCTTTAAAGTATTTAATAAATTTTCAGATGTCAGAGATTGTGGAGGTGTTGACTCAGTAGCAAGTTGCATTTTGGAAGTATAAGCAGAGGGGTAGATAGCCCTTTTATTCAAAACAATCATTCCAGACTTTGAAGCCATTATTGTCATTCCAAAGGATTGCACAAAAAATGCCAAATCTCTATCAGTTGTATTATAATCCAAAATCGAGAATCAAAGAAAAAAAAAAGCCAATTTTCAAATTCAAAAGTTTCCATTAAAAAAAAAACCACAAGCAAAGCACAAATAACTTTCACTTCTTCTTTGTTGTAATTCCAAAGAAGTACAAGGAAGGGCCAGATCTCTAAAAAAATTCTTACAATTTCAAAGGCAAATAGTCTTTTGTAATTTATTTATTTTATTAGAATTATCAGTTACTGTTATAATCCAAAATCAAGGAACAGAGAGTAAAAGCCAATTTTCAAAATTTCCACAAGAGAAGAAGCCACAGAGAAAACCAAAAAACAATCTCTCCAGACTTTGAAGCCATTGTTATATTTCCAGAGGAGTACAAAGAAAAAGCCATGTCTCTAAATAAAGTTCTTTCCAGTTTCAGAGGCAGAAAGTTTTTTTACTTTTTATTTTTTAAAAGGTTTCAGTTGTTGTTATAATCCAAAATCAGGAACCAGGGAGAGAAAAGCCAATTTTCCGATTCAGAAATTTTCATAAAAGAAAAAACCCCAAGCAAAACGAAAATCACTAAACTGCAGGCAAAGCGCAGATCACTTTCACTTCTTCTTCAAACGCCATATTGTTGCTTATTAGGTGCTACTTTGTTTCTTTTCCATAGTAAAAGTTAGCAGAGGGTTGAATAGAAAAAATTCAATACTTGCCCAGCTTAGCTCCTGTTTTCTCTCTGTCTGCTTCTTCTTTCAAGCATAAAATGTATTATAAATCCCATTCTTGAAGCAGCGGAGGTCTCGGCATCTTGCTCCGCAAAAGCGGAGGCTTCCGGATTCCCGGAGCAGGAGACAGGCTGCCTGGGGAGCCTTCGCCCTTCGCGCCCCTAGATGACTCCTAGGGCGCTAGGGGGGCTCTACCCCACCTGTCAGGCTCTTCTCTCTCCCCTTTACCCGGGGCAGAGATTTCCAAGCCGCCAGACAGCTGTTCTGGCGGCTTGGCAAGGAATCGGAGAGGCGCCCTAAAAAGAGCGTCGGCGATGCCGAAGACCAAACCCAGCAGCTTTCGATACCATTGACCATGGTATCCTTCTGGGACGACTAAGAGAGTTGGGGTTAGGAGGCACCGTGCTACGGTGGTTCTCCTCCTATCTCTCTGGTCGATCGCAGTTGGTGTTAGGAGGAGGACAGAGATCGACCCCTAGACCCCTCATTTGTGGGGTGCCTCAGGGTTTGGTCCTCTCTCCCCTCCTATTTAATATCTACATGAAACCACTGGGTGAGGTCATCCGACGATTCGGGGTGAGGTATCAGCAATATGCGGATGATACCCAGTTATATACTGTATCTTCACCCCGCGTCAATTCAGTGAAGCAGTGGATGTGATGTGCCGGTGCCTTGAGGCTATGAGGGTCTGGATGGGAGTCAACAGGCTCAGACTTAACCCAGACAAGACCGAGTGGCTGTGGATATTGCCTCCTAAACACTATGTCAACTGTCCATCCTTGACTCTTGGGGGGGAGAAATTGTCCCCCTCAGAACGGGTTCGAAATTTGGGTGTCCTCCTAGACTCACAGCTGAAATTACATTTGACAGCTGCAGCTAGGGGGACCTTTGCACAAGTCCGTCTGGTGCACCAATTGCGACACTACTTGGAGAAGGAGGCAGTTCTCACAGTCACTCACTCCCTTATCACCTCCCGGCTGGATTACTGCAACGCGCTCTACATGGGGCTACCCTTGAAGAGTGTCCGGCGACTGCAATTGGTGCAAAATGCAGCTGCGCGAGCTGTGGTGGGTGTACCTAGATACACCCACGTAACACCTATCCTCCGCCAGCTGCATTGGCTGCCCATTAGTCTCCGGATCCAATTTAAGGTGTTGGTTTTGACCTTTAAAGCCCTACATGGCTCAGGGCCAGGTTACCTTCGGGACCGCATCCTGCTGCATACCTCCCTACGACCGGTTAGGGCCCACAGAGTTGGTCTCCTCCAGGTCCCATCGACCAAGCAATGCCGGTTGGTGGGGCCGAGGGGGAGAGCCTTCTCTGTGGGAGCTCCCTCCCTTTGGAACCAGCTTCCTCCAGAGATCAGGACTATCCCCACCCTGCTGGCCTTCCGTAAAGCAATAAAAACTTGGCTCTTCCAGCAGGCGGGGTGAAAGTGAGACCAACCAGACCAGATATGGGTCTCCCCCCTTGATTATGAATGTTAGATGCTCTTTTTAATTTTTGTAGTTTTTAATTGTTGTGTCTTTTTTTTATATTGATAAATGGACTGGACATGTTGTGAGCCGCCCAGAGTCCCCTGGGAGTTGGGCGGCATATAAATCCATTTAAATAAATAAATAAATAAATAAATAAATAAATAAATAAATAAGTGTTATGAGTGATTCTGTCCAGGTTATTGGTATTTTGCCTTGCTCTAAAGCTTCGTTGTATACCTCTAGCATTAGGTTTTCTAATGGTTTTTTATTTCCTTTGTAGAATTCTGCTGGTATTCCATCCGTAGATATCTTTCAATATCCTCTTCTCCTATGTTTTCCCGATTGTACAATTTTTGGAAGTACCTTAGTGCTATATTTTTTTCCTCTTCATTTTGGTGTTGTATCACTCCTCCTTCATCCTCTACTTTCAATATTAATTTCTTTTCTCTTTCTTTTTTAAGTTTATAGGCCAACCATCTCCCTGGTTTATTGGCGTTTTCGAAATAGTTTTGTCTATTTAATCTAAATTTTTGTGCTACTTCTTCTTGCGTAATTAAATTAATGTTTAATTATGTCTTTTTCGGACTTGATTTCCTGATTCTGGGGTTCTTTTTGCATTTTGGATTCTAATTTCTCTAATTTTTCCTGCAGCTCTGTATATTGTTTCTTTTTATTTCTATTTCTTCGAACCATATATGCTATGCACGACGCCACAGATTGCCTAGAGAGAGACACATTAGATTTACAAAAAGAACGATTAGAGATGAAATTTACAGAAAAACCAGGGATGAACAAATAATACATAAAGGAAAGGAAGTTATAGTCTTAAAACAGGTACCCAGAAGGATAAGAGAGCAGAGGAGAAATTATAACTTCCTTTCCTCTCAATTGATTAAACAGAGAATAATGTTTCATTGGCTGGACTCGGAGGGGATGTTAATAATGTGGCGAGACAAAAAGATAAAAACTGACACTCTAGAAAAAGCTCAAGAATTTTATGGAAAATATATAGAGGAAGAAGAAGAGACAGATAGTAGCGAGGAATTGGTGAGTAAAAGCCAAGAGGAACAGCAGGCGGAGGAAAAAGAATCAGACCAAGAAGAGATAGAAAGGATAGAAACAGAATGTCAGGAAAGAGAAGGGGTAAAGACAAGAAACCAAGGAGGAGTAAAACCAAAGACAAGGGCAACAACCAAATAATAAAAAATGGAAAAAGAACTCAAATTAATATCCATCAACATAAATGGACTAAATTCCCCAGCTAAAAGACAACAAACATTTACTAAACTTATAAAACAAAATATGGACATTGTATGCCTACAAGAGGTACACATCAAAAAAGAAAACAGTGGAATTCGAGAATCTCCAAAATTAGGGAAACTCCATCTGGCCCTGGCTGGGGAAAAAAAAGAGAGGTATTGCTGTATATATTAAGGGTTGGCTAAAACCCAAAAAATTATATGCAGACAAAGAGGGCAGAATACTATTAGTGGAAATATCGGTGAAACAAAAAAAATATTACTAGTGGTAATATATGCACCAAATACAAACCAAAAGGAATATTATAGCAATCTACACAAACAAATAATAAAATCAGAACTGGAAAATATAGGCATAGTGGGAGACTTCAACGCAGTAGTAGACTCAAGAAAAGATTATAAAACAGGGGAAAAAAGAAGCCATCAAAGGAGAAAATTATCAGAATTATTTTTCGAAATGACACAAGAAATGAATTTAAGAGATATATGGAGAGAAGCCAACCCACAAAAAAAATCAGTATATTCTTTTCTAACTCACACAATTCATGGTCCAGAATTGACATGATATGGATGAACCCGGAATTGGGGAAAGACATTATAGAAATAGAGATAGCACCAAACATCTGGGCAGATCACAATCCGGTAATACTTAAGTTGAAGGGAGAAGTAGAAAGGAAAGGGAGATTGTTGAGTTCTAGTACTGAAGAGGCAGGAGGCTGGCTTAGTGACTTCAGCTCTTTATTGGTTACAGTGAGCAAACATCAGCAAAGACCTGGAGTGTGGCTGGGGTTTAAATAGGGAGCCCTACTGGCAAGGAGCCAATCAGATTTTACCTGCTCCACTTCCCAGACGGACTGGAGTGAAAACTTCCCCAGCTTCTTAGGACACAACATCCCTCCCCCCTTAGTTCAATTAGCCTACGTAATCGCTGACATACGCAGGGCGTTTCATGTCTCTAGTTGACCTGCGCAGTTCAGTCGGGGCGTTGACTGGGGCCAGAGAGGACGTGTTTTCGCTCTCTGGCTCCCTCTGTGGAATTTGCTGGAATGGCTCAGGCGTGATTTTGGATTCGCCTGGACTGGATTCTTCGTTGTTGCTGGGTGGCGCCTATCGATCAAAAGCTACAGTAAGTTACCCGGCTCTCGTGAACTAGAAATAGCTGTAGGGAAAACATCATTAGGGGTTGGGCCTACTTCCCGGTCAGCATTTAATGGCCGGCGGTCTCGTAATTGATCCACATGGCGCCGCCATTTTCTCCCATCTCCCAGGCCTATTATGTACGATTTTGGGCCTGTTATTTCTAGGACCTCCCCAGGTAGCCATAGGGCACCCGCGGTGAAGTTTCTTGCGTATACTGGGTCGTTTATTTTGAATGTTTTAATTTTCACCAGATTGAGACTTTCCTTTTTGTTGGAGTAATTCGGGTGTAGCCTGTCCAGTACAGACCGGAGCTTACGGCCCATTAGAAGCTCGGCAGGGCTTTTGCCCGTGGTTGTACTACAGGTTATGTGTTGTGTCATTAAAAGTTTGTCTATGCGGGCCTGCCAGTCTCCCGGACTGATTCTGCCTAGTGCCTTTGTAGATCTAACGGTTCATTCTGCCAGGCCGTTGCTACTCGGCTGCCAGGGGGCAATTAGTGTATGTTTAATTCCCAAACTGGCTAGAAATCCTTCGAATGGTGTTGATGTTAGTTGTGGGCCGTTGTCTGAGACTATTATGTCCGGCAGCCCATGTGTAGCAAATAATTTCCTTAATACTCTAATAACAGCCTCTGTTGTGGTACTAGGCATCAATACTACTTCCAACCATTTCGAGTATGTGTTGACTATTATCAAAAATGCTTGCCCATGAAATGGACCTGCAAAATCCATGTGTAAGCATGACCAAGGGGCCCTTGGTTGTTCCCACTCATATACGGGGGATTTTGGGGGCGGGATGCCCTTGATGCCTGGCACGGTGTACACCCTGCAACCCAGTCCTCTATGTGTTTGTCCATATTGGGCCACCACACATAGCTCCGTGCCAGTGCCTTCATCCTGACCACCCCTGGGTGCCCTTCGTGTAGAGCCCTTAGAATATCCTCTCGTAGCGACAGAGGAGCGAGGACCCTCTCACCCCACAATAGGCACCCCCCTTGCACCGCTATTTCGTGTTGTCTTTTTGCATAGGGTTGGAGGCTGGGCTTTACCGGCCCTTGAGGCCACCCCCTCCACACCCAGTTTAAAATTGTACGGAGTTCAGCGTCTTTGGTTGTTTCAGCTGCAATGTCGGCCACCGTAATTGGCCCCGGGCCAGCATAGTCAATCAAGAGTATTGGGACGCCTGGAGTGGGGTCGTCTACTAAGTCCGGAAGCGGGCAGCGGCTGAATGCATCCGCGTTACCCATAGCCCTGCCAGGTCGGTACTTGAGCGTGTAAGAATAAGCAGCAAGAAATAAAGACCATCTCAGCATTCTTGGGGGCAGTGCATCCGGAGTGGGCTTGTCCCCTGCTAGGAGCCCTAATAAGGGCTGATGGTCAGTGACCAGCTCAAAAGGCCTTCCGAAAAGATATTCGTGGAAACGCTTGACCCCTGCCACAGCGGCAAGGGCTTCCCTGTCGATTTGGCCGTAATTTCTCTCAGTGCTCGAAAGAGTCCTGGAGAAATATGCAATGGGGGCTTTGCGGCCGTTCGGAAGTCTATGGCTCAGAACTGCCCCCACCCCAAAAGGCGATGCATCACAAACAAGCACAACCGGCAAGGTCTCACTAAATTGTATCAGGAAACTGTCTTCTGAGAGGAGGTTTTTTACTGCTTGGAATGCTTTGTCCTGCGCGGGACCCCAAACCCAGGAAGTTTTTTTAGACAGCAGTTTGTGAAGGGGCTCTGCGACGGTAGCTTTATTTTTCAGGAAAATGCTGTAAAAGTTTAGTAGCCCTAAAAACGCTTGTAGCTCGGTCTTGTTGGTGGGCACCGGAGCCTCTCTAATGGCCCTAAGCTTGTCTTTAGTGGGGTGCAGTCCAGATCCGTCTATCCGGTACCTCAAGAATTCTACTTCTGAAACTATTTGGCACTTGCTCGCTTTAGCCCGCAGCCCTGCAGCTCTGAATCGCGTAAGCACCTCTCAGCCTCTCCCTTAGCTGCTTATTGTCTTTTGCAGTTATTAACACGTCAAAATATGGGACGACACCTGGTAGTTTGTTTAGAACTCTTTCCATTATTCCTTGAAAAATTCCCGGAGCCACGCTAACGCCGAATTGTAGCCTGTTACATTTAAAAGCCCCGCGATGGGTAACTATCGTTTGAGCCTCCGCAGTCTCGCGATCAACAGGTAGTTGCTGATACGCCTGCGCGAGGTCTAACTTTGCAAAAATGGCGCCCGGGCCCAACGTGTGTAATAGATGTTGTACTACTGGCACCGGGTATGCACTCTGCTGAAGGGCCTTATTAATCGTGCATTTATAGTCAGCGCATATGTGCACAGACCCATCGCTTTTTAATATTGGCACTATAGGGGTTTCCCACTTTGCATGATCAACCGGTTCTAAAATTCCTTGACCTATTAATCTGTCTAGCTCTTGGTTGATCATTGGTTTTAATGCAAAGGGAACTCTGTGGGGGCTCAATCTTATCGGCTGTATATTGGGGTCTAAGCTAAAAGAAATAGGGGTGCCCATGTACTTGCCCAGCTTTGGGTCGAACACGTCCTGGAATTCCTGCAGCAGGTCATCGCAGCCATCCGTAACCGTTGCATTGATTGTTTCCTCGTCTCGGGACGCCTTCATTCGTAGTGCTCTGAACCAGTCGAGATCCAGCAAACTTGGAATGTGGTCGCGTGCAATTGTCAGCAGCAAGCTTGCTTCTTGGTCATCGCATTTTACGGTTACTTGTCTGATTCCCAGAACCAGAATTCGATTTCCTTGGCAAGGATTTCTCAGCGGCTTTCGATACCATCGACCATGGTATCCTTCTGCATCGTCTCGGCGAGTTGGGAGTGGGAGGCACCGTTTTACGGTGGTTCTCCTCTTATCTCGCCGACAGGATGCAGTCGGTGTTAACAGATGGGCAGAGATCGTCTCCTAGGCCCCTGTTATGCGGGGTGCCTCAGGGTTCGGTCCTCTCGCCCATCCTGTTCAACATTTACATGAAACCGTTGGGGGAGATCATCCGCAGACATGGGGTGAGTTTTCACCAGTACGCTGATGACACCCAGCTGTACATCACCACCCCGTCTCAATTCAGTGAGGCAGTTGATGTAATGTGCCGGTGCCTGGACGACGTTAAGACCTGGATGGGGAGGAACAGACTCAGACTCAACCCCGACAAGACTGAGTGGCTTTGGATAGTGCCTCCTAAGGACCATGACGACTGTCCCTCCTTGGTTCTCGAGGGAGGGAAATTAACTCCCTCGGATCAGGTCCACAATTTGGGGGTCCTCCCATGCTCTGGAACCAACTTCCCCCAGAGACCCGAACTATCCCCACCCTGCTGGCCTTCCAAAAAGCCGTCAAGACATGGCTTTTCCTGCAGGCAGGGGGTAGAGATTAGTCCATTCTATCTCTCCCCCGGGTATGTTTGTTGATGGTTATTTTTAACTATGTAAAATTTTTAACTTTCTTACTTGGCTTTTAATGAATGTTTATTTTCTAGTGTTCTTGTAAAATGTTGTACGCCGCCCTGAGTCCCTCGGGAGTAGGGCGGCTTATAAGAACCAAGAAATAAATAAATAAATAAATAAATAAATAAATAGGAAATTTGTGCTGACTGGGTTCTTAGCTGCCCTGGAGTGAGGTTAGGCATGGCACGCTTCGCGTTTTCCCAGGACATGTTGGTAATGGATGCACCCGTATCTATCTGCATATCACAGGGAGAACCTTCCACGAGTACAGTAATAGGGATTCTTGGGCTGTCCTGATCCCCCGCTTGGTTCACCCTGATGTAGTTTACCCCCGGTTGTGGAGCGTAGTTGTTGGCTCTTCGATTCTGGCCTCTCTCGTCTCGCCTCGGCTCGCTTGGGTAATAATTTTGGCCGGTGCCTCTGGGAAGGAAACACGGTGCCTTACAGACTCGAACAATGTGACCGAATTTCCCACACCTCCGGCAGACTGCATCGCGAAACTGGCACGTCGCTCGGGGGTGTTCTCCCCCACAGCTGTAACACGGTGTTGCCCTGGGTCTTCTTGTTTCAGTTCTCCGCTCCGTTTGGAATACTTCCTCTCTTTCTTCGTGTTCTGGTAGCTCGGCATTGGACTCCCTTTGTATTTCGTGCACTTCAGCAATCATTTTGCTAAGGGCTGGAGTGCCTTTCCGGCGGAGGGCTTCGGCAGCCTTGTTTGAACTCTCAGCTGCTCTGGCCTCATCTAACGCAGCCTTTAGAGTCAGATCAGCCTTGGATAGTAACTTCTTTTGCAGGTTAATGTCTCTAACACCTCGAACAAATTGGCCCAGTAATGCATCATCCAAAAAGGCGTTTAATTGGCAGTGAGTCGCCGCTCGCCTTAACGCCGTCACGTAATCGTATATGCTCTCCCCTTCTTGTTGCACTCTTTCGCTGAATTCATACCGGCTGACCACCTTTGAAGGTGCCGGGTCGAAATGCCTCTGTAGGCGTTCCTTCAGCTGGGTCCAGGCAATTGTACTGGTAGTATCAGGTTTTGCTAAGGATACGGCAGCCTCGAAAACCTTCGGCCCGCAATGGCTCAAAAAAATCGCTCTCTTTCGGTTATCAGAGATCCAGAAAATTGTTGGCTTCCAAAAAACAGTCAAATCTAGCCATATAGTTTTCCTAAGTTTCCTCTGCTTGGTTGAAAGGAGTTGGCGGGTGGAAGGACGACATTGCTGCTTCCTATGGTGGTTTCTTTGTTCAGATTTGAATTTGGCGCCTCGTGGTCCGACGCTTCCTTCCGGCCGGGCTGGATTGCTTTGTCTTTGTTCCTAAATGCTCTTCAGTATCCCACCCTCGTCACCAATGTTGAGTTCTGGTACTGAAGAGGCAGGAGGCTGGCTTAGTGACTTCAGCTCTTTATTGGTTACAGTGAGCAAACATCAGCAAAGACCTGAAGTGTGGCTAGGGTTTAAATAGGGAGCCCTACTGGCAAGGAGCCAATCAGATTTTACCTGCTCCACTTCCCAGACAGACTGGAGTGAAAACTTCCCCAGCTTCTTAAGACACAACAGAGATGGACCATGAACCAGAGGGTTATAAAAGAAGAAAGGTACACTCAGCATATAGAAAAAGAATTGAGAGTGTTTCTAAAAGAAAATTGGAATGATGATACATCTACACAAAACATATGGGATACAATGAAAGCTTATGTGAGGGGTACAACGAGCAGTTTGATTTCTAAGCACGCCTGTCGCCTGTGTTTTAACTTTCACTTTTTGAATTTATTGTTTTACATTGCTTTTTGTCTTTAAAAGTTGACCGGCTGGCTTAATGCTGATTTACTCTAACCCCTGCTGGACTTTATCTGGTTTCCCCCCCCTTCTGATTTATGTTGTTGTCTTGAATAACTTTCACTTTTCCGTAAGGAAACATGGCATGCTTTTGGACAATGAAGTGCTTTTATTTGATTTACATCAATATTGGACTTTCACAACTCTGCCCAGTATGGTGCTCTGAACTAGCAGCACATATCTTTGTTTTGCTAGACAAATGGCTGGTTTGATAGCTACAGAGCAGGTCTCTGTAGCTATTTCACTCCTGGATTACAAAAGGAGTGGCACAGAATCACCCTGAAGCCGTGGCCGGGGTGGGGTGTGAATATTCAGCAAATTTTATTTATTTATTTATTTATTGTCAAGTACGTGTTGGTAATATACATAGATATAACATTGTTTATATACATAAGAGTTAGGACAGGGATGGTAGGCACGCTGGTGCACTTATGCACGCCCCTTACTGACCTCTTAGGAATCGGGTGAGGTCAACAGTGGACAGTCTAAGGGTAAAGTTTTGGGGGTTTGGTGACAAAACCACAATGTCAGGTAGTGAGTTCCAGGCATTTACCACTCTGTTGCTAAAGTCGTATTTTCTACAGTCAAGTTTGGAGCAGTTCACTTTGAGTTTGTAGCTGTTGTGTGCTCGTGTATTGTTGTGGTTGAAGCTGAAGTAGTCGTTGACAGGAAGGACGTTGTAGCAGATAATTTTATGAGCTATGCTTAGGTCGTGCCGAAGGCGAGGTAGTTCTAAGCTTTCTAAGCCCAGGATTTCAAGTCTGGTTGCGTAAGGTATTCTGTTGCGAGTAGAGGACTCTTCTTGTAAAGTATCTCTGGACACTTTCTAATGTATTTATGTCCGATATGCGGTGTGGGTTCCAGACAGATGAGCTGTATTCAAGGATTGGTCTGGCGAATGTTTTGTATGCTCTGGTTAGTAGTGTGATATTACCGGAGAAGAAGCTACGTAAGATTAGGTTAACAGTTCTTGAAGCCTTTTTGGCGATGTTGTTGCAGTGGGCTTTGGCACTTAGGTCATTTGATATGAGTATTCCAAATTTCTTCTCCCTGGTAAGTTTGCCAAAGAGGAGGATTGACATCATGTCCGCCCAGACTTTGGCTTCAAAAACACCTCTGTTTTAACCTCACACTTTGCAAACTTTTGGACCGAGGTGCACGGTTCATTCCCCCCTCCCGGCCTTGTGCGCGGGACGGCTGGCGTACAGCGCCTCCTTATGGGCGTTTGGCTAGCCTCGTTGGAATTCAGGAGCTCCGGTGCTTGAAATTATTCGTGCATCGAAAGTGCCTTCCAGATGGGTTGGATTGCAACTCCCGCCTTACAGAGACATCAAGGTGACTCAGGATGATGAGAGTTGCAGTCCAATATATGAAAAGCGCGCTAAGTTGTGCCTGCCCTCCCACAAGTAAATCTTACTTGAAAGACCTACTTTTCAAACAGGACTGCGCTGTCATGGGCATCGTTTCGGAGTCTGTTTTAATCTCGTCCCAAGCGGTTTCCCCAGAGGCTACAAAAGGACGGACCGCAAAGAAAAGTCCTGGGTTAGAACGGGAAAATAAATAATGCCAGATTTCTACCAAAGGCGTCACTGCTTTGCCATCTTCAGCCAGGCTGCAATTGTCTCTGGCGCCGGTAAGTTCCACCCTTGCGCGCGAGAGCAGGCAACCTGTTTAAAGTCAGGGAGCAAACGAGAGAAAAAGCGTAAACCAATCAGTGACCCGGGATTACTCGCGGCTTGTGGAGCATTCTCGGGAGTTTTTTTTAGAAGTGCCAGGAAAACTGCCTATCAGAGCACGTTCCTCATTTCACTTACGGAAACAACCGAAGAAACAACGGATACAGAGGGCAGGGCGGGGTGGAGCCGGGGGACGCCCAGCGTCTGGGAATACCAACGTCGCATAAAAGCGAGCGCTGTCAGCTCAACGGAAACCTCCGATGTTTTCCGAAGGCAAATCAGAATCGGACGCAGAGAGCGCGCAGGCTTTACCTTTCACGGCAAGGGATTTCCGGCATTGAACGGAAACGGCCGATGCACCTCCAAAAAGAGGCTCTCAGAATCCGGAGGGGAGGTAGGCGGGGCTTACGACTAAGAAAGAGGAAGAATTAAAAAAAATTATAGGGGAGGAGTTTGGTCGGAAGGAGCCGACGTTAAGCGAAGGCGGTGGCGTCCCAGTTTCCCGGATGTAATCGGACGGCGGTAGTGTTGGAAGCAGTGGCTGGCGGGAGGGGAAGGCGGCAGCGGCGGGCGAGCGAAGGCGGACCGCGGGGGCGGCGGGGAAGTCGTCCTCGTCTCTCCTCAGTGTGCTTGTTGTGCAGCGCTGCCTGTCCTTGCGAGTGCGGAGAGGAGATGGGCCCTTAAGCGTCGCTTCCTCTCACAGCTGAGCTGCCTGAGTCACCTCCCTCCCTTCCCCATCCTTGGTCAGAGTGCTGCTTCCCCCTCCTCCCTCGGCGGCGTCCGTGGCCCAACCGCGCCCTCCTGGTCCCCTCAGTCTCTCACACACAGGCCGGGCATTGATGGTAATGTATGCGAGGAAACAGCAAAGACTCAATGATGGGTAAATACCCCTTTCGCGTCCCGCCCTCCCCGACTGCGCCTCTGTCGCTGTTCCCCCCAACATCGCGGTCCCTTCATGCCAATCGCCAGTAACGGTCGCTCGCTAACGCTATCCGTATTTCTATCCGTCTCTTTCTCTTCCAGCTGTCACGACCGCAAGGGGGACTCGCAGCCCTACCAGGTACTGACTTCTTCCCCTGCCGCAGTCCCCACAATGAGCGGCCCGGCGGCGGCAACAACTAGAGTGTGGGAGGGCGAGCTAAACTAATCGAGCGCAGGCTTTCGCCGACGCTACAGGCCGCACACGAGCCGCCCCTTAGTCCCGCGCGCGGCCGCCTGGGAGAGGAGGAAGAGGGGGCGGTTGTGGTTGGTTTCCTTCGCCGAGCGCGGGGCTCCTGAGGGAGACAGCGGTAGGGGCCTTGCGGGGCAGGGAAACGAGGCCTAGGTCCTATGGTGTACGGGAGGACGGCATTGTTTCTTTTTCTCCGGAAGAAAGCGGTGGGATAACGGTAAGGCAGCGGTTTATATGAACTCTTCCCTAAAACAATAAAGGACCCTGGGCCCCTGACCCGTAGGGGAATTCTAGTTCTTCAATCCTCCTATTCATAAAGACCTTGTAAATTAGGAGTGGTGCAGGTACTCGGATGTTGGAGACTCCTCAGAGAGTGCCACAACTTTAGTTTGTAGTTGGCTTTTCTTCAGACATTTTTACTCCGCCCACTACCAGAGAATTGGATAAAAACAATTACTTGACCCTTAAGGTACTGTCAGGTATCCAGCAGAGCTTAATATCACTGGACAACAAAGATTTTACTTCCTGAACACTTTTGGATGTATCTTACACATTTTTGGCTGCTAATCACGAAAGTAGCCTGTAATTTAACCTATCGTACCATTTTATAGAAATATTCTGTTTTGGCAATGTACACTCTTCAGTACCTGTTAGCCTTGCTGCACACATGAAAGAAACCTATGAAAACATGGAACTGTTGTTGAAGCACATCCAGTACACCAAGTACAACTGGAATAACTCTGGAGATCTGAAAGTACCCGTAGTGGTTCTGCTGCTTGGAATGCAGCTCGGATATACCAAGTACTGTTGTTACATGTGCAAATGGCACAGCTGTGCCAGAGTCCCGTTATATTAAAAAGAAATGGCCACTCAAAGAATTTTGTTCAGGGACTGAAAAATGTGGCACAATGAACCACTTATTGACCAGACAAAAATATTGTTGCCTCCACATAAAACGAGAACTGATGAAAAATTTTGTGAAAGCAATGAACAAGGAAGGTGAAGATTTTCATTATTGCATAGAATCATATGGCTGGAAGGTATTTTGGAAGTTCTCTAGTCCAGCCACCTGCCCAAAGCAGGAGTCCTCATTCCATCCTGGACAAATGATTGTCTAGTCTCTTCTTGAAAACCTCCAGTGATGGAGCACCCACAACTTCTGCAGGCAAGCTGTTCTATTGATTAATTGCTATCACTGTCAGGAAATTCCTCCTTAGTTCCAAGTTGGATCTCCCTCTGATGAGCCATTGTTTGTTGTCCTGCCCTCAGGTGCTATGGAGAATAAATTAACCCCCTCTTCCCTGTGACAGCACTTTAAGTATTGGAAGACTGCTATCATGTCTACCCTAAGGTTTCTCTTCGTTAGGCTAAACATAACGGTATATAGTTCCCTTAGCTGTTCATGTTATGGTTTAGCCTCCAGACCCCTTTTCTTTTTTGCTCTTCTCTGCACTCCTCCTAGGGCCTCAGCATCTTTTTTGTATTGTGGTGACCAGAACTGGATGCAGTATGAAAAGTATGGCCTCACTAGTGCAATATAGAACAGTAGTATCACTTCCTGAAACCTGGTGCTATCCCTCGGTTGATGCAGCCTCGGACTGCATAGGGTCTTTTTACCAGCTGCAGCACACTGCTGACTCATATTTAAACGGTGGTCCATTAGGACACCTAGATCCCTTTCACAGTTGCTACTGTTGAGCCAGGTACTCCCTATTCTATACATGTTCATTTGTTTTTTCCTGCCTATGTGCAGAATCTTACTCTACTAACCACTGAACTGTATCTTCTTGTATAGGGCCCAATGCTTTGAGACAATTTGAGACACAGGTTTCCAAGAATAACTGATGCCAAGATTAAGGAAGGCATTTTTGTTGGTCCACAGATCAGATACATCATCAATGACAAACAGTTCAAAGATCCATTAGTGGGGCCAGAGAAAAACCCCTGGAAAACATTTAAGGATGTAATTGAGAATTTTCTTGACAGCTACAGAGCACCAAACTACATTCAGTTGGTTGAGAAACTTCTTATAGCATGCAAGACCATGAAGTGCAACATGTCACTGAAGATTCATTTTCTGCATTCACACTTGGACTTCTTTCCCGAAAAACTAGGTGCAGTTAGTGATGAACATGGTGAGAGGTTTCACCAGGACATTGCCACAATAGAAAAACAGTATCAGGGCAACTGGAATCCATCCATGCTGGCTGACTATTATTGGACACTGTGGCAAGATGCATCAGACACCAAGTACAAATGAAAATTGGTAGCAACAAACTTTAGCTCTGTTGAACTCATGCAGCATGTTGCAAACATGATTAAATACATTATAGTCATTAAAAGTTAATTCCATATTTCTCAATATTCCTACATGATACGGTTATCCTGAAATTATATTTGTGTTCAGTTTGAAGGGGTCCATCATAATCACCAAAAGTTTTTTCAGGAAGCAAAACTTTTGAAAAAAATTGACCAGTGTATTTGGAGGCTGTACTGGATGACAGCCTGCCTTGTGTAAATATCCACTAGGCAAAAGGTGTATATTGCAAAATAATTCAGATGAAGAGCTACTAACCATAGCTGACTGCTCTCTGTTTTATTCAGTACAGCACAAAGTGGTTTTGCTATGAAAGTACAGGTGCAGCAGTTGCTATGTACCTACACTATCACTTTCATAATCTGAGAATTTATTGAATCTGTAGTTTCTCTGAAAAAAATGTTTTTGTAAACTACATAACTGCTGTCTTCAGAAATGAGATCTTATTAAAATTAAGTAAAAATACTTAAAATTAAGTATTTTTGTACTTTGGGTAAACTACCGTATTTTTCGGAGTATAAGACGCACCTTAGTTTTGGGGGAGGAAAACAAGGAAAAAAGGCCTCTGCCTCCAAGCAATTTGCCAAACAGCAAACAGCACAGATGATATACACTGTTTGCTGTGTATTTCTGTGCATGTGTGCCTGACCCATAGAAATAGCAAAGAATTGGAGAAATGTACATTATGCCAGAAAGTTTTCTTAAATGTAGTCACACTAACTCCTCCCAATTATTTAAATAGATCTACTCCAAGGTAAGTCAGGATTTAACTCTAATACTAAACAGGACATTGTTACATTTCAGACTATATTTGTACAGAGCTGTTAAAATTAATTAAAATTTCTGGAAGTATACATTATTCTCTATTATTTAAAAGAAGACACAATAGCACTGGACCTCTTCAGAGCAAGCATTTATTTTAAAAAGCTTTATTTTGTTAAGTTGTCTAGATTTACAGGGGTCTCCAACCTTGGCAACTTTAAGACTTGTGGACTTCAACTCCCAGAATTCCACAGCCAGCAAAGCTAACAAAGCTGGCTGTGGAATTCTGGGAGTTGAAGTCCACAAGTCTTAAAATTGCCAATGTTGGAGACACCTGGCTAGAACAATAATAAAGCAGTCTTTAAAAAATAAGTCTAATAATTTGAACATTCTACAGACATTTATAGTTATTCACTTACCCCCTTGCATCCAGCAGAAAATAAAAATCTGCGTGTGTCTCCCAGCTATTTGCCTCTTTGCAGCTAGTTTCACTTTCATTTTCCCACATGGCAAACCTAATCAGCTGTAGGTCGGGAAACTGCTACTGACTTGCTTGGCTTTACAGGCTCTTCCCTCTTTGCTGCAAGCAGGTAAATTGCTGGAAGACAGAGGCCAAAGGGTGGGGGTGGCTGGGTGGGTAGGGCTGCATTCGGTGTATAAGACGCACCCAAGTTTTCACCTTATTTTTGGGGGTAAAAAGGTGCGTCTTATACTCCGAAAAATACGGTATATAAGCTTTTGATAGAGACACGTTACCACCATGAAATGCCTCTTATAGCAGTATCATTTACGATATATAACTATTAACAGTTACATCTGTGTTTCAAAAGTTTGCTCTCTTAAACAGAAGCATGAACATATACTCCAAATATGTTACTCTCTGTTAAAGATAGTGTACATACTACTGTCTGTTTTGATTAAGAATCGGAATCTTAAATGCATTATTTTTAATAGATCCCATCGATCAGTGATGGAACTCATTAATAGAAAATAAAAAACATCCAGAATCAATTGCTAGGAAATTTTTAAAGCAATCAAGTATTGGGTTACATTCTGGATAACTTGTTAAGTAGATCTACAGATAGTTTTGGACAGCTGCAAGGCAAACTACTGAACTGTTTTGAATTGAGTTGTCTGAAAAATAGCTTGTGATACACCATGGAGATTATGTCCAAGAATAATACTAACCTAGAATAATAACCTAGAATATGCTTAAGTATATACTTTAAATGTCAGATATTAGATTAAAAATCTGGATAATAAAAGCATCCATTGTAAAATCTAGGTATAATACCACAATTTAAAAATCTATTCTTGTAATTTCTTACAGGCTCTTAAGTACACATCAAAGAGTCACCCCAGTGGTGGTGATCACCGGCATGACAAGATGCGAGACGCCACAGACCCTTCACCACCAAATAAAATGTTGCGGCGATCTGATAGTCCTGAAAACAAATACCGTGACGGTACTGGACACAATAAAGCTAAAACCATTCATGGCCACAGAGTTAGAGAAAGGGATGGTGGTGAGTTTCCTTTAACCTTTATTTAAATATTAAAATAATAGTTGAATCAATTTGCCTCACCATTATTTCAGGTTGGCAGAGCACTACGTAAAATACATATACACTACATAAAAAAGAAATAGGTTTTAAATAGTTTTTTTAATGGTACTTTTATTTTCATCTTTATCCAAAGTAGATAATTGTCTTTTTACATATAAGAAATGTATGGTCTGGCAAGCTGAGGTGTTTTCTTTCAACTCTCCATATTTTGTGTATGTTTAATGTTCTTGAGTTACTACTTTAATTCCTTTGACAATTAGCTAAATTCAGCAGCAAGGTATATTAGCACATTACAGCTAATACTAGTCAATACTTAAAAATAGCACTGGTTATCTGAAAAGCTTTTTACAAGTGGAAGAGAATTCAGAAAACATGCTCACCATTATTTTGGAGACACTTAAAAGTGCCTGATCTTCTGATATTTTCTAGTATGAAAGGCTAGCGAACTGCTGATTGCTTTATGTGTGCAGGTATGCTGCCTGAGAGAAACATGGTACATCCATAACATAGGATAGTATGGGCTCTTATACTTATTGGTTCAGGCCTGCTGCTTTAACTGTTTGGAAGTAAATGAGAAGTTCACACAGCCCTTTTAATCATTAGGCTTGGTTTAGTGCGGGTGTCGGCAACCCGCGGCTCCAGAGCCGCATGCGGCGCTTTTGTCCCCCTGCTGTGGCTCCCTGCCGGCTGAACCCACCACTGGCTGGCTCCGGCCCTCGCCCTCCCCTCCCAGTCACTCCTCGCCTGGCCTGAGAAGGTAAGGGCGACAGCGGGGGATGGAGACTTGCTCCATATTCCAGAGCGGGAGCGAAGCGCCCCTGTACTTGCCTTATCTCGCAGGTGCTTCCGGCCCTTGGTGCTGCACGCACCTCGGTCGCTCGGGGAGACGCGCAACTTGCTCTCCGTCCCGAGACACTGGCCCGGCTGCGGCCGATGCTCAGCATTGTAATGGGCTCCAGGAGGAGGAGGGGATGCTGTCTCCCCCATTGTGAAGCACGCTAAATTTAACTCTGCTGCGCAAGGCGGAGAGCAAGTCGCGCAGCTCCCTGAGTGACCGAGGTGCACACAGCACCAACAAGGGCCGGAAGAAACACCCGCGAGATGAGGCAAGTACAGGGGCACTTCGCTCCTGCTCTGGAATGGAGTGAGTCTCCATCCCCTGCCGTCGCCCTTACCTTCTCAGGCCAGGCGAGGAGTGACTGGGAGGGCGAGGGGCGGGGCCAGCTAGTGGTGGGTTCAGCCGACGGAGCCACAGCAGGGGGATGAAAGAACTTCATATATCTGGGAACCTGAAATGACACTTGATTTAAATCATATGGTAAAAAGCACCCAAAGAAGAAGAAAGAACAACATAAGCAAAAAAAAACACCAAAAACCCAACCCTCGCCTGTTTTTGGAAATGGTTCAAGAGGGAACACACATACACACACACACACACACACACACACACACACACACACACACACACACACACGAGAGGGGGAGAGAGAAACAAAGAAAGAGAGAGAGAGAGAGAAAGAGAGACAGACAAAAGGGGGAAAGAGGGAGAGAGAAAGAAGGTAAGAGAGGGAGGGAAAGAAAGAGACAGAGATAGACAGAGATAGGGGGAGAGACAGTCAAAGACAGACAGTTATGTGACTGGATGGGAGTGATGTTGAGTTGGCCACGCCCACCCAGGTTTTGTGGCTCCCGGTGTTTTGTTTTCTGTGGGAAACTGGTCCAAATGGCTCTTTGAGTGTTTAAGGTTGCAGACCCCTGGTTTAGTGTGTAGATACATAGCAGCATACTGTGCTGTATGCAGTAATCTGGCTAGGGTTTTTGTTCTTACTAGTAATCCTTTGGGTCATAACTAATAAAATCAGATTTTCTTCAATTCTTCAGTAGAACTTTTCTTTTAATTGCTATTTTTTAAACCTTACTTGTTGCTTCATTAAACCATTTACTGTGTTTTATGGCTAAAGAAGCAAGTTTCAACTCAAGTAGCTTGTAGTATGCATGTCATAAAATGCAGCTCATCACTGTTAATCAGAAAATTGGGAATATTGTACATATTTTATTAATAAAGGAGAATATTTGTAGCTCAGGGTTGAAAAGAGGGGTCCTTGGTGCTCTCTGAGCTTGGTTGTTTTCTTGCAGATATTTCATTAACCGAACTAGGTAACATCATTTTTACACAGTTCAAATTAAAATTGAATAATGATTTACTACCACAGTGATGACAATAATGTCATCTACCACAGTGATACTGCAAAGGAGTGAAGTGGGTATTTCAGGGCATCCAGGAATCCAAGTCTTAACATGTACTGTACTTTTATTTAAGTAATGTGAATTGTGTGGCACTGTTAACATTTGTTATTTCAACTGCCTAATATATCTTCCATCCCCAGAAAAAATAGGAAAGGCTTACTCAAGTGATAATGTAGTGTAACTGAATGAATATTGGAACTTGAAAATCTTGGTATCAAATCCTCCACTCAGCCCTGAAGTAAATTTTGTCATCTATACCCAAACATTCAGGGCTCTAGAGAAATTAAGAGTGGGGTTATATTGTCACATGCTATATAGTTGTTTTTATAAATTTGATAAATTAAACCAGAGTTTTTAGTGCTATAGATTAAAACAGTCTTACACATTGCCTTGTTGGCATAGTTATTTATGCTTTACAAATTCATAAATATTTCCACGAAGCCTTTGTTTATATAAATAAATTTTTGTTGTAATTTAATTATAGGAGTTCTTTTACAATTGGGTTTGAGGAGTATGGTGAAAAAATGGTGAAAAAAGTAAGGTTCTACATTTAGGCAACAAAACAAAATGCACAGGTACAGTATATGTGGTACCTTGCTCAACAGTAGTAACTGTGAGAGGGATCTTGGAGTCCTAGTGGACAACCATTTAAATATGAGCCAGCAGTGTGCAGCAGCTGCCAAAAAAGCCAACACAGTTCTAGGCTGCATTAACAGAGGGATAGAATCAAGATCACGCCAAGTGTTAATACCACTTTATAATGCCTTGGTAAGGCCACACTTAGAATACTGCATACAGTTTTGGTCGCCACGATGTAAAAAGGATGTTGAGACTCTAGAAAGAGTGCAGAGAAGAGCAACAAAAATGATTAGGGGACTGGAGGCTAAAACATATGAAGAACGGTTGCAGGAACTGGGTATGTCTAGTTTAATGAAAATAAGGACCAGGGGTGACATGATAGCAGTGTTCCAATATCTCAGGGGTTGCCACAAAGAAGAGGGAGTCAAACTTTTCTCCAAGGCACCTGGGGGTAGAACAAGAAGCAATGGGTGGAAACTAATCAAGGAGAGAAGCAACTTAGAACTAAGGAGAAATTTCCTGACAGTTAGAACAATTAATCAGTGGAACAGCTTACCTCCAGAAGTTGTGAATGCTCCAACACTAGACATTTTTAAGAAGATGTTGGATAACCATCTGTCTTGAAGTAGTGTAGGGTTTCCTGCGTAAGCAGGGGGTTGGACTAGAAGACCTCCAAGGTCCCTTCCAACTCTGTTATTATTATTATTATTATTATATTATATTCTACATGTATTCAGGCAAGGGATATTTCAGATTATTTGTATTGGAAATAATTTGCAAAGAATCTGATTTAATATATATATATTGTTTGTTTTTCATTAAACTTTATTATTTATTTATTTATTTATTTAAATGGATTTATATGCCGCCCAACTCCCAGGGGACTCTTATAGTATAAAATACAAAGAAAGATCATAATGGAATAGGGGGAGGGGTTCCACATTTTTTCTTTTTTGTTTCTCTTGAGAAAGGAAGAAAAACAGCGACCTCCAAACTTTTTTCAGTGCAGTAGAACAGTGGTCCCCAAGGCCTGGCGTGGGGGGCGTGTGACAGGCACATGCACACGGCTTCATTGGTGCTTTGTGCGCGAGCACCCTCCGATTTTAATTTAATTTAATGTAATAAACGTTCTTATAAGCCGCCCAATCCCGTGGGACTCAGGGCGGCGTACAACATGGATAAGAACAGTGCAATTGGAGCTTCACATGTGAGCACAAGGGCCCACCGCTCATCCGAGTGGAGCTTCATGTGCGCACGCTTGCCCATCGCTCACGCAGCCTGGTTTGAAATGGGCCGTGGCCCTGTAGTGGGCCACGCCCCGGGTGTTGGTGACCCCTGCAGTAGAATACAGTTACAACCTCAACTTTTTGCTTTACATATTTAGTGACTAGTAGCCATTTCTATAACAACAAAGTTAATCTAATCGCCAAACCGGCAGTTCAGCTGCAGCGGGGAATGGGGCGGGGAGGTGGTAGGTGGGTGCTTCCTATTTTCACACCCCGCCGTTGCTTCCGAGCCTTGGGCTGCGCCGCTCTACGAGGGTTTTTTTAAAGCCCCATGGCTCTGCCAGTTTTTTTTCTAAATGCCAAGGAGACTGCAAGTTTTTTTTTAAACCCATGCCACTTTAGAAGAAAAAACCTTGTAGAGCTGCCGGTTTGGTGTTCAGGGCAGAGCCAACCTACCACCGCCACCCTCTGAAAACCCGCTCGCTCATCTGGCTCTCCATCCAACGCCCGCAGCGAGTTATCCCGCGGCGACTTTCCAGTGTTGAGATGTCCTGCAAAGAAATGGTGGCACCGAGTTGGCAGAGGAGAGTTGGCAGTGGCGAGAAGGCCACCCCCTGCTGGCAGCCCCAAGCTAAGGGGCGACGAGTTGTCATAGACTCCCTCCAGATATGCTGGAATTCAATACTGTATCAATATGCTGTTACTGGGAAGACCGTGGTGGTGCAGTGGTTAGAATGCAGTACTGCAGGCTACTGTTGACTGCCAGCTGCCTGCAGTTCAAGTCTCACCGGCTCAAGGTTGATTCAGCCTTCCATCCTTCTGAGGTCAGTAAAATGAGGACCCAGATTGTTGGGGGCGCAATATGCTGACACTGTAAACTGCTTAGAGAGAGCTGTGAAGGCTAAGTGCTATTGCTATTGCTAGAAATTCAGGGCTGACTTGATAAAGGTGAATTGTCTTGAGGTTTTAACATAAGAGATTATATTGGAAGAGACAATTATTTAAGTTTGCCTGATCAAGTCATAAAGGATTTTAAAGGTAAAAAATCACAATGCTGTAAACATGCTTTTTAACTCCTAAAATGCTTATAAAGAAGAAAGGTAAAGCAGAAAGGCTTACTTGGAATTAGTAAAAGGTGTTAGGGCAAGGAGTCGGGAATTTTGATAATCTCTCATGAATTATTCTCATAGACGTTAAGTAGTTCCTTATTTATTAGTTTAGATTTTTTAGCTCTGCTCCTACATAGAACTTGTTTCTCATGTACTTGTTGAATTTGTACTCGATTGCATTAGATTTAGTGCCTGGGGTGGGGGAATGTGACCCTTATGTGAGTAGCAGGAGACAGAACTTCAGTTTTAAATGTAGCAGTAAATAAATCTTCCTCACTACTTTTGGGCTGCAAATCCATTATCTTTGATCTCGGACCATGTTAATTTTTGTTCATGGCAGGTATACAGTAAAAACAATGAAAATACATCTCGGAGTCATTGATTTATTTCACTCATGTCTCTAATATTCTGATTTAAGCTAGCTAAGATTTATAGTGGCATGGCATCTAAATTGTGAGATCTCCTTTTAATTTGCTATGTAACTTAATAATTCAGAAGGATAAAATGGATTGCTCAGTTCTGATTGGCAGTAAAAAGATAATTTAGGGTGAAAGAAAAATGGCCTATATAAAAGATGGGGATTGAGCTAGAACAAACTTGCAGAAAGTGGAAGCATGAGATTTAATGTTAGTGGTTATCTGAAATACTTGAAAACAATTGTATTGCAGCATATCTGCATCCGCATATTCCATCAGTTCTTTACAAAAGTGCATTGTCACATGGAATACAAGGAGCATAAAGGCTTTGAGTATCAGTATGAGGATAGATAAATAAAATAGGTACTATATGCCTGTAAATGCAAATAGCCATAACTGGAATATGAGCCTGAGTTGTATTGGCTAATCAACATTCAAAATTGGATGGTGACATTTTAGATGTTTGGATCACTTGACTGCTTTTGAAAACATTAACCATGGTATTTTTCTGGCCTGTCTTGTATACTATAAGAAATAAGTATTAAAATTATACTTGAACTATACTTAGTAATTTGAAGAAATAATTCAGAATTAATTCTGATATATGGTATATAATTATGACAATTATTGCATATATATAATATGCAAACAGCAGCATTGTAATATTAATACAGTTTAAAACAATGCAAGATTGAGAAAAATGTGTTGCCACTCGCTACTTTCAGTACATATATAAAAGAACAAGGCCAATCCATTTTAACCACTTTCTTCCCATGCAATAGTAACAGATGGGGGAAAACACAAAATGTTGACTATGAATAAATTGATTATACTGGTTGAGATATTTCTTTCATGGGGAGGAAAGATACAGCAAAGAGCCTGAAAATAATATCAAGATACTATAAGCAGATAGGCATGAAAGCCAAAGAGATGGGAGGACTGGTGGTGTTTTCATCTATACTCCTAACGAAAAGTAAACATCAAATGAAGGAACAGAGAATTTTTGAAGTAAACCAATGGCTTAAAGGATGGTGCTGTTGAGAGAACTTTGGATTCCTAGAACATGGTATACAATACCTACGTGAAGGTCTTCTGGCAGGGGATGGGCTACACCTCACAAGAACTGGGATGAACATTTTTGGAAACCAACTGCTTCATCTTATCCAAAGGGCTTTAAACTAAAACTAGAGAGGGAAGGAGACCAATTTTTAGGACATAATCCCAAGCATAAACCTCAAGGCAAACAACCAAATGGCAAGAAAGAAGGGGAACTCGGATAAAAAACAGGAGATGTAGAAAGGGAACACGGGGTCAGTCAAAAAGGACTCAGAAGCCTATACACTAATACTATGAACATTAGGAACAAAAAGGGCAAACTTGGAAGTCCTAGTACATGAGGGCAGATATCATATTCTTGCCATTACTGAAACTTGGGATGAAAGCCATGACTGGAACGTACAGCTAGAAGGATTTAAACTGTTCAAAGGAAACAGACCTAACAGGAGATGGAGTTGCATCATATGTAAGAAATCACTGCACCTCTACAAAATGCGTAACACCCAAGGATGAAAGCCTTGAATGCATATGGGTTAATATAAAAGGAAAAAATGACATTGTCATAGGTGTATACTACAGGGCACCCAACCAAACAGAAAATAGCAATAGCACTTAGTCTTCTATACCACTCCATAGTGCTTTATAGCACTCTCTGAGCGGTTTACAGTGTCAGCATATTGCCCCCAACAATCTGGGTCCTCATTTTACCGACCATGGAAGGCTGAGTCAACCTTGAGCCGGTCAGGATCGAACTCCTGGCTGTGGGCAGAGTTAGCCTGCAATACTGTATTCTAACCACTGCACCACCACAGCTCTTATAGATGAACTTTTTGGTAATCAGCTAAGGGGTGCAGGAAACACACCACAGTAGTAATGGGGGACTTTAACTACCCTGACATCAACTGGGAGACAAATTCTGCATCAAGTGGGAGATCGTTCAGGTTCCTGACAAACCTAGCAGACAACTTTGTCATCCAAAAGGTAGAGGAGGGAACCAGAGGGTCAGCTATACTGGACTTAATTCTTACTAATAGGGATAAAACGATGGGGGGGAGGTGTTTGACATTGAGGGAAATTTAGCGGAGAGTGACCGTGTCGTATTGGAATTCAACATAATGCAGGCACAAGTAATAGAATAAAGTCAAACGAGTGTGTTAGACTTTAAGAGAGCTGATTTCAACAAACTTAGAGCTTAGGAAGGATTCCATGGATGGAAATCTTAAAGGGGAAAACAACTCAAGAAGCTTGGGATTATGAGATGAGATTATAAAAAATGAGATTATAAAAGCTCATTCTAGCATAATACCACTCAGAAAGAAAAATAAGAGTCCCCAGATGAAACCAACATAGTTGCATGAAGAACTCTGATAAACAGAGAGATAAAAAGGACAAGTATAAAAAATGGAAAGAGGGTCACATATCTAAAACAGAATACCAGCAAATAGCCCAAATCTGCAAAGACAGTCAGGAAAGCTAAGGGTCAGAATGAACTTAGACTTGCAACAAATGTCAACAATAATAAAGTTTCAACATGTAAAAAACAAAAACATCAAGGAAAAAACCCAACCTATCAAGCAGTACCATAAATGATGGAATAGGTTTACAAGTCAAAATAGGCAACAGAATGGTAAGAGAATGCCTATCCACTCTAGACAAGTTGAAATCACCAGGACCAGATGGATTACATCCCAGGGTTCTGAAGGAGCTGGCACATATGTTGGAGCCACTGAACCAAATCTTTCAAAGCTCCTGGAGCACTGGGGAACTACCAGAGGATGGGAAAAGAGCCTATATGGTTCCAATCTTCAAAAAGTGGGGGAAATGGATCCAGAAAACTACAGACCAATCAGCCTAATGAAGGAGAGGACCAACCTAGAAATGTGAAATTTCCTGACATTGAGAACAATCAGTGGAACAGCTTGCCTTCAGAAGTAGTGGGTTTTTAAGAAGAGAATGGACAACCACTTGTCTGAAATGGTATAGGGTTTCCTGCTTGAGGGGGTTGGATTAGAAGACCTCCAAGGTCTCCACAGTTACCAATACCATTGAACATGGTACTTTACTTGACTGCCTCTTGAGGGCTGGGAGTTGGAGGCATTTTTAAGATGGATGGATGATAGAAACTTTCAATGTGAACTTCACGGCTCTGTTATACTTTGGCATATTTCTGAAGTAATCTTTTAGAATGAATGATTGAACTTTACTGGGGGCAGTTGTGCTAAACATAATATTTTATTAAATTTATAATATTATATTTCAGTTCAGAAACTTTTTTCTTTAGAAAATATAGCTATTTGTTCAGTGGGAAATTGGTACTGTACAGTGTATATGCGTGTATGAGAGAGACATGGTGCTTAGCCTATATGCCTCAAGATAAAGTATGTTGGACTTAAGTAATTGAGAAATAATATAAACCATTGTTTTCTAGGGACCAGTTATTCTCCACAAGAAAACACTCATAACCACAGTGCTCTTCATAGCTCAAATTCACATTCTTCTAATCCTAGCAATAATCCAAGCAAAACATCTGATGCAGTAAGTACTAATACTGAATTGGCCAACCAATTGTATTTTATAAAATTTTGCATACTTTACTTCCCTTTTCAAGAAATTCTAGATAATTGCAGTTAATAGAAATCAAGCAAACAAAACTGTACATACTATGTTCTAGGCAATTTCTGTTTTATTTATTTATTTATTTGGCTTTTCTTATATGCCGCCCAACTCCCGAGGGACTCAGGGCGGCGTACAACACAAGAAAAATACAAGAAATAACCAATAAACAGAATTAAAAACATAATATAAAAATTAAAAATTACAGTATAAAAAACAACCATTCAACAACCAGACATACCCGGGGGAGAGTTCAGCTGGAATTAAGCTCTGCCCCCTGCCTGCAGGAAAAGCCACGTCTTAACGGCTTTTCGGAAGGCCAGCAGGGTGGGGATAGTTCGGGTCTCTGGAGGAAGTTGGTTCCAGAGCGCGGGGCCTGCCACAGAGAAGGCCCTCCCCCTAGGGCCCGCCAGCCGGCATTGCTTGGTTGACGGGAGCTGGAGGAGGCCAACTCTGTGGGCCCTAACCGGTCAAAGGGAAGTATGAGGTAGAATGCGGTCCCGGAGATAACCTGGTCCTAAGCCATGAAGGGCTTTAAAGATGATGATGATCAACACCTGTTCTGGATAAGTTGAGTATTTCAGTCCAAAGCATATTATGTATCCCCCCCAAAAAAGCAAAAAATAAAACAAAAGAGCCGAAAATACAATCCACCACCGACACCAATTAACTGTTAATACCAAATCAAAAAAAATTATACCAGTAGAATAGAAAAGGAAAAAATCTCAACACCAAGGCACAATAAAAGCTTT
The DNA here is from genome assembly GCA_023053685.1 of Diadophis punctatus similis. Lineage (NCBI taxonomy): Eukaryota > Metazoa > Chordata > Lepidosauria > Squamata > Dipsadidae > Diadophis > Diadophis punctatus. Next base: position 656,579 of record JALIGW010000064.1, read on the forward strand.
CTATAGTTCCTGATTTATCATCTTTATAGACTTCAAAGGATACACTGCTCCAGCTAGTATTCAAAACAAAGCTCTCAATGTTCCACTTTTCATTAGACAAAACAGTTCTTTATCTATTCAGCAGGCATTGTCAAGGCCATTTTCTTATTATTTAGTTAATTGTCTTTTGTCCTAGTGCCTCTAGGTGGCACTATAGTTCATTCAAAAAGGAACCATCACATTTTTTTTTTTAAAAAAATAGTCCATTCAGTCACTTTCAACTCGAATTTACTTTAGTTGGTATTAATATCACCTTAAAAATACACAATTAGGCTTTCTGCTCTTAAATCAATTCCGGCTCATTTCAATTCTTTTTCCTTCTTTATTTTGAGCCCACCGCTTTCTTCGCTGCTATTATTCCGGAGGTGGGGTGGCTAGCACACGCCCACTCCCCCCTCCTCTCTTCAAGCCGTTCCTTTTAGTACTTTACCCCAGAAGGTTGTGAAAGGAAAACATATATTGTAACAAAAATCATTTTTCTCACCCAGACAATCCACACTGCCTTTTACTTTGCTTCTTTCTTGTGACCGCCCCAGCTTCGTAACAGCTCACAATGGCTGTTTCCCCAGCTGTCAGTTTGAGATTTCCCTGTGCTTGCCAGTCTGCCTCCCTCGTTTACCGTCCCTCCAGGACAGCTTCGGTCTGAAAAGACCACCTGACTGCTGCGATATCAACGATTCTTCGGGAGCCCCCCGAAAAAAGCGTTGTTTTGCAGCGACGCTGGCCACGCCCCTCCAAAGCATATTATGTAAAGTGTTTTTTTGTAATAAGTTTTTATTTTATTTTATAGTGTACAAAAATTCCAATTTCAATTGAACAGTGTGTTGTCTGGGTACAAATCATTTTAGGAAATAATCACAGCATTTACAACAATATTCATTACACTAATCAGTTATATTAATATTAATAACAGTAATAATACTATTTGTTTAACCAAGTTAATGTATCTTCCTTATATCACTGATCCTTTCATATATTTCCCTGTTTCTAGCTCCTGTTTTTGTCAGCTAGCCATTGATAAAATGAGTTCCAAGTAAAAAAATATTCAGTTTCTTTCTTTTCCTTAATTGTAAGTGTTATCTTATCAATTTCTGCACATTCTAATATTTTTCTAATCACATCTTCATCTGTTGGGATCTCTTCACTTTTCCATTGTTGTGCAAATACTATTCTCGCTGCTGTTAATACATGCAAAATCAGATATACATTCCCCTTGTTATACTTGTCTGGTAAAATGCCCAACAAAAATGTCTCTGGTTTCAAATCTACCGTATGTTCCGGCGTATAAGACGACTGGGCGTATAAGACGACCCCCAACTTTTCCAGTTAAAATATAGAGTTTGGGATATACTCGCCATATAAGACTACCCCTCTTCCAACGCACACCAAATAAAAATTAAAAAAACATCAGATTTGATTTCAATATGGTAATTGTAATTCAAATGCTTATGACATGCAGGTACTTAGCAGGAAAACTGTGACTTATAAACATAAGGCTGTTTGTCATCAAACATGTAAACATAAAACATTGCAAGTGCATTAAACTTTTCCTAATTCACTCTAAAGCTGAAAGGAAGGATAAGACAATAAACCCATGGGAGCTGCCATGCTGTTTGTTTTCTAAGCTGTCAACCAAACTGGAACTGATGATGATAGGAGGAAGATAACAAACAATAGAGAGAGAGCAAGTGCCGGGCAAGTCCCTGGCGAGTTAGCAACACCCATCATAACTGCAAGCTACGGTATTTTTACAGGTTTTACTGGCGTGACAGTTTCCCTTTAAAAGCCTTCAAAATCCTCCTGTTCGTCATCTGATATCATAAGTACATCAATGACATCTTGTGATACATTTGTAAGGCAGTCATCGTATGGATCGAGTTCGGTATCAGATGGTGTGGTCTCAGCTTCGGCTTCCACTTCATCTTGCCACAAGTAGTCGTCCTCCATACCATCTAATGAATTTGATATGCCACAGTTCTTGAAAGACTTGATTACTGTTTCTGCATCAATATCATTCCAGGCTTTTATGACAAACTTGCACAAAACATCCAACTGTGGAGCACGCATGTTTCCTCCTTTTGTGAATGACTTTTCGCCGCTAACCATCCATTCATTCCACTGTTCTCGAATGCGATCTTTAAATGGCTTGTTTAGGCACACATCCAGTGGCTGTACCAACGATGTCAATCCTGCAGGAATAACTGCCGCATCTGTGTTTAGTCTTGCAAGCCTTTGCTTGGTGCTGGGAGTTAAATGAGCCCTGAACATATCCCACACCAGTAGACTACGTTTTTGAATAAGTCCACCTGGTCGCCTGCTCCATACATTATCAAGCCATAGCTTTACCCCTTCTTCATCCATCCAGCCTTTTTCATTCACATGTACAAAACAACCAACAGGGAACTTGAGTTTCGGCATTGTTTTTCTTTTAAAAATAATCATTGGTCTCAGTTTGGCGCCATCAGCTGTGCATCCTAGTACCACTGTAAAACTGGACTTCTCATGTCCTGTTGTTTTAATTAAAATTGTTTTTTCACCTTTTTAATGGACAGTTTTATTTCCAATCATATCAAAATTCATTGGAGTTTCATCCATATTTCCAATACTACTTAACGCATAGCCATGTTTAGTGCGCTGTTGTATTACATATCGATGGAAACTCTTTACTTTGCTATCAAGATCTGTAGGTAATTTTTGGGCAATTTTCATCTTTTGCCTCAGTACCAAATTATGCCTTCCCATGAATCTAGTACACCAGGATACAGTGGCCTTAAATCTGTTGCTGTGATCTGGGTTAGATTTGGCCCACTGAAGTGCAAACAAACGTATTTTATTTCGTGTCACTATATAACCATTTTGGCGATGCTCATTCACCATGTCTGCTACATGTTTTTCGAGTTCTGGCCAATGTGGGGTGCCTCTTCTTAATGCACACTTACCCCTTGGCATACTCTTTAATGCTTTTTCATTTGCTTTCCAGTCCTGAACCATCTTTTCTGTTACTCCATATTGTCTTGCAGCAGTGCAGTTATTATGTTCCATGGCAAAGTTTACAACTTTAAGTTTGAAACTGGCTTCATATTTATTTCTTCTTGCTGGTGGAGCCATGATGGGGTTTTGACTGTTGGACATTTGTATACTGTACTGTATGTACTGGTGCTATACTGTATGAACAGGTGCAGATACTGGTGCTGTACTGTATGTGGTATACCCAGTATACAACAACCAGCCAATCATGGCAAGCGATGTACCTTACCGGTGATTGGCTGGTTGTTGTATACAAAGCCTGCTTGGATTGGTCAGCTCTCCCTGCCTGCCTGCTTCTCTCCTTCTACCCTGCGGTTTCCCACTGTACAGTCAGAATGAAGTTAAGCCCCCCTGCTCCTGCTTTTATAGCCCTAGCCCAGAAGTCTTCAAACTCAGCAACTTTAAGACTTGTGGACTTCAACTTCCAGAATTCCTCAGCCAGGCTGGAGAATTCTGGGAGTTGAAGTCCACAAGTCTTAAAGTTGCCGAGTTTGGGGACCCCTGCGCCTCTCAGCTGCCAAATCCAGGTTGCATTCGTTGCTATTGGAGGAACAATACATGTCCATCAAGTGTCAAGGCACTTCTCATTGGTACAAGTATCACCCAAGAGGCGGTCTGGACCTTCCGCGTTTGGAGCCAATCCTTGGCCAAGGAGGCGTGTCCAAAGCACAGCTGTGGCTAGTAAATATATAGTATGCTGGTGCCGGGAAAGGCAGCAGGGTGTGTGGGGGGAGATATCTGCTGAGCCTCGGTTCAAAGGACTGTAAGAATGAAAGGGAGCGAAGCGGTCATTTGTTTACAAATTTATTCAATCAATTCCATGCGGGAAATCCAGGTCGGGGCATTCTGCACCACTGGCTGGCATTCTTCCCAATCATAGCCAGGGTAAAGAGTGGATTGAAATAGACTTGAGCTGCAGGCATGGCTTTTCCAATGCATTGTGTGCCAAAAGAGAAAGGAGACAACACACCAAGTATTGTCAGGACAGGAAAGAACAGTGGCTGCTTACAATACTGTCAAGCTTGTTCACTGCCATGTATGAAATGCAGAGCTCTCCGGATTCTGCAATGCCAGCTACCACCTTCGGAGGCAAGCAGAGTGACAGCTGTGGGAACTGCTTCAGAATAAAAGCCCCTTCCGTTCCCAGGACAAGGCAGTCATTGAATTTCACAAGTATGCTTTAATCGCCCCCCCTTCCCCGCTTTCCAGCCTTTTCTTTCTTTGTTGAGCTTTTTGCCGGACGCCGCGAGAATACTCAGCGGCGCCCGCTGCTTCTGATTGATGGGGGAAGCCGAAATTGAGGGGGGGGGGGGCGAAATTGCAGCCTGCGCCATTTCTGAACGGCTGCTGCTGCGCCGCTTTCCTCCTCTGCCTCGCTTCTCTGCCCACCAGCTTTCTAACTGCGTGAGGGAGGGAGGTGGGACAATAGCGCTCTGCGCTTCCCAGCTGGCGTGCGGGAGATTTGAATCCAGTCTGGCTCGAACTTTCAGTACCCGGCGTATAAGACGACCCCTGACTTTTGAGAAGATTTTCCTGGGTTAAAAAGTCGTCTTATACGCCAGAACATATGGTATATCATTTTTTCAAGCCATGTATGTATTTTTGTCCAATATTTTTTCGCTTTTTGACATGTCCACCACATATGATAGTATGAACCAGGTATCTGGTGACATTTCCATCATTTTGGCGATTTCTCCTTAAACATCTTAGCTAACCTTAAGGGCAGAAAATGCCATCTATAAAACATTTTATAAAGATTTTCTTTGTATGCAGTAGACATTGTTAATTTATAATTTCTATCCCATAATTTCTGCCATTAATCTAACTCAATCGAATAGCCAAAATTTTTAGCCCATGCTATCGTCTCTTTTACTTGTCCCTCTTAATACTTAACAAATAGCTACCGCATTTTTCGGAGTATAAGACGCACCGGAGTATAAGACGCACCTTAGTTTTGGGGGAGGAAAACAAGGAAAAAAAGGCCTCTGCCTGCAAGCAATTTGCCAAACAGCAAACAGCACAGATGATATACACTGTTTGCTGTGTATTTCTGTGCATGTGTGCCTGACCCATAGAAATAGCAAAGAATTGGAGAAATGTACATTATGCCAGAAAGTTTTCTTAAATGTAGTCACACTAACTCCTCCCAATTATTTAAATAGATCTACTCCAAGGTAAGTCAGGATTTAACTCTAATACTAAACAGGACACTCTTACATTTCAGACTACACTTGTACAGAGCTGTTAAAATTAATTAAAATTTCTGGAAGTATACATTATTCTCTATTATTTAAAAGAAGATACAATAGCACTGGGCCTCTTCAGAGCAAGCATTTATTTTAAAAAGCTTCTTTATTTTGTTAAGTTGTCTAGAACAGGGGTCTCCAACCTTGGCAACTTTAAGACTTGTGGACTTCAACTCCCAGAATTCCACAGCCAGCAAAGCAAATAATAAAGCAGTCAGCAAAGCAAATAATAAAGCAGTCTTTAAAAAAATAAGCCTGATAATTTGAACATTCTACAGACATTTATAGTTATTCACTTACCCCCTTGCATCCAGTTCAGCAGAAAATAAAAATCTGCATGTCTCTCCCAGCTATTTGCCTCTTTGCAGCTAGTTTCAGTTTCATTTTAGCACGTGGCAAATCAGCTGGGGGTCGGGAAGCTGCTAATGACTTGCTTGTCTTAACAGGCTCTTCCTTGTTTGCTGCAAGCAGGTAAATTGCTGGAAGACAGAGGCCAAAGGGTGGGGGTGGCTGGGTGGCTGGGGCTACATTTGGTGTATAAGACGCACCCAAGTTTTCACCCTCTTTTGGGGGGTAAAAAGATGCATCTTATACTCCGAAAAATACGGTATATATTTTCTTTATTAATTTTTCATCTGTCCCTGTTAATATCTGATCTAGTTCTGTTAATTCTTTATTTAAACCATACATTTTAACAGTCTTCTCGTATCTAGATTGTATCTGCACGTATGACCACCATGTTATCTCAATCCCTTGATCACTCAATTCCTGTTTAGTTTTAAGTTCCCCCTTTTCATTTAAAATATCTTTATATCTGGTAACATTCTCTATATCAATAACATTTGGATAAATCAGTGCCTCCATTGTGGAAAGCCAGACCGGTATTTTCAAATAATGTTGTTCTTTAATTTTCTCCCATACTAATAATAATGCATTCCTAACATAGTGTCTTTGGAAATAGCTATGTATTTTGTTGTTTCCATACCATAAAAAAGCATGCCAACCTAGTTCAAGATCATGTTCCTCCAAGGTCAATAGTCTTTTGTTCCTCAAGCCAATCCATTCTTTCACCCAAGTAAGTACCGAAGCCTGATAATACAATTCCCAATCTGGTAGCCCAAAACCACCTCTATTTTTAGAATCTTGCAACATTTTCAAGCTTATCCTTGCTTTTTTCCCTTGCCAAATATATTTTAATATTGTTTTATTTAATTCTTCAAAATATTTTTTCCCAGTTTTATTGGTATTGTTTGAAATAAATATAGTAATCTTGGCAGGATATTCATTTTTATAGTGGCTACTCTTCCCATCAATGATAGTTGTAGATTTTTCCACTTCTCCAAATCCGTTTTAATTTGTGCCAATTTATAATAATTATCTTTAATCGTTAAACACCTTGCCATTAGTTGAATTCCTAAATATTTAACTTTCTTGACTATCTGTATACCTATTTTCCTCATTAGTTCTTTTTTCTGTGTGTCTATAACATTTTTAACTATTATTTTGGTTTTTTCTTTATTTATTTTCAGTCCTGCAACTTCACCGTATTCTTCTATTTCCTAATTAGTTTAAGTCCATTTTCTTTTGGGTCTTCCAAGATAAAGACCAAATTGTCTGCAAATGCGATATGTCTGGAATGTGGTTTTTTTGGGGGGGGCTGCTGTGCTGCTTCGCCGTAGCTGCAAGTTAGTTTTCCCATCCCCCTTGCTTATGGCAACTCGAGAGCAGGCCAGGGATGCTTTATGAGTTGACATTCGGCTCCCCTCACTTCCTGAAGGCGACCTGTGCAAAACAAAAACAATTTGAGTACAGGTATAGATTTTAGGGTTGCGATTCCCCCCCCAGCCTTGTTTGGGTTGTCTGCGTGGAATTTTGCTATGAGGCGGTCAGCCTGGATGTTCCTACTCTTTACCCAAGACGCCTCTGATAAGGGGTAGCCCTTCCACTTGATTAGGTATTGGAGTTGTCTCCTGTGCCACCTCGAGTTGAGGATTCGCTGCACCTCATAATGGGTTTGGCAATTTTCGCGAAGGAGGGGATGAATTGCCTGTAGAAATTTGCGAACCCTAGGAAGCTTTGTAGCTGTCTGTGGGTGCGAGGGGGCTGCCTCCCTGATGCGGACTCGGTAGTATGCTTCTCTGAGGTCTAATTTGGTAAAGACTTTTCTCTTGGCTAGGTGAGATAGCATGTTCTTCATGAGAGGGAGGGGGTATAGGTTGTGTACGTACACACAGTTTATACCCCTAAAGTCAATGCATAATCTCATAGTTCCATCTTTTTTTTCTTTGAACAGGACGGGCTGCGACCCGTGGCTTGGCTGGCTTGATGAACCCCCTTGCTAGGTGTTTTTCCTATGTATTTGCGCATTTCTTGCATTTCCCGGGGCGTCATGGCATACAGTTTGGGTTCAGGTACTTTTGCCCCGGGGATGATTTCGATGGCGCAGTCTGTCTCACGGTGGTGAGGTAGGACATTACACTTGGCCTCGCTGAATACTTCTGCGAGGTCCTGATATTCTCTCGGGATCTGTTCGGCCTCTGCGGTTTTGTCGGAGGTGGCTGCCAGTTGTTCTGGTGGGCCCTTTGGGAGGGTTCCCTGTGTGGGCGTTGCTTCTATTTGCTGGTGTGGAGGTGGTTGGGGTCCCCTTGCTATCCTGAGCCTTCGGCTGCCCCCTTGCCACCAGATGGTCGGAGCCCCACTTGTCTAGCCAGGAGAGTCCCAGTATGACCGCGTCTGTCATTTTGGGGGCTATTACGAATCGAATTGCTTCCCAGTGATTCACTAGCTCTAGCGTCACTGGTTCGGTCAGGTGGGTGGCGTAGGGTCCCCCCAATACAGACCCATCGACCTGTTCGAACCTGATCGGGTGGGCCAGTCTTTTCGCCCTAATCCCCAGTTTCAGGACCATGGTTAGGTTGATCAAGCATCTAGTGTAGCCTGAGTTTATTAGGGCTTGAAAAGTCCCCTGGGTTCCTGTTTTTGGAGCTGTGAAGCGTATTGGGAAGACGAAAGGGTGGACCGGTTCACTCACCATTGGGTCATTTTCGCCCTCGTCCTCACTGTCGTAGGAATCGGGCGACTGGTCGTCGTTGGCTGGAGTCCCCCCCCCCTTTGGCTGGGTGGGGAGGGACCTCTGCAGCCTGGAGGGCTTTTCGGGATGTGTCGGTGGCACGCCTGAGTCCTCGTTCCGGTCGTGCTCTGGGTGGTGGCTCTGACTTTGGTTTCGGCGCTGGGGTCACGCATGCTAATGCCATGTGGCCTAACCCTCCGCATCTGTAGCATTTCAGCTGGCTTTGTGGGAGAGTTGGTTTTGGGGCCGGCTCTGGTGCTGTGGCTTCCCGTTGGCCAGGTGGTCTCCAGTCTGGTTGTCCTCTCTCCTTGGTGTCCAGTTGCTTTCTCATGTCGGTGCGCAATCCGCCATCGACTTTTATGGCTACTCGGAACCACTCAGAGTTGGTTCAGGCTGTGATTACCTGGGCAATTTGCTTATCCAGGCTTGTTCTGAAAAAATGAACTAACAGCCGCTCCGGCAAAGGGGGTAGCTTCCCCATGACTCTCCTCCCCCCCATGTTTTATTTATTTTATTTATATAACATTCAATTTCCATCAAACAGTGTGTGGTCTGGGTACAATTGTTTTTAAACAGTCATAATCCACATATTTGTTTTAATGTCCATCAATAATATTAATAATATAATAATATAATAACAATAGTACTTAACAGTATCTTCTTTAACAACTCTCCATATTAACATTTCCTCTTTTTATGTCTCCTCCTTTCTAACTTGTGTTTCTATTGTCTAGCCATTGATAAAATACATCCCATATAAAAAATATTCAGTTTCTTCTTTATCCTTAATAGTGAGCGTTAGTCTATCTATTTCTGCTCATTCTAATATTTTTTTAATTACATTCTCATCTGACGGAATCTCATCATTTTTCCATTGCTGTGCAAATACAATTCTAGTTGCGGTTAGTATATGCAAAACCAGATATATAGTCCTTTTGTCATATTTTTCCAGTAGAATGCCCAACAAGAATTTCTCTGGTTTCAACTCTATGTGTTGCTTTATCATTTTTTCCAACCAAGTATGTATTTTCATCCAAAATTGTTTAGCTTTTGGGCATGTCCACCACATATGGTAATATGAACCAGATGATTGATTACACTTCCAACATTTAGCAGATCTATCTTTATACATTTTTGCCAACCTTGCCGATGCAAAATGCCATCTATAAAACATTTTATACAAGTTTTCTTTATATGCAGTTGACATAGTCAATTTAATATTTCTCTCCCATAGTTTCTGCCATTTATCTAATTCTATTGCATATCCAAAGTTTTTAGCCCAAGCAATCATTGTCTCCTTTACCTGCTCACTTTCAAGTTTGATACTTAATAAATAACAATATAATTTATTTTATCAGTTTTTCATCTGTTCCTGTTAATATCTGGTCTAATTCTGTTGACTCTTTATTAAAACCATATGTTTTAGCATCTTTCTCGTAACGAGATTGTATCTGCATGTGTGGCCCCCATGCAATGTCCATCCCTTGACTACTAAGTTCCTGCTTAGTTTTTAGTTCCCCTTTTTCATTCAAAATATCTTTGTATCTTACAATTTATTCCATGTTAATAACATTAGGATGTACCAATGCCTCCATAGTGGAAAGCCAGATTGGTATTTTCAAATAGTGTTCTTTTATTTTAAACCAGACTAATAACAATGCATTCCTAAAGTAGTGTCTCTGAAAATAACTATGTATCTTATTCCTCCCATACCATAAGAAAGCATGCCAACCTAGTTGAAGGTCATGACCTTCTAAGGTTAATAATCTTGTGTGTCTCAAGCTAATCCATTATTTCACCCATGTGAGTATCGAGGCCTGATAGTACAATTCCCAGTCTGGTAGTCCAAAGCCCCCTCTTTTTTTGGTTTCCTGCAACATTTTTAAGCCTATTCTTGCTTTTTTCCCCTAACCAAATATATCTTAATATTATTTTATTTTATTCTTCAATATATTTTTTCTCCAATTTTATTGGTATTGTTTGGAATAGGTATAGTAGTCTTGGCAAGATGTTCATTTTTATAGTAGCTATTCTTCCTGATAGTGACAATTGCAGATCTACAAATTTCTCCAGATCTAGTTTAATTTGCCTCATCAGTTTCATATAATTATCCTCTTTAATTGTTGCACATTTTGCTGTTAGTTGTATTCCTAAGTATTTCACTTTTTAAACTATCTGTATATTCTTTCCATCAACACTCTTTTTTGTGTATCTGTAATATTCTTAACTAAGGTCTTTGTCTTATCTCTATTTTCAGTCCTGCTACTTCCCCATATTCTTTTATTTTTCTAATTAGCTTCGGTCCAGTTTCTAAGGGATCTTCTAGTATAAAGACCAAGTCATCTGCAAATGCCTGTAGTTTGTATTTCTTTTTTTATTTCCATTCCTTTTATTTCTTCATCTTGCCGAATGTTCCTGGTTAACACTTCCAAAGTCAATATAAATAACGGGGACAGTGAACATCCCTATCTGGTGCCTTTCTTGATATCAAAGTTCTCTGTCATGTCTCCATTCACTATCACCTTGGCTGATTGTTTACAGTATATTGCTTTAATCATATTAATAAATCTCCCCAAAGCAGGGCTGTAGAGTCGGTAGATAAATGTTCCGACTCCGACTCCTCAGTTTATTGTACTTCCGACTCCGACTCCGACTCCCCGACTCCGACTCCTCTGTATTAATATGTGAATGTATTTTATACATTCCTTGAAGGAAAGAAAGGCAACATACATGTCATTACCACAGGACTACTGGCTGGGAAGCCGACAGTCTACTGTATTGAACAGTTTAAGCAAAAGACAAACACAATGAAAACAAAGTTTTGTAAAAAAATTTTTTTTTAATATTATTAATCAAGTGGCTGGATAGTAGCAGCAGGCATAAACATCAGGAACAGGAACTTTATCAGTTCAAAAATACAAACCACATTATTTGGTTGTTTTAGAACAAAAACAAAAAGCTTATCTATATGAACCAAAAACAAAATTTGTAAAACCTAGAAATGGTGTATATTAATCTTGAAATGTAGTTATAGGCTTAGCAAATGCAAATCAATTCAATGTAGAGTTCTAAGGAAGAGAATTGCCTCTGCCAGATCCTCTTTCATAGAGGCTCTTAAGTCAGACTTTATTATTTTTAGGGCTGAAAATAATCTTTTGACACTGACTTGGGTGGGTGGCATTGCAGTAACTATTCTGGCCACATCACTAACGATCTCTGGATAAACAAGGATGGCTTCTTCAACAGTAAGTTTTGATGAGCGATCATACTTTTCAACTTCTTTTAGTGCTTTATAAAACTCCTGTTGGAACTTTTTTATTTGGACATTTACTGGTTCTGTAACGCTTATGCGATGTCGCTTTCCTTTAGCAACTTCCATTTTGTCTAATAAGGAATCAAAGTCTAATTCTTCGTTTGAAGAAGATGATCCTGAGTTACCACTATTGCTTAAAAGAACTTCATCCTCCTGTGGAGGTATTTCAGGTTGTAATCCCTTCATGCGAACTGCTACATCATAGAGGGCCTTTTTCCCAGTAGCAGTCTGTTCACTGTTCAACAAAACTCGGCTCATTGGGTCGACATAAATAGCCGCTAACAAGATTTCATTTTCCAGCAAAAGACTCTCTCTTTTCATCATTGAAGATGCAATGCCCTCAGCTATTAACCCTCCATTTTTGTTCAGGCAATATAACAGGCTCTTCCATTCCAAGAGGAATTTACCCGGGGTTAGATCGTCACATTGCAACCTCTTGGTGACAGTGAAGGGGTGAGAAAGAAGGTTCTCCAGCTCTTTTGTTTGTGTCCACTGGCTTTCAGTTAATGCAATATTTTCATTGTCCATTTCTTCTATGATGTCTTTAAGTTCAAGCAAACGCTTCACCATTAAATAAGTGCTTCCCCAGCGAGTTGTTTGATCCAAAATGGCTCCTTTTCCTGCACGTCTTTTCAAAATTGCATCTGTTTTCGGGGCCCTGGCTGCAACAGTTACTTGCCATAATTTGCCAATTAGTGTAGCTGCATGGCGATCTTTTAATCCATCTCTTATGGCAAGTTGCAGTGTATGAACAGCACATCGCATATGATGAATAGTAGCAAGCTTCAATGCTTCTTCAACAAAGTTGTCTAAAAAAATGTCAGCATTCTCTTCAGTTTCTAAACTTTCTCCAATACTTGCAGAGCTTTCTTCCTCTAACTCTAATATCTGTTTGTTACCTTCATCTGCGTTCATCTTCTCAATTGTGCTCAACATGTTAGAAGCGTTATCTGTCACAACACATAAAATCAGTTCCTTTTTAATTTCAAAATCTTTTAGAACACCCTCCACTAACTTCTGAAGGTAATCACTGGTGTGATGTGCCTGAGTGTCCTTTAATCCGAGGGTCCGTGTTATTGTTTTGTTATTTTCATCCACAAATCTAACATTAATAGCAAAATAATTGACTCTGTGACGTGTGCATGCATCCATTTTAAGGAAGACAAAACGTCCTTTCAGAACTTTCTGTAGTTCTTCTTTTTTACATTTGGCCTCCTCAATTATAAGTTTCCTTATACTTTCTCTTTCCAGAGAAACACCAAGTTTATTTGCCATTTCTCCATTTAGGCCCAAAAAGGCTGTCTGTGAAAAGAAGGATAGTGGTACACTATTCTTTACCACCATTTCAATAATGTGGTGTTTGAATTTTTCTGGTGTCATCCTTATGGTAACTTTGTCAGATATAAAGAATTTTCTTATTTGTGATTGTTCTCCAGTAGATTTCTGAACGTTTTTTGTCACAGAAGTAGATGCAATGTTTTCATTGCTATCTTTCTCATTCACGGCTTCTAACACTTTGGGATGAAAACGCTGTAAGTGTCTTTTCAAATTTGATGCTCTTGAAGGTGCATTTTTATCAGGCCCACTGAAACTGCTAATTTTTGCATCACATTGTTTTTCACCATCATCATCTTTTCTAATACATTGGCACACGTAATGTTTTCCATCACTTGATAATGCAAAGTGCTCATAAACTGTAGTCTTTGTCGTGTTTGTTGTTAGCAGTCTTTTTGCCATTGTTTAGGATGCCTCTTTCCCTAAAATATAAAATATGTTATACTAACTGGCATATAATTAGATTTTTAATATCAACATACACAGTCTTGTAAGTTGTACATACATGGCTTTATACAAACAAATAAGCTGTATATCCCAGCACTAAACCTAGACATGATTTGTCCTATACAGAAAAACATGCACAGACATGTACTGAACACACACACAACACAGAGCCTACATTTTAGTACTCAGAGCATAAAAACAATCTGCACTATACATAAACATTCATACATTCCTGCACCACACTTACAAACCTAGGATAGACAGTTTCTTCCAGAAACATGTACACATGTCTTCCCTCATACATACCAGCAGGGACAGCTATGCAGTTTCTTCAAGAAACAAGTCTTCCCTCATACAGACAAGCAGGTGTAATGAAGAATTGATCTGTGCAGGGAGCAGAGTGAGACTGCACACACCCTCCCATCAACCAATCACAGTGTCTGTGCTGGCAGCTCTGCTGATTCAGCACTTTCATCAGCTGATCAGGACACAGAACTCTTCAAGACACACAATTCTTCATTACACAGGCATGCAGGTTTTAAAATAAATCTAAACACTTACAGTTGAATCCAAGAAGCTGTTCCACCAAGTTCTTCTAAGCTCTTCTAGCAGAGAGAGGTAGTTGGGCAGAAGCTGCTGCCTTCTCCTTTCTGTGTGCTGATCTTCTGCTGAAGATAGGGCAGTGGGAGGATCCAGAAAGGGGCCTTTATTATAAAACATGATTTCCCTAGTAGAATCCCATAGTCATGTTTAAAGTTTAAGCTAACAATCGAAGTTTACAAGTTTTTATAGCCTTTTGCTGAATGACAGCAGTTTTTCCAATGGTTTACAGCTTCAGTCTTGAACTATTGATCCTCCATTCCCTTCACTTATACAAGTGTCTCTAGTCCTGCAAAACACATATTTACTTAATCCCTTATCAGTGAGAGGCTAGGTTACCCATGGGTTCCCTGTAACAGCAGAACACAACACTGTGCAAAGTATAAGTATTGCCGCTCCTAATTGTGCGTTGCGTGCCATATATTGAAGCACATGAAAAGCATGCTTCTTCACGGTCACTTAACGTGTTCGTTTTGTGGTTACGTGAGGCACTGCATGCATTGGTCTTTATTCTTACAATAGAGAAGTTATTAATTATAACTTTTTGTGAATTGGGACATTTAAACTTGCTTTTTTAAATTCCAATCAAAATTTTGTAGGAGTCGGAGTCGGTGCATTGTTTGCCGACTCCGACTCCAGGTACCCAAAATTTACTCCGACTCCGACTCCGACTCCACAGCACTGCCCCAAAGTCCATATATTTTAGTTGTGCTAACAAAAATTGCCAGTTAACATTATCAAATGCTTTCTGTGCATCTAAAAACATCAATACCATTTGTTTTCCAGGGTGTATTTCATAATACTCCAATATATTTACAATCATTCTCATGTTGTTTTTAATCTGTCTCTTTGGCAGAAATCCATTCTGATCTAGATGTATAAATTCATTCAAGTATTTTTTTAGTCTCTCTGCTATTATTGAAGCATATATTTTGTAGTCTGCATTCAATAAAGATATTGGCCTATAGTTCTTTATCTGTGTCAAGTCTGAATCGTCTTTCGATATAAGAATAATATTTGCTTCCATCCATAAGTTTGGTATTTTTGCTTCTAGTAGTACTTCGTTATAAACTTCCAACATCACTGGACTTAATACCTCTTCTAGTTGTTTATAAAATTCTGCCGGTTGCCCGTTGGGCCCTGGTGTTTTATTATTTTTTCGTCTCTTAATCACTTCTGTCAGTTCCATCATGGTAATCCGTTCATTCAACATATCTTTAACTGTATCAGGTACCTTAGGAAATTCAGATTGTTCCAAATATTGTTGTATTTTATTTTCCAAGATTTCCTCCTTATCATACAATTTCTCATAGAACTCTTTTATGATAGTTTTTTTCTCCTCAGTCTGATAATGAAGAGTCCCTTTCTCATCGATCAGTCAATGTATCAATTTTCTCCCTCTCTTTTTCCAGTTTGTATGCCAACCACCTTCCAGGCTTATTCGCATTTTTAAAGAAATTTTGTTTTGCACTTTTAATTTTTGGTGCCAATTCTTTTTCCAATAAGTTAATGTTATGTTTTATGAAGTCTGTTTGATTTTTCACTTCCTTTTTTTGTGGTCCTCTCTGTAATTCTAATTCTAATCTTTTATATTCTTCTAATATTTTCTTTTTTTTTGTTTCTTCTTCTTATTCCCCCCCCCCCCCCCAATATATGTTATAGCTAATCCCCGGGTATATGCTTTAACAGTATCCCATACAATTTGCAGGGAGGTCTCTTCCTTCCTATTCTCTTTGAAAAAGAAATCCAATTCTTTTTCCATCTTTTGTATAAATTATTTTTCTTGCAGCGCAGTATTGCTTGATTTAACGTCCATCTCCATTTTCTTTTTTGCCCTTTCCATACAACTTTCATCGGATTGTGATCTGCCCAAACATTGGGTTCTATTTCTATCTCTTGCACACATGCTTTCAATTTTGATGTCATCCATACCATATCTATTATGGACCAGGATTTATGCCTATTTGAATAGAATGAATATTGATTTTTCTTCTTTCTGTGTTTCTCTCCATACATATTGAGTTCCTATTTCTTCCATCATTTTAAAGGAAGTTTTTGGGAGTGTTTTCCTGGCTTTTTTACCTATTTTACTGCTCTTATAGTCAGATTCTGCATCTACAATTGCATTAAAGTCTCCTACCACACAAATATTTTCATATTCCAGTTCTATAATTTTCTTATGGAGCTTTCCATAAAACTCCTCTTGTTTATTATTAGGTGCGTATATCACTATCAACAATATCTGTTTTTGATTTATTGTTACCTCCACCATCTATATTCTCCCCTCTTCATCTGCAAAAAATTGTCTAGCCTTTATTGTTTCTTTAACATATAGAGCCACCCCCCATTTCTTTTGCTGAGCTAATGAAAAATATAGTTTCCTAATTTTGGGGTACTGTAATAGTTTACTGTCTTGCTTTTTAATGTGAACTTCTTTAAGACAGCTTAAATTTGATTTTAATTTTTCTAATTTGTTAAAGATTCTTTTTCTTTTCATTGGTGAGTTCAATCCATTTATGTTGATTGATAGTAATTTTATTTCTTCTTCCATTGTTTACTTATAGATATGTTTTATTGTTCTAGTCGATCTTATTTCTCTCTGTTCTTTCTGTTTTGCTCCTTCTCTTTCCCTTCTCTCTTTTTTATCTGTTTCGGTTTCTTCTTGTGTGTTTCCTTCCACTGTCGCTTCCAGCATCTCTGCTTGCTCCTTTTTCTCTTCTTCCTCGTGTTCTGTAAAGTACTGATAATAAAATTGTTCTGCTTTATCTACCGTGTCTAATCTGTCTTTTTTCCTTCCAAGTCGCCAACATTCCCTCAGGTATTAGCCATCTAAAGCAGTAGTTCCCAAAGTGGGCGGTACCGCCCCCTGGGAGGCGGTGGGAACCCTTAGGGGGGCGGTGAGAGGCAAGGGTGGCGACAGGGGGGCGGTGAGAGGGGCCAGGGGGGCGGTAGGTGGTTCGCCATGCTTTTGCACTTGAAGCTCCCTTGCGTTCCTTGCTCTTGTGTGCAGGGCAGCCCATTCTGAAAGAAAACGCGAGATGTTTTCTTTCAGAATGGGCTGCCCTGCACACAAGAGCGTGGAATGCGACGGAGTTACAAGTGCTAGGTATGATGCCCGTCTCGCGGCCCGCCCAGCCCCCGCCCAGGCTCTGCCTGGGTATTTCTGGGTATTTGTTTCAGCACTACTATTTCTCTTTCTTTATATTTCAATGGTGCATCTCTTGTCTTCGGAGTATTTCAGCTCTGAATGCCTTTTTTGAAAATTTTACATGTACTTCTCTGGGAAGCTTATTTCTTCTTGCATAGCTTGTATATACTCTAAATATTTCTTCCATCCCAGAGAGAACTTCCTGTTTGTTCGTTTCCAACACCTCTGCCAGTAATTCTGCCATTTTCTCCACAAGATCTTCCCCTTTTTCCTCCTCAACATTCTGGAATCTTAAGAAGTATTCTGCCTTATCCATCTCCAACATAACTATGGATCGTTCAAGATCATTATCTACCTTAGTTAATCTATTCTCCATCTCTTCTACTTTCTTATCTGTTTGCTCTGTCTTTTCTTCCACTTTCTGGATCCGTTGTTCATTTTTAGTAATGATTTGCTGGATATTGTCTATTTTATCTTCCATCTTTTGTTCCATCTTTTGCATCCTATCTGCCAGATCCTCATGATTCTTAGCCATGGTTCCTTGTAATGATTGAAACATACCTTTCATCTCTAACTGAAAGGCATTTAATTTTTCTTTTCTTTTTTTAAAAAAATTTTATTATTATTTTTCTTCATTAAACATCTAAATATTTTGATACAGATCTACACCCGTTTTTACAACATTGTTATATCTCAATTATGCACATTAAATCATAAATTTACAGTCTCTTCTGTCTTCGTTTTCTTATCACGTTGTCACACAGTCTTTCCTCTTTTTTTTAGTCCAGTTGTACCATCTAGTCCATGTTTTGTAGTATTCTGAGTTGCATTTTCCTTTGAGTTGAATAGTCAGCATGTCCATTTCAGCACATCTATATATTTTGTCCATTAGTATATTTTCTGGTGGGGTTTGATTGTCTTTCCAATATTGTGCATATGTTATTCTTGCCGCAGTTGTAATATGTAGTATTAAATATTGTATGTTTTTTGGATGTTGTTTTTCCATTATCCCCAGCAGGAAAAATTCTGGGGTGAATTCCATTGTTCTCTCTGTAATTTCTTGTAACCAAGCATGCACCTTTTTCCAATAGCCCTTTGCTTTGGGACACAACCACCACGCATGAAAGAAGGTACCTACGTCTTTTTTACATTTCCAGCAAGCCGAATTCATTTTTGGGTATATTTTGGCCAATCTTGATGGAGCTAAATGCCATCTATAAAACATTTTATAATAATTCTCTTTGTATGCTGTTGACTTAGTTATTTTGCAGTTTATATTCCATGTTCTCTCCCAGTCAGCCAAATGTATGTTGTGACCTACATTTTTTGCCCATGCTATCATGGGTTCTTTGACAATTTCCTCCATTTTATCAAATTCCAGCAGGTATTTATATAGTTTTGATATTATTTTTTCGTCCGGGCCAATCAAAATTTTATCCAGTTTTTGCACTTCCATATCTATACCCATACCCTCAGTATCTTTTTTGTGTCGAGTTTTTAATTGTAAGTCAACCAATCAATATTTATATTTTGTTCCGCCAATTGTTCTCTACTTTTTAATTTCCCTGTCGGATCTAATATGTCGCTATATTTTGCTGCTTTGGTTATATCAATTAGGTTCGGGTAGGTCATAGCTTCTATAATTGAAAGCCATTTGGGGATTTTCATGTAGTTCTTTTTAATTTCGTACCATGTTTTTAGCAAAGATTTTCTAATTAGATGTTGGTTGAAGTTAAGTTGTGGCTTAGTTCCATCTCTTCATATGTAAGCATGCCATCCCATTTGTAGGTCGTGGCCCTCTAGCGTTAGTATTCTTTTGTTGGTTAAATTTATCCATTCTTTTATCCACGCCAAGGATGCTGCTTTGTAGTAAAGTTTCCAGTCAGGGAGTCCTAGACCACCTCTGCTCTTATCATCCTGTAGATTCGTTAATTTGATTCTTGGCTTTTTGTTTTGCCATATAAATTTAGATATAATTTTATTCAGATTAGTAAAAAATTTAGTCTCTAATTTGATCGGAACCGTTTAAAATAGGTATAAAATTTTTGGCAGTATACTCATTTTAATCGCAGCTATACGCCCTAATAATGATAACTGTAATTTTTGGTTGTTTGTAAGCCTAATTTCGCTTCCAATTCATCTTTTTGTTTTATTGTCATATTTTTTGTTAATAATTTAGTTTTTTGTTTATTGATTTTCAATCCTGCCGATTCTCCGTATTCCTCTCTCTTTAATCAGTTTTTGTCCTGTTTCAATTGGTTCTTCTATAAAAAATACGAGATCATCGGCAAATGCCTGTAGTTTATACTCCTGGTTTCTAATCTTTGTTCCCTTAATATCCTTATTATTTCAAATTTTGTTTAGTAGTGTTTCCAATGTTAAGATAAAGAGCAGAGGTGACATCGGACATCCCTGACGTACTCCTTTAAAGATCTGGAATGATTGTGTCATGTCCCCATTTATCATAATCTTGGCTGACGGAGGTGTAGATTGTTTCTATAATTTTTTCAAATTTGTCGCCAAATTTCATCTCTTTGATCAAACCTATCATATACTGCCAATTTACGTTGTTGAATGCTTTTTGCGCATCCAGGAAAGCTAGGGCGACCTGCTTTTCTGGAAGCACTTCATAATATTCCAATATATTTAAAACGATTCTTGTATTGTTTTTTATCTGCCGCATTGGTAAAAATCCATTTTGATCCGAATAAATAATTTTATTTAGTATTTTTTTGGTTCTTTCTGTCATAATTGTCATGAAAATTTTATAATCTGTGTTCAACAACGAAATTGGCCTGTAGTTTTGTATATGATTTTTCTCGGTACCTTCTTTCATGATCGTGGTGATATATGTTTCCCTCCATGTATTTGGTATCCTAGCTCCTGTTAATGCTTCATTATATAGCTCTAATAAAGTATCCTCTAGTATTGTACTCAGTTTTTTGTAATATTCCCCTGGAAATCCATCTGGTCCTGGTGTTTTATTGTTGTTTTGTTTTTGAATTGCGTTTTGGATTTCTTGCGTTGTAATATCCCTGTTTAACATTTCCTTATCAATTTCCTCTATTTGCGGCATACTAATTTCGAAAGGCGTTTAATTTTTCATTCTGCAACATGGTATCTATAGAGCGTTGACTCGCTGGGCTTGATGCTGCTGCTGATGGCGCGGATGAATGGGTTTTCCTCCATGTTTTACTTAAATTTGTATTACTTGTCATTTTGATATATTGGAATAATCAAATGTTTTAGATAATTATTTAACAAAAACAACCAATCAGTAACCCAACAATCAATAATAGATCAAACACGACAGTACTGCACTGTATCCAACTTATAAAATATACCTGATGTAATCCAACAATTTCCTTTCTTATTCCCAGTTCTTATTTTCAAGCCTCAAATCACTTCCCTTTTTTGGGTGTTATATTTCACAAGTCCAAGAAATCCATAGTCCAAGTTCTCTTCAACAAAGGTTATTTTGTTTTTTTCTTTTTAATAACTTGCACGTTATAATCCACAAAGTTGTAGGTTATAATCCACAAAGTCCCACCAAGACCCCAGAATTGTATCCAACAAATTATAAATCCCCAAGGAGAAGAGCTGAAGGCTAAAGTATAAAAATCTTCAATTGTTTTATAAGCAATCTCTATTATTTCCCAGTTCCAGTTGGTCAGTTATATCCAATCAAGGAGCTGCAGTGTTTAAAGCTTACACTGTTTCCACTCTCTCTATAGATCTCTCTACAAACAATTTCCAGGTGCAGGCAGTTTATCTGAGTCTTGTAACAATGTTTTCCAATAAGCTACCCACTTTCTTTTCTTCACTTTCTCTCTCCACTTTCTCTATGGTTTTTTTCTGGCCAGTAGGTGTCACTGTTGCTCTATTTCTCTTCTACTCCTCTCCTTTAACTTCCTTTAGCATATGCAATTTTTTTTCTTTTAAAAGTTCCGGAGCCCAAGTTTTATAATCTATATAAATAAAAATGTAAATGTTCGTTTGTTCAAAATCTTAAATCTCCGAAAGTTCTTCACCGATTGCTTTGGAATTTTGACACAACGTTGCATTTGAATATGCGCGTGTTTTTATATACCTATATTATATAGATGTCACACCTGTGACAGGTAAAAACATGCTTTTTTTGAAAAACAGCACCATCTGTTGGACATAAAAGCAACACACGCTATACTAAATTCGGGGTTGTTGCTATAGCGGCCGGTCTATCAGCGCCCGCGACGCCCGGGCCGTCCACGTGCATCCACCTCTGAGGGCGGGCCTGGCGTCCCCGTCCCGGTCGCAATTGGCTTTGCGGCGGTTCCGCCTCGGGCGACTGGCGGGCATGGCTGCCCGTCGAGCGAGCGACCTGCCAACTGGGGCGGGAGGCGGCGCACCCGTGGCCTGAGCCCGAGCAGGCGGCGTCTGAGGCGATGGAGTGGAACTCGCTGCTGATGCTGCTCAAGGCCGCCGAGTACCTGGAGCGGCGACAGCGGGGTGCGCCTTGTGGGGCATGGCGGGGAGAACGGGTGGGAGGGCTCCGGGCCTCTCTGACGCGGGACTTTCTTCCCGCAGAAGCCGAGCATGGCTACGCCTCCGCGCTGCCCTTCGAGCGGGCCTGTGCCCGGAGAAGGAGCGCCGCCAGTAAGGCCCCCGGCAGCCGGTGAGTGTCCTGGGGGGGGAAGGGGGGACGCCGCCAATGCCGCCATCTTCCCCTCTGTGGGGCTCCCAGCACCGCCACCACTTCGCCCAGCCCAGTGGCCCCCCGGGGAGGGAGGGAGGCAGGGCGGCTGCTCCAGGGGCCTCCTGGGCAGAGGAAGCGGGGGTGGGGAGGCCCTCGAGGGGAGCGGACTTCAACTCCCAGAATGCCCCAGACGGAGCGGGGGCTCTGGGTGGGGGGGGAGTCCTCGGCCATCCCGGTCCCAGCGGGGCTCTTCCCTCCTCGCCCAAGAAGCGTCTCCGGGGCTGAGGGGTGCAGGAAGGAAGGAAGCCAGACTGAGCCACAGCAACGCGAGGGTTCCGTCAGGGGCTTTGGGAGCCTGGCCTGTGCCCAGTCCCACATCCATTCCACTCTTCCTAGCTCGCTCAGGAGCCTTCCCCCCTTCTGGGCACTAGGGTGGGGGAACTTGACCTCAGCTTCTTTAGGGATTCTTTTCCACCAATACTCATCCCTTTTTGCTTCGGTCGCTGGGGCGGACGTCTCGGCTTTAATGGTCAGGGAGGGCTGCACTCCGGTTGCGATTGGGCTGCTGGGTCCTGGAAGTCCCTGGTTGGAGGTAAGTTCTGCATCTTTCTGGGTCGCCTGGAGCAGGCTGTCTTTGGATAGTTCGTCCTCTGCCATGGTAGCCTCAGTTTCTCTCCACGCACCTCAGGGGTCGGGGAGCGACTGGAGAGCCCGGGGCTCAGGAGTCCCGGTTATTTTGATTAGTTTTGAGAGAGTTGGCTTGCTGTCAGGGTTCCAACCCATGCCCTAATTAAATCATGAGCCTCGAGCCAAGCTTCAAAAGAAATCCAGTTATTTATTAGGAGCTTCATGTCAGCACGTTCCAAGTGAAGCCAACTCTGACACCATGTAATTTACAGCTGAGGCTTGACCCTGTTTCCCCCCTCCCCCCAGGATGTGTCATCAGTCACATTCGCCAAGGAAACAATTTCGCGGCTTGTAGAGATCACTCCCTTCCGGCCACTGTGGGTAACCCCGGGAGACAGCCTTGACAGAGATACGTCTGGAATGTGCTTTTGTTTTTGACTGCTTCGCTGCTTCGCCGTAGCTGCAAGTTTGTTTTCCCATCCCACTTGCCTATGGCAACTCGAGAGCAGGCCAGGGATGCTTTGCGAGTTGACATTGTAAACATTTGTAAAATTCTGCCGGCAGTCCATCTGGTCCTGGTGTTTTATTGCTCTTTTGTCTCTTAATCGCTTCTGACAATTCCATCATTGATATTCGTTCATTTAACATAGCTTTCACTGTTTCTGGTACTTTAAGTAGTTTCGCTTTTTCCAAATATTCTTTAATTTTCTCTTCTGAAACTTTTTCTTGCTCATACAACTTTTCATAATAATCTTGAATTATTTTTTTATCCTCATTTTGGTAGTATAAAGTTCCTTTCTCATCTACCAGCCTATGTATCAATTTCTTCTCTTTCTCTGTTTTCAATTTATATGCCAACCATCTTCCTGGGTTATTTGCGTTTTCAAAAAAGTTCTGTTTAGCATTTTTTTGTGCCAATTCTTCTTTATCTAGTAGATTTATTTTATGTTTTATTAGTGCCATTTTTTAGAATCATCTTGTTTGGTTCTTTCTCTAGTTCTAATTCCAGTCTCTTGTGTTCTTCTGCTAACGTCTTTTGGTTTTGTTTCTTTTTCTTGTTTTTTCCCCTGTGTATGTTATAGCTAGTCCCTGAATGTATGCCTTAGCAGTTTTTTCATTTTGTAATGAAGTTTCTTCTTTTCTGTTCTCTTTGAAAAAGAAATCCATTTCTTTTTCCATACTTTGTATAAATTCCTTGTCCTTTAGTATTGATTGATTCAATGTCCATCTCCATTTTCTCTTTTGTCCTTTCCACTTAACTCCAATTGGATTATGATCTGCCCAAGTGGTTGCGTCTATTTCTATTTTGGGAGTGCACGCCGGGGAGCGCCGGAAACCGGAAGAGCAGCTCCCTGGCGCGCACGTGCGGGAACGGCAGAAACCAGAAGAGCAATTCCGTTTCCGGCATGCGCATGCGCGCCGGTCACCTGAGCTTCCAATTTCTGGCGCTCCTGCGCGCGTGAAGACCAGCTGGCCGGTGCGCATGTGCACACTGGAACCCGGAAGAGCAACGGCTGGCGTGCCCGGAGAGATGACTTTGCATGCCACTTCTGGCACGCGTGCCATAGGTTCGCTATCACGGCTCTATAGTATCCAATCTATGCCTTTGATCCATCCAGGTCACCAGAATTCCCTCCGGTATGAGCCATCTATAATTTACTTCATGCTTAATTGTTTTGTCAGAAATTGATATTGTTTTCTCGTGTCTCTTACTCTTTTAGGAACTTGTTTCAGGACTATTATTTCTCTTCCTTTATATTTCAATGGGTTATCTCTTGCTCTTAGTGTCTCTGTTTTTAGTGCCTTCTTGGTAAATCTCACATGTACCTCTCTAGGTAATTTATTTCTTGACACATATCTTGTGTATACTCTAAATATTTCGTCCATCCCAGCGAACACCTCTTGCTTGTCCCCCTCCACGGCATCCGCCAACAATTCTGCCATTATCTCTGCAAGGTTTTCCCCTTTTTCTTCCTCAATTTTTCTGGAATCTCAAGAAGTATTCAGCTTTATCCATCTCCAACATAATTACTGTTCTCTCAAGATTTTTGTCTGCCTGTGTAAATCTATCATCCATCTCTTCCATTTTCTTCTGTTCTGATTTCTATTTTCTGCATCCTTTGTTCATTTTTCGTTATTGTCTGTTGAATGTTCTCCATTTTATCATCCATCTTTTCAATTTTATCATCCATCTATTCTTTCCTTCATGTCTTCAAAATGTTTTGTTGTAACTTCTTGAATTGTTTGAAGCATTAATTTCAATTCTGCTTGCATCGTATTCATCGTGTTCATTTTTTCCTGCTGCAACATTCAATCCAAAGATCTTTGACTTGCTGGACTAGATGCAGCTGCTGCTGCTGCTGAGGGCGCAGATGTATTTTTTTCTCCCTGCTTTGCTTAAATTTTTTTTTGTACAAAATTTTTTATTTTCTCCATCACTTCATATACAATTCAATACACATGTACCTTAAGATAATACATTAAAAATACATATTTGTTCAATATAATCAATCATTCAAAAGTCAATATCTTATTCAACACTTGCCTCGTCAGTCATCAGTCTGTTCTACTTTATTCCATTACACTCCCCTCTATCTCCAACTTCTCCTCCTACTTTCTAACTCCTTCCCTCCTCCTCTACCCTCTCTACACCTTCTCTTCCTCCCCTTCTACTTCCTCTTTCACTTTCTTTACCTTTCCTTGAGTGCTTTTATACTGACTCATTTTATATTTGACAGACTGATGCTGTCAAGGTTCCAAATAGTAACCGAGCAGAAATCAGAGTCCAAGGCAAAAGGTTCACCAAAGTTCCAATTTATTGCAGGCACCATGTTGGCAACTCATGGGAAAACCCAAATCTAATTTGTTTCCCAAGTTCCCTTTCGATAGGAAACAGCCACTCCTTGTTTCCCACCCCAATTCAGGTCACATTGCCCACTAATCTTCTGCCAGCGTGGCAACCCCTCCTTGCAGGTGCTGGACAAGGATGATTTTGGAGAAGCCAAGAAGAATGTGCTATCTGGCGCTTCTCACGCTCACTGCTTTCCCCCTCCCTACTTCTATGTAGAACGTTCTTCTATGTAGAATGGTGTCAAATGATGCTTTGACAGGGTGCCCTCCTCACAAGAAAAGCATGTCCTACTAATACACAAAAGAAAACAATTCGTGAAAATACAGGGGATTAAGCAAATGGCCTTAACCACCCCTCCCTCCCCCAGGGGGCTCCTTCGGTTTATCTGGGTATTTGTTATGGAAATCTCTCATGAGCCTGTCTGCTCTAACCTTCCAACTGTTAATCCATGTGGATTCAGCCACAGGATATCCTTTCCAATAATTCAGATACTGAAGGCGACCCCTAAACAATCGGGAATCTAGAATTTTCTTCACCTCATAATGTCTCTCCCCTTGCACCACTATAGGGGGTGGTGGAGGAAGGTCTTGTGGTCTAATATTAGAGGGTTTCACTGGTTTAAGTAAACTACTATGAAACACTGGATGAATCTTTCCCAATATTCTTGGCAGCGCCAGTTGTACTGTGACTGGATTGATTATTTTTACTATTGGGAAAGGGCCTAAAAATTTTGGACCCAATTTTTTACTGGGTATTCTCAAGCGGATGTATTTTGTTGATAGGTAGACTTTATCTCCTACTTTAAAGGGGGGCTGCGTGGCTCTATGCTTATCCGCTTGTTCTTTATATGTCTTTGCTGTTTCCATCAATGCCTTTTTTGTGTTCTCCCATCCTTTCTTCAAATCTTCCATCCATTCTGTTAGGGACTTAGACGTGGGTGCTTGTGTGGTCAGCTCTGGCATTGGGATGAATTCTTGTCCGCTGGTAACCCGGAAAGGTGTCAGGCCGGTACTGCTGTGTACTGTGTTGTTGTACGCCACTTCTGCAAAAGGCAACAGCTCCGCCCAGTTGGCCTGCTGGTAATCTACGTAACAGCGGAGATATTGTCCCACCATGGAGTTGGCTCTTTCAGCTGCTCCATTGCACTCAGGATGAAATCCAGAACTAAGACCTTGGGTGGACCCGATGGTGCACAGGAACTCCCTCCAGAACTTAGCGGTGAATTGCACACCTCTGTCGAAGATTATCCTCTTTGGTACTCCGTGCAAGCGGTAGATGTGTTTGAGGAAAATTTTTGCTTAGTGTCTGGCCGTCGGTAACCCCGAGGAGGTAACAAAGTGGGCTTGTTTGGAGAACAAATCTATGACCGTCCAATTAACGGTATTTCCCTTGCTCTCTGGGAGTTCTACAATGAAATCCATTCCTATTTCTTCCCATGGCTTGCTGGGACTGGCCACCTGCTGCAGGAGCCCAGGTGGTTTCCCTGGTCGGTGCTTACTTGTAGCACAGGTGGCACAGCTCTTTACATAGTCCTCCACGTCTGACTTCATCTTTGGCCACCAAAATTGCCATCTCGTGAGGTGGAGGGTCTTCAGGAACCCGAAGTGTCCACCCAGCTTAGAGTCATGGCTCCGTTGGAGTACTTGTAAGTGGAGGTCCGCCGGCACGTACAGCTTGTCTCCTTTCCAAGCCAGTCCATCTCTCATGGTTAGGATGTCTTTGTTTTCATTTAACCAGGGGTCGTTCAGCAGAGCTGCTTTGAATTTGTCTGTCCATTCCTCATGGCTTCGGGCGCTCGACTGTCTGGATTGAGCCCTGGTGACAGGAGCCGCGAGTTCCCCCTCTGTGATTGGGATGACCGAGTGGAATTCTTCCTCCCTCTGACTGTCGTATTGTGCCTTCCTGGACAGGGCATCAGCCAGCAAGTTTTTCCCCCCTGGGATATGCTTTAGATCGAATTTGAATCGCCTAAAATATTGCGCCCACCTCACTTGTTTGGGTGACAATTTCCTGGGGGTCTTTAGCGCTTCCAGGTTCTTGTGATCAGTCCATACCTCGAAAGGTACAGCCACATCACTCGCATCAGCCTGAATGATGAGTTGTCGTTCTGGATCAGGATGTTGGAGGATTGGTTCCTGGGCGAATAGTCGCTTTAGTTTCTCAAAGGCTTTCTGGCAGGCCATCGTCCAATTTAGTGGCTGACTGGGTTTTGGCTTGGTTGGTGTCGGCCCCGTCTTCAGCAATTTGGTCAATGGTAGTGCAACCTCGGCAAAGGCCGGGATGAATTGTCTGTAGAAGTTTGCGAAACCCAGAAAGCTCTGCAGCTGTTTGCGGGTGCGCGGGGCCTGCCAATCAAGCACTGCTTTCACTTTGCCCGGATCCATTTCAATTCCATCTTTGGAGATCCGGTATCCCAAGTAGTCCAGCGCAGTCTTATGGAATTCGCATTTGGAGAGTTTGGCATACAGTTTGGCAGCTAGAAGCTTTTTTAAGACTTGCCTCACCAATTTCACATGCTCTTCCATTGTCTCACTGAAAATGAGAATATCATCTAAATAAACGAGCACCCCCTTGTACAAATGGGGGTGGAGCACCTCATTAATGTACTGCATGAATACTGCTGGAGCCCCTTGCAGCCCGAAAGGCATCACCTTGAATTGGAAACTCCCTAGGGGGCAGTTGAAAGCGGTTTTCCATTCATCCCCCTCTGGGATTCGGATGCGATAGTACGCTTCTCTTAAGTCCAACTTAGTGAATATCTTGCCTTTTGACAAATGGTTCAGTAAGTCTTTCATGAGGGGGAGGAGGTAGGTGTTTGGGACGCACACCGCATTGATTCCTCTAAAGTCAACACATAATCTGACCCCCCCCATCTTTTTTCTCTTTGAACAGCACAGGGGCTGCTACTCTTGACTTCGCTGGCTGGATAAAACCCCTCTGTAAGTTTGAGTCAATGTATCTCCTTAATTCTCCCAATTCCTTGGGGGACATTAAATACATGTTTGGCTTTGGGAGCGTAGCACCCGGCTCGAATTCTATCGCGCAGTCGGTTGGCTGGTGAGGAGGGAGTTTGTTGCATTCTTCCTCACTAAACACCCTCTCTAGGTCGAGGTATTCTCTCGGCACCCTTTGGGCTCCTGGAGGAGCTATCTCCCTCGTGGGCGTGGCCAGTTGAGGGTCCGAATTCCCCCCCTGCACATTCTTCTCCCTCTGCTGTTTGGGTTCTGAGGGGGGAGTCGGCCCAATGTGTATATTGAGTTTCCGGTATCCATCTTCCCATCGTATGGTGGGGGCCCATTTATCTAAACAGGCCAGACCCAGGACAATTGCTTCCGGCATCTTGGGGGCTACTATGAATCAAATTCGCTCTTGGTGCCGCGCAAACTGCAGGCTCACTTCCTGTGTTAATAGGGTGGCGGGAGCCCCACCCACCAGTGACCCATCCAGTTGTTGGAAACGAATGGGGTTGGTTAAGAGCCTGGTGTGGATCCCCAGTTTGTCTACTACTATCTTGCTGATGAGGCACCTCGAGCAACCAGTGTCGATTATGGCATCTACTTCCCCTTCTTTTCCCGTGTCGGGCACCCGAATTTTGGCTTTTATGAGAAAAGGCCGGACGGCTGCACTCACCATTGGTCATCTTCCTCCTCGACTCCCTCTTCCCATGGAGGACTCGGTTCCCCCATCGATGGTGGTCCGTCGTCGTCTGGAGGGGGAGGGGACTCCCCCGGCTGCAGGGCCAACCGCCCCAGTTCGGGCGGCTTGCTCGGCTTCCTTCTGGGGGCAGGGGTTGGCCTGGCCCTTTGGAGCGGAAGGGGGGGCGGTGCTAGGCACTCGGTCGCGCAGTGCCTGGCTTGGCCGCACCTGTAACATTTCACTCCCCTCGTAGGTTCCATTCTGGGGGTTGGCCTCGGTCTAGGAGGGATCCTCCGGGGCGGCTGCCTTCTAGGGGGTCACTCCGCTGGGGTCTCTTTCTTGACTCTGACCACCTGGTCCAGAGTGATTGCGGTGGAGTACCACTGCTGGATCTGGCACGGGACTCCCCGTATTTCGCATGCTTTCTTCAGCTCTGGGTCTAGTGCGTCTCGGAATGTGTGCACTAAGAGCCGCTCGGGCCAATCTCACACTTTTCCTGCCGCTCTCCTAAACTCCCACACTAGTTCCTTCACTGGGCGCCCCGCTTGCTTCAACTCTTTGATATGGGCCTCGGCATCTGCTTGCTGGGCCTCATCGCGAAACCTGATCCTCATCAGCTGGATAAAATCTTCCAGATCATCTAATTCAGGGGCCTCTTTGTCGTGGAGCTTCGCCACCCACTCGGACGCTTCCCCGTCATTCATCCCCTCGGTGATCTTAGCGATCAGCTGTCTATCTGTCTGGAACAGCGCTCGATTTTCATCGACGTAGATTAGCACCCGGTGGAGGAAGTAGGCCAATTTGGTTGGGTGCCCATCAAACGTGGCTCAAAACTGGGGGGGCAGCCTTCTGGGGCCGAGGGGGGCGGCTAGCCCAGCCGCGGCTGGCGGAGCAGCAGCTTGCTGCTGGATTCCTCCCATCTGGAGCCCTCCATACTGCATCTGCTGGCCCCAACTCCCCCCTTGGGGAGGGGCTGGTGCGGCCGGTGCTGGCATCGGTTGGGGAGGCTGACCCAGGGTCCACTGGGATTGCACCCATCCCACTCCGGGAAAATACCCCCATCCCGGAGGGGCCTGTCATGGTGGCACGTTTCCGAAAGTGGGTGGTGGGTTTGGCTCTTGCATCCTTTCTCCCCCCGTCTGCCCCCATGGGGGTCTTCCACCTTCTGGTTGGTGGGTTGGCCTCAGAGACGGGTAGCGGGATTCACACCTGGGAGGTGGCCCGGTAGGGAGGCTCCCCAGGCTTCCCCCCGTAGGGGTGTGGAAAGAGGCTGTCACCCCGCTTTGTTGGGAGGCTCGAGGTCTCTGGGAAAGAGAATACGGGCTGGGCCAGGTTCCATCTCGGAGCTTCCATCCCCGAGGGGGGGTTTGTCCAACTCACGCTTAGTCGTCCAAACCAATCGGGAAGGTCCGTCAGCGAGTGCGTGTGTGAGCCCAGCTGGGATCCCTCGTCTTCGGAGTGCCCCGCGAGCGGGATTCTCAGCTGGCCCCATTCGGGATCCAGGCTCACTCCGGCATACAAGGGCTGCTCTAGCCGGCAGCCTCCCACGGCTCCCAGTGGGGTCCTCTCCACCTGAGAGAGAGGCTGAGGGGCTGGTAGCTTGCTCCGTGCCCCCATCCAACGCTCTCTCTCCATGGCCTCCATGGCCTCCACGAACACCGGGGACGGGGAGTAGAGGCTCCTAATACACTCCTCCGCGTCTTCCTTGGCAGGATCCCCGGCTGGTTTCTCTTCTTTCTCCATCTTCCCTGAGTCTTCTGTACCACAGAAGTACTTTGAAATACTTTGGGCTCAGGACCCCAACCAGCACCGCAGGAAGGGGGTAGCTGGGTAGAGTTTTTAAAAGAGATTTGGGTTAATGTCAAGGTTCCAAATAGTAACCGAGCAGAAATCAGAGTCCAAGGCAAAAGGTTCACCAAACTTCCAATTTATTGTAGGCACCATGTTGGCAACTCAAAGGAAAACCGAAATCTAATTTGTTTCCCAAGTTCCCTTTCGATAGGAAACGGCCACTCCTTGTTCCCCACCCCAATTCAGGTCACATTGCCCACTAATCTTCTGCCAGCGTGGCAACCCCTCCTTGCAGGTGCTGGACAAGGATGACCTTGGAGAAGCCAAGAAGAATGTGCTATCTGGCGCTTCTCACGCTCACTGCTTTCCCCCTCCCCATTTCTCTGTAGAACGTTCTTCTATGTAGAATGGTGTGAAACGATGCTTTGACAGATGCTAATCTCAATTTTAAACTAATCATATCTCTTTTTTTAAAAATAAAAAATATAATAAAAATAAAAATTTAACCAATATAATTATATTATTATTCTTTTTATGCAATACTCTCTTCTAGCTACATGCTGCTATTTCCATCTTACCTCCCAAAAAAATATCTAATTTCTAGTTTTGTCATCTGAGATATTCACCAGTTAATTTCAAATTTCCTTCCAAATTAACTGCTATTTGCTTAACTTTCCAAGATAGTTACTGTCTCCTGCAGCTTAATTTTAAGCCATATTGCTTCCTTTAATTATTTAGTCTCTTTATTCATCGCTTCTGTTTTTTATCCTTTGTTCTATCAAAAAACTAAATGCCCAATTATTCTTTTAATTTCTCATATTAATCATCAACATTTTTTCTAATTGTATCCACTCTATAGTTTTTCAACTCTTAAAATAAAAAAAATCTTAAATTTTACATTTAAACAAATCTCATATATAAAAGTAGTACACAAGCATAATATACAATCATAATATACCTTTTTTCCGACATTTAAATTTATTTCCATTATTTCTAATTCTTTGTTTCCTGTCTCAATACAAATATTTAATTAAATAAAATAAAAAAATTAATCTTACCATTATCAATTCATCCATCTCTTATATTTAAACATCGAAGAATAGAAAATAAAAGACAAAAAATAGTAAAGAAAAAATAGAATATAAAAAGAAGAGGGAAAGATCCAAATCGATTAACTTATCAAATCTCAGCTTAATAAATTTTTAAAGTGATAAACATTCATAATATACCCTGTTCATTTTTAATATTTAGGTAATTTCCCTTAAATTCTAATGATCATATTTATTCCATATTTCTCATATTGTCATTGTTTTATCCACATTATTCCAAACAATTCAACAATATTAATCTTTATAAAAAGAAGAAAAGGAAGAAGGAAAAAAAAGATCTTTGAATTTCTAATCAGATAGTTATATTAATTTTATATATCAAAATTTTAATCAATTAACATACTTATCACAATTAAATCTAATATAATAATAAAATAAAAGAAGGTAAATAATAAAAGAAAAAAATATCATTTGTAATATTTCAAAGTCTTCATCCATTCCCTTTTAATTTCCCAATTACTTCCATTTTATATATGTATTTCCTCCATCCCCATTTCCTTAATTTCTTCCCTTTCTTTCGTATACCTTTACACCAATAAGATCTCATTTCCCACGCCCTTTCCCCCCCTCTTAAATCTATTATCTGTATGTATCTAGTTTTCCCCATTCGTTCTTTAATTTTATGTATCTTAAAATCTTCCTCAATCTGAACATCATCATTTTTATTATCTTTATCTCTATTTTCACTGTTAAGCCCAGTGGCATTGTTATAAATCTCAACATAATCATTAATCAATATTCCATTTTCAGTGTTCTTTCCCTTTTCATCATCGTTTATGATGTTTTCATCAATCTTCTTGCCTTCATCTGTTATTCTTTCCTTTTCCTTTTCCTTTTCCATATTTTCCCCTTTCTCCTTTGTGTCCAGTCCAAAGCTTCTTCTTAAATCTTTAAACAAATCTTTCAAGAATTCAGCCATTTCTTTGTAGTCAATATCTCCCATATTTTCAGTTATGTTTCTCAAATCTAAAATCTTATAGAGCTCCAGCTGTTAACTGGTATCTGCCTGTACCACAAAACAAAATTTTTCAATAAGTTCCAAGAGTTTTTAGCAATCGCTTATTTCTTTGTCAGCAAGATCACAAATCACCAAATTTCTATAGTCCTTCCAGCTGCTAATAATAATATATTTCACAGCCTTTAATTATCTTCTAGTAAAATCTCACCAATTAGATCCTTTTAATTCCATTTAGTCATTACAAGTCTAAATCTTTCTTGCTGTTCCTTTGTTGTTAAGATTCAATCCAGTTCAGTTCTTATCCATCTTAGTCCAAATATTTTTCTTTTATACAGTCACAAGCTGCTCTGTTCCAAAAACAACAGCTGTCAAAACATTATTTCTGGTAAAATCCCACACTTACAGTGACTCCTCCAACCAGCAGATGGCTCTGTTTCCGTCTCCCAGCTCTGCCTTTGTTATTATAATCCAATTCTTCCGTTTTTAAATAATTCCATCGACCAAATTGCTTTCCTTTAAATTCCAGATCTTTAAAAGTAAACTCCAAATCCTCAATCAATTGGGCTCTAGTTATAATTCAGTTTTTTTAAAAAAATTTCCCACTCTATATTCTCTATATGCCAAGCAGCCGCTCTTTCACTTCCGGTCCTTTTGTTCCCTTTTATTATGTCCAAGTAAAGTTTCTTAAAGCTTTCTCCGGCAATATCACTCACCAGCTTCTTCTGTCTTCTTCACGCTCACCAGCACCTCGCTTTAAATTTTCTTTCCCAGGTGACTCCAACTCGCTAATTCAACTCCTTGTGATGTGACTGCCGTGGCTAGAGGACGGCTTCGATGCCGTCTTCCACACGCCACCGGTCAAGGAGCAAAGCTGGTTCCCTGGGGGGTTTGCCGCCCCCCCCCCCAGTCTGCCAGCCAGCGCTCCCTTCTTCACCACCCCTTCAGGGTGGATCCGACCTGGTCCTGTTCGGTCCAGGTCCCCAGGCAGCGTGGGTTCGGGGTTTCCCCTGCAGAGCGGCATTAGCCACGCCTTCTCTCCCCCTGCTTTGCTTACATTTGAAGTGCTAGTCATTTCGAGTAAGTTTAAGATCTTCAAAACATTTAAAGAGAATAATCAGCAATAACACAACAATTTTCCAGTATTTCCTCAATCTCCCACCAACTTCCAACTAACAAGGTTTTTCACAAATCAAACCACCACCAAAGTCTCCAGTTTCAAATTTGCTGTTATTTAAAATGATGTTATGTTTTAAATTGTTATGTTTTTTTTCATTGTATTGTTCTTATTCCTATTGTACGCCGCCCTGAGTCCTACGGGATTGGGCGGCCTATAAGAACTGTTAATTAAATTAAATTATTGTAGTCCAAAAAAGAGGAAAGTCAAGGAAAAAAGGAAAAATAAAGTTCCTTATTAATCTTCAGGTTCTTCAAACCCTAATCCTTTCTTTTCTTGATTGATTTAGTACATTTAATAAATTTGTAATCCACTTAGGCCCACCAAGCCTCAAAATTGAACCACTCAAATTCATATATCACCCCAAAGAAAACAAAACTTCAAAGAAGGAAAAAAGAAAGTTCTTTGCTATTTCTCAGCTTCTATTTACTTTATCTGTTTAGTTTTAAGTTCAAAGAGCTACACTGTTTAAAATGTTACAGTGTTTTACTCTCTGTCTCTGCTGTCTGGTGTAAACAATTTGCTAGAGCAGATGTTATTGTGGCTAACAAGCTTATCTTCAATAGCCAAGGTCATACTTTCAAAGTACTTTCATTACTTCGCTTCTCTGCAGTTTTCTCCAGTAGGTGTCACTGTTGCTCTATTTCTCTCCTTTCTCTTTTGTTAGCTTAAATTGTATCATCTGCTCCAAAGCTTTTAAAAAGTCATAGGGGTCCAAATTTCATATTCCAAAAAGTTTCAACTTAGTCCATTTTGTATTTTAGATCCCCAATCCGACTTTCTAGCTTTTCAGTTTCTTCTCCCTTTTTTTAAAAAAAATCTTTTCTCTACTTCCAGTTCTATAAATAGCTCACAAGTTTGCTTGCTCGCCGCTATTCTTGGGGGTGGAAAACAAACAATTCCACCTCTTCTTCTTTGAGTCCCACTTTCTCCCAGGCTTTTTTTTAGGGGGTAAATTCCACAACAGGAGTTGGAAAAATCTCACCCAGATTGGTCCCACTGTTCCTCAGCTTCTATACTTGCTGCATTGTTCGGCTGTCACAGCTCCGGTCAGGCACTCAATGGCCATCTTTTTCTTCCTGCCGGATTGAGAGCTCCTCCGCGTCAAACAAGGAGTATGCAGTTTCCTTATGATCAGCGGAGTGTCCTCTCTCTCCAGGGTGATTTGGGTCCCTCAGAACCTCCTGGCAAGTCGAATTTGGCGCGATTCCATGGAGCTCCGTGGAGATGCGTCATATCGCCACAATGTCATCCCCGCCTCTCATATTATGTAAAGTTTTAAAATAGCAGATTGGATAAGATATCTCCACTAGTTTAATTTTCTCAAGTGAAACTAAATTCTGCATTTACTATTTGAAAGCTGTTACATTTTTTTGTTCTCCAGTTTCTAATTTAGTTTAGTTATCTAATTGTTTATCCACTTTATATGGCTGCCCATCTGAACAAGTTACAATCAAATACAAGTAGTCCCTGACTTACAGCCATTCATTTAGTGACCATTTGAAGTTACAACAGCACTGAAATAAGTGATTAACACCTTGAATTGAAATCTCATGACTCTGGTGTAGGGTTTTTCCAGGTAATAATAAGGTAATCTTACTCATAAAGTACTTACAGGTAGTTCTTGACTTACAACCATTTGTTCAGTGAGCAATCAAAGTTACAACGGCACTGAAAAAAGTGACTTATGGCCATTTTTCACACTTATGACCATTGCAGCATCCCCACGGTCACATGATCAAAATTCAGATGCTGGGCAACTGGCGTGTATTTATGATGGTTGCAGTGTCCTGGGGTTATGTGATCACCTTTTGCGACAGTCTCTCAAGTAACCCAGTCCTACGCCATGCAGGTCTTTAAAGGTGATGACCAGCACCTTGAATTGCACCCAGAAGTACACTGGCAACCACTGCAGCTGACAGAGTAGTGGTGTTACATGTGCCAAATAATGCACCATTTACTACCCATGCTGCCACATTCTACACCTGTTGAAGTTTCCAAATACTTTTTAGAGGCAGCCCCATGTAAAGTGCATTGCAGTAGTCTACACCAGGGGTCTCCAACCCCTGGTCCGTGGACTGGCACTGGGCCACAGCTTGCCAGAAACTGGGCCGTACAAACAAGCAAAGCCCCATCTGTGGGATGCAGGCAGTATGCGAAACCACACCCCCTCTTGTCCATGGAAAAACCTCTCTCCACAGAACTGGTCCCTGATGCCCAAAAGGTTGGGGGGCGCTGGTCTACACAAGAGGTCACAAGGGTGGCATACAACCTGCAGGTGTGCAAAGGCCCTCCTAGCCACAGCTTTTACCGGTTCTTTGAGCAGGAGCTGTGAGTCCAGGAAGACCCCCAGATCACACCCCGGATCTGTCTGAGGCAGTACCACTTCATCCAAGACCAACAATAAGGTTACTCACACCAGAAGGCCCAAACACCCAAAGCCACTCAGCCTTACTTGGGTTGAGCTGAAGCCTGTTAAAAATTATAGTATAAAATGCTTTGCACTTTATTGATTTTTCTGAAAGGAATATTTTTTAATGAAATGTGTGTTAAATGTTCAAAACAGATATTTCTGAAATCCATCAGGTTGATTGCAATTTTTTTTAAGTCTTATGATTCTGCAGATGACTGGTCTGAGCACATTAGTTCTTCTGGCAAAAAATATTACTACAACTGCCGAACAGAAGTTTCACAGTGGGAAAAACCGAAAGAATGGCTTGAAAGGTAAATAATTACTATAGATGTAAGTTGTAGAATAGTAAACTTACCAAATTGTTCTTTTTTATAATTTATTTATTTTTACACCAGAGAGCAGAGACAAAAAGAAGCAAGCAAAATGTCTGTCAACAGTTTTCCAAAAGATAGAGATTACAGAAGAGAGGTGATGCAAGCGACTGCTGCTAGTGGGTTTGCTAGTGGAAGTATGTCTATTTTAATGCAATATTCCTGTGCATGTTCTTTTTCAAGTTTTTTCTTCAGTTGACAACATTTTATAAATAGGTTAAGCTTTAATTTCTTTCTCCCCCCCCCTTAACATTGTGTTACTTCATATGGGCACTGAAATAGTTTTGGTGATTAATTTGATAACTATATATTACATATCAACAAAAGAAAATAAAGCTTTTTCTTTTTAAAAAACAATTTTATTAGTTTATAATATAGCATACAAAGAAAATACAAAAGTAAATAGGGAAGTTAGGGAAGAGAATAGTGGGGGAAAGCATGAGGGGAAAAGGAAAAAAAGGCATTGACTTCCGACTCCCTTTGGTGCAGTAGAATAAGGCATTAACACCAAACCTCAACTTTAAAAGAAAATGAAGCTTTTTCTTGTTTTTAATATAAAATTTTTCTTTGTACTACTGTGCTATGATAGTAATGACAATACAAATTATATACAAGTAGTCCTTACGACCATTCATTTAGCAACTGTTTGAAATCACAGCAGTGCTGAAAAAATGGAGCTACGACCTGTGCCTGAAGTTACAGCTTTTGTAGCACCCCTTTAGTTACATTATCAAAATTCAGGTGCTTTGCAGCCCACCTGCACTTAACAACCATAAGGGTACTTCAGCTTCCCCCACCCACCTATTTCCTCCCCCTCATCTCTGTCCTTTTGGTCACCCTGCATTGTGAGGAAGCAAGCAGCCCCAGAACCATGTTTCTGCGCTGCTTCCTTTATCCCAGGAAGCCTCAGCAAACATTCATTTGCCCAGCTTCCTTCTCTTCCCCAGTTCTACATGGCCCACCC
The DNA here is from genome assembly GCA_023053685.1 of Diadophis punctatus similis. Classification (NCBI taxonomy): domain Eukaryota; kingdom Metazoa; phylum Chordata; class Lepidosauria; order Squamata; family Dipsadidae; genus Diadophis; species Diadophis punctatus. The sequence goes on from JALIGW010000064.1 coordinate 694,373, forward strand.
CAGCAAACAAGCCAGCAAGCATTAATTGACCCAACTGCCTTCTCTCCAAGTTCCCTGCACCAATGTTTTGCCTTTTGCACCCAGGGACTCTCTGCCCTGGCTGTTCCTTTTTGGACCCAGCTTGTCTGGTAAATATTTCCTACACATGGTAAAACTGCACTGTTTTCAGAAAGGTTTGTGAAGATAGCACAGCTTTAGCCACTTGGGAAATTAGGGGTGGGGAAGGCTTTGCAAATACAGCACAACTTTCTGAAGTGGCTAAAATTGTGCTATCTTCACAACCCCCTCCCCTTTCCAAAGTGGCTAAAGCTGTGCTGTTTTTGCAAACTTTTTTTTAAGTTTTATTGGATTTTTATTTTTAAATATACATCAATATCAATACATGAACAGTGTGGCCTCTGGGTATAATTCATTTGGATACAAGTAGCAATAATAATATTAATATTTGTTACATTAATGAAATTTATGTACTCCTAGTATTAATATACATATTTGTTTTAAAGTAGTCATTCAATATTTCAATGTTCCATTTTAATACCAATGATATTATTTAAGCATACATAGTAATACCATCTTTCAGCCTCTAATCTTTCCATCTAGTTATTGCTTATATTCTATTATATAAAAATTATATATGCTAATATTCCCCCTATTTCTTATTTCTACCTCTATTCTAGCTTCTAGTCAGGCTACCATTACTAATCCTAGTGTTAATACACATGTTTATATTAAGACATAGTCCTTCATTATTTGGTTATTCAGTGTTTCACTGCGCCCAGCCCATCTCCAACTGTCTCGACTCTTGTCCTGCTATTTGGAGCAAGATGGAATCTGGGAAGAGAGAGTGAGGCTGACTATGCGCACCTCTCCGTCACTTTAATCCAATTCATGCGCAAGTCTTGACATCCCCCCCAATTGATAGATGTAAAGGTCCTCTTCGAATACGATGGACGAACATCACCATCATTCAATGTTTCAATACACCATTCTAGTACCAATCATCTTATTATTTAAACATACATAATAATGCCATCTTTCAAGCTCCAATCTTTCCATCTAACTATTGCTTTATATAAAAGTGTGCATTCTTATTTCTACCTCTAGTCTAGTTTTTAATCAGGCCATTATATTAGAAAAAAAAGAAAAAAATATTTCCTTTCTATCCATCATCTCTTTTCCGTTTTAATACTTCAATTCTTATTCGTTTTTTAGCTTGCCTCCCATACTTCTCTCTTAGATCTTTGTCTCTATCAACATCTGCGTCTTCACCATTCAGTCTGAATATTTCTCCCATCTCTATCCCGCTAAGCTGCCAGGTGTCCATAGTGCCCACCCAAGCCCCTATCTCCCTTTCGAAAGTAGCTTCCCGCTTATCTGATTCCATTTTTAAATCTCTTAAAATACCGTATTTTTCGGAGTATAAGATGCTCTGGAGTATAAGACACACATTCGTTTTTGGGGAGGAAAACAAGGAAAAAAAATTATGCCTCTGCCTACCAGCATCCATCAGTATTCATCTGGCTAGCGTCCTTACAGCAAACAGCCTGGTCAGCTTCAGCATGTTATCGCAGCCTGATTCAGCACGAGCAGCTGATTGGCGGTTGGAATACCGCCAATAAGCTGTTCCAGGCTGCGGGGATCGCCGCAGCCCATCGCCGCCTCTGCGTGTCGCGTTTTTGGCCTCCGTGCATCGCATTTCAGCCTCCGTGCATCGCATTTTCGGCCTCCACACGCTCCGTTTTAGACCTGTTCCAGGCTGCCAGGATCGCCACAGCACATCGCCGCCGATCGCCACCTCCGTCGCGTTTTTGGCCTCCGCGCACCCTGTTTTGGTCCTCCGCACGTCGCATTTTCGGCCGGTTCCAGACGGTGGGGATCGGCCGGCGAACCCCGCTGTCTGGAACCGGCCGAAAATGTGATGCGCGGAGGCCAAAAACGTGACGTGCGGAGGCGGCGATCAGCAGCGATGTGCTGTGGCGATCCCCACAGCCTGGAATGGGTCTAAAATGGAGCGTGCGGAGGCTGAAAACACGATGCGCGAAGGCCGAAAACGCCCGAATGTGGGCTGGGCTTCGGCAACATTCAGTGTATATGACGCACAGACATTCCCCCCCACTTTGGGGGGGAGTGTGTCTTATACGCTGAAAAATAAGGCTTTTCCCTTGATTTTTTTCATCAGTCATTATCTTTATCGTCTTCTCCTTGTCATCTCCTTGCTTTATTTGGTGATTTGTTGTTGGAGATTTTCTCCGTTGAAAAATAAATCAGAAGCTTACACAATTGATTGCATTTAGCTGAATTAAATAACTTCTTTATAGTCAAAATAAACATATTTACAGTACCACAAGTTCTTCTTTACAGCAAGTTGAAAAAACATACTTCTTACAGAGACTTTCTGTAGACAAGCAGACATAATAGAGACTGGAAAAATACAGCCAGCTCAAAGCTTAGTTTCCTGCACATGCTAAGTAGCACTTTACTCTAATTGGCTGACCGAGTTACTATGCTAATCTATTGGCTGACTTTGTTCACATGGCTTTCCCAGTTATGAATATTCTAACACTCCTCCCTTTATGATTGGAAGAGACATCAGACCAATTAATTTTAAATTCTTCCCATGGTGCACACCACCCAATGGTTTGGTCATTATGTCTGCCAAATTATCCTCTGAAGAACAATGAAGCAAATTAATCAATTTTTCTTTTACGGCTTCCCTGACATTACAATACTTAATGTCTACATGTTTACTTCTGTTCTTCACCCTGTCACCAGTTGCCATTTTTATACAGGCAGCATTATCTTCATATACCGTTACAGCTTCATTTACCTTTACATTTAAATCCTGTAACAACTGTACATACCATGTTACTTCAGAACACAACTCAGACAATGCAATAAACTCTGCTTCCGCAGTTGAAATAGCAACAGTTGTTTGTTTTCTGGACTTCCACCCAATCAAAGCCCCTCCAAACATTACTATAATCCCAGAATTGGACTTTCTGGTTCTTACATCATTTGTATAATCACTATCAACATAGCATTTCAATTTTAATTCTTCAGTAACCTGTATCTGAAGACCCAAATTCACAGTTCCCTTCAAATATCTGAGAATTCTTTTCACACCCATCCAGTGCAATTTCGTAGGTGCAGCAGTAAAGCGACTTAAGATGCTTACTGCACAAGCTATGTCTGGTCTGGACCACTGTGACAGATATAACAGACTCCCTATTGCAGAGTAATATATCACTTGATCACAGGCTTCACTTTTGTCCTCACCCAAACTATTATGAAAATCTGTGCTCATAGGTGTAGGAGCAGTATTACAATCTTTCATATTATATTTTTCCAATAATTGCTCAATTTTTCTCCTTTGACTGAGAATATAACCACCTTTTTCAGTTTTTTGTATCTCTACACCGAGATAATTTTTTATTTCTCCCAAATTCTTTAGTTCAAATTTCTTTTCTAACTTATCAGCAAACTCTTTTACTTGTGATGCATCCTTTGCAATGAAGCATAGATCATCCACAAATGCTATTAGTAGACAATCCCCACCTTGTAACTTTCCAGTGTATATGCAACCATCAGTTTTGCAACTCTTGAACCCAAGACCCTTCAATGCAGTATCTAAACAGATATTCCAATTTCTGGCTGACTGCTTCAGCCCATAAATGGCCTTGTTCAATTTCTTGTCAAAATTCAAAATTCAAGTCCTTGTCTTCTTTGCACTCAAATACGGCAGACACTATGTCCCAGGTTTTATCTAAACTGTTCAACACCAATAAAACCTTCTGGGACTCAGGGAATTTAATCCCACGTTGTTCTAACTCCAAAAATACAGTCTGCATATTCATTAAATGCTGCTCCACAGATTCACCTGGTTGCAAGCAAGCTCTGTATAGTTTTCTTGATAATTGCACAATATTGCATGCAGACACATTCACATGCACAGCCTTTAATTTGAGCCAGACCTCCTTTGCAGTCTTTAAATCAACTACATTTAGAAATTGTTGATCTTCTAAACTTAAAATGAGATAAGCCATTGCACGATCATGATTTTTCTGATCAGCTGCAAACACCTATGGGGGATCTGCTACGATATACCACAGCTCTTTAGCTTTCAGAAAACATTCCATCTTTGCAGCCAAAATAATATAATTTTTCTGCCCCAATCTGGGCACAGAGCTTTCTTTAACTTCAACAGCTGCCATCCTGCAATCTCTGCCTGTTTTCTTTTTAAACACAGACAGCCTCTTCAACTTTAAATTACAATGCAATCTTCAGCTCTGGGCCCATAACCTGTTGGAGATTTTCTCCGTTGAAAAAAATCAGAAGCTTACACAATTGACTGCATTTAGCTGAATTAAATAACTTCTTTATAGTCAAAATAAACATATTTACAGTACCACAAGTTCTTCTTTACAGCAAGTTGAAAAACAAACTTCTTACAGAGACTTTCTGTAGACAAGCACACACAATGGAGACATAATAGAGACTGAAAAAATACAGCCAGCTCAAAGCTTAGTTTCCTGCACATGCTCAGTAGCGCTTTACTCTAATTGGCTGACCAGGTTACTATGCTAATCTATTGGCTGACTTTGTTCACATGGCTCTCCCAGTTATGAATATTCTAACATTTGTCTGTTCTATCTTTTCCTCCATTCTTTCTGTTGTCTCGTCTCTTTCCTGGACACTTTGATCTTCATTCATTATCAGTTGTAGGATATTTTCTATTTTCCCATTTATGCCTTGCACTAGGTTCTTCATCTCTCTGTGATTCTTTGTCATAGTATCCCTAATGCTTTGAAACATCAACACCATTTCTCTTGAAATCTCACTCATTTCCCCCTGATGGAGCATCTTGTCTTATTTTGGTAATTCCCGCTCTTACTCGATAGTCCAAAAACAATATATTCAGGTCCAATGTTGCTCCTCAGAAAGTTCAATAATCATAGTTCTTTACATCTCAGGATTATTAATCTGTTCCATTTAAGTGGTCCAGGCAGCTTTCCAAAAATCAAAAGTCACTTTACTTTACTTAAAGGTCTTCCTTATTCTCACAATAGAGTCCAGTAATCATAAAGTAGATAGTTATAAAACAGTGAGTATCACCACAGTCCTCCAGATGAATGTTGTTTATCTTATCAGAAATTTTGCAGGCTTGTAAAGGTATGGTATATTTTCCATTCACCAGTAGATGGCACCCTCAGCTTAGGTTTCGGCGTTGTTTTGAGTCTGACAAATTGATTAATCCAAATTTAATTCAATTTATGGGAGCAAAGTCAGCTATTCAAGTAGATAGTTCCAGCCTTTTATAATGCCTTTCCAGAACAACGCCTACCCAGTTAAAAGTCCAATTTTCTATGTTTTAAAAGGCCTTTAGCTTTTCTCCCCTTATTTCCTTTCTTTCGGGTCTAGGATTTTTCTCTCTATGGTTATTCGCCGCTTTAAGAAATAGTTCTAAGAGTCTCTCTTCCTGGATTTTCTTCTTTTTTTTTCCTTTTAAAGTTAGGGTCTAAATAAAAAAGGAATCTTCTCACCCAGCTCCAGTCACTGTTCATCTACACCGCTCCTGCACATTTCTTTGTTGCCTCGGCTGTCCCAAATTCATGGCAGCCATGATGGCTGCCTCTTCTCCTTGTTGTGGGTGAGAGGGAAGGAGCCCTGGGTCAAGCAGGAGAGTTGCAGCTCTCCGCGACCTGCAGGGCGCCCCTCTTTACTTCACCACCCCTACAGGGTGGCTTTAGCTCCTTTTGGAGCCCTCCAACAGGGAGAACTTGGCATGGGACCGCGGAGACCCGCTCCTCACGTCCAATCTCACTGGAAGTCCCAGTTTAGGCAGTCCCTTATGTTACTGAAGCTGAAGCCTGGGAGGGTCCAAGCCCAGAATGGCTTGGATTGGGGTGGGTACTCACTTAACAACTTATGATTCTCAGTTAATGACTAACAGAAAGTAGGGATTGCCATCAGTCAGTGCAGTCACCTGACAACTAGTTTTACAACAGCACTGACTTAATGGTGGATATTCCAGTCCCAATTGTGGTTGTAAGTTGAGGACTACCTGTAGATTTTTAAAAGTCAAAATACTGAATTTCCAGTTCTCAGAAATATTCATAGATATGTAGTCGTCTGCTGAAACATTCAAAATTCTTTGGTGTTTTTTTTGATAATTGAGATAATGCAACAGTTCATGTTGATTTAAGCAATGTTTAAGTAATGTTTTAAAATCGTGTATACTAGTATCTTTTGATGCTGGAATAGGAAAAAATGCAGTAAATGCAGTATGTTAACAGAGCTCTAACTTGGTATTTTCTGTCTCTCATTTCAACATTGTGAACAATAAACCAAAGTGGAAGACAAGCATTCCAGTGATGCTGCTAATATGCTCCCACAGAATATTTTGTCTCAGACAAGCAGACACAATGACAGAGACTACAGATTGCCAAGAACAGAGACTCACAGTAGTTCTACTCCAGGACAACATCCCATCAAAACAGTGGTTCACCCTTCTACTACTCCAAGTTCTGTTCCTCCTAGTCCATTTTCTCTACAGTCAGATCATCAGCCAAAGAAATCATTTGATGCAAATGGGGCATCTTTATCAAAACTGCCTGTGCCCACTTCTTCCATCCTTTCACAAAAAACAGAGGGGAAAAATTTGTCAGGTGTGTATTTTTTTTATTTTTACTGTTTATTTTGTGTTGAGTATGGGGATTGAAACATGTACCCTTAAAACAATAGTCTGCTCTGTGAAGAAACCTGAAATTTTCTGTTAACTACAAACTCTGTGATTCTGTCTGGGCATGCTAGTTCAAAGTGTAGTAGTAAAACTCAGATGCCATATTGCTGAATTCATTAACTTCTATGGATTTCAATACGGTCATAACGGGGAGAGGCAGGTATGGCGGGAGCAGAGGGGTAGGCCGCTCTCGGAGAACGAGAACTCGCTGTTTACAAGCGATTCCTTGTTCTGGCCCCTCTGGTTTGGTTCCACCTAGCTCAACCCGAGTGCCTGGTAACCAGGGATGTCAGGGCCCTGGGCTCAAGCTGCTGCTGGTAAACGCCAGGTCGATTACCAACAAGGCCCCCCTTATCCGGGATTTAATCCTAGAAGAGGGGGCTGACCTGGCATGCATTACCGAGACCTGGCTGGGCCAGGAGGGGGGGTGCCCCTTTCGGAGATATGCCCGGACGGGTTCTCGGTTCAGCATCAGCCGCGACCCCAGGGAAGGGGTGGAGGAGTGGCTATTATAGCTCGCCAGAATCTGTGTCCTCGAAGGAGCCCTGCCCCGGAGATTGTTGGGTGTGAGACTCTCCTTCTGAAGTTGGACCTAGGGGTTCAGGTGGGCCTTTTGCTAACGTACCTGCCTCCTAGCTGCGTGGCAAAGGCCCTGCCTGTTCTGCTCGAGGCGGTTGCAGGGCTGGCGATTGAGTTCCCCAGGTTGATGGTGCTGGGGGATTTTAATCTGCCATCGCCCGGCGAAGCCTCAGGGGCAGTCCAGGAGTTCATGGCTTCCATGACAACCATGGACCTGACCCAAGTAGTTCAGGGTCCGACTCATGAGGGTGGTCACACGCTTGACCTTGTGTTTCTCTCGGGACAGTGGAGAGATGATCTGAGGCTGAGGGGTTTAGTCACAGTACCCTTGTCGTGGTCAGATCATTTCCTTCTGAGGTTGGATTTCATGGCACCACTCCTCGACCGCAAGGAGGCGGGACCGATTAAGTGGTTCCGCCCCAGGCGCCTAATGGAACCTGACGGATTCCAGAGGGAACTTGGGGAAATACCTGAATCCCTGGTACACAGTTCATCCGAGTCTCTGGTTGCGGCCTGGAATCAGGCAGCAGCAGGGGCTCTGGATCGGATTGCGCCTTTGCGGCCTCTCCGTGGAAGTGGATCCAGGAGGGCTCCTTGGTTTACCGAGGAACTCCGGGAGATGAAGCGCCACAAGAGACGCCTAGAGCGACGATGGAGATCTAGTAAAGCTGAGTCTGACCGGACACTTTTAAGAACTTTCATTAAGTCTTACTTAGTGGCGATAAGGGCGGCAAAATGTTCGCATTTTTCCGCTCTTATTGCGTCCGCTGACTCCCGCCCAGCCGCCCTGTTTAGGGTGACCCGCACCCTTCTTGCTAAGGAGGAAGGCGGAGATCCCTTGCAGGGTAGAGCTGAGGAATTTTCTCGGTTTCTGGCGGATAAAGTCATTCAGATTTGGACAGACCTGGACTCCGATTGGGCAGTACAGGCCGAGACGACTGGGGCAGGTCTTAGTCCGGTTATATGGGATAGGTTTGAACCGGTGACTCCTGAGGATGTAGACAAGGCCATAGGAGCGATGAGCTCAGCCACTTGTTTATTGGACCCGTGTCCTTCCTGGCTGGTTTCGGCCACCAGGGAGGTTTCACGCGGCTGGCTCCAGGCGTTGGTCAACGCTTCTCTGAGAGAGGGGTCCGTCCCGCGGCCCTTAAAAGCTGCGGTGGTGAGACCCCTCCTCAAGAAGCCTTCCCTGGACCCGGCGGATTTAAAGAACTTCCGTCCAGTCTCCAACCTTCCCTTCGCGGGGAAGGTTGTTGAGAAAGTGGTGGCGCTCCAGCTCCTACGACTGTTGGATGACACTGATTTTCTGGATCCCTTTCAATCAGGCTTCAGGCGCGGCTACAGTACGGAAACGGCTTTGGTCACCCTGATGGATGATCTCTGGCGAGCCCGGGATGGGGGTTATTCCTCCATCCTGGTGCTACTTGACCTCTCAGCGGCCTTCGATACCATTGACCATGGTATCCTTCTGCGTCGTCTCGGAGAGGTGGGGGTGGGCGGCACTGTTTTGCAGTGGTTCTCCTCCTTCCTCTCTGACAGGACGCAGTCGGTGCTGACGGGGGCAGAGGTCGAGCCCTAGGCCCCTACTATGTGGGGTTCCGCAGGGCTCGGTCCTCTCGCCCATCCTGTTTAACATCTACATGAAGCCACTGGGTGAGATCATCCGACGACACGGGGTGAGGTATCAGCAATATGCTGATGATACCCAGTTGTACATCTCCACCCCGTCTCAATTCGGGGAAGCCGTAGACGTAATGGGCCGCTGCCTGGACGATGTTAGGGTCTGGATGGGGAAGAACCGGCTAAAACTTAACCCTGACAAGACTGAGTGGCTGTGGATATTGCCTCCTAAGGACTTGACCAACTGTCCCTCCTTGGTTCTTGGGGGGGGGAAAATTAGCTCCCTCAGAACAGGTTCGCAATTTGGGTGTCCTTCTAGATCCACAGCTAAAATTAGAGCAACATCTTTCAGCTGTGGCTAGGGGGACCTTTGCACAAGTACGTCTTGTGCACCAATTGCGACCCTACTTGGAGAAGGAGGCACTTCTCACAGTCACTCATGCCCTTATCACCTCACGGCTGGATTACTGCAATGCGCTCTACATGGGGCTACCCTTGAAGAGTGTCCGGCGACTGCAATTGGTGCAAAATGCAGCTGCGCGAGCTGTGGTGGGTGCACCCAGATGCACCCACGTAACACCAATTCTCCGCCAGCTGCATTGGCTGCCCATTAGTCTCCGGATTCAATTCAAGGTGTTGGTCGTTACCTTTAAAGCCCTACATGGCTCAGGGCCAGGTTACCTTCGGGGACCGCATCCTGCCGCATACCTCCCTACGACCGGTTAGGTCCCACAGAGTGGGTCTCCTCCAGGTCCCATCGACCAAGCAATGCCGGTTGGCGGGGCCGAGGGGGAGAGCCTTCTCTGTGGGAGCCCCCTCCCTTTGGAACCAACTCCCTCCAGAGATCAGGATTATCCCCACCCTGCTGGCCTTCCGGAAAGCAATAAAAACTTGGCTCTTCCGGCAGGCAGGGTATGAATGAAAGTTTTTTAATGGATAGTATTTTAATATGGCTCCTTTTAAAAATTGTTTTTTTTATGTGTTTCTATATCTGCTGTGAGCCGCCCAGAGTCCCCCGGGAGTTGGGCGGCATAGAAATTTTAATAAATAAATAAATAATGGAGGTATTTGGTATGAGCAAAATACTTTTTGGCTTTCCTCATTTCTTCAGTCTATTAATGTGCATGTGATATGCATATCGTGGTGTGTTTTAAAGGATGTCTTCATTTTCAAGACACATCTTTACAGTATATGGAGTTTTGTGCAAGGGTGGTTAAGAAAATACACGAGTGAGTTTCTGTCCCTGGATAATGATACTTTGAGTTTGCTATTATAAATTTTATTTTCTCTGTTGAATTACTGGCCAAGTTATTACAGTTTTAGTGTTAGTAAAATAATGAAATAAGCTTAGGCTGCTATTGCACATATTTCAGTTCCTAAAATTGTCGTCTTTTCATTCTCTGTGATTTCAACATTTCTGGAAACTATCTCCAGTTTTGTACCATAAACAGTTGTGGAAAAGTGCAATAGCTCAGTAATATATTCTTTGCATACAGTAAGTTCCAGATTCTTTTCCTACCATTTTTAGTTCTATAATTGAAACCTTGGGATGATACTGCAAGTTGAGGTGGACAGTCCAGAGCTAAATAGACTTAATAGTCTGACTTTGTAGAAGATAGTTTGTAGATTCCTATCTCCAAAGCCAAAACACTTTGCTTCTGCTTTATGTCCTATATGTTCATAATTGAGAAATGTTCTTATATTTGTTTTATTTTGAAAATTTAAATATATTAGATGTTTCTAGTAAAAGGAAGTTCCTCTATATTTTGATATTTGTAAATGTGTTGTATTTTCAGCCATTTCTAATAATTATAGTATTTTATATTATCATGTAAACTGCAGCTTGTTTTCCAGGAGAGAGACGATGAGAACAAAGAGTTCAGATTTGCTAGCTCTTTGATATATCAAAATATTGTTAATGATTGGCTTCATAGCTTGTCTTGTTCAGAAGCCATTGATCTTACTTTTCTGTTTGTAGCAGGAAACTAGTTAACTGAAGCCTTCTTTGCTAAATGAGTGGCTCCTATGTAGTGGAAATCACATGGCTAAATGCAGAGAGACAAAGTTTGTTCATATGTCAGGTTTTTGTCTATGCTTTTCTGTAATTAATTTTATAATATAGAAGTTTTGTAGTTAAAGATGTGTACCAGTCAACTACTTACTGATCACTATTATTCTTTGATGCCCAATACCAGGTGGATAGTTGTGTGCTCCAGATTGGATATAGTAATTTTATTTTATTTGTTTTTATTTTTTATTAATTTTTTGTGGCACCCATTTCCCTTATAAGGTGACTCTGGGCATGGACTTAAGGTGCTCTGACCAATGCAAACCCCCCCCCCCCCATAATTAGCTTCTGAGATTTATGAACTATATTTCAATTCATGCAGCTTAAAATTGCATTTCCTGTTTAAGGAGCCACATAGATGGTAATCAGCTATTTTAAAATCCTTTTCAGAAGTAATATTCCCAAGCCAGAGAGCTCCCATTCTATACCTATGCATTTGTTCTCTGTTTCCTAAGCATATAATAACAACAACAACAACAACAACAACAACAACAACAACAACAACAACAACAACAACAACAACAGAGTTGGAAGGGACCTTGGAGGTCTTCTAGTCCAACCCCCTGCTTAGGCAGGAAACCCTACACTACTTCAGACAAATGGTTATCCAACATCTTCTTTTTTTTTTTTATAAAATAATCTTTATTAATTATATAAAAAAGACAAACAAACATCCAAACAAACATAAAAACGTGTATAAACATATGTATATATAATTAGAGTAAGAAATATCTTTGAATATAGAAAACATTGAACATTGAACATACATGTCAACCATCTCGTCGACGCTATCCTTTTACAGCCTAGTGATACAAAAAATATTTACATCATTATCTTTCTTATATCTTCCAATATTTCCCTTATTCTTTTCTGTTATTATATTATGTTCAGTCTATTATCATTACAATAAAACAATTTTCCCTTTTTCAACAATGGTTCTTTTGTTCAGCTTGATTAATATTTTATAACCTTGTAAAATTGTATACATTCTGATATTTTGTTCCGGTCTTTGCGAAAAAGTAGACATTTGTTATTATTTATACTGTCTGAGATCATAACTCATAATGTGTCTAAGATCATGACATATAGTTATAGCAATTTTTGATATTTATTTTGGTTAAGCCAGTTATACCACCTGTCCCAAGTTTTATAGAATTCAAAGTCATCTTTATCTTGCATTTCCAGTGACATCCTACTAAGTTCTGCACATTCAAATACTTTATTAATGAGATTTAACATAGTTGGGATTTTTTCAGTTTTCCAAATCTGTGCATATATAATTCTTGCGGCTGTTGTAATGTGTAGAATTATATATCTGTCTTCGTTCGTCATTTTTTCCCTGAAGATACCTAATAGGAAAAGCTCCGGCTTTAGGGGGATCGTTTTTGAAGTTATTTGTTCAAGGCAGTTTTTGATCTTAATCCAAAAGTTTTTCGCTTTGGGGCAGGTCCACCATAGATGGTAGTATGTTCCTATACCTTCTTTACACTTCCAGCACTTTGGGGAAAGTTTCGGGAACATTTTTGCCAATCGTGCTGGAGGAAGGTGCCACCGGTAAAACATTTTGTATATGTTTTCTTTGTATGGTATCGCCAGTGTTAGTTTATAATTTATAGACCAAATTTTTTCCCATTCGTTTAAATTAATTGAATAACCAAAGTTTTGAGCCCACGCAATCATCGAGCCTTTCACCACCTCTTCAAATAGATTATATTGGAGTAGGAAATTATATAGTTTGGAAGTCATTTTTTGGTCCTTGCCCATTAATATTCTATCTAAGTCACATTTTTTTTGAAATCCGTATTTTATTTTATCTTTATTGTATTTTGATTTGACCTGTAAATAGTGCCACCAATCAAGGTCTATTCCTTTTTCTTTAAGTTCTTGTTTTGAGAACATCTCATTGTGTTCATCTAGGAGTTGTTGATATGTTATAATCTTATTTACGTCTAAAAGGTTCGGGTATATAATTGCTTCAGTTGGTGATATCCATTTTGGAACACTTGTATAGTGGTCCTTCCTTATTGTTAGCCATGTGTCTAATAGGTTCTTTCTTATATAATGTCGGCGGAAATATGTATGTGTTTTATAGGTGTCCCCCCATAAGAAGGCGTGCCAACCTATCTGCAAATCGAAACCCTCTAGAGTTAGTATCCTTCTGTTTTTGAGTGTGATCCATTCCCTCATCCAATTGAGTGTAGCAGATTGGTGGTATAGTTCCCAGTTAGGGAGACCAAATCCTCCTCTCCTCCTATGGTCTTGAAGAAGTTTCAGTTTGATCCTCGCTTTTCTTTTGGCCCATATGAATTTATGAATCATTTTATTTAAATTTGAAAAAACTGTTTTGTTCAACTTTATTGGAATTACCTGGAATAGAAATAAGATCTTGGGTAAGATGTTCATTTTAATTGTCGCGATTTTACCCATAAATGATAATTGAAGTTTTGACCATCCGTCAAGGTCCTTACTAATTTTCTGTATTAGTTTTATATAATTATCCTCCTTTAATGAACTACATCTTGCGGTGAGCCATATCCCAAGATATTTAACTCTTTTTACTATTTTCATGCCCAATAAATTTTCCAATTTGATATTTTGTTTTGGTGTCATGTTTTTAGTTATTATTTTTGTTTTTTCCTTATTAATTTTTAGGCCTGCCGCCTTTCCAAATTTTTCAATTTCATTAATTAGAATCGGGCCGGTGTCTAAAGGTTCTTCAACTATAAATGTCATATCATCGGCGAAAGCTTGAAGTTTGAATTCCTCCTTCCTGATTTTTAGGCCTTTTATCTCTTGCATGCTTCTTACTTTCCTCAGTAGGCTTTCTAATGCTAATATGAAAATTAATGGGGCTAACGGGCATCCTTGACGTACTCCTTTTTTAATATCTATTTTCTCTGTGATATCGTTATTTACTATTATTTTTGCTGTTTGGGTACTATATATAGCTCTGATCAACCCTATAAATTTTTCGCCAAATTTCATTTTTTCTAGTTGCATAATAAAAAATTGCCAGTAAAGGTTGTCGAACGCTTTTTGGGCGTCGACAAAAATAAGTGCTAGTTGTTTATCTATGTGTATATCGTAGTACTCTAGTGTATTGAGTATTATTCTGGTATTGTTCCTTATCTGTCTGTGGGGTAAAAAACCGTTTTGATCTGAGTGGATAATCCGATTTAAAATTTTTTTGAGTCGTTCAGCCATTATTGATGCGAGTATCTTGTAATCCGTATTTAGTAATGAAATCGGTCTATAATTTTTAATGTTTTGTTTGTTCGAATCTTCCTTGGGTATCAGAGTTATATATGCTTCTTTCCAGGACTCGGGTAGTTCCCCTTTTTCCATTGTTTCATTGAATAGGTCTAACATTACTAGTTCTAATGAGCTTTGTAGATTTTTATATATTTCAAAGGGGATACTGTCCGGACCTGGTGATTTATTATTCTTTTGTTTACCGATGGCGTTTTTTAATTCTATTAGAGTAATCTTGTCATTTAGCATATTCCTGTCCTCCTCCAGCACGATTGGCAAATTGCTTTCATTGAGATATTCTTTAACTGCTTCGTCTTTTGGGTCTTCCTGTTTGTAAAGGTCGGTATAAAAAGTTTGAATTATATTTTTTTTCTCAGCGATTCTGGTATGTACTTCCCCATTTTGGTCTTGAAGAGCGTCAATTGTTCTATCTGCTTTATCTTTTGCAAGTTTGTAAGCGAGCCATCTTCCTGGTTTGTTGGCTGATTCAAAGTAGTTTTGTTTTGCTAATTTAAGTTTCCTGGCCAATTGCTCTTGCGTTATCAAGTTTATTTTATGCCTGGTTATATTTAAGTCCTCTAATGTTTTAGAATCTTTGGGGTCTTCTTGCAATGTTTTCTCTAATTCGTGCAATTTAGTTGTTAATGTATTTAATTTGTTGTTTCTCTCTTTATTACGTTTGGCCAAGTAAGCTATGGACAGCCCCCTTATGTATGCCTTCGTTGTATCCCATAGAGTTCTTAGGGATGTCTGTTCTTTAGTGTTAATCTGAAAAAAGATATCTAATTCTTTCTGCATCATTTTAATATAATCTTTTTCCTTTGTTATTGTTTGGTTTAAGGTCCATCTTACTCTTATTTTACTATTTGGCTCTTTCCATTTTATCCATAAGGGATTGTGGTCGGCCCAGGCGTTTGGAAGAATTTCAGACTCAGCCAAATCGTTTAAGAATTCCCCATTTGCCCAGGCCATATCAATTCTCGACCATGATTTGTGTGGAAATGAAAAGAAGGTATAGTGCCTGCTGTCTGGATTTTGGTATCGCCAACTGTCTTTTAAGTTAAATTCTGTTGCCAATTGATTAAATGATGTCGGTAGTACTCTTCTTGCTTTTTTCTTATTGGTACCTTTATAGTCCTTTTTCCTATCAACGACTGCGTTGAAGTCGCCTATTATCAATAATTTCTCCCACTGTATTTCTAGTAATTTTTTATGTAAGCTGGAAAAAAAGGCTAGTTGATTTATATTTGGGGCATATATAACCACTATCGTTACAGATTTGCTTCCGTTTTTTATTTGTATTATCAGTGTTCTACCGTCCTCGTCTGAATATAGTAGTTTTGGATTCAACCATGCTTTTGTATATATTGCTATTCCACGCTTCTTATGTGTAGATAATGCTGTGAATAGTTTCCCTAACTTTGGGAATTCCAAAATCTGATGTTGTTCTTTTTTGATGTGTGTTTCTTGTAGACAGATAATGTCTGCATTTTGATTTAGTAATTTGTGGAAAAATTTTTTCCTTTTTGTGGGCGAGTTTAGTCCATTTATGTTCAGGGATAGCAGATTTACTGTCTGTTCAGTTGGTGGTTTCCCTTGGTTTTGCTCTTTTTGCCTCGGCCTGTGCTCTCGTTGTCGCACCATCTCTACCGTAATTAACTGCCACCGTCCTCACACTTTCTTCTTTTTGCAGTAAATTTTCTTCTGAGCTTATCTCCTCCAAACTCTCCCTTTCCCCCTCTGCCTTTGTTTCATGTTCCTCTACTACTTTGATATACTGCTCATAAAAGTCTCTGGCATCTTCTATTGTTGTGAGTTTATGTTTTTTATCCAGTAGAGTTATTAGCATTCCTTCAGGTAATAGCCACCTGAAGGATATCCTGTGTCTATTCAGTTTGGTGGATAAGAATTGATAGGGCCGCCTTTTTTCCCTTACACGTCTTGGTATTTGTCTAAGTACTAGTATCTCTTTACCGTTATGTGTGACTGTATTTTCTTTCGATAAATTATAAATTTCATCTCTAACTATTCTTTTAGTAAATCTAATATGTACTTCTTTCGGTAGTCTGTTCTTTCGGGCATAGCTCGTATTCAGTCTATATATTTCATCCATATCCATTATTGTTTCCTGTAGTGTTCTATTTGTCATACTAGCAATTATTTGTGCCATGACCTCCGGTAAGTTCTCGTCTTTACTTTCAGTAACATTTTGAAATCTAAGAAAGAAGGCCGATTTTTCAAGCTCTAGATTTAAAATTGCCTCTTCGAGATCCCTGTTTATTATATCTGTTTTATTCTCTGCAACTTGAAGTCTAAGTTCAATCCTCTCATTGTGTTCCTCTATTTTTTTTATTCTTTGTACATTGTTTGCCAGTTCTCCTTGAATTAATTCCAATCTCTCATCTAGTTTTCCCACCCTGTCATCCACCTTTTTGATATCATCCCTCACCTCTCCTATTGTCCCTCTCATGTGATTGTAATTTCTGTCAATGGACTCCTGCATTTTAATCATCATCTCCTGGAGTGATGCTTGAGTTGTCGATGTCATTTGTGTACTGGAAGTTCCACCTGCTCTCTCTCCTGTGGAACCTTCAGTGGTACGCTGGTTTGATGGAGTTGGGGGTAGGGTTGAGGTTTTTTGTTTCCCTGTTTTAGTTACAGTGGATGTAGTAGACATTTTTAATACACTCCAGATGCTGTCCCAGTATACCATACGAAACCTCTTCTCCCTCTTGTTATTTTGGCACCAATTCTTTTTTTTTTTTACTATTTATATCTTTTTCTTCAAGTGTCACATCAATCTGTTTCTTAGATTCTAATGTCAATTTCCTCAAATGATTATATCACACCCTTAATTCCTTCACTATAAATTGTAAATTATATATAAATGTTATCACCGTTTACATCGCATTTATATCACATTCGCAAGGGATCAATCAATAATTATCAATGCTTAAAGTAATTAATCTAAGTTCTATATATAATGTTATTTTCTAGACTCTATTATATAGATATTGTATAAATATGTAAATATATAGCAATGAATATATCTAGAATGTCCAGTTTGTATATATAGTCCAGTGTCCACAGTTTATATATATGTGAATATAGGTAGAATAAAGTTTAAGCCAATACTTAAATTTATCTAAGGTAAAGGTTCAAATAAGTTATGGATGCAAGTACTCACTTATAAATATTTCTTTTGGTCTATTGTCCTTTTGTTGATATATTTATAGTCTATATTTTACTAGTCCTTAGAGTCCAATGTTGATCTTGCTGGTAATTCTATCTCCTTGTTTAATAGTTAAAAATGTCCTCCGGATTTTGCTGTGTCACCGTCTCAGTTCCTTCTTTTCTCTTTCAACTCTAACTTCCTCCCACCTTCCGCACTTTCCAGAAATCTTTCTTGCCCTTTTGCTGTAGTTCTTTACCTTTTTAGTTCTCCAAACACAGTTCTCTTTTTGTTTCTTGCAGAGTGCTTTAAATCAAATTGGGTCGTAAATCTGTCTTGGTTCAGCAAGCTCTCTGCCCGTCCTTTTCGCTCCCCCTTACAATCGCCGCCTTTATCCTCTCGGAGCTTTCTGTCATAAATCCACAGGTCAGCAATCAGCTACAAGGGCACACCGTCTTATTTCCTTCCACCAGTTGTTGAAAAAACCTCTCAATAATATCTCTCTCTCACAATTCTCCACCACAATTCTTTGCTGTTTTTCTCTTACTTCCTTATCTGAGTCGGGCAGTCATGTCTCCAGATCGGCCATGGAGGCTGATTTCTTCACGGTCGGCTCCAGGAGTTGTTCTTGCTCCCTGGGTGGATTGCTTGTCCTCCCCAGAGGCTCCGAACTCTCCCCCTTCGAATCACTCTTCCCTCCAGGTCAGTGATCGCCGCTAGGCAACCGAAATCAGTGAAAAGCACAGATGCAGCCTCAGAGGTTCTTGAGGCTACTGTGCCCAGACATGACGTCAAACCGGAAGTCTCCAACATCTTCTTAAGAACGTCCAGTGTTGGAGCATTCACAACTTCTGGAGGCAAGCTGTTCCACTGATTAATTGTTCTAACTGTCAGGAAATTTCTCCTTAGTTCTAAGTTGCTTCTCTCCTTGTTTAGTTTCCACCCATTGCTTCTTGTTCTACCCTCAGGTGCTTTGAAGAATAGTTTGACTCCCTCTTCTTTGTGGCAACCCCTGAGATATTGGAACACTGCTATCATATCTCCCTTTATTGTCATATCATGTTTCCTTTATTTCTGTTAAATTTTGATTCTATTGTTTTGGCATAATTCTGTTGCTTCACTAACCTATTGAGATAGTTTTAAATTTTATTTCTGTTGTCTTACTGTACTCAATTATTTCAGTCTTACTACTTCACTCCATTTTATGATGCCAACAGATTTGATAAGTGTTTCTTTGACTTAGCCATTAATAATACCATATTTTTCGGAGTATAAGACGCACCGGAGTATAAGATGCACCTTCGTTTTGGGGGAGGAAAACAAGGCGGGGGGGGAATTCTGCCTCTGCCTACCAGCGTCCTTAGCCTGGTCAACTTCAGCACATTAGTTCGCTGGTTGTGAGCGTCGTCACATGACATATCGCGACTTTTTCCCCCTTCGCTAAACCGGGCATGGGCGTGGCCAGCGCGTGACGTATCCGGTCTGCAAGTTTGACAGCCCTGCTCAAGATGAAGTGTGAACAGCCTGTGGTGATAGTACTTATAATTATTCTGTGCTTATAACTGACCATAGTATAAACATTACATGAAACAGTTGATACAACATCACATTACAATAATTTATAGTCTTATAAAATAAAGAGCCTCTGTAGTAAGAGGTTCATGCACTATAATATTAACCTCTATGTATTCAAAGTAACAGGTAAGATTTTATTTTAAAGCAGGTTCACAGTGCTTTTGAAAATCTTTTTAGTGATTCCAAGTTACGTATCTCTTCCAAAGAGTCAAGCTTAATTGTGATGTGGTGGTTCTAATACCCAGTAAAACCAAATAACTCAGGTTACACACAGAAATACATCAGACACCAGCAAGTCCTTCAAACACAGGTAGTCCTTGTCTTACAACAGCTTGTTTTTTCACACTTAATGACCATTACAGAATCCCCATGGTCATGTGATCAAAATTCAGATGCTCAGCAAATGACACATATTTATGAAGGTTGCAGTGTCCTGGGGTCATGTGATCACCTTTCGCAACCTTCTGACAAGCAGAGTCAATCGGGAAGCCAGTTTCACTTAACCGTGTTACTAATTTAACAAGTGCAGTGACTCACTTAACTATGGCAAGAAAGGTGGTAAAATGGGGCAAAACTCACTTTAAAAATGTCTCACTTAGCAGCAGAAATTTTGGGCTCAGTTGTCGTAAGTCAAGGACTACCTGTACCGAGTATGCCCATAGGTAAAGCATGCTGTGTTAACACCATAAATTTATAATGGTATCTTTTTCTAAGTAGTGGGGAACAGCTGGTGATCAAGTGATAAGACAAAATTGCAAAGTTTTGAATAGTGTGTATAGCAATCTGGATCCACATAAGAACACAGAGTGAGTTCTTGAGTAATCCAAACAGCAGTAATCCAAGTATGACACAAACAAGATATGAACCGAGGGCATGGCCTTCTCAGTTGTGAGAAACGAATGGAATCTGCATATGTTACTTAAATGGACATAGCAGATTTTAACAATTTTTAATCAAAGGTTTTAAAGGCAATATAACTGTTTTAGACTCCTAGGTTCTTCATTCCTGGGGAGACCTGTAGCTGGCAGCCTTGAACTCGGTGAGAAACTTGAAAAGTAGGGATGATCAGAGTAGAACATAGTACAGTAGAACCTCTGGTCACGAACACTTCTGACCACAACCAAATCGGGTTCCGACCAAAAAAATGCACAATTTTTTTCCCCACGGCCGATTTCCCCTTCTGCGCCATTGTCAAATTTCCAAAATTAGGTTTGGGTCACAACCAAATCGGTTTGCAAACAAAGTTATGGAACAAATTATGGTCGTGACCAGAGGTTCTACTGTATCTGCTTTATCTATGTTAAGTTTAAAACAATGGAATCACATATAATCTGAAATTGTGCCTAGGCAGTTAGAAATTCCCCTCATTATGTCAAATAGAATAGGGACAGATGAATACTTTTGAAACTTGTCAGCATATGCATAGTAGTTGAATTTTTAATACAAAATCTGCATAGAGGAAAAGCATATAAAGAAAATAAAAAGGAACCCCACACTGAGTCTGGAGGAATTCCTATTGACAGTAGAAAAGCTGTAGAAATTAAACACTTCTACAAAACAGAGAATGTCCTGTAAAACATGTTACTTTGAAACCAAGTGAAATGTACCTATAGGGCCAAAGGAACTTAGTTGTAATACATAGTAAGATTTGGTGATCAAAGGTGCAGCTCTAACATCGCTGATACCAATGATAGATTTTGCCTTGGCCACTAACAAGTTAGTATAGACTTGGTAGACTGTCCCACATGGAAGTGTGATTGTAATAGGTCCATAAGGTTATGGTAGAAAGTGAAGCAAGAACTGAAGATCTATTGTTTTATGAACCTGGATAAAAAGCAAAGACACTGGGCAGGAGTTAGAAGAAACAGAAGGATCAAGTGAAGGCAATTTTTAATCAGGAACAGGTTTACTGTAAATACGTTTCCAACACTTCGGAAAAAGACCAGTGAGCATTGCCTGCTGCAATGAATTAATGTGAACAGAAGACATGCTGAAAGGATTCCTGCTTATTGGGAGTTTCCTATAATCTCATTCCAATCTCTGAATTTGAGTATAGGTGTTATCTTGCCCGTGGGATGCCTGAATGCCAGTAGGCAATCGGGGGAGGCTCCCTTCCTGTTCCGACGTGGTTTATTTGCTCACGGGAATCGAGCCGCCGAGCTGTCGACATCAGCGGAGCGCAGGTTCAGCGTCTTGCCACGTGAGCCACCGCGTCCCCCTACTGACTCATATTTATGACAGTTGCAATGTCCTAGAGTCATGTAATCACCTTTACAACCTTCTGACAAGCAAAGTCAATGGGGAAACCAGATTCACTTAACAACCATGTTACTAACTTAACTGCAGTGATTCACTTAACTGTGGCAAGAAAGGTAGTAAAATGGGGCAAAACTCACTTAACTGTTTTGCTTAATGAAATTTTGGACTCCGTTGTGGTAGTAAGTCAAGGACTACCTGTATGATTATATAATTTTTGAGTTCACTATGGACAGAAACTTACTTGCTATTGGAGCCAGCTGATTGAGTTCTATAGGAGTAGCTGAATTATAAACTGTTGTCAATACTTCAGGTGATTTTTGTATAGACTTATTAGAACTTTTACAGAGAAGTGTCAATAATTGCAAACAACATAAATGATGATGATGTCAGCATTTTACAAACTTGGCCCAGAAATCATGGGAGAACTTTTGAGAAGTCATGGGAGGGTTGGATGTACCTTGAGTAAATTTGACAATATAGAGGTCAGATTCTGTATAAATTCAAATAATAAATATTAGGGATTTGCAATTTCCTAAAAGCACCAGTGGAACATCAAGGTCTGCATGATGACAAGAGGTAAATTTCAGCAGATGATTATTAGTATTAAGTGGCAGTAAATAACTCAGCTAAGCAACTTAAGGACAGTTCAGTTCTGCAGTCAGAAATTCAAATTAATAGGTAGGTACTATTAATAGGTACTATTAGGTAGCTAAAGAGGATGAACATCTGCAGAATTGGTTTAATGTCAGAGTCAGGCCTCTGCTTCTATCCATAATAATTTATAATCTATCAGCAAATGTTTTTATACTTGCAGTATCATCTGGACTTAACCAGGTTTCTCTAAGGGCAACAAAACAGTTCAGTTAAGAAACAGAGTCTTTCTAACAATAGAATCTCCATGATAGTTTAATTCACTTTGTCATATATATCATTACAAGTAGGAATTAAATAACAATGAATATAAAATGAAAATCTGGAATACTTTTATCTTCTGATACTGTATGTTATGTATTAGGGTTTGTTATGTATCAGGGTTTGAGTTAGTTAATTGCTACATCTGGCTCCATTTTGCAGAGTGGGAGGATGCAATTACTGATTGGTCAGCCTAGCCTGTAATCTTGTATTTAAAGGGAGTTTTGCAGGGCTGTTTTCAAGCTGGTCACACTTTTACTGAATAAAGAGCTGTTTGAGTTACTGTATTTTTCGGAGTATAAGACGCATCTTTTTACCCCCAAAAAGAGGGTGAAAACTTGGGTGCGTCTTATACACCAAATGTAGCCCCAGCCACCCCCACCCTTTGGCCTCTGTCTTCCAGCAATTTACCTGCTTGCAGCAAACAAGGAAGAGCCTGTTAAGACAAGCAAGTCATTAGCAGCTTCCCGACCCCCAGCTGATTTGCCACGTGCTAAAATGAAACTGAAACTAGCTGCAAAGAGGCAAATAGCTGGGAGAGACATGCAAATTTTTATTTTCTGCTGAACTGGATGCAAGGGGGTAAGTGAATAACTATAAATGTCTGTAGAATGTTCAAATTATCAGGCTTATTTTTTTAAAGACTGCTTTATTATTTGCGTTGCTGACTGCTTTATTATTTGCTTTGCTGGCTGTGGAATTCTGGGAGTTGAAGTCCACAAGTCTTAAAGTTGCCAAGGTTGGAGACCCCTGTTCTAGACAACTTAACAAAATAAAGAAGCTTTTTAAAATAAATGCTTGCTCTGAAGAGGCCCAGTGCTATTGTATCTTCTTTTAAATAATAGAGAATAATGTATACTTCCAGAAATTTTAATTAATTTTAACAGCTCTGTACAAGTATAGTCTGAAATGTAACAGTGTCCTGTTTAGTATTAGAGTTAAATCCTGACTTACCTTGGAGTAGATCTATTTAAATAACTAGCGTACCCGGCCACGCGTTGCTGTGGGTCAGTCTGGTTAAATGGAAAAGAAAGAAAAGAGAAAGTGCACGTTTGTAATATGTTTAATTTCACAATGCTTGTGGGTTGATGTCAATGTGTTTGTCTGACAGGGAGCCATTGGGAGGGGCCTTTCTTCCCTCTACTCCCATGCCCATCATCCCTGCCCTCTCCCTTCCCCCTCCCATGCGTTCCTCTTTCCCGCCCTTTCTACGATCCTGACACTTTCCCCAAATCCACCAGGGGGCGCCATGTGCTTCGGACATGGAACCATTGAGAGGGACCTGCCTTCCCCCTACTCCCATGCCCATCATCCCTGCCCTCTCCTATTTATATAGATCTATTTATATAGATTTCCCTCAGCTTGGCTCAGAAACGTTTGTCCAGCAGAGGGCGCTGGTTTTCAACAAAATCATGTTTTACCTGTTTTTCAAGAAAATCATGTTTTTACCTGTCACAGGTGTGACATCTATATAATATAGGTATATAAAAATGGTCTCGTATTCAAATGCAACGTTGTGTCAAAATTTCAAAGCAATTGGTGAAGTACTTTCGGAGATCTTAGATCATTCCCAAACGAACAGTTACATATTTATTTATATAGATTGGGAGGAGTTAGTGTGACTACATTTAAGAAAACTTTCTGGCGTAATGTACATTTCTCCAATTCTTTGCTATTTCTATGGGTCAGGCACACATGCACAGAAATACACAGCAAGCAGTGTATATCATCTGTGCTGTTTGCTGTTTGGCAAATTGCTGGGAGGCAGAGGCCTTTTTTCCTTGTTTTCCTCCCCCAAAACTAAGGTGCGTCTTATACTCCGAAAAATACGGTACTTCACTGCTTCCAGCCTCTTCAGTCTCAGAACCCAACACTGTACTTTTTCTTTTTACTTTTTGTCCTAACCCAAAAGTGATGAGCTATAGTGGATATAAAGAGTCTACACACCCCTGTTAAAATGCCAGGTTTTCGAGATGTAAAAAAAATCAGACCAAGATAAATCACTTCAGAATTTTTTCCACCTTTAATATAATTTGTAAGTTGTATAATTCAAATTAAAAACAAACTGAAATATTTTAGGGAAAAAATAACAATTAAAACTTAAAATAACATAGTTGCATAACTGTATACACCCTCTTATAAGTAGGGAGGTGACTGTTCAGAATTAACCAATCACATGCAAACTATGTTAAATAGTAGTCAGTACACACTGCCATCAATTAAAGTGACTGATCAAGCCCATATAAAGTTCAGCTGTGCTAATAGTATTTTTCTGACATTTACTCAGTTGCCTCTTACAGCAAAAGTCATGGTCTGCAAAGAGCTTACAAAGCATCAAAGGGGTCTCATTGTTGGAAAGTATCAGTCAGGAGAAGGGTACAAAGAAATTTCCAAGGCATTGGATATACCATGGAACACAGTGAAGACAGTCATCAACAAGTGGAGAAAATATGGCACAACAGTGACATTACCAAGAACTGGATGGCCCTGCAAAATTGATGAAAAAGGGGGTGGGGGAACCTGGTCTGAGAGTCTGCTTATAGCAACATTAAAGGAGCTGCAGGAATTTCTGGCAAGTATTGGTTGTGTACGACATGTGACAACAATCTATTCTTCAAAGGTCTGGGCTGTGGGGTAGGGTGGCAAGACAGAACAGAAGCCTTTTCTTACAAAGAAAAGCATCCAAGCCTGGCTACATTTTGAAAAACCTACAGTACATCAAGTCTGGCAAAAGCATGTGGGAAAATGTGTTCTGATCTGATGAGACCAAGGTTGAACCTTTGGGGCATAATTCCCAAAAGTATGTTTGGTGCAATAGAACACTGAGCATCACCAAAAGTACACCATACCTCCAGTGAAGCATGGTAGTGGCAGCATTATGGTTTGAGGCTGTTTTTCTTCAGCTGAAACTGGCTTTAGTCAAGGTGGAGGGAATTATGAACATTTCCAAATATCAGTCAATTTTGGCACCAACCCTTCAGCCCTTTGCTAAAATGCAGAAGATGAAGAGGAATGTCACCTTTCAACTTGACAATGACCGAAAGCATACTTCCAAATCAACCAAAGAATGGCTTCACCAGAAGAAGATCAAAGTTTTGGAATGCCCAGCCACAGCCAGGCTCTGAATCCAATTCAAAATCTGTGGGTTGACCTGAAGAGGGCTGTATGCATGAGATGCCCTTGCAATCTGACAGATTTGAAGTGCTTTTGCAAGGAAGAGTAGGCAAAGATTCCCAAGGCAAGATGTGCCATGCTGTTAGGCTGCTACCCCAAAAGACTGAATGCTGTCACAAAATAAAAAAGGGTTGGATTTTATTACTGATTTACATCCAGTCCAAGGCTGTGCTTCCATATTGGTAGTAGTGGATCTTTTTACCAAAATGGTACATTTCATCCCTTGCAAGGGGTTGCCCACTGCAAAGAAACAGCTCATCTCTTTTGGACCATGTATTTTGCTATAGAGGCATGGTTTTAAGACTTTTATCAGATGGGCAGTCAATCTACCTCCATGTTTTGGAAGGCACTGTTCCATTTTTTGAGGGTCCAGGTCATCCTGTCATCTGCCGACCACACTGCCATGAATGGTGAGGCTGATAAAACCTGATGATGTAGCAGTATTTGAGATGTTACTGTACCTACAGCCAGGATAACTGGCCCTCACGGCTCCCCCTCACACAGTTCTCTTTTACAGTAATGCACTCTGCAGATCAATTTCTATGACCCCCCCCCTTCAAGTATTGTATGGCAGACACCCCACGGTGCTCCTGGCTGTACCATAGAAGAGCTCTGTCCCAGGAGTAGTGGATTATTTGAAAGAACAGCTGGCAACCTAGGCCCTCTTGAAATAGCAGCTAGACCATGCTAAACTGTCTCACATGAGGTCTGCAGACTCCCATCAACAGGAAGGACTGCCAATTGCTTAAGGGGACAAAGTGTGACTGTCTGCCAAATTCCTGGTTTCTATTAGACCAGGGGTGTCAAACTCTCGTCACAGCATTGTCACGTGATGTATCACGACTTTTTACCCCGTCGCTAAACTGGGCATGGGCGTGGCCAGCACGTGACGCATCCAGCCCACAGGCCACGAGTTTGACAGCCCTGTACTAGTCCCGCTAAGAGGTTTGATGCAAAGTTTGTGGGGCCTTTTAAGATTCTCAAGCAGATTAATGCTGTGGCCTTTCGTTTGCAATTGCCACCCTCCATGAATGTTTACCTAGTTTTTCATCATTCATTGCTGGTCATGGTAGTCCTTCCTAGCACTTTATGCTCACAGCACCACCGATTGTGGAAGGTGAGGAGGAGTACCAAGTTGCAGAAACTCTGAGAAGGGGCAAAGGCCTGCAGTACATAACCCTTGGAGGGGTTACCCAGAGTCAGAATGTTCCTGGGAAAATGCCAGATACATACATTCCTGACTTGGTGTGGTGATTCCACCAGTGTTTCCCAGACAAGCCAAGGCCATCCCTATTCCCAACTCCCCGCCCCGTACTGGAGACTGGTGGGGAATCTGTAAATGAAGGGGTTAACCTGGCAGAGGGGTGCATGGTGATTGATGAGGCCCAACCATCCACTTCATTTCCCAAGGGGGGAGGAACCTTTTTAATTAGATGTTTTGCAGAACATGCCATCTGGTGCAGCAGATTCTTCAGATTAGGGGGAAGGGGTGTTCTTTGAACTGGCTTCACTCCCACCACTCCCAAGTTCCTTGTGAGAGGACATGGAAGAGGGAGAGGGGGCTGTTGTAATGTCTATTATTTGCATGTAGATTTTTTATTGTCGTGAGCCGCCCAGAGTCCCTGTGGAGTGGGCACCTTTCCAGATGTAGTAAGTTGGAACTTCGCAATATAAAAGGGTCCTTGTGAAAGCATCGACTTTGCAGAGCTCAAAAAAGGCCAGAAATGTTGCTTTTGGAGGGTTATTCATCCTCTCAACAACATTGTCCTCAGTAAAATAAACCCTCTGGCTGTTTTTGAAATGTACGGCAAGGTGCATAACAGGAGGAAACCTTTTGTGAATAGGGAAGCAGAGAATGCGCCAGGCTGCCTCAGAGCTGCTGATGTATCGTCCTGCCTCGTACCTCGTCAGCTCGTCCACATCTTCAATGGTGAACGCTGCCTGATCAGAACCTTTGTTAATATACTTGCAGATGTATTTTATGGATTTAACTGAATTGCAGTACTCAACATTTATATGAGCCGAGAAGGTGCGAGACAGGACAGGGTTGTATGGCACCACCCAGCGATTGTCAAGATCGAGTCCAGTGATGTTGGCAGTGAAGCCACCGTCTGCCGGGGACTGCCTGCGATACTGAGGATAGCCGTCCTCTCCGGTTTGAGTTTCCTTCAAAAAGGGCCGGGGGTACTTCTTGCTGCAGGTGCCATCCACCATGCAGGGTGAGTTCCTGTTGAGGGGTCCACATGGGCCGTGGATTATTGTCATCTTGATAATGTCATGGAGGGCTAGGTCTAGGTCGGGATCAGGTACCTCAGCACTTATAACTTTGTCAATGGACTCTGGTCTTCTCTTCTAGCCACAGAAGAATGTGAACGTGGGGGAGTCCACGTTTCTGCCATTTCACGGAGTACATGTGACACTTGGTATTTCCAAAGATGCAACCTTTAGTGAGGAGCTTCATGATATGTTTTACTTTCACGTGAAAAACCCTTGCTACTATGTCATGTCTATCGTGAGATTTTTGTCTGTGTTTCAAGATCTGTACGATTTCTGGCCATTTCGGATTGCAGGTAAATGTAATGAACAGATCCGGTCATCCGAAATGGCGCACATATGTCATCACATCTTGAATTCTGTGATAAGTGGCTGTCAGTTCTTGTCATGGCATCCTTCAGGTGCATACACTCACTTCTCAGGTTTTTTTTGGTTTCTACGAATCCAATGGAGTTTTTCACTCTCAATTTTCGCATACGTATCAACCAGAAAGTGATTGAGAAAGTTGCGGAACAGCAGTAGGTAGCATTCTTCGCCATCACACTCCATTATCCTGTAGCAGTAAAAGGCAGCAGCAGACACGGTCTTCTTGAGAGGAACCTTGGTGTTTGGGTCGCACTGAGGTATATTGATGTAATAGCCATCTTCTCCACGGCAGAACATCAGAGGGTACTGGAGAGCGTCATAGGCACCGTGCGTCTCACTGATTCGGAACAACCTGTTGTCTCTGCTGTGGAGAACGAGATATCTCTTCTCAAAATCCTGGCCGACAATGAGAACAGCCACTTCTGTAGTCATGGGGGCACTGAAACAACCTCGGTACTCTCCAGAAGGCTTCCTATCAGCGTTAATCACCACTTGGAAGTCCTTGTGGCCCTTAGGAACAGAATCAACAGCAGCCTTAAGTTCCAGAATATACTTGTTGTGTTCAGGCAGCAACTTCTGCAGTTGGCTAACCAGTTGTGGATTAACGCCTGGGTAGATTCCACAACGGATGTCCCTCTCATTGTCATCATCACCAACAAAGTATATCTGGAGAAGTGAAGGCTGCTGCTGAGGCCCCACTATGATACTCTCTATCCTGTGGTAGACCTGCCCCTGCACTTTGAATGTTGCCATAAAATTTCCCTCCTTCACCTCTCCAAAAGACGTCATTTGGAAGCATCCGTTGTACTTCCGGACAGCAGAAAGAAAGTGCTTTGTCATTGGATGCTGGTGGGTGAGAAGGCTGTGTAAGGGTTCAGGGGAGGGCTGAAGGGGAGGGAGGTGGAGTTTACCACCACTGCAGCACATCCCGGGACTCTCATCCTGCCACTTTAGAGCATGGCACCAGGCGCAGGGTAACCGGGGTCCGAGATCAACAACCTTGTCCCTGGAGTAATGAATCTGAGGTTCATATTTAAAACCAGACAATTACTTATTAGTCCAAGGCATTGATGTAATTTGTGACTGATTAACGTAGGGGTTATTAGATGTATACTTTTTTACAGCCTGTGTACTGACTTGGGGCTGAGTTTGACGATACTTGTGTACAGCTTCCCTTACTTGTGTTTTCCTAATTGCATCTGTAAATCTTTTTCTGCGTTTTTGCCTCTTTTCCCTTTAACTGGTGTTACAGTAGAAGGAACAGATTCATCTGAACTGAGGGGGGAAATAAGGGGGGGGGAATCTGCCTCTGCCTACCAACATCCATCGGTATTCATGTGGCTAGCATCCTGTCAGTGTGTGAGAGAGTTGAGGGGTGTTCGGAAACTCAAACAGTATTTGCTGTGTAAGGAAGAAGGAGACAGGAAGGAGGCTGGGCGTGGCTTAGCTCAACTGTTCTGTAGTAAAGCTGCTTGCTGCTGTGAAAGTAAAACTGAAAGTGAAACTCCTCTCCTCGTGTTTTGCATTTGGAACAGATTTATTTTGAGGTGGGGAGGGGGAGTAGAACTCCTTAGCATCAGAGCGTGTTAATAATAATATAGGAAATACCAATGCTCTGATGGTCATTTTGAAAAATCCTTTCTTAGTGAGCGCCTAGAAGGCAAGAGGAACATATGTGGCAAATTTCAAGTTTGTAGGCTTTACGGTTCTGGAGATTTCGTGATTACGGCGTGAGTGGTTTTCGCTTTTATATATATAGATTAAAAACTTTTAATGTAAGCAGATATTCTTGTAGGAGATGACCAAGCAGAGCCTAAGGGCAGGGTCAAACACATAATCAGTTGGGAGTCATTACGTTCCCACAAGAGACCTAAGTCCACCCCCCCATGAATTCCATTGACCCTTGTCTACCACTAACTTGACTTGACTGTTAGTACATCAGATTCTTGCGTATAGGTAGCATGAAATAAACTGTTAGTGCTTTGAACTCTACTCCTGTTCTTGGTTTCTTGTGCCTGACAGTAATCTGATGTACTCTACAAAATTTTCACGGACTACTACGAAAACCACAGCATGGCATCGGACCCACAAGCTGGAGCGGCAGCAGACAATTCAGAGATGGACACCATTCGCAGATGCCAAGACAGTTTGGAGACAGAAGTGTGGAATTCAGCAGCTAATATGCATCAAATACTCCAGCAGATGCAACATTTAGCTCAAAAATTTCCTCCACCACCTTCAGCGCCTGCCTCTGCTCCTCTGCCAGCAGCCTGTGCCCTACTGCACACAACTCCTGGCTGTTTACTGGAGATGTATGCAGGGCACTTGGATAAGATGAGAACATTTCTGGCCCAATGTTACATATTCATCGGCAACAGGCCAGGGGAGTTCACAACAGACAGATCACAAGTATCCTTCATTCTCATCCTCCTCACAGGTTCAGCTGCCAGATGGGTACTTCCTATGATTAAATGCAATGACCTGGTCTTGGATAACTTCCAGAAATTAATAACCAACTTCAGGCAACACTTCAGTGATCCCATAAAAGACGACACAGCAACGCAATAATTGTACCAACTCCGGCAAGGCAACCATCAAGTTAGAGTCTACATTGAGGACTTCAAATTAATTTCAACTGATTTGAATTGGAATGAGCATTCACTGATGGCATAGTTCTGACATGGCCTGAATGAAAATTGCAGATTAACCTATCAGGCAGGGAGTTTCCCAGATGCTGGATTAAATCTACAAGTCATACATTGTAATTGACTCATGTTTAGAAGAGATCTGAGCTCACTACACCCATCACAAGCTACCAGGTCCTCAACTCCCATCTCCAGTCCTTCCCCCCCAGCTTATACCGACTGCAACGGATGAAGGGGGTGAGGAGCCAATACAGATTAGCATAGCCAGGCAATCCTCAGCCACATAATAATGGCAGAGACACAGAGATTTACAACTCTGCTTTTAATGTGGAGAATCTGGGCACATCATCAAGGACTGCTCGTCCAAAGCACCCAGGAGAGGAGACATGCATTCCAGCCACAATTCCAGTGAGACCCGTCCAGAGAGCAAGCCATACAACCAGGGAAATGACGACAGCCTAGTAGTGGGTTCTAAAACCCATTGCTACCAGTTCACATGTGCAGAAGCATCCCAGGCGAGTGGGCGGAGCCTCACGCCGCCGCTACCGGTTCACAGAACCGGGCCGAACTGGGAGCAACCCACCGCTGATACAACCAGGGAAATGACGACAGCCCCTCCCACAAGAGCTCACAGGAGGGGCTCACCAAACACTAAAACGAGTTCACATACAACCCCACCAAAGTGTGTTAAAAATTGATACCACATTACATCTCCCAAGCGGCAGGGAAGAAATCGTTACTGCTTTACTAGCTTCAGCAGTGACCGCTAACTTTATAAACCTTGCAACAGTACAAGAGCTCAAGCTTCTCATGGGCCTTTTGAAGTCTCCCTTTCAAGGCAGAGCAGATCAGTTTGGAGTTGCTACATTCCCACAAAAGACCTAAATCCAGCCCCCAACCCCAATTCTGTTGTCTCTTGATCTAGTGCTTTA
The DNA here is from genome assembly GCA_023053685.1 of Diadophis punctatus similis. Taxonomy (NCBI): domain Eukaryota; kingdom Metazoa; phylum Chordata; class Lepidosauria; order Squamata; family Dipsadidae; genus Diadophis; species Diadophis punctatus. The sequence goes on from JALIGW010000064.1 coordinate 725,940, forward strand.
CGGTTCTGGCCAATTTGGCTTGACCATTAGTCGATCAGATTCTTGCATATAGGTAACATGAAATAAACTTTTAGTGCTTTGAACTCTACTCCTGTTTTCTTGTGCCTGAAATTCCAAATCTCTCTCTCTCTCTCTCTCTCTCTCTCTCTCTCTCTCTCTCTCTCTCTCTCTCTCTCTCTCTCTCTCTCTCTCTCTCTCTCTCTCTCTCTCTCTCTCTCTCTCTCTCTCTCTCTCTCTCTCTCTCTCTCTCTCTCTCTCTCTCTCTCTCTCTCTCTCTCTCTCTCTCTCTCTCTCTCTCTCTCTCTCTATATATATATATATATATATATATATATATATATATAAGCAAAAACCACTCACGCCGTAATCATGCAATCTCCAGAACCGTAAAGCCTACAAACTTGTTCCTCTTGCCTTTTAGGTGCTCACTAAGAAAGGATTTTTCGAAATGACCATCAGAGCATTAGTATTTCCTATATTATTTACACGCTCTGATGCTAAGGAGTTCTACTCCCCCTCCCCACCTGAAAAGAAATCTGTTCCATGCTCTGATGCTAAGGAGTCCTACTCCCCCTCCCCACCTCAAAATAAATTTGTTCCAAATGCAAAACACAAGGAGAGGAGTTTCACTTTCAGTTTTACTTTCACAGCAGCGAGTAGTCAGACATCTTAGTATCCTGCAATGACTTGTTTCTAACTCCTTCAGAATCTACCCAGGCATTAATCCACAACTGGTTAGCCAACTGCAGAAGTTGCTGCCTGAACACAACAAGTATATTCTGGAACTTAAGGCTGCTGTTGATTCTGTTCCTAAGGGCCACAAGGACTTCCAAGTGGTGATTAACGCCGATAGGAAGCCTTCTGGAGAGCACTGAGGTTTTTCAATGCCCCCACAACTACAGAAGTGGCTGTTCTCATTGTTGGCCAGGATTTTGAGAAGAGATATCTCGTTCTCCACAGCAGAGACAACAGGTTGTTCCGAATCAGTGAGACGCACCGTGCCTATGACGCTCTCCAGTACCCTCTGATGTTCTGCCATGGAGAAGATGGCTATTACATCAATATACCTCAGTGCGACCCAAACACCAAGGTTCCTCTTAAGAAGACCGTGTCTGCTGCTGCCTTTTACCGCTACAGGATAATGGAGTGTGATGGCAAAGAATGCTACCTACTGCTGTTCCGCAACTTTCTCAATCACTTTCTGGTTGATACGTATGCGAAAATTGAGAGTGAAAAACTCCATTGGATTCGTAGAAACCAAAAAAAACCTGAGAAGTGAGTGTATGCACCTGAAGGATGCCATGACAAGAACTGACAGCCACTTATCACAGAATTCAAGATGTGATGACATGTGTGCCATTTCGGATGACCGGATCTGTTCATTACATTTACCTGCAATCCGAAATGGCCAGAAATCGTACAGATCTTGAAACACGGACAAAAATCTCACGATAGACATGACATAGTAGCAAGGGTTTTTCACGTGAAAGTAAAACATATCATGAAGCTCCTCACTAAAGGTTGCATCTTTGGAAATACCAAGTGTCACATGTACTCCGTGAAATGGCAGAAACGTGGACTCCCCCACGTTCACATTCTTCTGTGGCTAGAAGAGAAGATAAGACCAGAGTCCATTGACAAAGTTATAAGTGCTGAGGTACCTGATCCCGACCTAGACCTAGCCCTCCATGACATTATCAAGATGACAATAATCCACGGCCCATGTGGACCCCTCAACAGGAACTCACCCTGCATGGTGGATGGCACCTGCAGCAAGAAGTACCCCCGGCCCTTTTTGAAGGAAACTCAAACCGGAGAGGACGGCTATCCTCAGTATTGCAGGCAGTCCCCGGCAGACGGTGGCTTCACTGCCAACATCACTGGACTCGATCTTGACAATCGCTGAGTGGTGCCATACAACCCTGTCCTGTCTCGCACCTTCTCGGCTTATATAAATGTTGAGTACTGCAATTCAGTTAAATCCATAAAATACATCTGCAAGTATATTAACAAAGGGTCTGACCAGGCAGCGTTCACCTTTGAAGATGTGGACGAGCTGACGAGGTACGAGGCAGGACAATACATCAGCAGCTCTGAGGCAGCCTGGCGCATTCTCTGCTTCCCTATTCACAAAAGGTTTCCTCCTGTTATGCACCTTGCCGTACATTTCAAAAACGGCCAGAGGGTTTATTTTACTGAGGACAATGTTGTTGAGAGGATGAATAACCCTCCAAAAACAACATTTCTGGCCTTTTTTGAGCTCTGCAAAGTCAATGCGTTCACAAGGACCCTTTTATATTGCGAAGTTCCAACTTACTACATCTGGAAAGCCAACCAGTTCTGAAGGAGGAAACAAAGGAAGCCTGTACCAGGTTATCTGGGGGTGAAGAAAGATCAGGTTTTGGGTAGAGTGTACAACGTCCATCCCGGTTGTTAGAACCCTGTTCAAACGATTGGGTGTGTTAATATATGATTAAGCCACAAATCATTGTTATGTGTATATTGCTTTAAATGCATTGTGGATGATTACTATATAAGCAAGCAAGAGAGCATGCTCAATGTGGTTGGTGGTTGATGGTTTATGGTTGGTGGTTTATGGTTCAGTGTGGTTTAGTGTGGTGAGTGGTGTTTGACGGTGTGTTCCGGATTGAAGACTCTATGCTGCTTTACTGATGAGTAGATTACTTTATGGCTGTGTGAAATTGCTGTGAAGAGAAGAAGTAACTATCTGTGATAGTATAGAATTAAGTGATAGCTGTAATCTTTGTGAGTTAAAACAAAGATAGGCAAGAAGAAGAAACTTCGCATTGACTGAATAACTGTATGACTTGGACTTCCTATTTAACTTTGCTACTATTCAAGTAAAAACTATTTTGTACATACTAAAGATATTCTGTTTATTGACTGAATAGCATTCATATCAAACTGCAACACCATTACTACAACACATTTTGCTGTGTATGTGCTTAACAGCACAATAACTTCTTAACATTGGTTATGGGCCCAGTGAGTTTCTGACGAGTAGAGATAGCGGTTTGTTGCAAGTAAAAAGATATTGAATGTTAAAATTCTGTTTCAATATTAACAGAAAATTTAAGAAGTATTACAGCAAAAATGGCTCAAGCAAAGTCAACGTATCTATCGATGATAACCCGGCTGGATGGCACTAACTATGCTACTTGGTCTACAAAATGTAGCCTACTTTTGAAAAATGAAGGCTTATGGTCTTTGATAACAAACCCACCGGATACAACAGGTTGGGATCCAACAAAAGATGAAGATGCGAAGAAGCTAGCTGAATTTAAACGAGACAATGATAGAGCATTAACCATAATTGGACTAACACTAAATGACCAGCAACTTGTCCATATTCGTGGAAAAGAAGAAGCTGCAAAGTGTTGGGACATATTGAAAAAGATTTATGTAAGGGATAGTGTTGGTGCACACATTCATATAACAAGAAAACTTTTTCGTGCTCGCTTCAGCAGCACATATAGTAAAATTGGAACGATACAGAGAAGATTAGCATCGCCCCTGCGCAAGGATGACACGCAAATTCGTGAAGCGTTCCATATTTTTGTGGTGGCAAGGCCAGAAAGTAAGATTGGATACAACTGACAAAGCTGAAGTTTTTTACGGACAACATTTTGTATATGGTGAAGAGGAAAGAAGAGAAAGAGAAGCAAGAGAGATAAGACCACAAAAAGAGGGGACAAATGGGAGAAGGCGTGGCTAATTGCCGAGGCGCTACGGAGTTTCCCCACGCTCTGCGGGGAAGCCCCGAATCCACGCTGTCCGGGGACCTGGTCTGGACAGGACCAGGTCAGAAACCACCCTGAAGGGGTGGTGAAGAAGAGGGCGCTTGCTGGCGAACTGGGAGGGGCTGCAAACCCCCCAGGGAGCCGGTTTTGCCCTCAACCGGCGGCGACCAGAAGACGGCTTTTAAATGCTGTCCTAGGCTCGGCGGTCACATCGAAAGGATTCTTTTGAAGCTGATTGGAGTCATCTGGGAGGAGAAATTTAAAGCGATGTACTGGAGAGTGTGGAGAAGAAAAGAAGTTGGTGAGTGATTTTGCCTGAAAAGACCTTGAGGAAGCAATTTAAACACATTAAGGGGACAAAAGGACTGGAAATTAACAAGCCGCTGCTTAGCTAATGGAGACAATGGAGTGAGAAAAAGTTTCTTTTGCTGAATGGAATATAACTAAAGCCCAATATTGAAGACAGGATTGCTTTTAAAGATTTGGGAATTTGAAGGAGGATAATTTATATACTGGAAATGATTTATAATGATTTATAAAATGGAAAAATGGAATAACAATTAAAAAAAAAAGGCAGAGCCGAGAACTGAGATGGGAAGAGCCATCTACTGGATGGATAAAATTACTGCAATGTTGGAATATTACCAGGGATGTTTTTAACAGCTGTGGACCTTGAATAGAGCAGCTGTTATTGTATAAAAGATAACATTTGGATTGAGGCGGAGAAGAACAAAACTGGACTGAAATTTTTAGCAACAAACAAGGAACGGAATGACTGTTTGGATTATATGGATAAGATTTAATTTGAACATAGATTGATAACAAAGGAGCAGAAAGACTTGGCTTTCTAAATACAAAATGGAAATTTACAATTGAAAAGGGCTGTGGACTACATTTCTTTTAGCAGCTGGATGGACTGCAACATTAAATTCACATATGCAGGGGGTGAAGCTCCTGGCTGAAACTTGTGAATCTGACTGAGAGAAAGAGGAGAAAGGTAGGCAGGAAAACAACTTCTTCCATTACAGTTCAAATTCACAGAAGCAGGGGGTGGGGCTCCTGGCTGAAACTTGTGAATCTGACTGAGAGAAAGAGGAGAAAGGTAGGCAGGAAAACAACTTCTTCCATTACAGTTTAAATTCACAGAAGCAGGGGGTGGGGCTCCTGGCTGAAACTTGTGAATCTGACTGAGAGAAAGAGGAGAAAGGTAGGCAGGAAAACAACTTCTTCCATTACAGTTTAAATTCACAGAAGCAGGGGGTGGGGCTCCTGGCTGAAACTTGTGAATCTGACTGAGAGAAAGAGGAGAAAGGTAGGCAGGAAAACAACTTCTTCCATTACAGTTCTTCCATTACAAATCATATAACTATAAACCAAAAATAGTAATAATACATTCAGGGTTACGGTACTTGAGATTGTGATTTTATTTTATTTCAAAATGACTGGCTTAGTTCAGTGTAATAATTGTTTTACAGCTGTGTTTCGAAGTACTCTTTTCAAATTTGGATACTGTCCCCTTTGTAAACAAATTACGAGTCTACGTGGACATATTACCTATCTAGAATCTTTAATCTGTGCTCTGCAAGCAGAAATTAGGTGCCAAATTCAACCATTCCTCTCTAACGAGCTGCCACACTATCAGCCCCCTCTACCACAAAGATCCTGCAGGAGAAGGGCAGTATGGACAACTGTGGGATCTAGCAGGGTGAGAACTGTGAACCATAAACACAAAGCTTTTGCTGTGTCCCAGCATAACAGATATAGTGCCCTTGCTGACCTTAATAGGGACACTAAAGCAACAGGTCAAGGTAGTTGTGATAACGATAACTCAAATAAGCAGGGGATCGTGGTCCGAGATGAAGAACTTATTTTGGAAAGTGGAAAGTGTGAATCAGGTATTACACATCAGTCACACAAGAGCAGCAAGGTATCCAAAAAGAGAAGCCACCTTCTGGTTGGTGATTCAATTGTAAGGGATGTAAATTTAGGAAAGGATATCAAGGTTTTGAAAGAGGTCAGGTGTCTGCCAGGTGCTACTGCCAGCAGAGACAAGAGGCGTATTCTTAAGATTGTCAAGAATGCCAGTAAGGACTGTGATGTTGATGCTATTATACATCTTGGCACAAATGATCTGTCCCAAAAAGATGTACTTTCTGTGCAGAATGACTTCCAGAGCTTGGGGTATGAACTTAGTAGTATAGGTTGTAGGCTTAACTTTTCAGAGGTTTTACCAGTATATAAGGAACAAAAAGGGAAAGGCCAACGTGTAGCAGAGTTTAATGTGTGGCTAAAGGAGTGGTGTAAAAGGGAAGGCTTTGGTTTTATTAGTCATGATGTCTGCAGCTGGTCCAACGAAAAACTGTACAAAAGAGATGGTTTGCATCCATGAAAGAAAGGGACTGAGCTACTTGGTATTAAATTCACAGATTTCCTGGATAAACGTTTAAACTGAACAGCGGGGACAGAGAATTAATTGATACAGATCATTTCTGTCCCCAGCAATCTAAAATTAATAGGGTTAACAGTGCACACAACATAGATGTGTGTGCGGGTAAGTTTATCAGCTCTGCTGTCAAGCAAAGCAAAGCATTTAATAGTGAGTGCAATACCATGTGCACTAATCAAACAGGTGGCAAGAAAGTAGGGGCAGTCAGGCACAACACAGGTTATGTAGACAATAAACACAGGGTCAATCAAAACAGACTTAAATGTCTATACACCAATGCACAGAGTATGAGGAATAAACAGGGAGAATTAGAAATTCAAGTAAAAGAGGGAAGATATGATATAGTTCCCATTACGGAAACATGGTGGGATGAAACTGACAAATGGAATATACAGCTAGAGGGATTTAAATTATTTAAAAGAAACAGACCAAATAAAAGAGGAGGTGGAGTTGCACTATATATTAAAAATAACTACATCTCTACAGAAATAGAGCACAACAATAATGAAAATCATCTCGAATGCATTTGGGTCAATATTAAAGGGGGGCGAAATGACATTGCCATAGGTCTATACTACAGGCCACCCAACCAAACAGAGGAAGTAGATGAACTTTTTGCTAGTCAGCTAACTAAGGTATGTAGGAAGCACATCACAATAGTAATGGGGGATTTTAACTACCCTCACATCAACTGGGAGACAAACTCTGCACCAAGTGGAAGAGCTAACAGGTTCCTAACAAACCTAGCAGACAACTTTGTTACCCAAAAAGTAGAGAAGGGAACAAGGGGATCAGCCATATTGGACTTAATTCTCACTAACAGAGATGAAATGATAGAAGGTGTTGAAGCTACAGGAACCTTGGGGGCAAGTGATCATGCAATATTGGAATTCAACATTATGCAAACACAAGCAGTAGAACAAAATCAAACTAGAGTCTTGGACTTTAAGAGAGCTAATTTCAATAAACTTAGAGAGAACTTGGGAAAGATTCCATGGATGAGAATCCTCAAGGGGAAAACAACTCAAGAAGCTTGGGAAATTTTGAAAAGTGAGATTATAAAATCCCAGACTAGCACAATACCAATGAAGAAGAAAAACAATAGGTCTCGAAAGAAACCAGCATGGCTGCATAAAGAACTCTCTGACAAATTGAAAGACAAAAAGGACAAGTATAAAAAGTGGAAAGAAGGGGAAATAACTAAGGCAGAATACCAGCAAATAGCCCGAGCCTGTAAAGATGAAGTGAGGAAAGCTAAGGCTCACAATGAACAAAGGCTTGCGACAAAAGTAAAAAGTAACAAAAAAAGCTTCTTCCAACATATTAAAAACAAGAAAAAAGTCAAGGAAACAATTGGTCCATTGCAGGGAGAAAGTGGCAAGAAGGTGACAAGCAACAGGGAGAAAGCAGAGCTACTTAACACTTTTTTTGCATCTGTCTTTACACAAAGGGGAAAAACAGTCCAACCTATCAAAAACCGCATCACAAAAAACATATTAGAAACACAAGTTAAAATAGGGAAGAAAATGGTAAGGGAACACCTGTCTACCCTAGACGAATTCAAATCACCAGGATCAGATGGATTACACCCCAAGGTTCTGAAGGAACTTGCAGATGAGATCTCAGAACCATTGAACTATATCTTTCAAAGATCCTGGAGCACCGGGGAACTGCCAGAGGACTGGAAAAGAGCTGAAGTAGTTCCCATCTTCAAAAAAGGGAAAAAAACAGATCCAGGAAACTACAGACCTATCAGCCTGACCTCAATACCAGGGAAGATTTTGGAAAAGATAATCAAGCAACGAATCAACGAACACCTAGAAGCAAAGACAGTAATAACCAAAAGCCAACATGGGTTTGTCAAAAACACATCATGCCAGACTAATCTTATTGCATTCTTTGACAAAGTGACAAAATTAGTGGACCAGAAGAATGCTGTCGATGTGGTTTACTTGGACTTCAGTAAGGCATTTGATAAAGTAGACCATAACCTACTACTAGATAAAGTAGAAAAATGTGGGATGGACAGCAACACCACCAGATGGATTCAAAACTGGCTAACCAACCACACTCAACGCATAGTGCTCAATGGAACTGCATCTACATGGAGGGAAGTATGCAGTGGAGTACCCCAAGGCTCTGTTTTAGGCCCAGTACTCTTCAACGTCTTCATCAATGACTTGGACGAGGGGATAGACGGGGAACTCATCAAATTTGCAGATGACACCAAACTGGCAGGAATAGCCAACTCTCCAGAAGATAGGCTCAAGATACAGAAGGATCTTGACAGACTTGAACATTGGGCGCTATCAAACAAAATGAAATTCAATGGTGATAAAAGTAAGGTTCTACATTTAGGCAAGAAAAACAAAATGCACAGGTACAGTATATGTGGTACCTTGCTCAACAGTAGTAACTGTGAGAGGGATCTTGGAGTCCTAGTGGACAACCATTTAAATATGAGCCAGCAGTGTGCAGCAGCTGCCAAAAAAGCCAACACAGTTCTAGGCTGCATTAACAGAGGGATAGAATCAAGATCACGCGAAGTGTTAATACCACTTTATAATGCCTTGGTAAGGCCACACTTGGAATACTGCATTCAGTTTTGGTCGCCACGATGTAAAAAGGATGTTGAGACTCTAGAAAGAGTGCAGAGAAGAGCAACAAAGATGATTAGGGGACTGGAGGCTACAACATATGAAGAACGGTTGCAGGAACTGGGTACGTCTAGTTTAATGAAAAGAAGGATCAGGGGAGACATGATAGCAGTGTTTCAATATCTCAGGGGTTGCCACAAAGAAGAGGGAGTCAAACTATTCTCCAAAGCACCTGAAGGTAGAACAAGAAGTAATGGGTGGAAACTAAACAAGGAGAGAAGTAACTTAGAACTAAGGAGAAATTTCCTGACAGTTAGGACAATTAATCCGTGGAACAGCTTGCCTCCAGAAGTTGTGAATGCTCCAACACTGGAAGTTTTTAAGAAGATGTTGGATAACCATTTGTCTGAAGTAGTGTAGGGTTTCCTGCCTAGGCAGGGGGTTGGACTAGAAGACCTCCAAGGTCCCTTCCAACTCTGTTGTTGTTGTTGTTGTTGTTATTGTTGTTATTATTATTATTATTATTATTATTATTATTATTATTATTATTATTATTATTATTATTATTAACAACTTGTGATTTTGAAACAGTTGAACTTTGCTGAATTTGTGGACTTGAAATTAGTGAATTTAAGGAAATAAATGTAATTTAATTTAATTTAATTAAATGGATTTGTATGCCGCCCAACTCCCTAGGGACTCTGGGCGGCTCACAACATATTCAGATCCATTACAGCAATATAAAATACAATAAAACACAATAATTAAAAACATACAAAAGTTAAAAGAGTATCGTCTCGCTTTCACCCCGCCTGCCGGAAGAGCCAGGTTTTTATTGCTTTCCGGAAGGCCAGCAGGGTGGGGATAGTTCTGATCTCCGGGGGAAGCTGGTTCCACAGGGAGGGAGCTCCCACAGAGAAGGCCTTCCCCCTCGGCCCCGCCAACCGACATTGTTTGGTCGATGGGACCTGGAGGAGGCCGACTCTGTGGGCCCTGACCGGTCGTAGGGAGGTATGCGGCAGGATGCGGTCCCGAAGGTAACCTGGCCCTGAGCCATGTAGGGCTTTAAAGGTAACAACCAACACCTTAAATTGGATCCGGAGACTAATGGGCAACCAATGCAGCTGGCGGAGGATCGGTGTTACGTGGGTGCATCTGGGTGCACCCACCACAGCTCGCGCAGCTGCATTTTGCACCAATTGCAGTCGCCGGACACTCTTCAAGGGTAGCCCCATGTAGAGCGCATTGCAGTAATCCAGCCGTGAGGTGATGAAGGCATGAGTGACTGTGAGAAGTGCCCCCCTCTCCAAGTAGGGTCGCAATTGGTGCACAAGACGTACTTGTGCAAAGGTCCCCCTAGCCACAGCTGAAAGATGTTGCTCCAATTTTAGCTGTGGATCTAGGAGGACACCCAAATTGCGGACCCGTTCTGAGGGAGCTAATTTCTCTCCCCCAAGAACCAAGGAGGGACAGTTGGTCAAGTCCTTAGGAGGCAATATCCACAGCCACTCAGTCTTGTCAGGGTTAAGTTTTAGCCGGTTCTTCCCCATCCAGACCCTAACATCATCCAGGCAGCGGCCCATTACGTCTACGGCTTCCCCGAATTGAGACGGGGTGGAGATGTACAACCGGGTATCATCAGCATATTGCTGATACCTCACCCCGTGTCGTCGGATGATCTCACCCAGTGGCTTCATGTAGATGTTAAACAGGATGGGCGAGAGGACCGAGCCCTGTGGCACCCCACATAGTAGGGGCCTAGGGCTCGACCTCTGCCCCCCTGTCAGCACCGACTGCGTCCTGTCAGAGAGGAAGGAGGAGAACCACTGCAAAACAGTGCCACCCACCCCCACCTCTCTGAGACGACGCAGAAGGATACCATGGTCAATGGTATCGAAGGCCGCCGAGAGGTCAAGTAGCACCAGGATAGAGGAATAACCCCCATCCCGGGCTCGCCAGAAATCATCAGGGTGACCAAATCCGTTTCCGTACTGTAGCCGCGCCTGAAACCTGATTGAAAGGGATCCAGAAAATCAGTGTCATCCAACAGCCGTAGGAGCTGGAACGCCACCACTTTCTCAACAACCTTCCCCGCGAAGGGAAGGTTGGAGACTGGACGGAAGTTCTTTAAATCCGCCGGGTCCAGGGAAGGCTTCTTGAGGAGGGGTCTCACCACCGCAGCTTTTAAGGGCTGTGGGACGGACCCCTCTCTCAAAGAAGCGTTGGCCAACGCCTGGAGCCAGCCGCGTGACACCTCCCTGGTGGCCGAGACCAGCCAGGAAGGGCACGGGTCCAATAAACAGGTGGCGGAGCTCATCGCTCCTATGGCCTTGTCTACATCCTCAGGAGTCACAGGTTCAAACCTATCCCATATAACCGGACTAAGACCTGCCCCAGTCATCTCGGCCTGTACTGCCCAATCGGAGTCCAGGTCTGTCCGAATCTGAATGACTTTATCTGCCAGAAACCAAGAAAATTCCTCAGCTCTACCCTGCAAGGGATCTCCGCCTTCCTCCTTAGCAAGAAGGGTGCGGGTCACCCTAAACAGGGCGGCTGGGCGGGAGTCAGCGGACGCAATAAGAGCGGAAAAATGCGAACATTTTGCCGCCCGTATCGCCACTAAGTAAGACTTAATGAAAGTTCTTAAAAGTGTCAGGTCAGATTCAGCTTTACTAGATCTCCATCGTCGCTCTAGGCGTCTCTTGTGGCGTTTCATCTCCCGGAGTTCCTCGGTAAACCAAGGAGCTCTCCTGGATCCACTTCCACGGAGAGGTCGCAAAGGCGCAATACGATCCAGAGCCCCCGCTGCCGCCTGATTCCAGGCAGCGACCAGAGACTCGGATGAACTGTGTACCAGGGATTCAGGTATTTCCCCAAGTTCCCTCTGGAATCCGTCAGGTTCCATTAGGCGCCTGGGGCGGAACCACTTAGTCGGTCCCGCCTCCTTGCGGTGGAGGAGTGGTGCCATGAAATCCAACCTCAGAAGGAAATGATCTGACCACGACAAGGGTACTGTGACTAAACCCCTCAGCCTCAGATCATCTCTCCACTGCCCCGAGAGAAACACAAGGTCAAGCGTGTGACCACCCTCATGAGTCGGACCCTGAACTACTTGGGTCAGGTCCATGGTTGTCATGGAAGCCATGAACTCCTGGACTGCCCCCGAGGCTTCGCCGGGCGATGGCAGATTAAAGTCCCCCAGCACCATCAACCTGGGGAACTCAATCGCCAGCCCTGCAACCGCCTCGAGCAGAACAGGCAAGGCCTTTGCAACGCAGCCAGGAGGCAGGTACGTTAGCAAAAGGCCCACCTGAACCCCTAAGTCCAACTTCAGAAGGAGCGTCTCACACCCAACAATCTTCGGGGCAGGGCTCCTTCGAGGACACAGATTCTGGCGAGCTATAATAGCCACTCCTCCACCCCTTCCCTGGGGTCGTGGCTGATGCTGCACCGAGAACCGTGCATATCTCCGAAAGGGGCACCCCCCCTTCCTGACCCAGCCAGGTCTCGGTAATACATGCCAGGTCAGCCCCCTCTTCTAGGATTAAATCCCGGATCAGGGGGGCCTTGTTGGTAATCGACCTGGCGTTTAACAGCAGCAGCTTGAGCCCAGGGCCCTGAGATCCCTGGTTACCAGGCACTCGGGTGAGCTAGGTGGAACCAAACCAGAGGGGCCAGAACAAGGAATCGCTTGTAAACAGCGAATTCTCGTTCCCCGAGAGCGGCCTACCCCTCTTCTCCCGCCATACCTGCCTCTCCCCATTACGACCGTAATGCCCCTACTCCCCGTCCCCCCAGAGATCCCCTCCCCATCCCCGCTGGTCCCCCATTCTCCCGGCAGGCCATGCATACCATTCATACTGAGCCTGGGGGTGGGCCAAAAACCCCCCTCCGCTTCTGTTTCCACATTCAGCAGAGGGGGGCAAGGTCCAACCACCCAGCTCACTCATATGCTCACACAATCAAACCACAGACAGTCACTCATACCATCCATCCACAAACACACTCACAGATACTCTCCCCCGGGGGCGAGGTGAATAAAGTGCAGTAAAGAGAAGGGAGCGTAATAGGGGGTCCAGAGGGTATCTATAGCGTCTTCAATCTATAGCGTCTTCAATTAAATTGATCAAAGACTGAACTTTTTAAAGTTTTGTAAAGATGGAGAAAGTTGACTATGAAGAATTGGTTGAGTTTATGAAGGATCTTTTTGAAAACTTTAGAAAAACTGTATTTGGAGTATTTGAGACAGGAAAAAATGAAGTACAAATGGAAAAAAAACTGGATAAGAGAATAGAAGAAGAGAGAAGAAGAGAGAAGAAGAAGAAATTATAAATGGTGATGAAAATGAAAATAACTTTGAAAATGCAATACTGATTAATGACTATGATAATGATAAATATCCCACTGGATTCAACAGTGAAAATGGAGATAAAGATAATAGTTACAATGATAATAGAGATGATGATATTAAGAATAACTATGTTCAGAGTGATGATAAGGATTTTGAGATACATAAAATGGAGAAAAGAATGGAGAAAAGCAGATATATACAGAAAGTAAACTTAAGAAAGAGGAAAAGAGCATGGGGAAAGAGAACTTATTGGTATAAAATCAAAAGACAGAGGGAAGAGAATTTAATTAGATGGGGTGGAGGAAACACAGATATAAAAATGAATTAGTTGAGAAACTAAAAGGGAATGGATGAAGATATTAAAATATTCTGGAAATGTTTTTTTTTCTTTTCTCTTATTTAGAGTTATCATTTTATTAAGAGTTGAATTTTTCTGTCTGTCCTTTTAAATATAGATTAATATTACTCAATGAATTAGAAGATTTGATATTTTAGATAAAATAATGTTAACCAATATGGGAAGTATAAATGACAAATATGAATATTAGAATTTAAAAGATATATTTTGATTGTGTACTCTTTTTTTTCTTTTTACATATGAACTTGTTTAAATGAAAAACTTTAAAAGGGAAAAATGTATTATGTTAAGAGTTGAATACTTAATTGAACAATTTAGAAAGATTTTTGATGATTAGTAATTGAAAAAGCATATTATGACAGTGTATTATCTTTCTTTTCTTTTTTTAAAAAAATGAGATATATTTAAAGGGGAAATTTAAAAATCATATATTCCAAGTGTTAAATGTTTAATTTGAGGGTAAATAACTAAAGAAGAAATTTTTTGATTAAATATAAGAAATTGGAATGTATAAATTGGGCATTTAGTTTGTGATAAAATAGACGGTGAAAAAAAATATAAACAATGAATAAAGAGACAAAAAAGTGGAGGAAGCAAATTGGGCCTAAAATTAAGAAGTAGGAGAATAACAACTAATGTGGGAATTAATGAACAGCGGAGAAATTTAGGAGTAGAATTGGAAAAATAATTGGTGAATATTCCAGATGACAAAACTAGGGTTTTTTTTTTCTTTTTCTTTTTCTTTTTCTTTTGTGTGGAGGTAAGATGAAGCTAGAAACATATACCTAGAAACAAAGTATACAAATATAATAACAATAAAAAATTTTCTTAGAAGGGAATGAAGAGCTTAAATTTGAGATTGTATCATCAGTCTGTTAAACATAAGAGGATAAAAGAGTACTCAGGGAAGGTTAAGAGGGTGTAAGAGGAAGTAGAAGGGGAGGAAGAGAAGGAGTAGAGTAGAGGAGGAGTGAAGGAGTAAGAAAGTAGGAGGAGATGATGGAGGTAGAGAGGGGGAGTGCAATGGAAAGAAAAGCAGAATAGACTGATGATTGATGATATAAGCGTAGGTACAAGATGTTGATTTTTGAATGATGGAATACAAATGTAAAATTGTGTATTTTATTGTAATAATTGAAGGTATATGTTCACTGAAATGTAAAAGTGGTGGAGGAAAAAATAAAAAAAATTTGGGGAAAAAAAAGAGGGGACAAATGGAAAAACCAAACTACTGCCTACTCTTCAGGAGGAAGCGCTTCTAGAAAAAGAGTTAGAAGGAGCAACAGCAATGGAAATAAAAGATCAATGAGAAATGAGAATGACAAGATCTACTAAGGCATTAAAGTAAAAATAAAATCATGGAGGATGAAATAAAGATGATTTCAATGAACATAAATGGATTAAATTCGGCCATTAAAATAAAAAGGATATTTAATAGACTGAAAAAATTGAAGATGGATATTATTTGTTTACAAGAAGTACATATTAAACAGCAATATAAAAAGCTTTTGGAATATGCGAGACTAGGAGAACTATATACGATACTAACGGATCAAAGCGAAAAAGGAATAGCATTATACATACAGAAAAAAATAACTTCAAAGCTTATATATAATGATGAAGAGGGAAGGATCCTTATGGTAGAAATAATAATGAACAACAAAAAGACTTTAATAGTTGCTATTTATGCTCCGAATGAAAATCAAGAAAAATTTTATACAAAGTTACATCAGAAGATAGTTGAATTAGACTATGAGAATATATGCATACTTGGAGACTTTAATGCCATTGTAAAAGCTGAGTTGGACTATAAAACATCAAAAAAGAATAAAATACAAAGGAAAAAATTGCCAAAATCGTTTTTTACTATGGTGGAAGAATTAAATTTATTTGATGCTTGGAGGCAGAGATTTCCTGAAGATAAACAATTTACTTTTTATTCTTGTAGACATATGTCTTGGTCAAGGATTGATATGATTTGGATGTCCCTGGAAATGTTAAATAATATACAACATATAAACATTGAACCCAGTATCTGGGCTGATCACAACCCAATAGAAATAACCTGGAAAGGAAAAAGGAAAAGAAATAGATGGACACTAAACCAAGAAATATTAAATGAAAAAGATTTTCAACAATTTATAGAAAAAGAAATGAAATTTTTCTTCAAAGAAAACAAAAAGAATGATATATCTTTACAAACGGTCTGGGACACAGCTAAAGCATATTTTAGAGGACTGGCGATGACTTATACTGCAAAAAGAAATAGACAAAGACGAGATAATCAGAAGAAATTAGAAGAAGAATACAAAGAATTAGAAAAGAAATTTCAAAAAGATAAGAACGTCAAGATAATGATGGATTTGGGAAAACACAAACTAAATATGATTGAGAATGAAGAGGTTGCAAGGAAAACAAAAAGTGCTAAACAAAACTTTTTTGAACATGCTAATAAACCAGGGAGATGGCTAGCATACAAGATAAAGAAAGAGAAAGAAAAAAAATGGATAAAACAATTGGAAGATACAGATGGAAACATTAGATATGGTGATGGAGAAAAAAAAAGATTGCATGGACTTATTATAAAGAACTATATGAACAAGAGAAAATTGAAAGTAAAAAAATAGATCAATATTTGGAGAAAGCGGATCTACCAAAAATATCAGAAAAATATAAAAATTTATTAGAGGAAAAAATTACAATCTCGGAATTGACTGTGGCAATTAAAAAACAGAAAAATGGCAAAACTCCAGGTCCAGATGGAATACCAGCAGAAACCTATAAAATCTTTGAGGAAACGTTTGGAATTGTAATGTTAGAAGTATATAACGAATTAATAATGGAAAATAAAATTCCTAACTCTTGGACAGAAGCGTTCATAACTTTGATTCCAAAAGAAGAAACTGACTTGCAAAAAATAAAAAACTATAGGCCGATATCACTGTTAAATGTGGACTACAAGATATTTGCTTCAATAATAGCGAATAGATTTAAAAACCTTTTAAATGACTTTATTCATTCGGATCAAAATGGTTTTTTACCAAAAAGACAAATTAAAGACAACATGCGTATGATTTTAAATGTCTTCGAATATTATGAGCAACATCCCAGGAAACAAGTAGCCTTAATGTTTTTAGATGCACAGAAAGCTTTCGATAATGTAAATTGGCAATTTATGATAAAACAACTACAAATTATGGGCTTTGGACAAAAATTTATAGGGGTAATTAAATCAATATATACTAAGCAATCTGCTAAAATAATATTAAATGGTGATGTGACAGAGAAGGTTGAGATAATGAAAGGAACCAGACAAGGTTGTCCTCTATCACCATTACTATTTATATTAACTTTGGAAGTTTTAACCAGACTTGTAAGACAAGATAAAGACATAAAAGGACTAAAGATTAAGAATGAAGAATATAAACTACAAGCTTTTGCTGATGATCTGGTGTTTATATTGGAAGAGCCACTAGAAACAGGGTCAAACCTATTACATCAAATAGAACGATACGGAGAGGTGGCTGGACTAAAAATCAACAAAGATAAAACAAAACTTTTAACTAAAAACATGACAGAAAAACAAAAAAAGAAATTGAAACTTTAAAGATACAAATAGTAAAGAAAGTTAGATATTTGGGGATCCAATTATCCGCAAGATGTTTAACTATTAAAGAAGATAACTATCTAAAACTAAAAAAACAAATTGAATTAGATTTGGATAAATGGAAAAATTTGCAAGTATCACTTATGGGCAGAATTGCATTGATTAAGATGAATATATTACCTCGTCTATTATTTTTGTTTTCAACACTCCCAATAAAAATAGAGAAAATATATTTTAGAGAAATAAATACATTGATCTTGAAATTTATCTGGCAAGGGAAAAGATCAAGAATAAATTTTAAAATGTTGCAAGATGCTAGGACTCGAGGTGGTTTTGGACTTCCGAATTGGGAACTTTACTACCAGGCAGCAATATTGACATGGATGAGAGAATGGATTTTACAAAGAAATTGGAGATTGTTAATATTAGAAGGACACGATATGCATATTGGATGGCACGCACTCATATGGTATGGAAAAAATAAAATACATAGCTATTTCCAAAGACATTATATAAGAAATTCTTTATATTTAGTTTGGGGGAAAAGTAAAAGCTAAACATTATATGAGTGTACCAAACTGGATATCGACAATAGAAGCACTAATTCATCCAACCAGAGTGAATTGGCAAAAAATACGAAGATATAAAGACATTTTGACACAGGAAGGGGAATTGAAATCGGCACAAGAATTAGAGGAACAAGGAATTAAAATGGATTGGTTTATGAGATTGCAAATACAGACAAGATATGAAAAAGATAAAAAAAATGGAAGGTATCATGTTAAAGAATACAGAATTAGATACAATACTTACAGGATCAGATGAAAAACTAATTAAGAAAATATATAACTATTTACTTTATGTGGACTTAGAATTTGAACAAGTTAAAGAGACAATGATAAAATGGGCTCAGAACTTTGGCTATACAATAGAGCTTGAAAAATGGAACCAACTTTCGGAAAGGAACTATAAATTGACCATGGCAACAACATACAAAGAAAATATGTATAAAATGTTTTATAGATGGCATTTGTCACCGGAAAGATTAGCTAAAATGTTTAAGAACATGTCTATGAAATGTTGGAAATGCCAACAAATACCTGGTTCCTATTATCACATGTGGTGGACTTGTGTAGAGGCAAAATCTTACTGGACTCGAGTTAAGAATTGGCTAGAAAAAATGTTGAAACGAAATATAGAGCTGAGACCTGAAACTTTTTTGCTGGGGATTTTACCGAATAAAATTGGTAAAGAAGATACCTACTTGACTATACATGTTTTGACAGCAGCTAGAATTACTTTTGCACAAAAATGGAAAGGAAGTAAGGTTCCATATGAAGAGGAACTAATTAAGAAAATTATGGACTCTGCAGAGATGAACAGAGTAACAATGAAAATTAAAGACAAAGAGGATTCAGAATATTATAATGTTTGGATGAAATTTTACAGTTGGTTGGAGAATGAATTCAGTTGAAAGTTAAGATATAATAATTATTGTGTTTAAAAGATAAGAAAATGAACATAGATAAATAACCCAGATGACAAAATGTATATGGATAAGGAAGTAGCAATATAGTAATAGAAAAATATACCTAGAATTTAAGTAATTTGAAATTGATTCTTAACACAGGATAGATTTGAAATAACAATGTAAAATGTTAGTTAAGGAGAGGTATTGGCTGTCTATCTGTTAAAATAGATTAAAAAATAAA
Source organism: Diadophis punctatus similis (assembly GCA_023053685.1). Lineage (NCBI taxonomy): Eukaryota > Metazoa > Chordata > Lepidosauria > Squamata > Dipsadidae > Diadophis > Diadophis punctatus. The sequence continues at coordinate 744,772 of JALIGW010000064.1, forward strand.
CACGCAAGAAAGGAGAAGAGGGAGGAAGAGGAAGTAGTGAGGAGGAGAAAAGAAGGAAGAAGGGGTAGTAGGAGAGGGGAGAGAAGGAGGAAGAAAGTAGAGGGAGGGGAGAAGGATAGAGGGAAGGGAGTGATTGGATTTGATATGTAGGATAGATAGGTAATCTAGTAATATTATTGGATGTGGAAAAAAATTAGCCTAAAAATTCTTGATAATATATTATGGTATATGTATTGATGTTTATGTGAAGAATATTAAAAAAATAAAACTTTTTGGGAAAAAAAACAAGAAAACTTTTTCGAACTCGTTTAATGAAAGGAGGCGATATGCTCACTCATTTGGAGAATATGAAGATTCTTCAGGAACTGCGTGAAAAAGAACTGATTTATACAGAGTTACAGCAGGTGTACATAATTCTGTCTTCACTGGACGATAGCTATGATGATTATGTTTCTTCCTTCGAGGTTTTGACTAGGGATGAATTGACTCTACCTGGCATAACTGGAAGACTACTTGAGGAGTCCAGAAGACAGAAAATTGATGAGAACAAAACATCCACAAGATGAAGAGAAGACATCTTCTAATGTTCCTAATGTTTATTTTGTTAGAAAATGTTTTACTTGTGGGGCTAGAGGACATATAGCCAAGTTTTGTAGAAAGAATAGAAAGCAGAATATCAGAAATGATCATAGAGAACACAAAAATGTTAGTTTGACTATGCATAACGTAACAAATAAGATAAACCATGATTTATGGGTTATAGAGAGTGGGGCTACTAGCTGTATAACAAACAATAAGGAAAAGTTTGTAAAGATGCAGAAAAGTAGTCAATATGTTACGTTAGCAAACGGTTGGAAGATGAAAGCAAATGGTGAAGGAAATGCATATTGTTCAGGAATCAACGACAAACTGCCAATGTTATATATGCCAAGATTGGTTCATAATCTATTATCTGTGCAAGTATTGGTCAAAGCAGGATACAGTATAACATTTATGGATGATAAATGTACAATTCAGAAAGAAGGTAACAATGTTATAGCTAGATTAGAAAATGGTCTATATATACTTTATGAAAAACTAGTAGAAAAAGTTAATTCAGTTTTTGAGAACAGACAACCTCATAACAATTGCATACATTTACTCCACAGAAGAATGGGGCATTTGAATTTTAAATTGTTACAGAAAACTGTAGAATTGGCTAAAGGAATTAAAATAAAACCATGTACTAAATATCTGAATTGCAATGCCTGTAATCAAGAAAAAAGCAAGGTTACTCCTGCAAATAGGTATTATGGTTTCAAAACAACAGTACCATTAGATGTAGTGTTTGTTGATCTAATAGGACCTAAGAAACCAAGTTTAGGTGGAGCTAACTATATTCTTAGTATTGTTGATCATTATTCTCGCTATGGTTTTTGCTATTTAATGAAAAGCAAAACAGAAACTTATCAACATTTCTCTAATTGGATAAAGTTTGTAGAGAGGAAACAAGAATAAGTTAGTATGTGTAGTAACAGATAACGGCACGGAATTCACTAATAGTAAGTTTGTTAATTTGTTAGCAAGAGCAGGGATAGAACACAGACGTTCAGCTCCTTTTCGGCCAGAACATAACTCTTATGTAGAAAGACGAGGACAAACGTTGCAGGCAATGATAAGGACAATGATTAATTATTCTGGTTTGCCTGATAATTTGTGGGGAGAAGCTCTTATGTGCGCTAACCATATACTTAACAACGCTGTAAATGCTACGACAGGCGAGATACCTTTTACAAGATGGTTTGGTAGGAAACCTGAATTGGATTATTTACATGTATTTGGAGCACTGGCTTGGGTGCATATTCCAACACAAGTTAGAAAGAAAGGACAACATAGGGCAAAACTAATGTATTTTGTAGGTTATGATAAAAATCATAAAAGTTTTAGATTCTGGGATAAATGTTAGCGGAGAAATCACTCCGGAGGTCGAAGGATCGTTGCTTTCCTTTTGAAAACATACTTACTTATAAAATAAAACCGAGATTCAAATCTAATTAACAAAATATTTATTTCAGTAGAAAAGTAATAAAAATAATTCTTAGTAAACTACATCTTGATCGGCTAAGGAAATAAATCACTTCTACCTTCGGTAGAAATGGCGAAGAGAAAAAGGAAGGAGTTGACTTCAGGAATGTAGACATGCGTAATAGAATATATCATACGTCTGCTTGACCATAAATACAAGAAACAGTAGAAAAACATAGAGATGCACAAACTGACAATATTCACATCGTGACAATAAAGGCACCAGAAATACTTATAAAAGTGCAAGTGCCAAATTCATGGAACATGTGGGATTGAAGAAATTGGAGCAGGAAGATAGTATTGTGGTAGAAACTCCATTGTTCCAACAAGATATTACTCCTAAGTATTTGGAGAGTAATATAGAAGAGGTAGAATCACCAGAGGAGGAGGATTTAGTAGATGAAGAGAGATTTCCGATAGGGGAGGTAAAGTTAGAAGTTAAAGATGAAGATATTGCTACTAATAGTATTCCTTTGCCTAGACGAGGGACTAGAATAAGAAGGTCACCTGATAGGTATCAGGCAAATGTTGTTTGTGAAATAAGTCCAGAACCTTCTAGCTACGATGAGATTAAGTTATATTCTGAGAAGGAACAAATTGCTTGGAAAGAAGCAATAAATAAGGAATTGAAGTCTTTGAAGGATCTTAATGTATATGAGGATGCTAGTTTGCCACAAGGAAATAAAGCTATAGGCTGCAGATGGGTTTTTAAGTTAAAGACAGCCAGTGATGGCACTATAACCCACAAGGCAAGATTGGTTGCTCAGGGATTCGGTCAGAGTACAACAGACTACGATGAAGTTTTCGCTCCTAGTCTGAAGGCGAGTACGTTGAGGGCAGCATTGGTGTGGGCAGCTAAAAATAATAGTGTGGTACATCATATTGATGTTGAGACGGCATATTTACATTCTAAGTTACAGCATGAGATATATATGAGAAAACCACAAGGATTACATAGTAATGGTAAAGGTTATTGGAAATTGAATAAAAGCTTGTATGGTTTGAAGCAGGCTGGTTTTGAATGGAACCAATGCATTACCAAAGAATTGGAAAGATTAGGGTTTAATGCAGGTTTGGCTGATCCATGTCTATTTAAGAAAGAACAGGATGGTGATATTACTTTGTTATTATTGTTTACTGATGATATTGCAATTATTGCTAAATCAGAAGATATAGTAAAGGATATTGTAGATAAACTGAAAGATAAATTTAGGATCAGATATTTGGGTGAAATAAAGCATTATTTAGGTCTAGATGTTACTAGAACCAGTAAAGGATTTAAAATATCACAGGTTCAGAAAATAAATAGTTTATTGAAGCGCTACAATATGGATAGTTGTAAAGAAGCCAAAACTCCTATGAGTACTCAATTTGAGCATAGTGAGGTAACTGATTCAAAGTTTGATAGTAACATATATCAAGCACTAATTGGTAGTTTATCGTATTTGGCAAACTGGTCAAGACCAGATATATCGTATAGCGTAAATCAGTTGGCAAGGTACAACTCAGCACCGTGTGAACGGCATTGGAATGCAGCAAAACGTATATTAAGATATTTAAAACACACAATGTATATGCACTGTATTTAGAACCGAGGTCAGAACTTGATTTAAAGGCCTATGCAGACGCAAGTTTTGCAACTGACAGGATAACACGAAAGTCAACTTCAGGGATTGCTATATTATTAGGCAATATGTTAATTAGTTGGAGGTCAATAAGACAACAGCACATAAGTTTGTCTACCATGGAGGCCGAATTTTCGTGTTTATCACTATTATGTACAGAGCTTATTTATTTTTCACAATTATGTAAAGATTTGGGAATTGTTGTAAATGAAACAATATGTGTATTTGAAGACAATCAAGCAGCAATTAATATGGCAACAAATATTGGTGTTAGAACGAGATCAAAGCATACAGATCTTAGATATCTTAATGTTAGACAATGTGTACAGAGGAAAATGATTAAACTAGAGTATTGTACTAGTGAATGTAATTTAGCAGATCATTTTACGAAAGCGCAAAATGCTGATAGACATAAAGAAAGTTGTGAAGGTTATAATCTAAGATTGTAAGATTGTAAGTTATATATTAACAACCCAAAGGGGAGAATGTTAGAACCCTGTTCAAACGATTGGGTGTGTTAATATATGATTAAGCCACAAATCATTGTTGTGTATATTGCTTTAAATGCATTGTGGATGATTATAAGCAAGCAAGAGAGCATGCTCAATGTGGTTGGTGGTTGATGGTTTATGGTTGGTGGTTTATGGTTTAGTGTGGTTAGTGGTGTTTGACGGTGTGTTCCGGATTGAAGACTATGCTGCTTTACTGATGAGTAGATTACTTTATGGCTTTGTGTGATTGTGCTGTGAAGAGAAGAAGTAACTATCTGTGATAGTATAGAATTAAGTGATAGCTGTAATCTTTGTTTGTGAGTTAAAACAAAGATAGGCAAGAAGAAGAAACTTCGCATTGACTGAATAACTGTGTATGACTTGGACTTCCTATTTAACTTTGCTACCATTCAAGTAAAAACTATTTTGTACATACTAAAGATATTCTGTTTATTGACTGAATAGCATTCATATCAAACTGCAACACCATTACTACAACACATTTCGCTGTGTATGTGCTTAACAGCACAATAACTCCTTAACACCAGTAATGCTTAATGCTGAGTGCTACTACCCACGCCTCCTCTTGCACGAGATCTGTGGCCCAATGTCATTTACTGCCCTAAAAACTCTGGCAGGGGTACTTCAACCAACATTTCAAGCAGCGTGCAGTGCACATGGCTTGCTGGAGGACGATGCTCACTGGGACCGCACTCTGGAAGAAGCCTCCATCTCTGACTTTCCTAACAAACTCCGTCAGCTGTTTGCCATCATGTTGGTTTTCTGGCAAGTTGCAGACCCCCTAAAATTGTGGGAGAAATACAGAAACAGTCTTTCGGGAGATGTTAGAAGGCTAACGGAGAGAGAGAGAGAGTGGAGATGCCCAACTCGTCCTCCAAATTGTTTACAACCAATGCCTTATCCGTTTTCAGGATATTGTCATATCCATGTCAGGTAAAACACTCCTACAGTTCGGATTTCCACCACCTTCACGAGAGCAAGGAGCCACTGTCAGCAACCGTCAATACCTGACTGAACTGTGTTATAATACCGTTCAGCTGACACAAGCAGTTGCTGTGAATGTTCCAAAATTAAATCAAGAACAGAGGAAAGCCTACGATGAAATCATGCACAGTATTGCTTCTGACTCTGGGCAGTTGTTCTTTCTTGACGCTCCTGGTGGCACTGGCAAAACGTTCTTGATCAATCTCTTGCTGGCCAAAATTAGAAGCAGAAGGAATATCGCCCTAGCCGTTGCTTCCTCAGGAATTGCAGCTACCTTGATCGACGGAGGCAAGACGGCTCACTCTGCCTTCAAGTTACCTCTCAACCTGAATCATTCTGAGTCTGCACTTTGTAACGTCTCTAAGCAGAGTGACATGGCTCAGGTGCTTCGAGAAGCCAAACTTATCGTGTGGGATGAGTGTACCATGACTCACAAAGGAGGTCTTGAGGCTGTAAACGGGACGCTCCAGGACATTAGGGGCAGCAACCGTCTTATGGGTGGAGTTACGATGCTTTTGGCTGGTGACTTCAGACAGACTTTGCCTGTTGTGCCACGAGGGACACGTGCAGATGAAGTCAAGGCCTGTCTCAACTCATCCATCTTATGGCCTAATGGCAAAGTCCTGACCTTGACAGTTAAAATGCATGTCCACCTTCAACGTGATTTGAGGGCAGAAGAGTTTTCTAAATTATTACTTGATATTGGTGATGGCAAGCTTTTGGAAGAGGAGGGAAGAATAACTATTCTGAGTAACCTTTGCGATTTATTTATTTATTTATTTATTTTGGGAATTCTTCTATGCCACCCTACTCCCTAAGGACTCAGGGCGGCGTACAGCATTTTAAAGAACACCAAACAATAAAATCATTAAAAACAATTTTAAAAAAGTTTTAAAAAGACAAAAAAAAAGACATACAACACCATGCATACATGGGGGAGACCTCAGATGTAAAATTGTCTCAGAAACAATTTCGTGTTTGTGTTTTTTAAAGAAAGGAAAAAACCCCACATTTTTTGTGACAGATCTGATCAGCTTGAGTGACAGAATATACCCCAACATTCAGCAGGCTGGAGTGGATTGCGGTTCATGGCTGAGGGAAAGAGCTATTCTTACTCCAACAAATGACTCAGCCAACAGCATCAACAACTTTCTGCTGCAAAAGTTGTCCACTGAGCATATGAAGTATGAATCTGTGGACTCAGTAATGGAGATCGGGGATGCTGTACATTACTCTGGGGAGTTCTTGCACACTCTCAACCCACCAGGATTACCACCTCATGTCCTCTACCTCAAGGTTGGTGCTCCAATCATGCTGTTACGCAATCTAAGCCCTCCGAAACTCTGCAATGGCACCAGGCTTCACGTGAAGACTCTGTACAAACACATACCGTATTTTTCGGAGTATAGGACGCACCGGAGTATAGGACGCACCTAGATTTTAGAGGAGGAAATCAAGGAAAAAAGTATTCTGAACCAAATGGTGTAGTAATATATTATTTAATAAAATAACAGTATAGCAGAATACTTCCTACAACTATGTATACTTTTTACAACATGTATACTTTTTATAACTATGTATACTTTTTACAACATGTATACTTTTTACAACAATGTATACTTTTTACAACAATGTAAACTCAACAGCAGTGTTAAGAACCATCATCACTGTCATTAACAAATGAAGAGAGACTTTAAGGTTCAAGCACTCTAATTTTCTGGAAACCCCAAGAACTCCTCATTGTCGCTGGTGTCAGAGTTTAAGCAGATCAGTTCACAATCACTTTCTTCGCTACCTTCATAAATGATATCATCTTCAGTTCCATCTAAGGCATTGCTAATGTCACATTTTTTGAAGGACTGTGTAACAATTTCTTCCTTCACTGAGTTACATGATGCTTTCACCCATTCACAAACTTGAGTGATAGTGGGCCTCCTCATTAGACCAGAGGGTGTCAGATCATGATTACCAGCAGCCATCCATTTGTTCCACTCTTCTCGCATGTACACTTTGAATGGCTTATTGATGGAAACATCAAGAGGTTGCAACTGGCACGTTAGACCCCCAGGAATTACAGCTAGATGAGTCTTCTCTTCTTTGAATCTTTTCTTTGTGGTTTCACTAATATGTGCTCTAAACTGGTCGAGCACTAATAATGCTGGTTTTTTCAGAAGCCCTCCACGATGTTTGGACCACACTTTTTCAATCCATACCTTCATGCCATGTTCGTCCATCCATCCTTTCTCATGGACATGAACAACAACACCTCTTGGAATCACTTCTTTTGGGAAGGTTTTCCTTTTAAATATTAACATTGGTGGCAATTTGGTGCCATCTGCACAGCAGGACAACACAACTGTGTAATGTGTTTTCTCATGTCCTGAGGTTTTCACAGTTATGCTTTTGGCACCTTTCACATCAACAGTCCTATTTGATGGCACATCAAAAGTTAGAGGGACTTCATCCATATTCCCAATCTGTCCAATTTCAAAATTATTTTTCTTCCTGGAGTTTATCACAAAAGTATGAAAAGACAGAATCTTAGATTCATACTCCTTTGGCATTTTTTGTGCAATTCTAGTTTTGGTGCGCATAGCAAGGCCATATCGCCTCATAAATCTGAAGCACCACGATGGTGATCCAGTAAAATCCTGAATGCCTTTCTGTATAGCAATGCATTTGGCTTCATACATCACCATTTTTGTGGTGACTGCAAAGCCACTGTTCCGGTGACCTGTAATCCAGTCTCTTATTTCCTCCTCTAACTGTGGCCACTTTGCTGGAAGCCCACGAAAGTTGTGCTTGCTTTTATCCTTTGCCTTTTGCATCTGATCCACCTGTTTCTTCCACATTCTTATCATTTTTTCAGTTGGAGGTGGTCCAAAATGTTTCTCCGCTGCTCTGTTTCCATGTTCCTCAGCATATTTCACGACTTTCAGCTTGAAAGAGATTTTATATGCTTGCCTTTTTGGATTTGACATTTTTCTGCAAAAAAGAACAATAATGTTTCCTTTATAACAATGCAGAGCACTTTAGCTGAAACCATGTTCATACATTCATATGCACACACCCCTGCCCTAAACTTCAAACTTGACAGCTATTCCTGGCAGTTGAAGTCCACTAGTCTTAAACTTGCCAGGTTTGAAGACCCCTGGATTAGGGGTTAGGGGTGCAAGGGTCTTCAAACCTGGCAAGTTTAAGACTAGTGGACCAACTCCCATTCCTGAGCTAGCAGACTGGAGGAGGAATTCTGGGAGTTGAAGTCCACTAGTCTTAAACTTGCCAGGTTTGAAGACCCTTGCACCCCTAACCCCTAATCCAGGGGTCTTCAAACCTGGCAAGTTTAAGACTAGTGGACTTCAACTCCCATTCCTGAGCTAGCAGACTGGAGGAGGAATTCTGGGAGTTGAAGTCCACTAGTCTTAAACTTGCCAGGTTTGAAGACCCTTGCACCCCTAACTCGGGGGTCTTCAAACTTGGAAGTTTCTTTAAAAAAAAGTTTCTTTACAAACCTGATAGGCGGCTCGTTCTGGGCAGCAGCAGTAGCGGTGGCTCCTGAGGTGCAGGCTTCGGTGTCCAGCAACGGCAGCGGCGGCTCTCTGGTAGTCTGGCGGCGGCGGCGGCTTTCTTGCTCTCCGGGGTCATCGGCGGCGGCGGCCATGGGTTCAGGCGGCGTTGGTGGCAGAGCCTCTGCGCTCTGGCAGCGGCGGCGGTGGCTTTCTTGCTCTCCGGGGTCATCGGCGGCGGCCATGGGTTCAGGCGGCGTTGGTGGCAGAGCCTCTGCGCTCTGGCGGCGGCGGCTTTCTTGCTCTCCGGGATCATCGGCGGCGGCGGCCATGGGTTCAGGTGGCGTTGGTGGCAGAGCCTCTGCGCTGCGGCGGCGGTGGCGGGAGCGGCTTTTCTCGGGTCCGGGGCTAGCGGGGGCGGCCATGCATTCTGAAGGCGTTGGCGGCAGAGCCCCTGCGCTCCGGCGGCGGCGGCGCATGCTTTTTTCTACTCCGGCTGCAGCAGCGACGTCCATGCTGTCTGGCAGAGCGGTGGCTTTTCTGCAGTCCAGCGTCAGCGTCGGCGTCCTTGCGGTCCGGCGTTGGCGTTGGCGGCAGTGTCCCTGTGGCAGCGTCCCTGCGGTCCAGCAGCGGCGGTGGCTTTCCTGAGGTCCGGCGGCAGGGGGGGGCGGCTAAGGCAGGGTCGCATCAACTCCCCCCCCCAAATGCAGCATTCGGAGTATAGGACGCACCCACTTTTTGACCCCTTTTTTGGGAGTAAAAAGGTGCGTCCTATACTCTGAAAAATACGGTAATCGAAGCCACGATTTTCACAGGCGTCAATCAGGGAGAAACCATATTCATACCCCAAATTCCTCTGATCCCATCAGACTACCACTTTTGAGTTCAAACGTCTACAATTTCCCGTTAAGGTGTGCTACGCCATCACCATCAATAAGGCACAGGGACAGACTTTGAAAGTGGCCGGTGTGCATCTCACGAGTGACTGTTTCTCCCATGGCCAGTTCTATGTGGCATGCTCCAGAGTCAGTTTACCTGACAGCCTTGTCATCCTCCAGCCAGACAGCAAAACCAGGAATGTTGTTTACAGGGAGGTCCTCAGCAATTCATCTGAGGGACGAATTGAAAGTCTATGCTATGCAATTTATTGGCCTGGCTACATAGACAAAACAGCCATGGTTGCTGCTGGGATTAAAGGCCTTAAGCCCATCTATTTCATTGTTGTTACACTTACAATGTCTTCATCTGTAACAGAAACTTAGTTTACCGTCTCTAACAAAATAATACAGTCACTTTTTAAACTACTCATTAATTTTCAAGCTTTAAGTGTCAATTTATCAAGCTCCATCACATAGTTTCGTAGCAAAGCTACATATGAGTGAAACGAAGGTTATACATTTTCATAACAGGCAAAAGAGCAAAACAGTCACTGACTAAAATAAAGATTTGTTTATATTTGTATGTATTCTGAAAGCTTTGATACTATCTTATCAAACAAGCATTTGTTCTGAATCAGTTTATTTTGTCTATGGATGTTGCTGTTCCTTGATGCTACTATCCAAATTACATTGTTACTGCTTTCTACTCGTATAATTTGCTGTCATCCAATTTTACTCTATAGCAATCTCTTTGGTCAACTGCTTTGGGAAATGGAAGTTCAGTTATATAATAATTTTAGAATAAGTAGAAGGAATACTGATAATCTTTCAAAATATTTGTATACTCCTTGTCTCCCCAGAGCATTATTTCCTTTCGTAGTGTTCAGATGAGGAGCAGAAGAAACAGAAATGGTGACAGGAGGTCATATTTCGTGGAAACAACTTTATTTCCTTAAAACCCATCTCCTGATGATACCTTATGAAGGGGTGGAGATTCAATTTCCATCCTTCCTGTAACTGATGTATGGTAGGTGAGAGCATTGGGTTTTTTTTTAAAAAAAGCAACTTTTTTTTTTCAGAATCTTTGTCTATGGACAAGTCTCTATCCCACTCATGTACAACTCCTATACCATCTGTTTCTGGATTAAATCTACCTTCTGCACCAGCTTCATCTGCTTCTACTGTCCCTGTTTCACCTGTCTCACAATCACCAATTCCTCCATTACTTCAGGACCCCAATCTCCTTCGACAGTTACTACCTGCTCTTCAAGCCACCTTGCAGCTTAATAATTCTAGCATAGATATATCCAAAATAAATGAAGGTAGGTTGAGTTTTTTTAATTATCCAAATGTATTGATTTGGAAATTTTACTTTTATAAGAAAATACAGTATGAAAAATGGAATATATTGTAAGAAGTTTGTAAAAGTTTGGTGAATTATATTCTGTATTTCTTAAGATAGTGCTCTGTAATGTCTGGCAACAGGTGGTGTGGGAAAGGGAACAGAAACTTAAAAGTTGAATTCTACTCTTAATTGTCTTACAGAAAACACCTCTTTCCGTTCTTTCCCTCTTAAAGACTTCACATCCATCTTAGAACATAAAAATAGCCAAGGTTCTATGCACAGCTACTATTTTGCTTCTCACATTTGCTAGCCATATCTTCAAAATTAAAAGATTTTGAAGATCTTCAAAATCTTCTTCTTAAGCCTGTCCTCCATGAACTATCTAATATCTTTTTAAAGCCATCCAAGCTAGTAACCCTCACCAGATATATTGAGGAATTCTGTAGATTAACTAATATATTATGCTGCACATTATTTTGCCACTTTTGCATATCCTTCTCAGTGTCATTGGATGAACCAGTCCTAGTTTTTTATGAGAAAAAAATTCATCATGTCCATTTTATTGACTTTTTAATGATTTTATACACCTTTATTGTGTTCTCTTTAGTCACCTTTCTTCCAAACTAAAAATACCCCCAAATGTTTTTTCCTCATTGGGGAGGTCCTGGAATCATTTTGTTAACTGACCTTTGCACTCAGAGAATGACTGAGAGCATATAACTTTAAAATAGTCCATAGAGAAGCATTTGTAAAGAAGAATCAGGAAGTGTGGAAATACTACTTATGTATTACTTTCTCTCTTTACAATATTCCTTCACTGAGGTTGGGGTAGGAACCTCATGTATTTGATGTGTGGATCTGCTGTCTTTGCTAAAACCAGGTCTAGTTTTTTAACTTTGAATTATAAAATGTTCTGTACATTTTCTTTATACAGTGGGTTGTGTGAAATCAGTTTAATAGAAAACTTGGTCATGAAATAAAATTTTAAATAATGAAAATTTGATACCAATATTTTCATTTCATAAATTAAGAGATTGCAATTGTACTCATTTACCTGGCAGTAAATTCCATTGTATTCAGTAGGGCTTATTTCTGAGTACAGGTAGTCCTCAGTTAACAACCATAATTTGGACCAAAAATTCTGTCACTGAGCAATGTGGTTGTAAAGCAAAAAAAAACATGGCAACTGCATTGACTTACGACGGCAGTTCCAGTTGCGGTAGTTAAGCGAATAATGCACTGTTAAATGCAACATCACATGACTGCAACATCACATGACTGCAGCTTGCAACTTCCTGCCAACTTTCCCATTGACTTTGCTTGTTGGAAGCTGGCAGTGAATGCTGCAACTGGAAATCATGTGACTGTTGTAGGCATTCATGCATCATGAATGCCTACAACATTTGAAGAGCCATGGTGGCACAGTGGTTAGAATGCAGTACTGCAGGCTAACTCACTGCTCACTCCCAAGAGTTTGATTCTGACTGGTTCAAGGTTGACTCAGCCTTCCATCCTTCTGAGGTCGGTAAAATGAGGACCCAGATTGTTGGGGGCAATATGCTGACTCTGTAAACCGCTTAGAGAGGGCTGTAAAGCACTATGAAGTGGTATATAAGTCTAAGTGTTACTGCTATCACGTGACTGTGGGACTCTGCAACTGTCATATTTGTACATCAGTTGCCAAGTGCCTGAATTGCAATCACATAACAATAGGGGTGCTGCAATGGCCACAAATTCAAAGATTGGTCATAAATACCACTTGTTCGTTGCTATTGTAACTTTGAATGGTCACTGAATGAGTGGTCATTAACCAAGGACTTCCTGTATTTGCATCTTTCTGAAAACTAATGAATCCTAGTAACAATTGTAATGATGTTGCTGTCTCAGGAGCCTAGATCTTGGGAATAAGAAAGAGTAGTGAGGTAGATACCATGCTATGGAGAAGATAACAGGAGGGAGAAGCAGAGCAAGTTCTCTCTTACTGGCTTGAGAGACCAATCCGACATTTTCAAGAAGAAACTATTAATGTCATTCATAGTGAAACTTTCAGAAGGAGAGTACAAAATGCTAACTTGCTTCAGTTTAGGGAATCTTTATATGTATATTAGTTCTTACAGCTGCTGTGACACAAGCTTCTCTTCAGTCTGTTCTTCATAAAATTCTCACTGCTGGACCATCTTTTAATATAAGTTCCCTGATTACTCAAGCAACACAACTTTCCACACAAGGTAATTTGGAAGTTTCTTCTTGCACTCTTTGTAAAGTTGCCTTGTATTTCATGAGAGTTTGACTAATGAACTGTAAGTAGCAAAATAATGAAACGTTACTTTCCAGACAAATCCTGTTTGTGTCTATGTATGTTTATCTGAGGCAGGTTGTGGGAGGTGATAAATATAAATGTTTTTATACCATCCAGCATAAATATATTCAGTCACAGAAAGGATGACATTGTAAAATTTTGTGCAAGGATTTTGTCCAATGATTACCTTGCTGATTATCTACCAAGAACTAAATTACCATTTGCCAAATTGACTTGATTTGCATTTGTGATTATATTACTATATCATTACCTTTTAGCAATTTTTTTTGTTTCACATAGTATTTTGACAGGGAAGGCTTATAATAAAGCTGATAATAAACAGTTTGATGTAAAGGCGAGAAACCAGGAGGTTGTGAATCCTGGTCCTGCTTTAGGCACAAAGCAAGCTGGTAACTTTGGGCTAGTTGAATGTTCTCAGCTCTAGGAAGAAGGGTAGCGGCAAACCACATCTGAAAACATTGCTAAGAAAACAGTTAGCTGGACTATCCCAACTTCTTGGAAATTCTCAAATGCTCATTGGGGGCTGTGGAATACAGGCCTCTGGTTTTCTCAGCCTCAGTTCACATCTTCTGAAGTTTTGTCCCTGGTTTTAAAAGGACCAAACTTTTTTTTCTAACAGGTACAGGTTGGGTAATGTCTGTGTGTCCAACAGGCACACCTACTTGTGAAGATGTGGATCTCATGTCTCAGGTCTGCACAATAAGTGTATTATTGGCTATCATTAGAAATCCACTTAACATTCAAATCAAGGTTTTCTCATATGTGCGAGCAACCTTGAGACAAGAGGAACAGATGCAACCTAGACAATGCTCAGATAAGCAAAATCTGACTCCAAAGAAGGAATGTAATTTGAACAAGCATCTCATAGTTGACCCTCCCTAGTTCTCTGGAATGTAAAAGGCAGGGATGCCCCAAAAGTGCTTTTTCAAGAGGCAACTGGACTTTCTTGTTTTTCTTAGAAGATGTTTCGCTTCTCCCACAGCGCGCTGAGACCGGACGTTCAGGTAAGACCAACGTCCATTCTCATCCAAGAAGCATCTTCAACTCTGACTGATGGTGGGGAATGGAAGGATTTATATTCCTTGCAGACAGATGGTCATTTATAAATCCTTCCATTCCCCACCATCAGTCAGAGCTGAAGAAGCTTCTTGGATGAGAAGCGAAACGTCTTCTAAGAAAACCCAGAAAGTCCCAGTTGCCTCTGGAAAAAGCACCTTTGGACAACCATGAACTGGATGACTGAGAATCTCCATAGACATAAAAGGCAGGGAAGAGAGAGGCACATTCAGACTTGCAAAATTCTGTTACTGTAACTTTATAATAAAAGTAATAGTATTCATAACTTTGGTGTCTTGGTCTGGACTACTCAAAGGGCTGATTGTATGTGAAGATCATATCTGTTCAGTGGTATATGCAACCTTGTGATTGCAATTTAAAGTTACTGTTTATGCACTACAGAAAATACATATACATTTTCAGATGTTTCTAGTACCTTGAATTGGGTAGTTTTTATTAATCTAATAGAAGTCAACCTACAAGTAGTATTTGCTTAATGACAGTAATTGGGACAGTAATTGCTAAGCGATAGTCATAAAGTGCTACATCACTTGACCCCTGACTTAGCAACAGGAATCCCAGCTATCTCTGTTGCCATTGTTAAGTGAGGATTGCGGGTCATTAAGTGAAGACCTCATGTGACCACAACTTGTGGACTTCCTGCCGCATTCCCACCAGCAAAGTCAATGGGAAAGCTGGCAGGAAGTTGCAAGTTTTGGGCAACTCACAAGCAGGATTGTGGGTAGGTGAGCACTATGGAATGAGGTGTAGGGTTGCTGTGGTGTGTTCTGGGAGGTTTCACTGCTGTGCTGCATAAGTGCAGGTGTGTTGGGGAGGTGGTGCTGTGGAATGCTTGTGGGAAGTTTATTTATTTATTTATTTATTTATTTATTTTGGTTTTCTTATATGCCGCCCTACTCCCGAGGGACTCAGGGCGGCGTACAGCAAAAATACAAGAACACCAGCAAATAAACATTAATTAAAACCAAATACAAAAATTAAAAATTTAATATTAAAAACATCCATCAACCAGACATACCCGGGGGAGAGCTCAGATGGATTAGTCTCTACCCCCTGCCTGCAGGAAAAGCCATGTCTTGACGGCTTTTCGGAAGGCCAGCAGGGTGGGAATGGTTCGGGTCTCTGGGGGAAGTTGGTTCCAGAGCGCCCCCCCCCCCCCAACAGAGAAGGCCCTCCCCCTAGGGCCCGCCAGCCGGCATTGCTTGGCTGACAGGACCTGGAGGAGGCCAACTCTGTGGGCCCTAACCGGTCGAAGGGAAGTATGAGGCAGAATGCGGTCCCGGAGATAGCCTGGTCCTAAGCCATGAAGGGCTTTAAAGATGATGATCAACACCTTGAATTGTACCTGGAGACCGTTGGGCAACCAATGCAGCTGGCGGAGTATAGGTGTCACGTGGGTGTACCTTGGCACACACACCACAGCACGCGCAGCCGCATTTTGCACCAACTGAAGTCTCCGGATAATCTTCAAGGGTAGCCCCATGTAGAGCGCGTTGCAATAGTCCAAACGGGAGGTGACAAGGGCATGAGTGACTGTGAGTAGAGCCTCCTTCTCCAAGTATGGCCGCAACTGGTGCACCAGGCGAACCTGTGCAAAGGCCCCCCTAGCCACAGCGGTAAGATGATGATCCAATTTTAGCTGTGGGTCTAGGAGGACCCCCAAGTTGCGGACCTGATCCGAGGGAGTTAATTTCACTCCCTCGAGAACCAAGGAGGGACAGTTGTCATAGTCCTTAGGAGGCAATAACCAAAGCCACTCAGTCTTGTCGGGGTTGAGTCTGAGTCTGTTCCTCCCCATCCAGATCCTAACGTCGTCCAGGCACCGGCACATTACATCAACTGCCTCACTGAATTGAGACAGGGTGGTGATGTACAGCTGGGTGTCATCAGCGTACTGGTGAAAACACACCCCATGTCTGCGGATGATCTCCCCCAGCGGTTTCATGTAAATGTTAAACAGGATGGGCGAGAGAACCGAACCGTGAGGCACCCCGCATGACAGGGGCCTAGGGGACGATCTCTGCCCGCCTGTTAACACCGACTGCATCCTATCGGCGAGATAAGAGGAGAACCACCGCAAAACAGTGCCTCCCACTCCCAACTCGCCGAGACGATGCAGAAGGATACCATGGTCGATGGTATCGAAAGCTGCTGAGAGGTCAAGTAGCACCAGGATGGAGGAGTTCCCCCCATCCCGGGCTCGCCAGAGATCATCCATCAGAGCGACCAAGGCAGTTTCTGTACTGTAGCCGCGCCTGAAGCCCGACTGATAGGCATCTAGATGATCTGTTTCCTCCAATAGCCGCAGAAGCTGAGTAGCCACCACCTTCTCCACAACTTTCCCTAAGAAAGGTAAGTTGGAGAATGGACGATAGTTCTTCAAGTCAGCTGGATCCAGGGAAGGCTTCTTCAGGAGGGGTCTCACCACCGCAACTTTTAACGGCTGCGGTACGGATCCCTGCCTCAAAGAAGCGATGCCCACCACGTGGATCCAGCCGCGTGCCACCTCCCTGCTGGCCGAAACCAACCAGGAGGGGCACGGGTCCAATAAGCAGGTGGAAGCACCCATCGCCCCCACGGCTATGTCCACATCTTCGGGAGAAACAGGCTCAAACTCCTCCCACAACGGTGGACTAAGACTTGCCCCTGTCAACTCCATGGACTCTGCCCAGCCGGAGTCCAGGTTCGACTGGATCTGAGCGACTTTATCTGACAGAAACTCTGTGCGAATTCCTCAGCTCTACCTTGCAAGTGTTCCTCGCTCCCCCCTTTGGCAAGGAGGGAGCGAGTCACCCTAAACAAGGCAGCTGGGCGAGAATCTGCGGACGCGATAAGAGCGGAAAAATAGGATCGTTTTGCCGCCCCATCTCCACTAAATAAGACTTGATGTAGATTCTTAATAGTGTTCGGTCGGACTCGGTTTTGCTGGCCCTCCAGCGGCGCTCCAGACGTCTCTTCTGGCGTTTCATCTCCCGGAGCTCCTCGGTAAACCAGGGGGCTTTCCGGGATCCACTGCCGCGGAGAGGTCACAAAGGCGCAATTCGGTCTAATGCCCCTGATGCTGCGGTGTTCCAAGAAGCCACCAGGGTATCAGCCGAATTGTGTACCAGGGTTTCAGGTGTTTCCCCAAGTTCCCTCTGGAATCCTTCCGGCTCCATTAGGTGCCTGGGGCGGAACCACCTAGTCGGTCCCGCCTCCCTGCGGGGGAGGAATGGGGCTGCGAAATCCAACCTCAGTAGGAAATGATCTGACCATGACAGTGGGGTGATGACTATGTCCCTTATCTTCAGATCATCTCTCCACTGCCCCGAAAGAAACACTAGGTCGAGCGTGTGACCACCTTCGTGAGTCGGACCCTGGATTACTTGGGTCAGGTCCATGGTTGTCATGGAATCCATGAACTCCTGAGCTACCCCAGAGGTTTCGCCAGCCGAAGGCAAGTTGAAGTCCCCCAGCACCATAAGCCTAGGGAACTCAACCGCCAAGCCGGCTACTGCCTCGAGCAGCTCAGGCAGGGCCTTACTTACGTAGCTGGGAGGCAGGTACGTTAAGAAAAGGCCCACCTGCACCCCTAAGTCCAACTTCAGAAGGAGCGTCTCACACCCAACAATCTCCGGGGCAGGGATCCTACTGTTGTGACCCAGCACCGCAACCCCCCAGAAACACACACACACAGTCGTTGGGAGGCAAACAAAAAGGTTCCTTTTACTAATAAAGTTTCTTAGTAAAACTCAGAGGGTTTAGAAGTCCAAAACAACACAAACGGAAAGTCTTCAGGAATAAGGTTCTTTGGGTTACGTGAGGGTTAAATAGCACACAGACAAAAGTTCAAAGCAAGACTCATTAATTCTTCTCTTATCTGAACAACTTGGCTGGCTTCCCGGAATAAAGCTGGCAGAAGCTGGTGTCTTCGATAAGATTTCCAAACAGACGTAGAAACGAAACTCTGGATATGCCGCGGTCATTAAATTGTTGTTCTCAGCAATGAGCACTAATTACCCTGGCTTAATATAGCCACTGAAGGGCGTGGCCCAATTAGCCCTCACTGCTTCCTCCGATTGGACCGACGCTTACTCAGCCAGTCCTGTCTTCTGGCTGCTCTGCGTGCTCTGGCATCCAGCATGAGTTCTTCATCTCCTGATGAAGAACTCTGCTGCGCAGGTGCAGAAGGTCCTGGGAGATCGTCCTGCTCTGGCACCGAGTCCTCATCACCAGCCGTCTCTGGTGCCAGGCACATAGGCTGGTACTGCTGCACCATGAGCGGCTCCGCGTCCTCCGGATCCTCCAGACTCGGCGCCGGACGCGGCCAAGGCACAACACTATCCCTCACCGCAGGGCCCTTCCCCCGGGTCTGTCGGTCCGGATGCGGCCGGGACGGGAATTGAGCGTGGAAGGCCCGGACCAGATCCGGAGCATGCACGGCGGTCGCATCCTCCCATGTGAAGTCTTCAGGGCCGTACCCCTTCCACTCAATGAGGTACTGGAACCGGCCCTTCATCCAGCGGGAATCCCGAATACTGGCAACTTCGTATTCGGGTGGGTCAGCGGGAGTGCGGATCACAGGCTGAGGCGGAGCGGGAGGGCGGAGCGGACAGGCAGGACGTTCGGGAACAAGGAGGGACCGATGGAAGACGGGGTGGATCCTGAGAGAGCGGGGCAACGTCAACCGGTAGGCCACGGGGTTAATGACCGCTTCCACCGGGAACGGACCCAAGAAGCGGTGGTCAAGCTTGCGAGCCGGTCGGTCGGAGGGGAGATGCTTCGTGGACAGCTAGACACGATCCCCGACTGCCAGAGGTGGAGTTGCTCGCCAGGAGCGGTCCGCGACCCTCTTGTAATCTTCCTTGGCTTTATTCAACGAGCGTTTGACCAGTTGGTGAACGGCCTGGAGCTCGGACAGGAATTCCTCTGCCACAGGAACAGGAGAGTCTAGGAGCGTGAGCGGGAAGAAACGGGGGTGGTAACCAAAGTTGGCGAGGAACGGAGAGGCGTGCGTGGAGGTGTGCTGAGAGTTGTTAAAAGCAAACTCGGCCACGGCAAGGTATTCCGCCCAGTTGTCCTGCTGCTGGTTGACAAAACAGCGCAGGTACTGTTCAAGGATGCCGATGACTTTTTCAGTGCCCCCGTCAGTCTCCGGATGATGCGCTGACGAGAGGCAGACTTGGACCTCCAGGGCCGCCATCAGACCCTTCCAGAACTGGGCCGTGAACTGGGCTCCCCGATCCGACACGACCCGATCCGGCAGACCATGCAGGCGGAAAACATGCTGGATAAACATGCGGGCCGTGGCACGAGCTGTCGGCAACCCGCGACGGGATGAAATGTGCCATTTTGGTCAGCATATCGACCACTACGAACACGGTCGTGAAGCCGGCGGACGGGGGCAAGTCCGTGAGGAAGTCCATAGAGACGGCCCCCCAGGGTCTCTCAGGCGTCGGCAAGGGCTGCAGCAGGCCCGGCGGCGCTCCAGGGGCGTACTTGGCCTGGCGACAGCGAACACAAGACGTCACATAGGCCTGGACGTCATCACGGAGTCGGGGCCACCAAAAAGTCCGAGCCACCAGGTTCAGAGTCTTGAAAAGGCCGAAGTGGCCAGCCGCAGGGCTGTCGTGGCACTGCTGCAGGATCAGGCCACGGAGCGGACCGGCAGGAACGTAGAGCAGGTCCCGGAAACGGAGGAGGTCGTCCGAAAACGTCCAAGGGGACTCAGGCCCTATCTCCTGCCTCCGTTGTGCCGCGTAGGCGTCGTGTCGCTGCGCCTCCCGGATCTGTCCTCGGAGGTCCACGGGATCCTGGGTAGCTGCAAAGGACTCGACGGGCAGGACCGTCCGGGGTGGCAGCGGTTCCTGGGCTTGGGCGTATTCCGGCTTGCGGGACAGCGCGTCCGCCTGCTGATTCCGGCCACTCGGGATGTACGTAATGCGAAAATTGAAGCGGGAGAAAAAGAACGACCAGCGTATCTGGCGCTGGTTGAGCTTCCTGGCCGTCTGCAAGAACTCCAGGTTCTTATGGTCTGTGCGCACCTCCACTTGATGACGAGCCCCCTCGAGGTGGTGCCGCCAGGTCTCGAAAGCCGCCTTGATGGCCAGCAACTCCTTCTCCCAGATCGTATAATTGCGCTCCGACGAGGTTAATTTCCGGGAATAATAAGCGCAAGGGAAGAGATGGCCGCCATCTTCCCGGGTCTGGAGCAAGACGGCGCCCACGGCAATGTCGGACGCGTCCGCCTCCACAACAAAAGGGCGGTGAGGGTCTGGGTGCTTGAGGATCGGCTCCTGCATGAAGGCATCCGTGAGGATCTTGAACGCCTCCTGTTCGGAATCGCCCCACCGGAAAGGGACTTGTTTCTGCAGGAGTCGAGTGAGAGGCGCGGTCAGAGTGGCGAACCCCGGGATGAAGGTCCTATAATAATTTGCGAACCCCAGGAGTCGCTGAACGTCCTTCACCCGGCGCGGGGGTTGCCAGGTTTTCAGGGCCTCGACCTTGCCCCGGTCCATGGCGATGCCTTCTGGCGAAATCCGATGGCCCAGGAAATCCACAGTCGTCTGAAAAAACTGGCATTTCTCTAATTTCGCGTATAGCTGGTGGTCTCTCAACCGCTGCAGGACTTGACGGATATGTTGGATGTGGCTGCTCCGGGACGTAGAATAAATCATAATATCGTCCAGGTACACGACAACGAACTGGTCCAGCAAATCTCTAAAGATGTCGTTCATGAAATGCTGGAACACAGCCGGAGCGTTGGTCAAGCCGAACGGCATGACCGTATACTCAAAATGACCGTAGCGGGTTCCGAACGCCGTCTTCCACTCGTCCCCCTCACGAACACGCACCAAATTGTAAGCGCCACGTAAGTCCAATTTGGTGAAGATGGTCGCCGAGCGGAGGCGTTCCATCAACTCCGGGATGAGGGGCAACGGGTACCGGTTACGTACTGTGATGGCATTCAACTTGCGATAATTGCAGCACAGGCGCAAGTCCCCGGTTTTCTTCTTGACGAAGAGGACGGGGGCAGACAAGGGCGATGAGGAGGGTCGGATGAAACCCCTGGCCAGGTTTTTATCGATAAAGTCCCGCAGTGCGGCCAGTTCGGGTTCTGACATGGAATAGAGGCGGCCCACAGGGAGCGGAGCGTTGGGAATCAGATCCACAGGGCAATCGTAGGGCCGGTGCGGGGGCAACTGGTCCGCCTCCTTTTCGCTAAACACATCAGCGAAGTCTGCAAACTCAGCTGGGAGTGAAATGTCCGGAGGGTCAGGTACCGCGCCCGCACAAACCTGGCGCGTATGGTCCACACACTGGAGACTCGGGAAGGCAATGAAGTTCTGGGACCATACAACCTGAGGGTCGTGGGTGCGCAGCCACGCCAGTCTGAGAACCAAAGGGAAATGGAGTCCCGACGTCACGTAAAACTGGATGGCCTCGTGCCGTCCAATGCAAAGGCGCACCGGCTGCGTGATGGCCTTAATTGGACCGGACAGCAACACCCGGCTATCGATTGTTTCCACCCTCATCGGCGGGTCCACGGGGCACAGGGGAACGGCAAGATGCTGGGCGAACGCCTCGTCAATGAAATTGGTGGTTGCCCCGGAGTCCACCAAAGCGTGTGCGGAGACGCCGCGGTCCCGGTGGTCAATAAAGACCTTGGTGTCCAAGAGCAGATGCCGCGGAGGACCGGGATCCACGTCAGCTGAGCCGGAGTCCTTCGGTGTGCATGCCCGACCCAGCGTCTCCGCTAGGCCGGGCGCTGGCCGTTTCCCGACGGTGATGGCTGGGACGGTGGAGCAGGACCAGAAGCGGTGGGCCCCCGACCCTTCCTAGGGCACGAGCGAGCGAAATGGCCCGGGTCGCCGCAATACAAACACAACTCCCCTGCCCTGCGTCTGTCCTTTTCCGCGCCGGTCAAGTGGGGCCGAACAGCGCCAAGGTCCATAGGCTCGTCACGGGGAGCCGGGGCCGACGGAAGTCCACGGGGAACAGGAGGTGCCTGAGCAGCGCGACGTGGAGCCAGAACAGCGGGGACGTCAGGTGGCGCGAGAGGCGCCGGAGCAGCACGGCGTGCGTTCCTCGCTTGCAACCGGGCATCAATTTTCAAGCAGAGCCGCACCAGTTCTTGGGTGGTTGCAGGAATGTCCACGCGTGCCAGCTCATCCTGGATGCTGTCTGCCAAGCCCTCCTGGAAGGCATCCAACAACGCTGCCTCATTCCAAGCCGAGTCTTGGCTGAGGAGACGGAACTCACTGATGTATTCCCTGAGTGGTCTCCGGCCTTGCCTCAGCTGCCTTAATTGCCTGCACGCTGTCTGGGCCTTAATTGGATCCGCGAACATCTCCTCCAAATGAGTGCAGAAACGCCCAAAGTCCTGGAGGAGGGGACTGTTCTGGACCAGTAGAGGGGTGGCCCAACGTGCTGCATTTCCAGACAGCAGGCTAATTACAAACCCCACCTTGTCCCGGTCGTGGGGGAAATCCTCTGGCCTCAGAGACATGAACAACTGGCACTGGCCCAGGAACGCCGGGAACATAGCCTCGTCACCATGGAACTTATCCGGCATGGCTATCGGGCAGCGTGTCCGTTGGGCTGGGGCCAACGCAGGAGCAGCTGCCAACTGATTTTGCTGCCTTGTTAACTGAGCGTTCATGATTGCCAGCTGCTGCCGAAGTTGAGCATTCTCGTCCTGAAGCTGCTCCATGATGCAATCTGGGCTTGTGTGTGGTCAGTTTGGGCTGAGAACAAACTGTTGTGACCCAGCACCGCAACCCCCCAGAAACACACACACACAGTCGTTGGGAGGCAAACAAAAAGGTTCCTTTTACTAATAAAGTTTCTTAGTAAAACTCAGAGGGTTTAGAAGTCCAAAACAACACAAACGGAAAGTCTTCAGGAATAAGGTTCTTTGGGTTACGTGAGGGTTAAATAGCACACAGACAAAAGTTCAAAGCAAGACTCATTAATTCTTATCTGAACAACTTGGCTGGCTTCCCGGAATAAAGCTGGCAGAAGCTGGTGATAAGATTCCCAAACAGACGTAGAAACGAAACTCTGGATATGCTGCGGTCAGTGAATTGTTGTTCTCAGCAATGAGCACTAATTACCATGGCCTAATATAGCCACTGAAGGGCGTGGCCCAATTAGCCCTCACTGCTTCCTCCTATTGGACCGACGCTTACTCAGCCAGTCCTGTCTTCTGGCTGCTCTGCGTGCTCTGGCATTCAGCATGAGTTCTTCATCTCCTGATGAAGAACTCTGCTGCGCAGGTGCAGAAGGTCCTGGGAGATCGTCCTGCTCTGGCACCGAGTCCTCATCACCAGCCGTCTCTGGTGCCAGGCACATAGGCTGGTACTGCTGCACCATGAGCGGCTCCGCGTCCTCCGGATCCTCCAGACTCGGCGCCGGACGCGGCCAAGGCACAACACCTACGAGGATGCAGACTTCTGCGCGTTATTATTGCCACTCCTCCCACCCCTTCTCTGGGGTCGGGAATGATGCTGCACTGAGAACCCGTCTGGGCATATCTCGGAGAGAGCTACTCCCCCCTCCTGGCCCAGCCAGGTCTCAGTTATACAAACCAGGTCTGCCCCCTCCTCTGTGATTAAATCACGTATCAGGGGGGCTTTGTTGATGATTGACCTGGCGTTAAGCAGCAGCATCCTGAGCCCAGGGCCCTGAAAACCCTGGTTGCCAGGTACTCGGGTTGAGCAAGATGGAACCGGATCGGAGGGGCCGGAACAAGGGATCGCTTGTAGACAGCGAGGTCTTATTCCCCGAGAGCGGCCCGCCCCTCTGCTCCCGCCATATCTGCCTCTTCCCATTATGACCGAGATGTTCCGGCTCTCGTCCCCACCAGAGATCCCCACCCCCCCACCGCTGGTCTCCCTCCCTCCCTGCAGGCCATACATACCATTCTCACTAGGCCGGGTATCTGAGCCCCCCCCCCCCCGCTTCTGTTTCCACACTCAGCAGAGGGGGACGGAAACCCAGCCCCCGGCTTCTGCATTTCTACAAAATCTTTCAGTCTACACATGCACCCTTATCAATCATCCTCCTACTCAATCACACCAGTCACACCACTTCCGGGGTAAATTGTTGATAAGTGTGACCTTTTGGTCACAAATGATGACAACATTACCATTGGATGCTGTGACCATCATAAGTGTGAGCCAGTTGCCCAAGCACCCAGATCATGATCATGTGACTGGGGGTGCAGCAACAGCTGGAACTTTGAGGACCAGTCATAAATACCACTCGTTCAGTGCCATTGCAACTTTGAATGGTTGTTAACTGAGGACTACTTGTATACATACAGTATATGCAGTACATACAGTATTAAGAATATAACTTCAAGTTTAGTAACTGATATTAAAGAATAAAGAGTCTTGAAAAGTCACATTATAAATAGAATAACTTCAAAATATTTTAACTTTATCATTTAAAGGTTTCCTCCTTGCTATTTTGGCAAAAGAAGCACGCGCACACATACACAAGGTCTAATTTCAATGTGGACAAATACAACAATGATCTATTGCTGCAAATCAGTTGTACATTTAGCTTTCCAATGTTGTATGGACATTCTTTTAGTCAGCCCCAAAAATCCATAATTCTGCATACTTTCATAATATCAAATACTAGGAATATAGCCATAATTAAAACAGAAAAAATGATTCAGAGCCTTATTTAGAGCCCCCCTTGGTTCTTGAGGGAGGAAAATTAACTCCCTCGGAACGGGTTTGCAATTTGGGAGTTCTCCTAGATCCACAGCTAAAATTAGACCAACATCTTACAGCTGTGGCTAGGGGGGCTTTTGCACAGGTTCGCCTGCTCAAAATGTAAATCAACCTTGGAATTAAATGCATCTTAATCACATTTATCTCACTCCAAATACTCAACTGTAATGTTTGGTTTGCATCAAAACTAGAGAGAAATTCAAATATACAGTGGGGCAAAAAAGTACAGTATTTTGTCAGCCACCAATTGTGCAAGTTCTCCCACTTAAAAAGATGAGAGAGGCCTGTAATTGATATCATAGGTAGACCTCAACTATGAGAGACAAAATGAGAAAACAAATCCAGACAATCACATTGTCTGATTTGGAAAGAATTTATTTGCAAATTATGGTGGAAAATAAGTATTTGGTCACCTACAAACAAGCAAGACTTCTGGCTCTCACAGACCTGTAACTACTTCTTTAAGAGGCTCCTCTGTCCTCCACTCATTACCTGTATTAATGGCACCTGTTTGAACTTGTTATCAGTATAAAAGACACCTGTCCACAACCTCAAACAGTCACACTCCAAACTCCACTATGGTGAAGACCAAAGAGCTGTCGAAGGACACCAGAAACAAAATTGTAGACCTGCACCAGGCTGGGAAGGCTGAATCTGCAATAGGCAAGCAGCTTGGTGTGAAGAAATCAACTGTGGGAGCAATAATTAGAAAATGGAAGACATACAAGACCACTGATAATCTCCCTTGATCTGGGGCTCCACGCAAGATCTCACCCTGTGGGGTCAAAATGATCACAAGAACGGTGAGCAAAAATCCCAGAACCACATGGGGGGACCTAGTGAATGACCTGCAGAGAGCTGGGACCAACGTAACAAAGGCTACCATCAGTAACACACTACGCCGCCAGGGACTCAGATCCTGCAGTGCCAGACGTGTCCCCCTGCTTAAGCCAGTACATGTCCGGGCCCGTCTGAAGTTTGCTAGAGAGCATTTGGATGATCCAGAAGAGGATTGGGAGAATGTTAAATGGTCAGATGAAACCAAAGTAGAACTGTTTGGTAGAAACACAACTCGTCGTGTTTGGAGGAGAGAGAATGCTGAGTTGCATCCAAAGAACACCATACCTACTATGAAGCATGGGGGTGGCAACATCATGCTTTGGGGCTGTTTCTCTGCAAAGGGACCAGGACGACTGATCCGTGTACGGGAAAGAATGAATGGGGCCATGTATCGTGAGATTTTGAGTGCAAACCACCTTCCATCAGCAAGGGCATTGAAGATGAAACGTGACTGGGTCTTTCAGCATGACAATGATCCCAAACACACCACCCGGGCAATGAAGGAGTGGCTTCGTAAGAAGCATTTCAAGGTCCTGGAGTGGCCTAGCCAGTCTCCAGATCTCAACCCCATAGAAAACCTTTGGAGGGAGTTGAAAGTCTGTGTTGCCCAGCGACAGCCCCAAAACATCACTGTTCTAGAGGAGATCTGCATGGAGGAATGGGCCAGCATACCAGCAACAGTGTGTGCCAACCTTGTGAAGACTTACAGAAAACGTTTGACCTCCGTCATTGCCAACAAAGGATATATAACAAAGTATTGAGATGAACTTTTGATATTGACCAAATACTTATTTTCCACCATAATTTGCAAATAAATTCTTTCCAAATCAGACAATGTGATTGTCTGGATTTGTTTTCTCATTTTGTCTCTCATAGTTGAGGTCTACCTATGATGTCAATTACAGGCCTCTCTCATCTTTTTAAGTGGGAGAACTTGCACAATTGGTGGCTGACTAAATACTTTTTTGCCCCACTGTACTAGTTGAGAAGTGTTCCTGAAAATTCTTAGATCAAGATAAACAGAGGAAGCAGAAGTCAACCTGAAGCCCCCCTTTCAACACCACCCCTTAACCCCATGAAGAACTAACCATGGCCTTCCCCTTTTTCTACTCTCCAGCACTTCTGCCCAGAACACACATTTCAGGTCTGTGCCCATAGTTAACATATTCTTCAGTCTTGGTACACACTGCTTATGGTTCAGTGTTCGGCCACAGTTTGTTTTATTGTACACCCCCAAGAGTCCCACTTTGAGGGAGATGGGCAGTTCAGAAATGGAAAAATAAACACCTGTTCTTTCTAAATACAGTTCGTTAACTTATGTATGCAAGGAGAAATTTGACATTTACAGTATATGTTGTGTGCAGTCCTTAGTTTTTTAGATTATAAAGCTATGGAATTGGTTCCCATAGGAAGCTAACAGTAGATCAGAGCATGCATTTGTTTGTTTGCTTATTTATTTATTTGCTGCAATTTATGGACTTCTCAGTTCCAAAAAAGGCTGTTGAAAACAAGTTACCGTATTTTTCGGAGTATAAGACGCACCTTAGTTTTGGGGAAGGAAAACAAGGAAAAAAAAATCTGCCTCTGCCTCCCAGCAATTTGCCAAACAGCAAACAGTACAGATGATATACACTGTTTGCTGTGTATTTCTGTGCATGTGTGCCTGACGCATAGAAATAGCAAAGAATTGGAGAAATGTACATTATGGCAGTATATTAATGCCAGAAAGTTTTCTTAAATGTAGTCACACTAACTCCTCCCAATTATTTAAATAGATCTACTCCAAACATGACTAAGTCAGGGTTTAACTCAGCTGCCTTATCTTAATACTAAAACAGGACACTGTTACATTTCAGACTATACTTGTACAGATGCTGTTAAAATTGATGTGGCTTTCTGGAAGTATAAATTTATTCTCCATCTTGGGGTGGAACCAGCCTTCAGAGAGGGTTGTCCTGGACCAATCGTCTCGAGGGTCGAGTCTATTAATTTGCATTCAGCATGGATCCGCCTCTTCCTTCCCAGATCTGACTCGACCCTTCAAGAGGGAAGGTGTGTTAGGACTCCCCTCCTGAACGCTTCTCTATTCTTTTCTATCCTCTATCCTTAAAAAAAAAAAAAAAAAAAAATAATAATAATAATAATAATAATAATAATAATAATAATAATAATAATAATAATAATAATAATAATAATATAATTAGATACATATAGATTAGGTCAAGAGCAGAAAAAGATCGAGCTATAGCCCTTTTCAGGGCTCCAGCCGGACGACAGGGGAGGACGGACGGACCATCAAAGAAGACAGGCAAGTTTGACGACTTTAATTCTCAGGCAGTCGGTGTTATTCCGTCCGCATTCCACAGCCCTTGCCTTTAAATAATCCATCGGGAAGAGACTAGCGGTGTGAGTGCCGTCCTTCCCTTGGAGGAAGGCCTCTCGCTTAAAATTCCTTGAAATTGAACAAACAGCCTCTCAGCAGGGGATTCTTAAGAAAAGCTAATTAAGGCCAGCACCCCAGGACGCCGCTTGAATAAGATTGTGGCGTCTGATCTCCTCTCTCACTGACACCAAAGAGTGAGAAAAACAGAAAAGAAGGGGGGGGGGAAGAGCCGATACCTCCCCGGGAGCCCTGACTAAGGGAACCCAGGAGATCTGAGTGTCGGCCATTTCGCCGGGTTCCTGACCGCGTGGCGACACAGGGGGCGACCATCCTAAACAAAGAGGTGGAGGTGACCGGAAATTCCCAAAGGCTCATTCCAACCACTAGGGGCATGGACCCTGAGCATTCCACAAATTCCAGAACGGAAGGCAAGAGGTGTAGAAAGGATTCACCAGAGAGGGAGCTTTCTTCCTCTCCAGAGAGGTCACACACCCCCCCCCCCGTTCTAACCTAAGGAGCAGGAAAGGAATCTCCAAGGCAACGGAGCAATCTGAAAAGCGAAGGGACAGAGCCATTTAGAAAATTTGTGATAAAGCACAAAGGGCAGCAGAGGCCGGGCAGGGCTCTAGGAGAGCACCAGAACAACAGGTCAAGGGGATAGCAGGGGATCCCCTAGCACTTGATGTTAATGACATTGTCAGACCTGAAGATAACCTATGGGGTGACTCTGATACTCAGGAAAGTTTGGAAACCCATCAGTCGTTGTCTGATCAACCTGGTGGGGGCTTAGCAGTTCCAACCCAACCTTCTACATCTTCAGAGGCTTCTCAGCCATCCTTTAACCAGACTGAGTTCCAGAGTTGGATGGAATCAGCTCTTCAACGGGCTATCTCCACCAGCTTAAGGTCCCTTACTCATGAAGGTCCCTCAACCTCACATTCCTTAAACAAAAGATCCAAGCACAAGAGGAGAGGGATGGCCCCATTCAAAAGCAAGGCAGTTACAACACATAGTAATTCTGAGGATTCGTCAGAGGAGTCAAATCCTGATGACCTCAGGGAGGAAGAGGAAGAAGAAAATGGGGAGGAAGATAATTCCAAACTAAAATTATCAGATGATGAATGCACAAATAACGAACAACCGGCCACGTCCGGTCTTTTTTCTCCAACATTGTTTAAGTCATTGTTATTCAAGGCACGTACAGCGGCAAAAATTAAGATTCCTGCACCTTCTTCGAGCGTCGCAGAGGAGGATGAAGAAGATCCTTTGTTCTCAGAGGCAGAACGGGAGGTAGACTTCATACCTATTCCTAGGTTGTTTGCCAAGACCTTTAAAGCCCAGAAAGGCTCCCCTATCTCAGGGCCAGCAGTATCTTCCCTAGACAAGAAATATTTCAATGTCGCTTCTAATCTGTCTGATTTACTCCCACTACCTTCAGTAGATGCACCTATCAGAGGACTTCATTCCTCTTCCATGATTCCTGGAGAGACAGAGGAGCTCCTCAAGCCAGACGACAAACGGATTGAACAGGACTTGGTCAAGGACTACCTATCTTCTGCGTGGGCGATCAAGGCTGCATGCACCACTTCGTTCTTTGCGCGCACGGCTCTCATCTGGCTTAGACAGATACAGGCACACATCCCTCCCTCTAACGGGAGAGCGCAACAGGACCTGAACAAGGTGTTGGCTGCGGTCCAGTTCATAGCGGACTCCTCATTACAAACTTCACGGTTTGCGGGAAGGGCGCTGACCGCATCAGTGGTGGCTAGGCGCATGAATTGGCTTCGACAGTGGCAGGCAGACTCACGCCACAAGTGGCGCCTGGCAACGAGAGCCATCGGAGAAGGCGACCTCTTCGGCGAAGCACTGGAGCCCCTGCTGGTGGAAGCCAGCGATAAGCGAAAGATTCTGCCAGCAGTTTCCAGGAAGGGGTTTCACATGTCTACTCCTTACAGCAGGCAGCCCTTTCGGACGACTGACCAGGCCTCTTCCTTCTCCCGGGCCTCAGGTCAGTACTACTCCCGTCAGAGAAACTCAGACAGAGGAGCCAGGGGGAAACCATTCCGTAAGCCAGCTTGTGGGGGCCCTTCCAACAGGCCACCTCGTAGGGGAAAGTGGTGATTCGGATCTCATCCCAATAGGGGGCAGGTTGGCAAAATTTTGGCCAGCCTGGGAAAATTTCACGAGGGATGCCTGGGTGCACAGAACGGTGCACAATGGCCTCACTCTGGAATTTCTCTCTATTCCTTCAAACTTCTTCATTAGATGTACAGTCTCAAGCATTCCCTCCAAACGTAAACTCATGGAGGAAGCAGTCAAACACCTGGCAGATATTAAGGCCATTGAGCCAGTTCCCCGGGATCAGTGGGGGAAAGGTTTCTACTCTATCCTCTTCGTAGTTCCCAAGTCATCAGGGGGGTGGAGGGCGATTCTGGACCTTAAGGTTGAATCGCCATCTAGTGTATAGAAAATTCAAGATGCACTCCCTTTCATCCATCCTTGCATTCATTCGCAAAGGAGACTTTATGGCATCCTTGGATTTAACAGAGGCCTAACTCCATGTTCCCATAGCTAGGTCGCATAGACGGTTCCTCCGATTTTGTTATGGTCAGGATCATTAGCAATATAGGGCTCTTCCCTTCGGACTAGCTTCAGCCCCAAGGACGTTCACCAAGATCCTCGCCTCTCTAGCGGCCCACCTAAGGTCAGTCCCAGTTCATTTGCATTGTTACTTGGACGATATTCTGGTTCACGCTAGATCCAAGAAGTTGGCAGAGCAGCACCTTTTTATCACCATGGGCTGTCTCCAACGCCATGGTTTTTCCATTAACATGGAAAAGAGCCAACTTAGTCCATCCACGTCCATTCAGCATTTAGGCTCAGTCATAGATTCCATTGGGGGCTCCGTCTCCGGCAGTCAGTCATTAAGATTCAAGGGGAGGAGAGGTCCACCTTAGCAGACCTGTCCTCCCTCTTAGGGAAGATGGTGTCATGCATCAACATTACTCCTTGGGCACGACTCCATGCCAGGGATCTTCAATGGTTCCTTTTGCCTTTTCAGAGGGCGAAGCAAGCCTCGTCAACAGCCAGGGTCATCCTTCCTCAGCACGTTCGAGAATCCCTTTCCTGGTGGAATTCCTCAGCAATTTCCAGAGGCAGCTCATTCGGAATTCCAAGCAGGACAGTGGTGACTACAGATGCAAGCCTCAAAGGGTGGGGAGCTCACTCCCTGACACAGATAGCACAAGGACAGTGGTCTCCTCAAGAGGCGGCCCACTCCATAAATTGGCTAGAGCTGAGAGCGGCACATCTAGCGTTGCACAAGTTCCATCATCTAGTAAAGGGGTCTCACGTCTTGCTTCTAACAGACAATATTTCTACGAAGGCACACATCAACCGGCAAGGGGGGACCCGGTCACAGTCACTCCAAGCGGAGGCCAGGGCGCTGGGCCTGTGGGCGGAGGAGAATCTCTTATCCTTGACAGCAGATCACATTTCGGGGATCCACAACACTCAGGCAGACTGGCTAAGCAGAACACCAGTGGATCAGACGGAATGGAGACTTTGTCCGGAACTCTTCCGTCAAATCACGCAGAGAATGGGGAGTCCAGTGGTGGACCTGTTCGCGAGTCCAGAGAACGCTCACCTGCCAAGATTCTTCTCCCGCTTCCCATCCAGGGGAGCGGAACAGGTAAATGCGCTACGGAGCCCATGGCCGCAGGGCCTGCTATACGCATTCCCACCAGTCACGATAATACCGGAACTCATCCAAAAGATTCTGTCAGAACAGGCGGAGATCATCCTGGTGGCCCCTCATTGGCCAAGGAGAGCCTGGTTTGCAGAATTACAGGATCTCTCGGTGTCACAACCTTGGCGGCTACCCCTGTTGGAGGACATGCTCTCTCAGGGGGAATTACGACACCCGGACCCGGCGTGGCTACAACTAACCGCCTGGAAATTGAGCGGAGTGAGCTAACACGCCAGGACTACGACCAGGACGTTATCCTCATTATGCAAGCATCTCGCCGTCCATCAACAAATCGAATTTACGACTTCCGGTTCCGGTCTCGTCGGCGTCGCTGGCGCTCCTCGCAGGGCGTCCTTTCAACCTTCCGTAAAAGCCGCCAGATCAGCTGTCTGGCGGCTTGAAAATCTCTCCCCGGGCGAAGGGGAGAGATGAGAGTCTGACAGGTGGGGTAGAGACCCCCTAGTGCCCTAAAAGTCAACTTAGGGCACGTAGGGTGAGGGCTCCCCAGGTAGCCTGTCTGCTGCTCCGGAAAGCTGGAAGCCTCCGCTAGAAAGCGGAGCAAGATGCCGCGGCCACCGCTGCTGTTTTAAAGGAGGTACAATTATTTTAAAAATACAGAGAGCAGCCAGAAGAAGACAGGAGTCCTGGAGGTACTAGTTTGTTCTTTTAACTCCATTCTTGGGTTTTTAAGATGGAAGAAACAAAGTAACTTAATAAGGAGTGGCAACAAGATGGCGATTGGCAACGGTGGTGTAAAAGAGAAAGTTATTTTTGCTTTGTTACCAGCCCTTTCCTCTGGAAACCTTTGATCTGAAGGATGATTTCCCCCCCCCCTTTTTTTTCCCCCTCTTCTTTGGAATTAAGTTATAGTTTTATAGAAGGAAAAATCTAAATGGCTCTGGACTTGGAAAAGAATTTTCTTTTTTAAGTAAAGATCTGGGTTTCCTTTTCCTCTTTTCTTTGTCCTTTTTTTGAAAACATTGAAATGGCTTCTAAACTTGAAAAGACTGTAGTGAATAAAAGAACTGAGTATTCCTTTGATCATATTTTAAAGAAACAATCTATGCCTGATTCTTTAACACCTGAGACTTTTTTTAATACCCTGAAACTTATGAAAAATGAGTTAATTTTAGAATGTAATTCAAAACTTGCTGAGATAGAAAAAAAAATGCAGGTTGCTATGGAGAAGATGAATTTACAATTGAGAGTGGATGTGGTGAAAGTTTGCAAAGGATTAGCAGTAAATATGGAAATTTTGGAGAAGGATTTGGAAAAAAATAAGCAAAATATAACAATTTCAGAAGAATACATAACTAAGGTTCAAAATGATATATTAAAATTGGAAAAAGAAGCGATGATCTCTCAATTTCAAGAGATGAAATTTGCTATAAGAGTTAGGGGCTTGAAGGAAAAAAAATTTGAAAATTTGAAAGAAAGAATGACAGAGGCACTGGAGCAGGTGTCTGGATTGTCTAAAGATGAATTGGCTACACAAATCGATAAGATACACAGAATTAATTCTTGGTATGCAAAACAAAACCACTTGCCAAGGGACATTGTAATATATTTCACTACCAGAGCTTTGCGGAACAGAATCATACAGGCGACTTTTAATAATAATCTTCAGGCAAATGGTCAAGAAATAAGGATATGGAAAGAAATTCCTGCCAAGATGCTTAAAGATAGAAGA
Source organism: Diadophis punctatus similis (assembly GCA_023053685.1). NCBI lineage: Eukaryota > Metazoa > Chordata > Lepidosauria > Squamata > Dipsadidae > Diadophis > Diadophis punctatus. The sequence continues at coordinate 778,468 of JALIGW010000064.1, forward strand.
GAATATTCCTTTCTGGTCCAGGAATTGAAAATACAAAATTTACAATACAAATGGAATATACCAACAGGAGTAACCGTAAAATTCTTGGGTAAAAGATATGGATTAAATACAATAAAGAAAGCTACAGAATTTTACATCAATGTTTTAAAGGCTGATACTTCTAAAATTCCAGTAAACAAAGGCATGGAAATAAGGGAGGAGGAGAAGAGAAGTCCAGATATACATGATCAAGAGGAAATAATTCCAATGATTCAAAAAGAGTGGCAGAGCCAGATAGATGTTTGTGACGTGGAGACGGAGGAAGGGGATCAGATGACAGCGGAATTGACAGATTTGAAATGGTCTAAGGACAGATGGTGTTGAAACTTATAGGATGGTTGGAAAGATGAACAAGATTGTAAACATTTTTTCTTTTTTTCTTTTCTTTTTTTGTATTAATATGGTCTATTAATGGTATTTTATTTTATTTTTAGATTATTTTATAGATATATATTATATATTCTGGAGTTATAAATTGGATATAGTGTATTATTTCGTTATCATTAATCTGAGGATATGAAATATTAATATTGTTATCGATGGTATTTTTATATCTAATATATTGAAGGTATAAACTGGATATAGTGCAATATTTTGGTATTAATATTTTGAGGATATAGGGATTAAGTTTAAAATTTTAGAGACATGAGTTGGTTCTTACTCTTTTTATTACTATTATTATATATTTTGGATATTATTATTAGTATAGTAGATAATATATATTTTGAAGCTGATACTTTAAGGTATAGGAATATTGTTATTAATGTGTATTTTATGGTTTGGTGTCTAAAAGAAATGTTATATATATAATATTATGTTATTAATAAGCTGGTGGATTTTAGGCTTAAGTTTAAGGGTGTTGAAACACAAGGGGTTAGTTTTTAATCCTTAACTTTTTTTTAAAATCATTATTAATATATATATATATATATATATATATATATATATATATATATATATATATATATATATATATATATATATATATATATATATATATATATATATATATATATATATAAAATATTGGGAAGTTAACATTTTGGGATATTGTAAAATTATGCTATTAATACTGTTTGAGTTTATGACTAAGTTTAGTTTAGCTTATGAGGTTCATCTTTGTTTCTTTTTTATTTTATTTATTTTTGTTTTTCACTTGTTTACTTTCTCTTTAATTTTTAATGTTTTTAATAGTTTTAAAAATTCGGAGTTAAAGAGGCCAAAAAAAAAATATGGGGGAATTAAGAAGTTATTTTAATTCAATTTAAACTTATGTTATTGAATACTATGCCCTTTACTTTTTCTGGGAAGTCCGGGGGGGGGGAGGGAAGGAAAGGGAGTGGGTTGTGGGTAGGGGGGATGGGGGGGAGAAAATTGATAAAAATGCTTGTACTTTGTACTTTGTACTTTGTACTAATAAAACTTTTTGAATAAAAAAAACAAAAAAAACACAAATCGAATTTACTCGGCAACATGGAAAACTTTCTGTAAGTGGTGCGAGACGGAAGGCCTTTCCCCAGTATGTATTCCCCTTCCAAAGGTCCTTAAATTCCTGAAGCACGGGCTGGACAAGGGACTAGCCCCTAACACTCTTCGAAGACAGGTAGCGGCCCTCGCTTCAGTTTTGTCGGGCGAGCACTACGAATCTATTTCTAGGCTCCCCGCCATACGCCGTTTCCTAAAGGGAGCCACCAATTTACGTCCCCCCGTGGTACATCGGTTTCCAACTTGGAACCTCCCACGGGTCCTGGCGGCACTGATGGAAGCACCCTTTGAACCGCTCCGGACAGTACACCTCAAGTTCCTATCCATGAAGGTAGCCTTCCTAGTAGCCATTACCTCAGCACGTCGTATTTCAGAAATATCGGCCCTCTCTACGAGGCAGGACCTGTGCATTTTCCATCCAGACAGGGTAGTCCTCAGACTAGATCCCACATTCATTCCAAAGGTGAACTCAATGTTCCACAGGACACAAGAACTTATCTTGCCTTCATTCTGTGCTCGCCCATCTCATCCATCGGAACGACGCTGGCACAAGCTGGACGTCAGGAGGGCTCTAAAAATTTACCTTGAGCGCACCAGAGAACACAGAAGAACGGAGGCTCTATTCCTGGGGTTCCACCCTCGTTCATTGGGACAGAAAGCATCCTCAGCAACCATAGGTAAATGGATCAGGAAGGTCATAGCCGAGGCATACGAGCAAGCTAATCTACCTTCCCCTGAGGGCATCACAGCACACTCCACAAGAAGTGCCTCTACTACAGCAGCTTGGTCAACACAAGCATCTCTGGAAGAGGTTTGCCGAGCCGCCACTTGGGCTCACCCCTCACAGTTCATCAGGCACTACAAGGTTGATTCTTACGCGTCCTTGGACGCAGCTTTCGGCAGAAGAGTTCTACAACAAGTCGTGGACATTCACTAGGGTGCATTGGTCACCTTACCTTCCTTTTCCCTCCCTGGGACCGCTGCTTTGGTATGTCCCTCTCTGAAGGCTGGTTCCACCCCAAGATGGAGAATAGGCGTTGGGATCATACCTGATACGCCTTTTCTCATCTGGTGGAACCAGCCTTCAGTTCCCACCCTTATTCTTATTCTGATTTTATAGTAGTTGTATACTCATATAACCTTAGTATTTCTTATAATCCATATTAATAGTTACTCTATAGCTTCTTATTTACCTAAAACCTCAGGGGAGTCCACTCAGTAAGTATAGAAACACTGAGTTACCACACCTGAGTCTAATCAGCGGATTCGTCAGATCTGGGAAGGAAGAGGCTGATCCATGCTGAATGCAAATTAATAGACTCGACCCTCAAGACGATTGGTCCAGGACAACCCTCTCTGAAGGCTGGTTCCACCAGATGAGAAAAGGCGTATCAGGAAATAAAATTCTGCCTCTGCCTCTCACTCCCAGCAATTTGCCTCCTTGCAGCTAGTTTCACTTTCAGTTTAGCACGAAGCCGGCCGTGCTGCAGCCTCACTCAGCTGAGAGTCGGGAAGCTGATAATCAGTTGCTTGGCTTAACAGGCTCTGTTCTGTTTGCTGCAAGGAGGTAAATTGCTGGGAGGCAGAAGCCAAAGGGTGGGGGTGGCTGGGTGGGGCTACATTCGGTGTATAAGACGCACCCAAGTTTTCACCCTCTTTTTTGGGGTAAAAAGGTGGTGCTTATACTCCGAAAAATACGGTACTTATATACTAATAAAACACTCATTGTCGTGATCTTTAACTGGGCAAAATGATGCATTATAGGGCAACAATTTTTCAACCAAGGTAACTGAAATGGGCTTATTTACAGAATGTATCCAAAATCCGGGACACATGACTCCGAGGGAATTTGGGAAAGTTGTGGCTGCTTTAGTGCTATTGGCTGCTGCTGCGGTCACATGATCTTCAGAACTTGCATGAAGTCTTACTTAGTGGCGATACGGGCGGCAAAATGTTCATATTTTTCCGCCCGTATTGCGTCCGCCGACTCCCGCCCAGCCGCCCTGTTTAGGGTAACGCGCTCCCTTCTTGCAAAGGAAGGGGGCGAAGAGCCCTTGCAGGGTAGAGCTGAGGAATTTTCTCAGTTTCTGGCGGATAAAGTCACTCAGATTCGGACAGACCTGGACTCCATTTGGACAGGGCAGGCCGAGACGACAGGGGCGAGTCTTAGTCCTATTATATGGGAGGAGTTTGAGCCTATCACTCCTGAGGATGTGGACAAGGCCATAGGAGCGATGAGCGCCTCCACTTGTTTATTGGACCCGTGTCCCTCCTGGCTGGTTTCGGCTAGCAGGGAGGTGACACGCGGCTGGCTCCAGGCTGTTGTGATCGCATCTTTGAGAGAGGGGTCCATCCCGCAGCCTTTAAAAGCTGCGTTGGTGAGGCCCCTCCTCAAGAAGCCTTCCCTGGACCCAGCGGATTTAAAGAACTTCCGTCCAGTCTCCAACTTACCCTTCGTGGGTAAAGTTGTTGAGAAAGTGGTGTCGCTCCAACTCCTGCGGTTATTGGAGGATACTGATTATCTAGATCCCTTTCAATCGGGCTTCAGGCGCGGCTACAGTACAGAGACTGCTTTGGTCGCTCTGATGGATGATCTCTGGCGAGCCCGAGATGGAGGTCACTCCTCCATCTTGGTGTTACTTGACCTCTCAGCGGCTTTCAATACCATCGACCATGGTATCCTTCTGCATCGTCTTGGGGAGGTGGGAGTGGGGGGCACCGTCCTTCGGTGGTTCTCCTCCTTCCTCTCCGACAGGACGCAGTCGGTGTTGACAGGAGGGCAGAGGTCAGCCCCTAGGCCCCTGGTTTGCGGGGTTCCACAGGGCTCGGTCCTCTTGCCCATCCTGTTCAACATTTACATGAAACCGCTGGGTGAGATCATCCGACGACACGGCGTGAGGTATCAACAATATGCTGACCATACCCAGTTGTACATCTCCACTCCGTGTCAGTTCAGTGAAGCAGTTAATGTAATGTGCCGCTGCCTGGATGATGTGAGGGTCTGGATGGGAGTGAATAGACTCAGGCTCAATCCAGACAAGACTGAGTGGCTCTGGATATTGCCCCCCAAGGACTATATCGACTGTCCCTCCTTGGTTCTCGGGGGAGAAAAAATGACTCCCTCAGAACAGGTTCGCAATTTGGGTGTCCTCCTAGATCCACAGCTTAAATTGGAGCAACATCTTTCAGCTGTGGCTAGGGGGACCTTTGCACAGATCCGCCTTGTGCACCAATTGCGACCCTACTTGGAGAGGGAGGCTTTGCTCACAGTCACTCATGCCCTTGTCACCTCACGGCTTGACTACTGTAACGGGCTCTACATGGGGCTACCCTCGAAGAGCATCCGGAGACTACAATTGGTACAGAATGCAGCTGCGCGAGCTGTGGTGGGTGTACCGAGATACACCCACGTAACACCCATCCTCCGCCAGCTGCATTGGCTGCCCATTAGTCTCCGGTCGCAATTCAAGGTGTTGGTTTTGACCTTTAAAGCCCTACATGGCTCAGGGCCAGGTTACCTTCGGGACCGCATCCTGCCACATTCCTCCCTACGACCAGTTAGGTCCCACAGAGAGGGCCTCCTCCGGGTCCCGTCTGCCAAACAATGCCGGCTGGCGGGCCCACGGGGGAGGGCTTTCTCTGTGGGAGCCCCATCTCTCTGGAACCAACTCCCGCCAGAGATCCGGACTATCCCCACCCTACTGGCCTTCCGCAAGGCAGTAAAAACATGGCTCTTCCGGCAGGCGGGGTGAAGAGACGACTCCCCCATGTATGAATGGTTTTTTAAATTGTAACATGATGTTTTTAGATGCTATTTTAATGTGTAGTTCTAATCTCTGTTGTAAGCCGCCCTGAGTCCCACGGGATTGGGCGGCCTATAAGAACTCTTATAAATAAATAAATTTTCAACATTCCGTGACAGTTTCCCAGCCAGTCTTGCAATCCCTCACTCTCTCCCCCACCCAGCAGCAGCCACTTACCTGTCTGCTTCAAAGGGGAGGGAGGAATGAATCCCTTGCACCCTTCTCAGCCCATGCCATTCTCCATGTTCTACCAGCCTACTATGCACCCCTGCACCTTCCCTGATCCATGCAGCACCCCACACAGCCTTCCCAACCCATGCGGCACCTCTCACACAGCCCCAACCCCTTTCCTGACCCGCTCCCCCATGTATACCCTTCCTCCCTCCCTCACCTGGCAGCAGCCTTGGCTTGCAACTTCCTGCTGGCTTCCCACAAGTTTTTCCACAAGCAAAGTAAATGGAGAAATCAGCAAGAATTGGAGGGAGGGAGGAACAGTTAAGGAAGGAAGGAAGGTTTTTGATGCTCTGATTCCTTCTGATAAGGAAATATCTCTGAAATAGTGACTCAACAGGTCATGGGTTGTCTAGTACTTCCTAGATATTACTTACTGCAGTGGCACATATAGCTGTTGTGTGCCTTGTCAGTGTAAGATTTTAATTCTTTAATACAGTAATAACAGGTTTGACCTTATTTTAGTGACAGTAGCAAATTTATTTATAAGCTTGCCAAACTTAACTGTCATAAAAATACTGTTCCTTTAAAAATACTCAGTCAATAAACTTTTATAATGCTCTCATGATTTTATTCACAGCTCAGTCATCTAATCAGTCCCCAATGTCTTTAACATCAGATGCTTCATCACCAAGATCATATGTATCTCCAAAAATAAGCACGCCTCAGACTAACACAGTTCCTTTGAAATCTGTATCATCACAGCCAAAGGTAGGTTTTTAATGTATTGTGAGAATAAAACTCTGTTTATTGCTAGTCTCCAGTATTTTCATAGAATCATAGAATTGGAAGGTCAATGTACGATCCACTAGAGCCGTGATGGCGAACCTATGGCACGCGTGCCGGAGGTGGCATGCAGAGCCATCTCTCCGGACACGCGGAGCCATCGCCCGTTGCTCTTCCGGGTTCTGGCGCACCAGCCAGCTGGTCTTCACGCACACGGGAGCGCCAGAAACCAAAAGAACAGCATGCGCTTGCCGAGAAGATGATCTTCCTGTTTCCGGTGTGCGCATGCGCGCTGGCCACTTGGCCTGGTAGCTGGCACGTATGCTTGCGAAGAACAGCTCATGTGCCCAAAGACGCGGAGACAGGATCCCGGTTGCCGCTTCCTAAGGGAGCAGAGCTGTCAGCCAGGACCGGCCAGCTGGGGCTTCCCTCCCTCCCTGCCGGAGCGGGCTACTTGCACGGCTCCAGCCCACAGCGATGTGCGTCCGCAGTCCAGAGCGCCTGGCCGGCTCGGGCACCCAGAAGAGAAGCAGCAGCAGCACTGCTTCTTCTCAGTGACGGGCGAGGGCGGCGGTTCTCCAAAATCCCGGCTGCAAGCGGCAGATTGAGAATCGCTGCGCAACCCCAGGAGAGCAGCAGGGGCACGGCTGCTTGTTCTCGGTGGCTGGAAGGGGGGAGATTTCTCATCCAGCATCCCGGGCACAAGCGAGAACCCCCCCCCCTTTCCAGCCACTGAGAACAAGCAGTCCTTTGGCACGGACTCCACTCCTTCGGCAGCGTTGCTTGTTCTCGGTGGCTGGAAGGGTGGGGATTTCTCCTCCAGCATCCCAGGCACAAGCAAGAAATCCCCCCTTCCAGCCACCAAGAACAACCACCCTGCTGCTTGCAGCCGGGATGCTGCAGGAGAAATCCCCCTTCCAGCCACCGAGAACAAGCCAGTGCAGCCCCCCCCTTCTCCCAAGGGAGCGCACCCGCTTCCCGGCCGGCACATCTCTTACAGACGTTCCTTTGGCATGAACTCCGCTCCTTCGGCAGCGTTGCTTGTTCTCGGTGGCTGGAAGGGGGGGGGGATTTCTCTTGCAGCATCCCGGCCACGAGCAGCAGGGTGCTTGTTCTCGGTCGCTGGAAGGGGGGATTTCTCCTCCAGCATCCCGGGCACAAGCGAGAAATCTCCCCCCCCCCTTCCATCCACCGAGAACAAGCAATGATGCCGAAGGAGCAGAGCTCTTGCCAAAGGAACGTCTGTAAGAGACGTGCTGGCCGGGAAGCGGGTGTGCTCCCTTGGGAGAAGGGGTGGGAGTGGGAGCTGCAAGCAGCAGGGTGCTTGTTCTCGGTGGCTGGAAGGGGGGGGATTTTTCCTCCAGCATCCTGGGCACAAGCGAGAAATCCCCCCCCCCTTCCAGCCACCGAGAACAAGCACCCTGCTGCTTGTGGCCAGGATGCTGGAGGAGAAATCCCCCCCTTCCAGCCACCGAGAACAAGCAACACTGCCAAAGGAGCGGAGTCCGTGCCAAAGGAATGTCTGTAAGAGACGTGCTGGCCAGGAAGCAGGTGCGCTCCCTTGGGAGAAGGGGTGGGAGGGGGGCTGCGCTGGCTTGTTCTCGGTGGCTGGAAGGGGGGGATTTCTCCTCCAGCATCCCGGGCACAAGCAGCAGGGTGCTTGTTCTCGGTGGCTGGAGGGGGGGGTTTCTCCTCCAGCATCCCGGGCACAAGCGAGAAATCCCCCCCTTCCAGCCTCCAAGAACAAGCACCCTGCTACTTGTGCCCGGGATGCTGGAGGAGAAATCCCCCCTACCTTCCAGCCAACGAGAACAAGCAACGCTGCCGAAGAAGCAGAGTCCGTGCCAAAGGAACGTCTGTAAGAGACGTGCCTGCTGGGAAGCGGGTGCACTCCCTTCAGAGAAGGGGGGGGGGCTACGCTGGTTGTTCTCAGTGGCTGGAAGGGTGGGGGATTTCTCCGGCAGCATCCTGGCTGCAAGCAGCAGGCTGAGAATCTCTGTGCAGCCCCAGGAGAGCAGCAGGGGCACGGCTCCTTGTTCTCGGTGGCTGGCTGGCTGGCTGCTGCCCGGAGCGCGAGGCTGGGAGGAGGAGGAGGAGCCATCGCTGCCTCTGCAAAGGCAGGCCATTTGCGCCGGCAAAGGTTGATCCAAAACGGGGTGCGAAGGCGCATGCACAGTGGACACACACAGGCGCAGTGTGGGGCGCATGCACACGGGGGTGTGCATGGGCTGTGCGCGCACATGGGGCCGCGCATTGCATTATGGGTGCTGGCACGTGGGAGTGCTGGCGTGTGCGCGCGTGCATACTTTTGGCACACGGCGACAAAAAGGTTCGCCATCACTGCACTAGAGTATCTCTGAGAGGTGATCATCCAGCCTTTGTTAGAAACTTTCATCAAAGGAAAAGCCACTATTTCATGTAGCATCTTTTCCCTTGACTAACAGCTTGTACATTCAAGAAATTCCTCACTACTATTTAATTTCTAACTTAAACATTGTAATTTTAACCCATTAGGCTAATTAACTGAATTAAACCCATTGGTCCTGAAGGAAATAGGGAAGAAATCTATTCCTTCTTCTGTGTGACAGCCCTTCATATGTTTGAAGACTGCTATTATATCTCCTCTCAGAATTCTCTTTTGTAATTTAAACATTCCGGATCCTTTAACTGTGCCTCAGAGTAGCTCTCCTCCAAATGTGTTCCAATTTGTAACTCTTCTTTTTGAACTATGGTTCCCAAAATTGGGTCCACATAGGAGCAGGTTAATGAATTCCAAGATAGCGTTGGTTATAGTTGTTGGTTATAACTGAACAAATCTTGATATCTAATCAAGTTTTGAATTTCAGGTTGCTACTTCAGGTATTAAGCAAGGACCAGTTTTGCAGTTAGTGTCTCAGCAGCCTGTGATTGCTGAGAAACCACAAGGTCATGAACCTGCTTCTCCTCGAAGTCTTCAGCATTCAAGGTAAATTTAAATTAGTTGAGTATTGATTTCACCATGAATTGTTCTAGAAATGTTGATTATAGATGCCCATTTTGAATGGCATGCTTTCTCATCTACACCTATCTACACATACACACAGGGTTTTTAAATTAAACTTTGAATTATGCATTGCAAAGGTAATTATTGTGGATCTAATATTTCCTTTTTTTAACTGGGTCACACTGATTTTAAGAAGAAATATCTCTTCTTCTGATATGTGAAAGAACACAAATGCTCTAGTAAGCAGGACCTGAATAAATGCATTTGCCTAAGTGCTGTGCATAGTTGTGTATTAAACATTTGGATTCTGTTGAACCAGAAACATTTTCCACTTTGAGCCCAAATATTGCTAATTGTAAAATACAGAATGAAAGTACACGGAGTTATAAAATTTATAAGATCCATTTCAGTTGTTTTCCAAGCAATAGAATACATGTTCATACTCCACTTTTATTTTAAGAACTACATAGCTGGAGGTATCAGAGAGCTGTGTAAGACTTGAAACATGATAGAGGAAGATATTTCCCCACCCATTCCCTTGATTTTTATGAAAATAATTCCCATCACCTTCATTCTAGAGTAAACTGAGTCCAAAGTAACTCATGAACACAAACTTTGTTGTACAACCTAAGAGACAATTTGACTTACGGTAAATACATTTCAGAGAAACTGCACATCTCTTACTAAGCCATATGTTTTACCTTCTCCCATCTCTTTCTCGGAGGTAGAAGGTGGATGCTGGAGTTAACAATAGTAAATGTGTATCCTTCAAAGAAACAGCAGTTTGATACATGGTAATAGGTTTTTTTCCCCTTAAATGTAAAAGTAAGCCTAGTTAGTTTTTTAAAAGTGCTTTTTCTTGGCTGCTGTTTCTTTTATTGTCAACATTTCTATGCCACTCCAGTTCAGAAAGCTCTAAATAAGGTGTGTCTAACCACACCCCACGGGCTGCATGCAGCCCCATAAGTTCATATAAAAAATGAAGATTTATTTATATGCATTAACTACATTATATATTTTATATGCAACCCTAGACAATTTCTCGTCACCTAATGCTTTAAATGGAATACATCAAAAACTGTTCAATTATACAAACTAAAGTTTTATGGAAAGCAGTGAATAAAATATACATTTAGTCTAATAACTCGTTAGCTCCTTTGGTGATTCTCTAAGTAGAGCTAATGTTTAAAATCAACATCTTATTACTACCAGTAAAATTGTCAATTGAAATAATTCAGTATAACTTGCATAAATCTAAGTCAATATATTTATGTAATGTATAAATATCATATTTTTAATAATGCATACCATTAATGGCTGGCAAAGTAGCAGGAAAAAAATTAGAAGATTTGAAAATTGTATGAATTAATGTACAGTGACAGTTCTTTTTTTTTTCTTATAGTAGTCCATCTCCTGGTCCAACTCATATCTCCAATACAAGTGTTTCAAACACAACAGCACCACAAAACCTATCTGGATGGCCTACATGTTCATTAACTCCTACATTAGCAGGCCATTTCAATGATAATCTTATAAAGCATGTCCAAGGATGGCCTGCAGATCATGCAGAAAAGCAGGTGACTTATTTTTTGTGTGTTGTAGACCAGATCTATTAGCACTTTTGTGTCTGATAACATTTAGTAAGTACTCTTTGCTAATGTTTTTCATAAACTTTCCAATCTTCACTTTGTAGATGGGGTGGGGAGGGGGGGAGAGATTAGACTAGTTCCCTTCTGTGGGAAGAAACAGACTGTAGAACCAGCAGAGGTACAGGTTTTTTTAATATTATATAACCTAGAGTAGTTAACTTGTTTTCCATCCTAACTCTGTATACATAGGCATTTATTAGATATATAATTTGAAATTACCTGATATATCAGCAGCAATTGTGTGACCTAGAAATTCAGTAAGCTTTCTCTATAGCTTGAAAAACTCTAGGTCTTTAAGTAGAAATAGTGGTAAAAGAATGTCTATGGAGATTCTCAGTGATCCAGGTCATGGTGGTTGTCCCAAAGGTGCTTTTTTAAGAGGCCACTGGACTTTCTGGTTTTTCTTTCACTTCTCATCCAAGAAGCTTCTTTAGCTCTGACTGGATGGAGGGGAATGGAAGGATTTATACTCCTTGCAGACAGCTGGTCATTTGCATTCTTTTAGCGAGTTGTTAACGCCACCTAGAGGTTTATCTGTGTCATCAGGGTCCCCTGAGTGGTGCAAATGGGTGTGGAGCCTTCTTGGAACTGTTGAAAGGACTGTGTTGTAAACTGGAGATAGATGATGTTGTATCCCTATCCCTCTGTTGAGAGAGGGCTGTTCAATTTTGACATAGATGGCCTCTGACCCCCTCTTTCAAACCAGCGGTCCTCTCTGTCCAAAATGTGGACTTTGCTGTCGTCAAAAGAGTGGCATTTGTCTTTTAAATGCAGATGGACTGCTGAATCTAGTCCTGATGGGTTTTTTTTCCTATGTTGTGCCATGCATTTATGAAGTGGTTGTTTTGTTTCCCCAATGTACAGATCTGCACATGGCTCACTGCATTGTACTGCATATACCACGTTGCTCAGTTTGTGTCATGTATTGGGAATATTGAAAAGATGCTCAAGAAGGGCTTCATTCTAAAAAGCATAGAGGAAATTGTGGACTGCTTGAAAGATAACAAAATTTACATACATTGCCTTCTCGCTGGCAACCATTCTGCATGTATTAAATCTATCAATTTATTCGCAGCGGAGCAGCTGGCTCAGAGACAGCCTAACAGCTTTTCTATCACTCCAACACCCTCTATTCATTCTGTTATCATAAATTTGCATGGTAACCTGGTTGGTCTGCAAACAGAAGTTATATTGGTCACCTCTTGGACCTTTTTTATCTGATTGTTATTTTCTTTATAAGTATTCTTTCCTCTTACGTTTTTGGGAGGGAGAGAAGGGCCTGCTCTAGTTTCAGTTTCTGAATTAGCCACCCCATGTCTATCAGTAAGTGTCCTGAGTCCTTCTGCAATATTTGGGCGACTTTGTAAAAGACTCTTTCAAGCAGTCAACCTTATTTATGACAGTTGATAAAAGTTCGTAAGATTGAATTTACAGTTTTGAGCTAGAAGCAAACATTGTCTGGAAAGGAAATCATTTACATTCTCCCTTTTTAAATTTGTTATAGTCCCATCCTGTGCAAGGAAAGCGGCTGCCGAGCACAAATGTCATCTATATACTATATTAATGATAAAATAGTTAACAGGAATAATAATAAGGCAACGTTAAAGTTTCAAAACCCTCTATTAACAAAATTCTTGTAACCAACTCGTAGTACAGCTTCTTATTTATGCCAAATCGTCCCAAGAGTTAAGAGTAATTCGTCCTGGATCAAATATCAATGTTTGTTTCTTAATACCATTTCTTTTTTTTGGATATACCGTATTTTTCGGAGTATAAGACGCACCTTTTCCCCCCCCTAAAAGAGGGTGAAAATCTGGGTGCGTCTTATACACCGAATGTAGCCCCGCCCAGCTTCTCAAACAGAGCTTTGCAAGGCTGAAAACAACCTCTCAAATGGAGCTTTGCAAGGCTAAAATCAGCCTCTGAAACGGAGCTTTGCAAGGCTGAAAAAGCAGCCTTTCAACTGGAGCTTTGCAAGGCTAATATACCTGTTCCAGGCTGTTTGCTAAGGACGCTAGCCAGATGGCTGCTGGTAGGCAGAATTTGTTTTTTCTTATTTTCCTCCCCCAAAACTAAGATGCGTCTTATACTCCAGTGCGTCTTATAGTTCGAAAAATGCGGTACATCAATATCATTATATGAACAGTGAGGCATCTGGGTATCATTCATTTAAATACAAATAATAATAGTAATATTAATATTTGTTACATTAATCATACTTATGTAATTGTGGTATACATATATGTATTAGAGTGTGTTCCTTCATCATTTAGTTCAGTGTTTTTGTGCTCCATTCTAATAACAATCACAATATTATTTAAATGTACATAGTGATACCATCTTTCAACATCTAATCTTTACATCTAGCTGTTACTTTTAGTATATTATATAAAAATACTAGCTGATTACCCGGCGTTGCCCAGGTATTTATTTATCCCAATCTTGTATTAGATAGGAAAAGGAATGAATTATATTTATAGTGTCAAATCAAAGCAATTTTATTTACAGGGTTTTAAAAGTATAAGGACCTTGTTCAAATCCCAGCTACGGAACCTATGGACAGCTGGGGGATTTAGAAGCGCCACCCTCCTGCCTCTGCCACCACCCATGTTACCATTTTCTCAAACTGGGCCTGGGACTGGAACATAAATCCCTGAGCTGGCCCATGCTGCGCCTCCTCCACCCCTGCTGAAATAGGCTGGGTCTCCTCTCTGGCCTCCATACCTGTTTTGCCTCGGTTGGGGTGGTCCTGTCCTTCGTGCGATGAGTTGGGGTGAAGGATGATCCTGGGAACACGGACCGAAGCTGTGAGGTGTGGGTGGACGATCTGCTTAGGCCATGGTGTGCTTACTCAAAGCCCTCTGTACTGGCCTAATCAGGCTCCCTTCGCTTCGTAGGCCTACTGTATGAGGGAAGCCTAGGCCTGAGATGGGGTGAAGGATGATCCTGGGAACACAGGCCGAAGCTGTTCCCTGCGAGATCGGGCCGCCGCAGTGAGGTGGCGGGCGATCCGCTTAGGCCAGTGATGGCGAACCTTTTTTGGTTCGCGTGCCAAAAGGGGGTGTGTGCGCGCGCTAGCGCGCGCACACATACCCACACCCATTCCCTCTCCCCCCACGCATGCGCACAACCCCCCCCACGCTGCCCCCTGCACATGCGCACCCCCACCCCACCCCCGCGCAAAGGCCTTACCGAAGCCTGGGACGGTGAAAAACGGCAAAACAGGCAAAACGGAAGTTCGGAAAAACGCACTTCCGGTTTGCCCGTTGGGCTGTTTTTTGCACTCCGGGGCTTCAGGAAGCTTCCCTGAACTCTCCGGAGTGCTAAAAACAGCCCAACGGCAAACCGGAAGTGCGTTTTCTGAACTTCCGGTTTGCCTGTTTTGACATTTTTCGCATTCCGGGGCTTCAGGAAGCTTCCCTAAACCCTCCCGGAGTGCAAAAAACAGCCCAACGGCAAACCGGAAGTGCATTTTTCCAAACTTCCGGTTTGCCTGTGGAGCTGACAGGGCAACGCCTCGCGTGCCCTCTGATATGGCTCCGCGTGCCACCTGTGGCACGCGTGCCATAGGTTCGCCATCACTGTCTTAGGCCATGGCACGTTCAATCAAAGGCCTCTGTACTGGCCTAATCAGGCTCCCTTTCATAGGCCTACTGTGTGAGGGAGGCCTAGGCCTCTTCAGAAAAACACTGAGCTAGGCTCTGTACAGAACACGACCGTTGTTCTGAAAGGCCATCCCTAGGGGTGCTAGGGTTGTCTTACCCCCACAGTATTTTTCGCCAGATAGTAAGTCATATGTGTACCAAGTTTGGTTGAAATTGCTCGAGGCGTTCCAGAGTTATGCTGGAACATACATACATACATACATACATACATTAGCTGGATACCCGTGCTTCGCTACGAAACTATGTGATGGAGCTTGATAAATTGACACTTAAAGCTTGAAAATTAATGAGTAGTTTAAAAAGTGACTGTATTATTTTGTTAGAGACGGTAAACTAAGTTTCTGTTACAGATGAAGACATTGTAAGTGTAACAACAATGAAATAGATGGGCTTAAGGCCTTTAATCCCAGCAGCAACCATGGCTGTTTTGTCTATGTAGCCAGGCCAATAAATTGCATAGCATAGACTTTCAATTCGTCCCTCAGATGAATTGCTGAGGACCTCCCTGTAAACAACATTCCTGGTTTTGCTGTCTGGCTGGAGGATGACAAGGCTGTCAGGTAAACTGACTCTGGAGCATGCCACATAGAACTGGCCATGGGAGAAACAGTCACTCGTGAGATGCACACCGGCCACTTTCAAAGTCTGTCCCTGTGCCTTATTGATGGTGATGGCGTAGCACACCTTAACGGGAAATTGTAGACGTTTGAACTCAAAAGTGGTAGTCTGATGGGATCAGAGGAATTTGGGGTATGAATATGGTTTCTCCCTGATTGACGCCTGTGAAAATCGTGGCTTCGATTATGTGTTTGTACAGAGTCTTCACCTGAAGCCTGGTGCCATTGCAGAGTTTCGGAGGGCTTAGATTGCGTAACAGCATGATTGGAGCGCCAACCTTGAGGTAGAGGACATGAGGTGGTAATCCTGGTGGGTTGAGAGAGTGCAAGAACTCCCCAGAGTAATGTACAGCATCCCCGATCTCCATTACTGAGTCCACAGATTCATACTTCATATGCTCAGTGGACAACTTTTGCAGCAGAAAGTTGTTGATGCTGTTGGCTGAGTCATTTGTTGCAGTGAGAATAGCTCTTTCCCTCAGCCATGAACCGCAATCCACTCCAGCCTGCTGAATGTTGGGGTATATTCTGTCACTCAAGCTGATCAGATCTGTCACAACATCGCAAAGGTTACTCGGAATAGTTATTCTTCCCTCCTCTTCCAAAAGTTTGCCATCACCAATATCAAGTAATAATTTAGAAAACTCTTCTGCCCTCAAATCACGTTGAAGGTGGACACGCATGTTAACTGTCAAGGTCAGGACTTTGACTTTAGGCCATAAGATGGATGAGTTGAGACAGGCCTTGACTTCATCTGCACATGTCCCTCGTGGCACAACAGGCAAAGTCTATCTGAAGTCACCAGCCAAAAGCATCGTAACTCCACCCATAAGACGGTTGCTGCCCCTGATGTCCTGGAGCGTCCTGTTTACAGGCTCAAGACCTCCTTTGTGAGTCATGGTGCACTCATCCCACATGATAAGTTTGGGTTCTTGAAGTTTTCTGACCCAGCTTCCTGATAAAAGACCACAGCACAAACAGCGTCCTTACAAACCTCTTTTTAATAGTAACGGCTGCTAATTGTCTTACTTAGCAGTCGGCCTAAGTTCAAAATAAAGGATAAACAAGTCTTTTCTGTGCAAGGGCTGTTAATTAGTCTCCTTAACAGTTGGCAATAGTCCAAGCAAAAGAACACAATTTTGACGAAGAGTATTTCAGATAACAGCAGATAACCCACACAAACCTTGCTGTTCTTTGGCAAACGGCCCAGGAACAATTTGCAAGCAAACTTGACGATTTCAAACGGGAGCAAAACAGAGACTTGAATTCAAAGACAAGAACTAGAAATGAACAAAGTTGCTTCCTGCAAATTCCTCATTCATTTTCATCACTTAAATAGGCTATGGGAGTGGCCAATTATCCCCAAGCCATACTCCCGAGTAGTCCTTCTCTGGAACCATTCCTGCCTTTTGGCAGCTCTGCGCATGTGCACATTGAGAACAGGCTCCTCCTGTTCTTCTTCACTCATGTCAGCCTCTGGAGGTTCTGAAGGCCCTGGCTGATGAATCCCTGCCTCTGGCACTGAGCCTTCTCCAGATTCCATGCCTGGCCCAGGTGCCTCCCCAGCCTCCTCGCTGTCCTACTCTGTTGCCAGCTGCACAGGCCGCTGGTGAATCACAACACCAGCCTCCTCGCTGTCCGGCTCTGCTGCCAGCTGCACAGGCCGCTGGCGGACCACAACATGAAGCACCTGAGCCATGTCACTCTGCTTAGAGACGTTACAAAGTGCAGACTCAGAATGATTCAGGTTGAGAGGTAACTTGAAGGCAGAGTGAGCCGTCTTGCCTCCGTCGATCAAGGTAGCTGTAATTCCTGAAGAAGCAATGGCTAGGGCGATATTCCTTCTGCTTCTAATTTTGGCCAGCAAGAGATTGATCAAGAATGTTTTGCCAGAGGGGGGCGGGGCCAGCTGTTGAAGAAGACGGGTGTGAGGAGCGTTTGCTCCGTTCTGGAGTTTCTGCTTCTCCCCGAAATTCTACCGCTCGACGGATCATTTGGGATCCCCAGATCCCCTGGAGGGGGATCAGAAGATAGGAGGTGCCCGGAGGAGCAATCTCTGGCGGCTGCCAAGATTTGTGAACTTAGGAAAACCTCGGAGAGCCGGAAAGTTGAGCGGAGAAGGAAGGCGTCCTTAATGGCGACCGGAGTAATGAAACAACTGACAGCTGGCCACATGAAGCGGTGAAATAGCGGTACAAAACGGATTTTATCCAGTTTAAAGTTATATCTTGGTGATCCAGGGAAAAGTGAGTCGGAGGAGAAAGAACTACCCAGAGGTTTCCAGAGACGAGAAAGAAAGTTGCCTAAAAGTAAGAGGGTGGAATTTTTACTTTCTCTTTCCCCCTCGGAAACAGCAGCGAGAACAAAGTCTGGGCGAAAGAGGAAACGCGGATAACGTGGAAGCTTAAATATTGGAATCACTAAATATAAAATCTCTTGGGGGTTGCTTTGTTATTATTACTTCTTCTTGGAGAAAATAAGGATTGAAAACTTGAGGAGCAGATGATAAAGTGGAATATCGGCAGAGAGGAAGAAAAGCCATTTTAAATCCAGACGGCAATTAAGACGCTAAACCACAATTGGAAGACATTTGAGAGAAAGATCTGATTTGAATAGGAGAAGCAAAAGGTGGCAATTTGGAAATTAACTAACAAAATAGGTGCCTGGGTGATATTTAGACTCTGCTGGAAAGGCTAAAAGACTGCTAACAAAGGAACTGAAGGACTATTTGATTGGGACTGATATATGATAAGAGCTATTGTGTTTGGAGTGAGTGATACTTTGGGGTGTTGAAGGATAATAATTTTTATAAGTTGATTTGTGGCAACATATTATAGAATTTAAAAGATAGAAGACAATAAGATCGTATTATAATTTAAGTATTGTATTGACTATACTGGAGGAAAGCCTGAGTCTTGTAGATAGATTGAATAACTAGTTTGAGAAGTTGAAAAAAATAGCAAGTAACCCCAATCTAACAAAAGTTGGAGCAGGAAGGAGACAGGTGACACAAACAACAGTATTGGATCCTAGTCCTGCTAGACAAAGATCCTTAGAGGAAGTGACTCAATCACAGAGGGAAAAAGGGTCTTTCAAAGAACTTCAATTAATGTTGTTAGCTATGCAGGAGTCTATGAATAACAACCATGAGGATATAAAAAAAGAAATTGGTGAAGTTAGAAATGATACTGGGGAATTAAAAGGAAGAATGGAATCTATGGATAGAAAGTTTGAAATATTTCAGCAACAACTAATCAAGAATGAACAAAAACTGTCAGAAATGGAAGATAGAATGGTGGGAGGGGAGGGGAGGGGAGGGTAGATGAGATAAATGAAAGACTGACAAAAGCTAATAAGGAATTGGAATCCAAGGTAATCTCGTTAGAATTAGAGAAGGCAGCCGCCTTCTTACGAATAAAAAATGTCAGGGAAGAAAAAGGAGATCATCTTCCGGAATTGATGGCTGACATTTTAGCGAAAGCACTAGGGATTGGGAAAGAGGAAATGATAAATGAAATCGATGAAATATTTAGAATTCATACTAATTTCGCTAGAAGAAACAATCTCCCAAGAGAAGTGCATATTAGATTTATAAAAAAATCTGTAAGAGATGAAATTTTGCACAGAGTAAGAGATGACCCGTTGGAGCACAGGGATAGACAGTTGATTGTGTTAAAACAAATCCCTAGAAGGGTACGAGAACTGAGAAGACCCTATCAGTTAATAACATCAAAACTCACAAAAAGAAACATTAATTTTAGATGGTTGGTACCTGAAGGTATTATGGTAACCTGGCAGGATAAAAGATATAAACTAGACTCGGTAGAACAAGCAGAAGATTTTTATTTACAAAATTTTGGAAGTGAAGAGGGGACGGTAGAAAGAGAGACAAGAGATACAAGGGAAGAAAGAGATATGGCTATACAACCGATGGAGAAGGAAGAGGTGTATAATGAAAATAAAGATACTAGGAAGGAAAAGTTACATAACAAGAAAGGATGAAAATAGACTTAAAGAACATACAGATAATAGATCAGAAAGGGTTACAAGATCCAAATACAGATAAAGGGATAAAAGATGGAATAGAGTTAATGTCGGTGAATGTAAATGGCCTAAACTCTCCACAGAAAAGGAAAAGATATTTACATAAAATGAGTAAAATGGGATTGGATATTGTAATAATACAATGTTGTTAAAAAACAACATGAATATTTATTAAATTATCCCAAATTGGGAAATGTATTTACATCCTTATCAAATAAAAAACAAGGAGGAGTTGCTGTATATGTTAATAAAAATATTGAAGCCAAACGAATTTATGAAGATAAAGAAGGCAGGATAATTATACTAGAAATAATATTGAATAAGCTAAAAATTGCAATTGTGGGATTATATGCCTCAAACGAAGGTCAGAAAATATTTTATCAACATTTACACAAGATTATTGGTGAACTTGATTATGAAAACATTGGGATAATAGGGGATTTTAATGCGATAGTTGATAGACAATTAGACTATAAAAGTAATACATCGAGTAAAGGAACTAGGAGAATTTTGCCAAATACATTTACAAAAATGATAGAAGAGATAAATATTAAAGATAGCTGGCGTGAACGTAACATAGGGAAAAAGCAATATACATTTTATTCAAATCGGCATGCATCATGGTCACGCATCGATATGGCATGTTTTACACCTGAATTAAATTTAGAAATCGAGGAGATCTCAATAGATATAAATTCATGGGCTGATCACAATCCTATAAGAATTAAATTAAAAGGTCAAAAGAAAACTGGAAGATGGACATTTAAAAGGTCAATTTTGAATCAAAAAGAATTTAAAATAAAAATGGAAATGCAATTGGATTTGTATTTCGAAACAAATAAGAAAGAAGAGACTAATTGTCAAAATTGGTGGGATACTGCAAAAGCGTTTATGAGAGGTGTGGCAATTTCTTATATGGCCAGAGAAAATAAACTTAAAATACAACAGCAAAAGAAATTAGAGGAGGAACTAAGAGAAATTGAGAACAAATTGCAAAGTGAACCATAGACAAGAAACAAAACAACAAATGAATTTGGTTAAACACAAATTGAATAATATTGGAAAGACAGAGTTGGCGCAACATATAAAACGCACTAAACAAAATTTTTTTGAAAACGCCAACAAGCCTGGGAGATGGTTGGCTTATAGAATTAAAAAACAGAGGGAAGAAAGGAGGATTGGAAAGCTATATTATGAAAAGGGAGAAATAACTCATGATAATGAAAGGACAAAAAGAATAGCATTAGAATATTATGAAAATTTATATAATGATAGTGATAGAAATAATAAAAGTGAAATTATGAAATATTTACAAAAGGCGAAACTCCCAAAATTATCTCCAGAAATTCAAATGATGTTAAATAAAGAAATAACATACCTAGAGTTAACAGAAGCATTACAGAAACAAAAAAAACAATAAAGCACAAGGCCCTGATGGAATACAGGTAGAATTATATAAAAACATACAGGAAAAAATTGGCTCAAAGTTATTAGAAGTATATAATGAGGTTTTAACAAAAGGAAGGATGCCGGCATCTTGGGAAGAAGCAATTATAACTTTAGTTCCAAAGAAAAATACAGATTTGACTCACATAAAAAATTATAGACCGATATCTCTCTTAAACTCTGATTATAAAATATTTGCAACTATAATGGCAGAGAGATTAAAAAAGTATATGGTAGAATTTATACATACTGATCAGAATGGCTTTTTGCCAAAAAGGCACATAAAAAACAATATCAGGATAATACTTGATGTATTAGAATATTATGAATTACATAATGAGAAACAAATGGGATTAATCTTCCTAGACGCACAGAAGGCGTTTGATAATGTTAGATGGGACTTTCTATACAATCAATTAGTTTATATGGATTTTGGGGATAACTTTATAAAAATGTTCCAAACAATATATTCAATGCAAAGAGCTAAAGTAATTATGAATGAGGATACGACAGAAAGCTTTCAAATTAAGAAAGGTACAAGACAGGGCTGCCCTTTATCACCATTGTTATTTATACTGTCACTGGAAGTACTAACAAGGATAATAAGGATGGAAGATCAGATTAAAGGACTAGAAATTAAGAAAGAAATTTTTAAAATTCAAGCCTTTGCTGACAACTTAGTTTTTATTATCGAAGAACCATTGGATTCAGGAAGTAGGTTGATGGAAGTGCTGGTGGAATATGGTGAATTGGCTGGACTAAAATTTAATAAAGAAAAAACAAAGATGATCGTTAAAAACATGACTAAAATTCAAAAATTAGAATTAATAGGAAAATTGGGTATACAAACCACAAAAAAAATTAAATATTTAGGAATACAGATAACATGGTAAAAAAAGATAATTATGAGAAATTGGTCGGAAAAATAAAAAAAGATCTGGAAGGATGGTCTAATCTGCAACTCTCTTTTATGGGAAGAATAGCTCTTATTAAAATGAATGTACTGCCAAGAATATTATTTTTATTTCAATGTGTACCAACAAATTTGGATAAAAATTTTTTTCAAAGTCTAAACAAAATTATCTCTGAATTCATATGGCAAAAGAAAAAAGCAAGGATAAAAAGGAAAGTATTACAAGATTCAAAGGAGAGGGGCGGATTTGGACTTCCAAATTGGGAGAACTATTATCAAGCTTCAATTTTAATTTGGATAAAGGATTGGATAAAATTAAAAAATGAAAGATTACTAAGATTGGAAGGCCACGATTTACATATTGGATGGCACGCCTTCTTATGGGAAGAGAAACATAAAACACACTGGTACTTCCAGAGACACTATGTTAGACGAGCTTTGCTTGAGGTATGGGAAAAAATCAAGGGACAAAATTATACACAAATACCAAATTGGTTATCAACATTGGAAATGCAAGTGCATCCAAATTTTATACATTTGGGAAAGGTTATAACATATAAACAACTATTGGATGAGAGGGGAGAATTAAAATCAAGGTTAGAACTATATGAGAAAGGTATAAAACTTGAATGGTGGGCGTATTTGCAAATTCAATCAAAATATATGCAAGATAAAAGAGAACCTGGTATAAAAATGGAAGAAACTGAATTGGATAAAATAATATTAGGACCAGAACAAAAAATGATAGGAAAAATATATCAACATCTTTTAGAACAGACACTACGGGAAGAACAGGTTAAGGAAACGATGATTAGGTGGTGCAATGATTTTGGAATTAATATTGACCTTAACACTTGGCAAACTCTATGGCATAGAAATAGAAAGCTCACTTTAGCTACCTCTTATAAAGAGAACCTTTATAAAATGATTTACAGGTGGCATCTCCCACCCACAAGAATTGCAAAAATGAGTCGGAATGCATCAGCACTATGCTGGAAATGTAAAAGAGTTCCTGGCACATATTATCATATGTGGTGGGAGTGCCAAAAAACACAAGAATATTGGGGAAAAGTAAGGCAATGGTTGGAAGAAATTTTGGAAATAAAATTGGAGTTAAAACCTGAATTATTTTTACTGGGAATAACTATGGATAAATTTGGAAAAAAATTGTTTTTAACATTTATTTGATGTTCCCTAAAATGTTGTACGCCGCCCTGAGTCCTGAGGGAGTAGGGCAGCATAGAACAACTTCGAATAAATAAATAAATAAATTATGGTTACATATCTGCAAGGATAACATTTGCTCAAAATTGGAAAAATAAAGAAATACCCAAGGAAGGAGAACTTTTAGATAAAATATTAACATATGCAGAAATGGACAGATTAACGTTGCAGTTGAAGGACAAATCAGATACGGAATATTATGAAACCTGGAACAAACTATATGAATGGTGGGATAAAAGGAGAGCCAAGATTAAATGATATTGGGAAAATTGGAAGATTTAAAAAATTGTATAAAATTTGATTCTTTTCAAAAGAAATATATAGATAAAGAAATGACCTTATGTAAATAGTTTAACTGGATAATCCGTCATGTACATAACTTTTACGTATTTAGGTTTTTGTTATGTTTTGTTGTTTGTATGTTTGTTTTTAATTGTTCTTTAAATAAAATATTTTTAAAATAAATAAATAAATAAAAAGAATGTTTTGCCAGTGCCACCAGGAGCGTCAAGAAAGAACAACTGCCCAGAATCAGAAGCAATACTGTGCATGATTTCATCGTAGGCTTTCCTCTGTTCTTGATTTAATTTTGGAACATTCACAGCAACTGCTTGTGTCAGCTGAACGGTATTATAACACAGTTCAGTCAGGTATTGACGGTTGCTGACAGTGGCTCCTTGCTCTCGTGAAGGTGGTGGAAATCCGAACTGTAGGAGTGTTTTACCTGACATGGATATGACAATATCCTGAAAACGGATAAGGCATTGGTTGTAAACAATTTGGAGGACGACTTGGGCATCTCCACACTCTCTCTCTCCATTAGCCTTCTAACATCTCCCGAAAGACTGTTTCTGTATTTCTCCCACAATTTTAGGGGGTCTGCAACTTGCCAGAAAACCAACATGATGGCAAACAGCTGACAGAGTTTGTTAGGAAAGTCAGAGATGGAGGCTTCTTCCAGAGTGCGGTCCCAGTGAGCATCGCCCTCCAGCAAGCCAAGTGCACTGCACACTGCTTGAAATGTTGGTTGAAGTACCCCTGCCAGAGTTTTTAGGGCAGTAAATGACATTGGGCCACGGATCTCGTGCAAGAGGAGGCGTGGGTAGTAGCACTCAGCATTAAGCATTACCGGGATGGACGGTGTACACTCTACCCAAAACCTGATCTTTCTTCACCCCCGGATAACCTGGTACAGGCTACCTTTGTTTCCTCCTTCAGAACTGGTTGCCTTTCCAGATGTAGTAAGTTGGAACTTCGCAATATAAAAGGGTCCTTGTGAAAGCATCGACTTTGCAGAGCTCAAAAAAGGCCAGAAATGTTGTTTTTGGAGGGTTATTCATCCTCTCAACAACATTGTCCTCAGTAAAATAAACTCTCTGGCCGTTTTTGAAATGTACGGCAAGGTGCATAACAGGAGGAAACCTTTTGTGAATAGGGAAGCAGAGAATGCGCCAGGCTGCCTCAGAGCTGCTGATGTATCGTCCTGCCTCGTACCTCGTCACCTCGTCCACATCTTCAATGGTGAACGCTGCCTGGTCAGACCCTTTGTTAATATACTTGCAGATGTATTTTATGGATTTAACTGAATTTCAGTACTCAACATTTATATGAGCCGAGAAGGTGCAAGACAGGACGGGGTTGTATGGCACCACCCAGCGATTGTCAAGATCGAGTCCAGTGATGTTGGCAGTGAAGCCACCGTCTGCCGGGGACCGCCTGCGATACTGAGCATAGCCGTCCTCTCCGGTTTGAGTTTCCTTCAAAAAGGGCCGGGGGTACTTCTTGCTGCAGGTGCCATCTTGTTGTGTTCACGCAGCAACTTCTGCAGTTGGCTAACCAGTTGTGGATTAACGCCTGGGTAGATTCCACAACGGATGTCCCTCTCATTGTCATCATCACCAACAAAGTATATCTGGAGAAATGAAGGCTGCTGCTGAGGCCCCACTATGATACTCTCTATCCTGTGGTAGACCTGCCCCTGCACTTTGAATGTTGCCTTAAAATTTCCCTCCTTCACCTCTCCAAAAGACGTCATTTGGAAGCATCCGTTGTACTTCCGGACAGCAGAAAGAAAGTGCTTTGCCATTGGATGCTGGTGGGTGAGAAGGCTGTGTAAGGGTTCAGGGGAGGGCTGAAGGGGAGGGAGGTGTGTGGGGGGTCACACTCATGAGGGGGGTCACACGCTTGACCGAGTGTTTCTTTCGGGGCAGTGGAGAGATGATCTGAAGGTAGGGGATATAGTCCTCACCCCGTTGTCATGGTCAGATCATTTCCTAGTGAGGTTGGATTTCACGGCCCCACTCCTCCCCCGCAGGAAGGCGGGACCGACTAGGTGGTTCCGCCCCAGGCGCCTAATGGAGCCGGAAGGATTCCAGAGGGAACTTGGGGAAATACCTGAAACCCTGGTACACAATTCGTCTGAGTCCCTGGTGGCTGCTTGTTACACCGCAGCAGCAGGGGCATTAGATCGGATTGCGCCTTTGCGACCTCTCCGTGGCAGTGGATCCCGGAAAGCTCCCTGGTTTACCGAGGAGCTCTGGGAGATGAAACGCCACAAGAGACGTCTGGAGCGATGCTGGAGAGCCAGTAAAACCGAATCTGATCGAACACTTCTAAGAACTTTCATCAAGTCTTATTTAGTGGCGATAGGGGCGGCAAAACGATCTCATTTTTCCGCTCTTATTGCGTCCGCAGATTCTCGCCCAGCCGCCTTGTTTAGGGTGACTCGCGCCCTCCTTGCAAAAGGGGGGAGCGAGGAACACTTGCAAGGTAGAGCTGAGGAATTCGCGCAGTTTCTGACGGATAAAGTCGCTCAGATTCGGTCGAACCTGGACTCTGGCTGGACAGAGTCCATTGAGTTGACAGGAGCAAGTCTTAATCCAGCATTGTGGGAGGAGTTTGAGCCTGTTTCTCCTGATGACGTGGACAAGGCCGTGGGTGCGATGAGCTCTTCCACCTGTTTATTGGACCCCTGCCCCTCCTGGTTGGTTTTGGCCAGCAGAGAGGTGGCACGCGGCTGGATCCAGGCGGTGGTCAACGCTTCTTTGAGGGAGGGATCCGTACCGCAGCCGTTAAAAGTTGCGGTGGTGAGACCCCTCCTCAAGAAGCCTTCCCTGGATCCAGCGGATTTGAAGAACTTTCGTCCGGTCTCCAACTTACCTTTCATAGGTAAAGTTGTCGAGAAGGTGGTAGCTTTTCAGCTCCTTCGGCTATTGGAGGAAACTGATCATCTAGATTCCTATCAGTCGGGTTTCAGGCGCGGCTACAGTACAGAAACGGCCTTGGTCGCCCTGATGGATGATCTCTGGCGAGCCCGGGACAGGGGTAATTCCTCCATCCTGGTGCTACTTGACCTCTCAGCGGCTTTTGATACCATCGACCATGGTATCCTTCTGCATCGTCTCGGCGAGTGGGAGGCACCGTTTTACGGTGGTTCTCCTCTTATCTCGCCGACAGGATGCAGTCGGTGTTGGCAGGAGGGCAGAGGTTTTCTCCTAGGCCCCTGACTTGTGGGGTGCCGCAGGGTTCGGTCCTCTCGCCCATCCTGTTTAACATTTACATGAAACCGCTGGGGGAGATCATCCGCAGTCACGGGGTGAGTTTTCAACAGTATGCTGACAACACCCAGCTGTACATCACCACCCTGTCTCAATTCAGGGAGGCAGTGGATGTAATGTGCCGGTGCCTGGACGACGTTAGGACCTGGATGGGGAGAAACAGACTCAAACTCAACCCCGATAAGACTGAGTGGCTCTGGATATTGCCTCCGAAGGACTATACCGACTGTCCCTCCTTGGTTCTTGAGGGAGAAAAATTAACTCCCTCGGAACGGGTTCGCAATTTGGGAGTCCTAGATCCACAGCTAAAATTAGATCAGCATCTTGCAGCTGTGGCTAGGGGGGCTTTTGCACAGGTTCGCCTGGTGCACCAATTGCGACCATACTTGGCGAAGAAGGCTTTACTCACGGTCACTCATGCCCTTGTCACCTCCCGATTGGACTACTGCAATGCGCTCTACATGGGGCTACCCTTGAAGAGTATTCGGAGACTTCAACTGGTGCAAAATGCTGCTGCGCGTGCTGTGGTGGGTGTTTCAAGATACACCCACGTAACACCTATACTCCGCCAGCTGCATTGGCTGCCCATTCGTCTCCGGGTACAATTCAAGGTGTTGATCACTATCTTCGATAACTCTTTTTAACTTTTGTATTTTTTAAAATTACTGTATTTTATATTTGTAATGGATTCTAATATGTTGTGAGCCGCCCAGAGTCCCCTGGGAGTTGGGCGGCATAGAAATCCATTTAATTAAATTAATTAAAGCCCTACATGGCTTAGGACCAGGCTATCTCCGGGACCGCATCCTACCTCATACTTCCCTTCGACCGGTCAGGTCCCACAGAGTGGGTCTCCTCCAGGTCCCGTCAGCCAAACAGTGCCGACTGGCGGGGCCTAGAGGAGGGCCTTCTATGTTGGGGCCCCTGCTCTCTGGAACCAACTTCCCCCAGAGATCCGAATCATCCCCACCCTGCTGACCTTCCAAAAAGCCATTAAGACATGGCTCTTCCTGCAGGCGGGGTGATTTTGAGACGACCTCCCATCTGACGTCTCCCCCATGTATGTATGATGTTATATGTTTTTTTAAATTGTTTTAAATTGTTTTTAATTGATTTGTTTGATGTTCCCTAAAATGTTGTACGCCGCCCTGAGTCCTGAGGGAGTAGGGCGGCATAGAAGAACCTCAAATAAAAAAAATAAATAAAGGTGGAGTTTACCGCCAATGCAGCACATCCCGGGACTCTCATCCTGCCACTTTAGAGCTTGGCACCAGGCGCAGGGTAACCGGGGTCCGAGATCAACAACCTTGTCCCTGGAGTAATCAATCTGAGGTTCATATTTAAAACCAGACAATTACTTATTAGTCCAAGGCATTGATGTAATTTGTGACTGATTAACGTAGGGGTTGTTAGATGTATACTTTTTTACAGCCTGTGTACTGACTTGGGGCTGAGTTTGACGATACTTGTCGGGGAAATACAACAGGGGGGAAATAAGGGGGGAATCTGCCTCTGCCTACCAACATCCATTGGTATTCATTTGGCTAGCATCCTGTCAGTGTGTGAGAGAGTTGAGGGGTGTTTGGAAACTCAAACAGTATTTGCTGTGTAAGGAAGAAGGAGACAGGAAGGAGGCTGGGCGTGGCTTAGCTCAACTATTCTGTAGTAAAGCTGCTTGCTGCTGTGAAAATAAAACTGAAAGTGAAACTCCTCTCCTCGTGTTTTGCATTTGGAACAGATTTATTTTCTGGTGGGGAGGGGGAGTAGAACTCCTTAGTATCAGAGTGTGTTAATAATAATATAGGAAATACTAATGCTCCGATGGTCATTTCGAAAAATCCTTTCTTAGTGAGCACCTAGAAGGCAAGAGGAGCATACGTGGCAAATTTCAAGTTTGTAGGCTTTACGGTTCTGGAGATTTCGTGATTACGGCGTGAGTGGTTTTCGCTTTTATATAGATACATACAGCCATTTATGTATATAGAGAAGAAGATATTGATAGAAGAAGATATATATATATATATAATAATATTCCCCCTTGATCTTGTTTCTACCTGTATTCTAGCTCTCAATAAAGCCAATCTTATATTAAACAGCATTCCCTTTCTAACCATCATCTCTTGACCGCTTTAGTATTTCAATTCTTATTCGTTTTTTGACTTGCCTCCCAAACTCCTCCCTTGGGTCTTTGTCTCTGTCTACATCTTTCCTATTTAACCCAAATATTTCTTCCATCTCTACTGTCTTTTACTGCCGTACCTCCAGAGGATCTGCCCAAGCCCCTAACTTCTCTTCAAAAATATCTTTCTCTTTAGCCAATCCCATTTTTTATTAGAAATTTTTTATTTTTTTCTCCACAACGTCATATACAAGTCAATACACATATATCTCAAAATATCACAATAAAATACATGGTTCTACATTGTAATCAATCATTCAAAAATCAATAACTTGTTCAACACTTACATCATCAATCATCAGTCTGGTCTACTTCCTTCTATTATACTCCCCTCTCTCTATCTCCATCTTCTCCTCCTACTTTCTTACTCCTTCTCTCCTCCTCTAGCTCTCTCTACTCCTTCTCTTCCTCCTCCTTCTACTTCCTCTTTCACCCTCTTTGCCTTCCCTGAGTACTCTTTATACTAATTCTTCTTGCGTTTCACAGACTGATGATATCTAAAAAAAAGTATTATTATTATTATAACATTTCTTTATATATAATATTTTATTTTGGATATATGCTGCTAACTCAATATTACCTCTAGAAAACCTAGTTTTGTCAGCTGGGATCTCCTCAATCTAGTTTTAAATTTTCACGCCAAATTTGATCGCTATTAATTTAACTTCCCAAAAAAGTTATCATTCCTCCTACTTCTTAATTATAAGCCGTGGTGCTTACTCCCCTTCTTTAAGCTCAAAATCCTCATTTTTTTCCCTATCTCATCATTAATTGCCCCATAAAATCCATATTTCAATTATGTAATTTATCTTAAAGTCTCATAATCATGTTAATTAGAGTTTTCAAATTATTCATCAAAATTCTTTTCACCTTATTTCAGATCAATTAGTTATACAAATTTCATCATAGTAAATTTTCCAAAATTTTACATTCAAACCAGTCTCATATATAAAAAAAGGAAAAAGTGAATAAAATAGTAATAAAGAAAGAAAGAAAAGAAAAGAAAAAAGGAAACAATCATGATATACCTTTTATTTTTAATATCAAATCCATTTCTATTCTCTCTAGTTTCTTGTCTTCTGCATCAAATCAAGTATTGATCATATCTTCATAACTCTCAAAACTTCATTATCTATTCAACCATGTATTTTATTTTTAGCAGATCTCATGTCTATAAATAATAACTAACCAATATATTCTTATTTTAATGGAACCTAGTGTAATAATTCTACAAAGAAAAAAAATAACCTTTTAATAACTTTCCAACACCAATTTATCTTTTTTCTCCTAACTTCTCAATTGTTACCTTTTTAATTTTACATTTTATCCATCTCCATTCCCTTAACTTCTTCTTTCTCTTTCTCTTTTTGTTCCTGTACCAACAACTTCTCCATCCCCAAACCCTTTTTTCCCCTTTTTAAGTACATTATTTGTGTGTATCTAACTTCAAATCCTCTTAATTTTTTCTCCCTAATTCTCTTTTTTATTTCTCCCCCATCACCACATATCTCAGGGTAATCATTATAAATCTCCATATAAACATCAATCCATACAATCTCAATATTTTTATCTCTCTTATCGTTATGGATCCCACTATAGTCCTTGTAATCAATATATTCATCAAGCAAATTCCATTTTCTTCCTTCTTTCCCTTCATTTCTGTAATATTCAAACAAGAAATCTCAGTATAGTTGTATTGAATAGCAGTATAATCCTCAATCTGTATTTCATTTTCAATAGTTTTTTCCTTTTGGTCATTATATATTTCAATAAGTTCATTAATCCGTTCTGCTTCCTCTATCTTTTCCATTTTTTCTCCTCCTTGTAGATTACTTTTCTCTTTCTCTTTTACATCAAGTCCAAAGTTTCTTCTTAAGTCTTTAAACAAGTCTTTAACAAATTCAGTCATTTCTTTATTGTCAATTTCCCCCATATTTTCAAAGTAATAATTCTCAAGTCCAAGATCTTATATATAAACCCCAACTCTTAACAATCTGCTTTCACCGAGGTGCAATTCTTCAAAGTTTCCATCAGTCTTTAATAATCACCTGCCTCCTCGTCAGTAAAGCAGGTCACCAGAGGTCACCACATTTTGTAATCCTTCCAGCTGTTAATAATAATTATATTCCATAGCCTTTTCTTCCAGTAAAATATTCCCTTGTATTCAGGAACAAACTGCTTACTGTTTTGAGGTTTCACAGCTTTTAAAAATATTTTCTCTGCACAAGGTCACCAGCTGTCTGGAAGTCCTCCTTGGTATTCAATCACTACAATAATTCCTCCAAGTCATAGATGGCGCTCTCCCCACAATCCTAGATCTGCCGTTTCTTTATATCTTCTTCCGTATTTTTAATCAGCTTTACTTTCAAATAATTTACCAAATTTATCTTTACAATTTCTAGTCTTCTCCAAGTCTTTAATAACCAAGTTAAAAATCTTAAAAGTTGGGCATTATTTGTAGTTCCGTTTAACTTTTTTCTCTATTTTCTCCATATATCAAGCAGCCGCTTTCTGATTTCCGGTCCTTTTGTTTCCCTTTTAAACTTGAAACAGTTCTTTTTAATAGTTTATGTCGGCAATATCACTAACCAGCCTCCATTTACTTCACACTCTCCAGCACGTATACTTGAATTTCTCTTCCCGGCTGACTTCAATCTGCCAATTCATCCTGTCGTTGTGGCCGCCGTGGCTAGGACGACATTAAGAGTCGCCTTCTGTCGCCGCCGGCCGAGGGGACTGAGCTGGCTCCCTGGGGGGTTTGTAAACCCCCCCCCCAGTACACCATCAGGCGCCCCTCTTCTTCACCACCCCTCCAGGGTGGCTCCAGGCAGTGCGGATTTTGGGGCTTCCCCATGGAGCGCGGGGAAACTCCGTAGCACCTCAGCGTTGGCCACGCCTTCTCCCCATTTTTTGATCTCTTAATATATATTGTCCCTTATTTGATTCATAAGTCTTGTCTTCTTCTTCTCTTCTTGTTTTATTTGTTGATTTATCTGTTCTGTCTTTTCCTCTGGTCTTTCTATTATCTCTATTTCCTGTGTTTTATGATCTTTATTCATTGTCCCTTGTTGAACATTTTCTGATTTCCCCACAATGTCATGCATTAAGTCTTTTATCTCCCTGTGGTTCTTTATCAACAAAACATAAGTACTTTGGAGCATCAACACCATTTCTTTTTTTTTTATTGAAAAAGTTTTATTAGTACAGAGTACAAACATTTTTAAATTTTTCTCCCCACCCCCACCCCCTTCCCTCCCCCCCTCCCCCCCGGACTTCCCAGAGAGAACACAGGGCATAATATCAGTAATTACAGAAGAAAAAAAAGAAAAGAAAAACCCCTCAGCTCCAAATTACACATTGCTAACATCATTAAATTTCTATATTTTATATTATTTCCCATATAATTCTAAAAAATAAAAAATAAAAATTAAAAATATATTAATTATATAATCTGGGTTATACAAAGGAAGGAAAACAGTTTCTCCCTCCTCCTTTCAATCAACTTTCTAGATCTATAAAAATTATTAATAATACTAAATCTTTAAAAAAAACGTTAATAATAATAATAATCTCATAATTAACTAAAACCGAAAAAATTTTACATAGCTAATATCAAGATATTAAATAATAATACCTTTAAATTTCATCATAACATATTATTCTAAAGCAACTTGTTAACTAAAAAAGTATTACATGTCTACATATTAAATAATAAAACTTTTAAATTTCGTCATAACATAATATTATTATACAACAACTTTAATTCATAATAAAAAATATTAAATAATAATACCTTTAAGTTTCTCATAATAACATTATTATACAACTTATTAGCTCAGATAAAAAATTATTACATGTCTACATATTAAATATTAAAGCCTTTAAATTTCATCATAACCACATAGTATTATTGTTCAACAACTTGTTAATTCATAATAAAAAGATATCCTTAAAGGTAATAATAATAATAACAATAACAATAACAATAACAATAACAATAATAACAATAGTAATAATAATAATAATAGTAAAAATCTAGAGAAGAGAGAGAGAAAAACAAAAACCTAAGACAAATGGAAAAAAAAATCCTTCCTTTAAAACAATTTTTAAAATCTAATTGTAATAATTTAAAACTCAATAGTTTTAATTAAAAATTAAGAATTCCAATTCTTAAAGAATTATTAAAAAAGAGGAAAAAAGAAAGGGAAAAAAAATTCTTCTCTTTCTCTTTCCCCCTTAAAAAAAAAGAAAGAAGAAGAAAAAAAAGAAGAAGAAACAACAATAAAAAAAGGGAGAAGAAGAAAATACTATTATATTATCTCCATCCATCTAATACATATCAACACTACTTCTCTTTATATCTTATTGGTTGCCTCCTTTTGTATCTTGATGATTTTGAATTTATCAGCTCCTCTTCCATCTGATCCCAATACTCCATCTCCTTTTTCACATCTTTCTGGCTCTGCGATTCACTTTGACTCTTTGAGATTATTTCATTTTGATCCAATAAGGATGACTTTTCCTCCTTGTCTTCTTCTACATTCATACGTTTTTCTTCTGGAATTTTAGATATATCAGCCTTTAAAATATTAACATAAAATTCGATAGCTTTGTTTATCGTATTCAGCCTGTATCTTTTCTCCAAAAATTTCACCGTAACTCCTGTTGGTGCTTCCCATTTGTATTGTAAATTCAATCTTTTAAGTTCATCAATCAAAAAAGTAAATTCTTTTCTAGCTTTAAGCATTTTAAAGGGAATTTCTTTCCAAATCTTAAGTTCCTGACCATTCACCTGAAGATTATTCTTAAATGTCGCCTGAATAATTCTGTTCCGTAAGACTCTTGTAGTAAAATATATAACAATGTCCCTTGGTAAATGTTTTTGTTTTGCATGCCATGAGTTGACCCTATATATCTTTTCAATTTGTGTAGCCAGCTCATCTTTAGAAATTCCAGAAACCTGTACCAAGGCCTCAATCATTCTTCCCTTCAAATCATCATATAAACCTTCTTTCAACCCCCTTACTCTAATAGCAAATTGCGTTCTTCTAAACTGTGACATCAACACCTCTGTTTCAAAATTTGCAATATCCTTTTTAAATTTGTTTATATATTCCACCGAGGTTGCCAACGCTTGTTTATTTGTTTCAATACAGTCCTCCAAAAAATCAACATTTGTTGCTAAACCTTTGCAAACCTCTAACATGTCCATCCGTAGCTGCTTTTCCATATTCTTCAAAGCTTCCTGCATTTTATTTTCTATTTCAGTAATTTTTTGATTAAATTCCAAAATTAAGTCTTGTTTCATAATCTTTAAAGTATTTAATAAATTTTCCGATGTCAAAACTTGTGGAGGTGTTGATTCAGTAGCAAGTTGCATTTTAGAAGTATAAGCAGAGGGGTAAATAGGCCTTTTATTCAAAGCCATCATTCCATATTTTGAAGCCATTGTTATAGTTCCAAAAAATTAATCTGAAAACGCCAAATCACTATCAGTTGTTATAATCCAAAATTGAGGATCAAAAATAAAAACCAGTTTTCAAGTTCAAAAATTTCCCAAAATCCAAAGACCACAAACAAAACACAAATAACTTTCACTTCTTCTTTATTATACTTCCAAAGAGGTGCAAAGGAGAGTCAAATCTGTAAAAAAATAAAAAAATAAAAAAAACATCTTGCAATTTCCAGGGCAAATAGTCTTTTATAATTTGTTTATATTAGTAAAATTATCAATTACTGTTATAGTCCAAAGTCACGGAACAGAGAATAAAAATCAGTTTTCAAAATTTCCACAAGAGAAAAGCCAGAAAAAAAAATCAATCTTTCCAAACTTGAAACCATTTTTATATTTCCAGAGAAATATAGAAAAAAGCCATAACTCTAAATAAAATTCTTTCCAATGTAAAGGATAGAGAGTTTTTTAATTTCCAAAATCAGGAGACAGAGAAAAAAAAATCAATCTTCAAAGTTATAATTTTCCATAAGAAAAAGAGCCACAAACAAACAAGGCAAAAATCACCTTCACTTCTCTTCCCAACTTCTTCAAAACGCCTTGAAAAGCCAGATCTCTAAAAAGATACTTTCCACTTTCAAAGGCAAATAATCCTTTTTTTTTAAAGTTATCAGTTATCAGAGAATATAAGAAGGACAGCCAGTTTTCAGTTTTCAGAACAAAGAGTTTCCATAAGAAAAAAAGACCACAAGCAAAACGGAAATCACTTTCACTTCTCCTCCTTCAAACGCCATATTGTTGCATTTTAAATGTTACTTTGTTTCTTCAAATAGAAGTTAGCCGAGGGTTTAAAAAAGGGAAAAAAAATCCATACTTGCCCAGCAAAGCCCCTGGTTCTCTCTGTCTGCTTCTTTAAATGCACAGAAAAAAAGTTTTATAAATCCTCTTCTAGAAGCAGCGGCGGCTTCTGCGTCTTGCTCTGCAAAAGCAGAGATTTCCAGGCTCCCGGAGCTAGGGGCAGGCTACCTGGGGAGCCTTCCCTTCGCGCCCCTGGATGGCTCCTAGGGCGCTAGGGGGGCTCTACCCCACCTGCCACGCTCTCCTCTCCCTCCTATGTCCGGGGCAGAGAGATTCCAAGCCGCCAGACAGCTGTTCTGGCGGCTCGGCAGGGAGTCGGAAAGGCGCCCTGAGAAAGGAACGCCATCGGCGCAGAACGCCAAACCGGAAGTCCAACACCATTTCTTTTTGAAATCTACTCATCTCCCCCTGATGCAACATCTTGTCTTATTTTGATAGGTCCAAATATTGCTCAATAGCCTGTCAGTCGTCTCTCACCACCCCAAAGTCTCAATTGTCTATGACCTCAGAAAGACAGCTTAGAAACCGTTTGCTCAATCCTAGCGTTGCTCCTCAGGGGAATGCAATAGTTATAGTTCTTTGTGATCCACAGTTAGTCAATTAGTTCCATTTAGTTAATCCAGGAAGATTTCCAAATGTCTCCTTCAGTCCACTCTGTAAGTTCAGTTCCTGGCATTTAAAATCGCTTTCTTTAGATGTCTTCCATAATCTCACAGTTAAACCTCATAACCATGAAGTAGACAGATATAGAACAGTAGATAGCATAGCAGTCCTCCAGGTGTTATTTATTTCCACTTTTTTCCCCCTTTGTCTTATCAGTACTTCCCAAGGTTGTAGGAGTTTAGTATATATTCCATTCACCAGTAGATGTCACCTTCAGCTTAAATTTCAACGTTGCACAAAGTCTGACAAATATTTATTTTTGTTTTTTGCAAATAGTCAATATTCAGACAATTCCAGCATTTTAAAATGCCTTACCAAAATATTGCCAATAAAGTTTAAAAATCTAATCTTTCTATATTTTAAAGATTTTGCGCTCTCCCTTTAGTTCCTTTTCTTTCGGGTCTATAATTTTTCTCTCTAATTATTCGCCGCTTTGACAAGCATTTCAAAGAGTCTCTCTTCCAGGGTTTATTTTCTTTGGGGTTAGGTTCTAGGTAAAAAAAAGAATCGCCTCACCCAGTTCCAATCACTGTTCATCTGCACCGCTCCAGCACATTCTTTATTTCTTCGGCTGCCCCAGCTTCACAGCAGCCATAATGGCTTCCTCTCCTCTTCATCGTTGGATGGGAGGGAATCCCTGGGTCCAGCTGGAGAGCTGCCACTCTCCGCGACCTGCAGAGTGCCCCTCCTTTCTTCGTCACCCCTACAGGGTGACTTTAGCCCCTTGGGGGGGGGGGGCTCCAACAAGGATTCGGCGATCTTGCTGCAACGTCTAACCGGAAGTCCTTAATACCATTTCTTATCCATTATTGTCTGGTTAAATATAATTTAAAATTTAAAAATATAAATATAAATTCAGTCTCCACAATCAGTCTATCTTCCCACAAAGTCCAGATGAAAATGGTTTCTGATTAAATGCGATAAATCCATTCTCCATCCTGGGGTGGAACCAGCCTTCAGGAATTGGGTAGATCTCAGCCAATCAGGTTAGGACCGACCCAGTAATTTAAATACTCCGTAGGATCCGCCATGTTCCCAGATCTGACTCGGTCCACTCAAGAGGAAGGTCGTGGCCAAACTCCTGTCCTGAAAACTTCTTTGTTCTTAGGCCTTTCTTTCCCTTTATTAACCTTTCTTACCTTCTTGTTGAGGATTTTCTCTTCCTAGGTCTTCCCACCCTATCAGTTATCTCTTCCTTAACCTATTTTATTTTAAAAAAAAAAAGAAGAAAAAGAAAAAGAAGAGAAAGGAAGAGGAATCCTCTTAAACAGAGGTCCCTTTGAGGACTGGATAGCCAAATCGCCAGCGGAGGAACTTGCAAGAGCTCCTATATGCATTCCCACCATTACCAGTGATTCCGGAGCTCATTCACAAAATTCTAGTGGAGCGGGCAGAGATAATCCTCATAGCCCCGTTCTGGCCACAAAGAACTTGGTTTGCAGACCTCCAGGCTCTCTCGGTCACCAGACCATGGCGCTTGCCAGTGTCAGAGGACTTGCTGTCACAGGGGAGCATCCATCACCCAGACCCGGCCTGGTTACAACTGACTGCATGGAGATTGAGCGGAACGACCTTCTAAGTCAGGATTACGACCAGGAAGTCGTCATCATTATGCAGGCAGCCCGCCGCCCCTCCACAAATCGCATTTATGCAGCTACATGGAGGGCATTCTGCGCTTGGTGCAGTGAGGAAGGGCTCTCACCGTTATGCATCCCCCTGCCTAAGGTTTTGAGATTCCTGAACCACGCTCTCAATAGGGGACTAGCACCTAACACTCTTCGCAGACAAGTGGCTGCTCTTTCTTCGGTGTTAGCATGTGACAATTATGACTCTCTATCCCAATGTCCAGCAATCCGTCGCTTCCTGAGGGGAGCAACTAACTTACACCCACCTACGGTACATCGATACCCAACCTGGAACCTGCAACGGGTCCTGTCATCCCTCACGGGGCCTCCATATGAGCCGCTTAGGGAAGCATCACGACGCCACCTCACCATGAAGGTAGCCTTTCTGATTGCCATCACTTCTGCCCGACGCATCTCCGAATTGTCAGCCTTGTCAGTCCGGAAGGATCTCTGTATCTTTCAACCAAGCAAGGTAACTCTCAGAATCGATCCGTCATTCATTCCCAAGATCAATTCCGTATTTCACAGGTCTCAGGAGCTGATTCTCCCCTCCTTCTGCGCACAACCAGTGCACCCATCTGAAAGACGGTGGCATTCATTAGATGTGCGCAGGGCGCTCAAAATATACCTGAACCGCACCAGGCATATCAGGAAGACGGAAGCACTCTTTGTGGGGTTCCACACCAGATCCCTGGGAGACAAGGCGTCGTCGGCTACCATAGGACGTTGGATCCGGGGCACCATCGCCAAGGCATACGAGCTCAGCGGCATGCCAGCACCAACAGGAATTACGGCACATTCCACCAGAAGTGCATCCACATCGGCAGCCTGGAACACACAAGCCTCGCTGGAAGAGGTATGCCGGGCGGCAACCTGGGCGCAACCATCCCAGTTTATCCGACATTACAAGATAGATAAATTTGCTTCAGCGGATGCATCATTTGGAAGGAGGGTGCTACAGCAAGTAGTTGACATTCAATAGGAGCAAAAATTGTGCTAACCCTCCCTGGGACCCCTGCTTTGGTATGTCCCAATTCCTGAAGGCTGGTTCCACCCCAGGATGGAGAATAGGCGTTGTCTTCTTACCTGAACGCCTCTTCTCATCTGGTGGAACCAGCCTTCAGTTCCCACCCTTGTATATAGTTAGGTACTTATGCTAGAGATTCAATTTCTTTCTATTATTAGATTTCTTCCTAGTTTCTTATTCTATAGTGACAGGAGTTTTCTCAGGTAACAACGAACTGAGTAGCCACGCCCGAGTCCAGTTTCGGGATTCGTGAGATCTGGGAACATGGCGGATCCTACGGAGTATTTAAATTATTGGCTCGGTCCTAACCTGATTGGCTGAGATCTACCCAATTCCTGAAGGCTGGTTCCACCAGATGAGAAGAGGCGTTCAGGTAAGAAGACAACGCCTATTCTCCTTCAGTTCTCCTGAGGAAAACTAATTTATCACTTCTCCATTCAATCAGGCTTCTGCTGTTATAAAAGAACGCAGGCTTGAACTTTAGAGAGGCATATGCAATCAACGCAGTTATTTGTAAGTCTGTACAGTCCATAGCTCTTGCCAATGGGTGTGCAACCTTCAAATCACATTCCTTTTGTGAATCTAATTCATCCAGCTCCATGCATATGGATACTTTCCACAGCCATTATCATTTCATCAAACTTTTTAAAAAAGCTTTCAACTAAAAATTGCATGCTACCAAATGGTCTTTTTGCAGATATCACCCACCCTTGCTCGACTGTAATCTGATACATTATTGCTCTGTGTAACTTAGCCAGGAAACAAAGAACGCTGAAGCAAAGTGAAGAAATAAATAAAACAGGGAAGATATTTTGATCCAAGATTAAAATATTTTTTTAAAAAAGCTCTAAATACAGTGCATTCAGAAAGTATTCAGACCCCTTTCACTTTTGTCAATTTTGTTATGCTGCAGCCTGATTCTACAGTTGTTGAAATTCTTTTTTTCCTTATTAATCTACACTCAGTACCCTATAATGACAAAGTGAAAACAGAATTTTAGAAATGTCTGTAAATTTATTAAAAAGAAAACTGAAATATCACATTGGCATAAGTATTCAGACCCTTCACTCAGTACTTCGTTGAAGCACCTTTGGCAGCAATTACAGCCTCAAGTCTTTTGGGATATCATGCGACAAGCTTTGCACACCTGGATTGGGGGATTTTCTGCCATTCTTCCTTGCAAATCATCTCAAGCTCAGTCAGGTTGGATGCCGACTGTCAGTGGACAGCCATTTTCAGGTCCCTCCAGAGATATTCAAAAGGGTTCAAGTCAGGGCTCTGGCTGGACCACTCTAGGACATTCACAGAGTTGTCCCTAAGCCACTCCTGTGTTGACTTGGCTGTGTGCTTAGGATCGTTGGCATGTTGGAAAATGAACCTTCAGCCCAGTCTGAGGTCCTGAGCACTGTGGAGCAGGTTTTCATTGAGGATATCCCTGTACTTTGCTCCATTCAGCTTTCCCTCAACCCTGACCAGTCTCCCAGTCCCTGCTTGTCAGCCCCGAAGCATCCGGGCTGCCATTCCAGCGGGGGAAACACCCGGGAGGGGAACGCATTCAGCCTGACCTCCAGTTGCTACTGCTTGAACTCCAATTGCTTCTGCGGGGGCATCGTCAGGAGGCAGCTCAGCTGAGAGGCCGACTTGGACAACAGCCCAGCTGTGTGTGGAGAGATTTTAGCCTCCTAATCATGGCTTGTGAAGTTTCCAAACGAATTGCTTAATGGGAGAGGGGGTGCTGATATGCGGGCGCACAGGGTGGAGCGCGGTAGTTTAAAAGCGGTGGTGGGTGCACTAGCAAACCGACACAACATTTCATTTCATAACATTGAGTGATTGTGAGTACGTGCCAGAACGCTGAAGATAAATAGCTACAACCCTGTTCCTTGGTTGTTGAGTGTTTTCTTGTTACGTGGATCCGGAACCTGACAGGTTGTCAGCGTCACTTTTATTGATTCCAGTGCTTATGGCAGAAGGTACGCAGTCAGGTATGGATGAAGGGTTGG
Organism: Diadophis punctatus similis; assembly: GCA_023053685.1. Taxonomy (NCBI): domain Eukaryota; kingdom Metazoa; phylum Chordata; class Lepidosauria; order Squamata; family Dipsadidae; genus Diadophis; species Diadophis punctatus. The sequence goes on from JALIGW010000064.1 coordinate 818,657, forward strand.
CTGAGGAGTCGATGGTGCCAACAGAAGCTACCCCAGAGATATTGCCATCGTTGTCTCCAGGGCTAGATGTGAGGCCAAAGGAGCGAGGGCCCCAGAAAGAGGATGCAGATGTTTGGGGGAGGATGGCAAGCAGATGCAATGAACAGGGAGGGTTCTAGGCGGCTGGTGGCCGGGTTTCTCAGGGCTGGGTGCTTATGGAAATCCCCCAGGTTCCCCCTGAGCTCACACCTTCTAAAAGCCATTTTGCCCAGTGGAGGGAGAGACGTATATCGGAGGATGAGTGGAGTTATTCCACTGCAGTGGGGAGCCAGACCCACTGCAGGATGTATTACGTGAGATGTTTGGGCTGGGGGGCTTTCAAGCCCCTAGTTCTGGGGCTGGCTGGAGAAGGACAGCAGAACCCCAGGCAGCCTGAGGGACACGCCTTCCAGGGGAGGAGGTGTCAGAGCCGGGGTATGCTGGTTTAGGGAACCGGCCAGGGGCCCAAAGAACGCCCGTAGACACCACCCCTCACCAACGGGTCCAATACAAGGCACGAAGAACACCCATGGGACATGACAGTTGTGTCCCGCCTAGTTCCTGGCCAGTTGGAGGGCTGGGTCCAATGGTTCGTTGGGAACCCCCAGCCGTGAAGGCATCGTTTGATGGTAGCCCTGATAGGGTGGCCCTGTTTTTGGGCCAAGTCATCGATCACCTGGATTCCCTGAGGTGTATAATGACCTTAGAGAAGTGTTCAGCGAACACGAGTGCGACACCTTGCCTCCCCACCGGCCAATTCTGGGAGAGGTTTTACCTAAACCAAAAATGTACTCAATGACCCTTCAGGAATTAGCTGAGATGAGGAGTTATATTGAGAGAAACTTAAAATGAGGGTTCATACAGCCTGCCAGTTTAAGAATAGCAGCACCAGTCCTATTCCGGGAGAAGGAGGAAGGGGGCTTACGCCTCTGTGTTGATTTTCGAGGCATTAACGCAGTGTGTGTGGAGCACCCATATCCTCTCCCGTTAATAGACATGTTGGCCCGGTTGGCAGAGGGTAGGGTATTCACGAAATTGGACCTCCATGAGGCCTACTATAGGGTCCGCATTAAGCCTGGCGACGAATGGAAGACAGCGTTTAATTGTCCTCTAGGGAGTTACCAATTCAAGGTAATGCCATTCGGGCTACAAGGAGCACCTGCTGTTTTTATGCAGCTGATTAATCAAGTTTTACAAGAACATCTGTATAACGGGGTGCTCGTGTACCTGTACGACATTTTGATTTATACGAAAACCCTAGAGTACCATGTCACATTAGTCCGCCAGGTCTTAAGCAAGCTGTTAGCAGCCAAACTTTATGTAAAAGTCTCAAAATGTGAATTCCTTAAATCGCAGTTGGATTATTTGGGATATCGTATTTCCCCAAGGGGTGTAGAAATGGATCCCGCGAAGGTGAAGGCCGTGATGGACTGGCAAGCCCCAAGGACCCGGAAACAATTGCAAAGTTTTCTGGGGTTTGCAAATTTCTACCGTCAGTTCATCCCGTCCTTCACCCAAGTGGCTCTACCATTAAGCAATCTGCTCGGAACTAAACAGTTGGTTACTAAGCCATGTCCGGGCCTTCCTATATAATGGATGACATCTTCTTCCTGCTCTTGGAGCCAGGCTGCTTCCCTTCGCTCAGTGGGGAATCCGGATTTAAAGGGCTCTTTCTGGACAAGCAGCTTTTCTAAAGCAGAGGCCAGACTCTGCAGGGAGGGGGATTCCTACATGGGCGAAACAGAATGAGTTGCTGCTGGTATTCCCCTTGCAGTATTTCAACAATTCCCAACCGAGGGCTTTGTATGCTGTTCTTATAATTGTTAAAGTTATGACATTTTATTTGTTTATTTATTTATTTGTGAGATTTATATACCGCCTCACAGTGACCTTTTCACCTTTTTCTTGTGAGAAATTCAGAATGTGAAATATTTTTAAGTAATGGTTCTCATGATTAGTCTCAGGATTGTTTGTAAGTATAATTACCAATAATGAATCAAAATATTGAAACAGCTTTCCATTGTTATGACCAATGATACCCCACTATAGTTTTGTTATGACTGAAAGTTAAATGTTTTGTCTGGAAAAAAGCCAAACTTTTTCAGTGATATGTAAAACGTGAAAAAGTAGGCTGAAATCTAAGTTTCTGTCATACAATAAAGTTGAAAATTGTAATTGTATGAATGAGAAGGAAGCAGTGCTCTTTATTTTCCCACACTGCAGTTCATGTTGTTAGTCATATAGACATCTTTTCACTAATACTGTATTCTTTTATAGGTGTCAACATCTACTAAATTATCTAGTAAATGAAATACATTTTTGAATAGTTGCTTTTAATTCTTTAGGCATCCAGATTGCGTGAAGAAGCTCATAATACAGGAAGTGTCCATATGTCTGAAATTTGTACTGAATTAAAAAACTTAAGATCTTTAGTTCGAGTGTGTGAAATTCAAGCAACTTTGCGCGAGCAAAGGTAATTATTTATTTTGGGTGCATTTTCCTGATTTGCTAAATTTTCAGTTATGTTTACTTGTACAACTTTTATATATAAATGTAAGAACAACTGAGATGCATTCCCTAGTGCCGTGATGGCGAACCTATGGCACGCGTGCCACAGGTGGCACGCAGAACCCTCTCTGCAGGCACGTGAGCCATCGCCCCAGCTCAGCTCCACTGCGCAAGTGCAGACGACTCCTGCCAGCCAGATGGTTTTCGGGTCTCTGCCGCGCATGCGTGGGGGGCGAGCCGCATGCAGGAGATGCGCATGCATGTGCGGGGCATGTGCGGGGGGCGCATGCACAGGGCACATGCGGGGCGGTTGCGCGCACATGCACAGGCGCGGAGGGTCATGCGTGGAGCGGTGGGCCACATACGGGGGTCACGCATGCATGCGCGGGGTCATGCGCACATTGCTTTTGGCACGCGACGACAAAAAGGTTAGCCATCACTGTCCTAGTGCATAGTCTAGGAACTGTTAGAATTTAACACCAGGATGATGCTGACTGAAACAGGCATGATACCTCCCTCCACAGTCATTGAACTACTTGTGTGCTCCAGATCTTGAATAATAATTTAGTCCTTTATGTGTACCATTAAGGTAGGTCAACCATTTCGAGGCCCAATAATTTTATCCTTTTTTTAAAGTTAAGAAAACATATAAACTAGTTGTATTTATCACAGTATAACTGTTACTGAAGAGTCAATTTGGTATCTCAGGTGCTAATTGTATTATTTTCTTTTTATAGGATACTCTTTTTGAGACAGCAAATTAAAGAACTTGAAAAACTAAAGAATCAGAATTCCTTCATGGTGTGAAACACATGGGTTGTGAATGCAAGTCTGTAAAACATGTTGCCCAGTTTTAACTTTTTTGAGCTGCATTTGAGTAGACTTTGGACCATTGAGTTGGGCAATAAAAAATAACATGGGATAGGAGAAAGGGAGGAAGTCAGTCAGGGGAAAAATACAAGGATGATTTGTAAAACTCTTGAAATGTAGATTTCTTGTAGATGTATTCTTCATGTTGTAAATATGTTTTGTAGAGTGAAGCCATGGGAAGCCATGTGTATCGGAGCTTAGACATCCAACAGTAATCAATGCTAAGATGGCTAAATACCTAGCCTTTTACATGTAAAACTGTTTGCAAAATTAGTTCTCTTTTTCTAGTTAATTTATCATTCAGAAATATTTCGTTTCCTGAAATTCAATGCAAGCACCAAATGATTTGTGTCTCAAAGTTTGAAACAGAGTAATATACAAAATATCATGAAATAACTGTTTCCACACTTGCACCTGATCAAGAATAGTGCTTTTCCATTTGTTTTACAGAGCAGTGTTTTTCATTTTCTGTGTTCATTTTCCTTTTGAATTCCTGATTCTGATTTTATCAGTTTTTTTATTCTTCTAATTTCTTCCTTTCATAAGGCACTGTTGCTATGGCATTTTTCTATAAACTTTTCATTCCTGTGTACAATAGCTTAAAATTGCAGTGATTGAGCATAACCTACTTGTTTGTATAAATTATTGAAATGTATTTCCATTTGCACCCTGAAAGAATGGACTGATACTACTACTGGGCACATGTGTTTGAAAGTACTTCCCTTTCTCAGCTTTATAAGGAAATAGCCCAATGTCAACATGGTTGTGGGAGGGAAAAGAAGGAAAAAGCTAGTCAGATGTGAATTGTATCTGTTGTAATAAACATGTTTTAAAACAAACAAAAACTACTGGTTTTCTTTTCCTTTGGTTGATAACATATTACAATTTGAACTGTTCGGGGACTCTTCATCAAAACTACTCTTGTTGAATACTTTTGTACTAAATTAAAAATAAGTCCTCAAGGGAAGTTTTGTTTTAAAAAATTGTAATTGTGTATAAACTATTTAATGATATTCAACAAGGATTAGTGACACCTCCCAACAGTTGTCATATGTTAACTCCTGGTTTTTAACCTGTCTTGCTATTATGACTTTTCATTTCAAAGGATGGTTGTGTTGTAGCTAACTGTTCAAGTCTGGTGCTGACTGCTGTTCTTAGCCATCACAAAATGCTGACTTTGTGTAATTGGAGTGTCTCACCGTTTGAAAATGGTGGGAAAGCTCAGCTTTGTATATTGTTTCCTAAAGTATATTAAAAAATAAAAAAGAAACTTGCTACTACAGAATTGTTTTCTTTTTTAAAAAAAAGTTAATAACCATTGTTTTAGTCTTCATACATTCTCCATGAGGGTTGAAGCTAGCATTCAGATAGGGTTGTTCTCGGCCAATCACAACGAGGACTGAGTCTGTCAATCAAATTAAACTTCCGTCCACCATCTTGAGTGTCTTCCCCAGTTTAAACTCAGTCCTTCACGAGGTTAGACGTGGTTAATGTGATCTCCAAATCTGAATGGTAGTTCCAAGCCCTTTCGTTAGCATTTGTGTAAGTTTTATTCTCTTCCTTTACCCTTCGCCCCCTCCCTCCTCCAGTCCTGCCTGGTTAGCAGTCTGTTTTGCCTGGGCCCCCTGCGAGATTTGCCTAATAATTTATGACCAGCATAGGACTTCCGGGGCGGGGCCATGGCGGAGCGAAGCTGAGAAGCAAACCGCTGCAACTTAGCTCGACTTTCTTCGTTCAGACTGCCGAAAATCCGCAGCGTGGAGCCTCGTAGAGGCTAGCGTGAGGAAGGGGAACATCGAGCGAGGACGGGAGGAGGTGCAAACCCCCGCCGAAGCAGATGGGAACCCCAAACCTGAACGAAGAAGAAACCAGCAAACTACACTGGTCCAGAGGTATGGCCGCCTGAGCATACAGCAAGGAAGGGAGAGATAGAGGAACGGCAAAATATCTATAGATCATTGAAACTATCAAATCAAATTGGATTACAACTTTTGTTTTCGGAGAATACTCCCATTGAGAAGAGAACGATCGGCACTCCCGAAGGATAATTGAGTCTCCAAAAAAGGACTTAGCGGCGCCTTAGCGGAAAGGAGCGAAAGGCGAGACAAAATAAAATCAAATTAAGAACGGACTGCTTTAAAGGGATACAAACTAGAAAGAACTACGAGAGAAACAGTTGATGGTAGAAAAAGAAATCTACGATAACATTACATCTGAAACGTTTTGAAACCAAAGGGGGGGGGAGAGAGAGAACTGTGACAAAGCAATCTTCTAGAACGCAGACATTTTGAATAGACTGTGAAACAGAAATAGAAGACAGAAGACTCCTCCTCTAAGAGACACTTGTAAGATATAGTATACAATACTTGATCAACTTGAAATTGAAAACTTTAATTTATATATCGATTAAACCTATAATTAGTAATATCCTGATATTTAAACCCTAATATATAGTTATCAAAGTAGGCAGACGCTTCTCCCACCTCTGCTGCTAAGCCTGCAGGCAAGAAGTCCCATAAATCAGATAAGGAGGCCTCCACCCAGAAAGGGACAGATAAGGCATGCAAGGTAAGATCCGCTCCTCCCTCTAAGGCAGCTGAGAGCGTGGATAGAAAATGCAATTGCTCCTCCCGCAAGCCGGTGGATACAGCGGAGAGAAGGCCAGTTCCTCTGCAGCCTCCTGTGAAGTCATCAGAGTCAGTAGGGGAGGACATTAATAGATTGGACTCTCCAGCCAGGGCACTGGTTAGCACCAATGTCTGGGGGGGAGTCAGCACAGGGATCTCCCTTCCCACCTCCAGCCTCTTCTCCAAGGGCAACGGTCCAGATGCCCGTGGCCTCAGCAGGGATTCCCGACCACAATTTCAGTCAGGGAGCGACCCCTCCTGCTCCGGATTTCCTTCTCCATGAATCCAGGGAGCAAGCAGGCAATGCTAATCAGATAGACCTCGCAAACCTTCAGCTGATTATCGCCAGCACAGTTCAACAGTGCCTTGCAGGTTTCCAGCAAATGGCTTGGCCTAATCAGGCTCCTGCCTATCAGTCCCCTGGCCAGGATTCTCTGGAGGTGTTCCAAGGGGAGGATGAGGAGGCAGAACAATCGGATGCCTCTGCTGAACCTGAACGGCTCCCTACCCTGGAGGAAGGGGAATGTGATCCCACAGCCTTGTCTGAGGACGAGGTACTGCTCCCGGAGCAACCTGCCCCTGTGGGTCTCTTTCCTCCGGCCTTATTTAAATCCCTTTTATATAAGGCCAAGATTGTGGCTGGACTCCCTGCTACAGCCGCCCCTAAGGGAGGTGCAGTAGGGGCTTCCAAGCAACTGGTCTTTACTGAGCAGGTGGCAGAACTGGACGTGATCCCAGCTCCACAATTATTTGCGGATAATGTTCAGCGGCAGTATACGGCTCCCGCCTCTGGTCCTATGCCCTCAGCATCTGATAAGAAATTCTTTAATGTGGCTAACGAGTTGGCCTCCCTTTTGGTCCCACCAATGGTTGACGTGCCAGTAGCATCTCTACATTCACCCAACTCCATCCCAGGGGAGACGGAGGAGCTGTTGAAACCAGATGACCGTTGTTTGGAGCAGATCCTTCTGAAATCTCACCAAGCGGCGGCGTGGGTGGTACGAGCTTCATCATCTGCATCATTTTTTGTCCGGTCATCTCTACTGTGGCTAAGACAACTGCAAGAGCAGGTGCTTCCCTCAGAGCTGCGTACCCATCAAGACCTCAACAAAGTCATTGCGGCCACGCAATTTGCAGCTGATGCTACACTCAGAGCGGCTCGGTTTGCAGCAAAATCAATGACGGCATCAACGGTTGGATGCAGAGTCAACTGGCTTCGCAACTGGTCAGCTGACACACGCCAAAAGTGGCGGTTGGCTACCAAGCCCATTGCTGGGCAGTTATTGTTTGGGGAGATCCTGGACCCGATCCTGGTCGAGTCCAAGGACCGTAGAAAGGTGCTCCCTACTTTCAGTAAGAAGGGGGTTTTCCGCCAAGCTCCCTACTTCCGACGGCCCTTTCGCCAGGCTGACCTGGGTTCCAGCTCTTCCCGAACCCCAGGTCAGTACGGGGCGAGACCTTACTACACAGATAGATCCGCCAGGGGGAGGCCCTTCAAACGACCCTTTAGGGGATGGGGGTCTCGTTTTCCCAGACGATCCAAGTAAGGACGAAGAGGACCTGCCTATAGGGGGTAGGTTCTCTCTATTTGCAGATGCATGGGACGAGATAACGCAGGATGCATGGGTTAGAAGCACCATCCGTCAGGGGTTATCCTTAGAATTTTTCAGGAAACCCCCCTTTTGTTTTATTCCCTGTCCTGTGTCTAGAATGCCAGCTAAGACGGCCCTAATGGATCGGGCGGTGAACCACCTGTTAGCTATCAGAGCCATTGAACCGGTCCCTAAGGATCAAAGAGGCTTTGGGTTTTATTCTATTTTATTTCTGGTCCCGAAGTCTTCCGAGGACTGGCGTCCGATCCTAGACCTCAAACGCCTTAATAGATACATTAAGTATCGTAAATTTAAAATGCAGTCCCTCCGGTCACTGTTGAGAGGCGTTCACCAGGGGGATTTCTTATCATCCCTCGATTTGACTGAGGCATATCTTCACATCCCTGTTAGATTAGACGATAGACTGTATCTCCGTTTTTCCTTTGCAGGTCACCATTTCCAATACAGGGCACTCCCCTTTGGGCTCTCCTCTGCTCCTCGGGTCTTCACCAAGATCCTTGCGGCCTTGGAGGCCCACTTACGTTCCCAGTATGTCCGAGTGCAGTGCTACCTGGATGACATTCTCCTTCAAGCATCTTCGCTTTCCCTTGCAAAGCACCATCTCCAGGTAGCACTGGATATTTTGCATCAACATGGGTTCTCAGTCAATAAAGCAAAGAGCTGTCTCATTCCCTCCAATTCCATCCTTCATTTAGGCACTGTCATAGACTCCCTGGAATGCAAGGTTTATCTTTCTCAAGAGCGACAGGTCAGTATTCGGAATTTAGTTACCTAAATTATGCAACAACCTAGAGTGCTCATTGCTCTCTTAGCCACGCTCTTGGGGAAGATGATCTCTTGTCTGGATATTGTGCCTTGGGCATGGTTACATTCCAGGGAGCTTCAGTGGTTCCTGTTGCCTCTCCAAAAGGCAGGCAGGGGAACCTCACTGGCTAAGGTCACCCTTCCACCCTCTGTTAAGAGGTCTCTACTCTGGTGGCAGTCCCTGGCGCTGTCCCAAGGATCTCTCTTCCTACCCCCAGATAGAATTGTTGTCACTACAGATGCGAGCCTTGTAGGTTGGGGGGCCCATGTGGAGGGCCAGTTAGCGCAGGGAGTTTGGTCCAAGGAAGAGGCCAGCTGTTGTGCCTTGGCCGCGTCCGGCGCCGAGTCTGGAGGATCCGGAGGACGTGGAGCCGCTCATGGTGCAGCAGTACCAGCCTATGTGCCTGGCACCAGAGACGGCTGGTGATGAGGACTCGGTGCCAGAGCAGGACGATCTCCCAGGACCTTCTGCACCTGCGCAGCAGAGTTCTTCATCAGGAGATGAAGAACTCATGCTGGATGCCAGAGCACGCAGAGCAGCCAGAAGACAGGACTGGCTGAGTAAGCGTCGGTCCAATCGGAGGAAGCAGTGAGGGCTAATTGGGCCACGCCCTTCAGTGGCTATATTAAGCCAGGGTAATTAGTGCTCATTGCTGAGAACAACAATTCAATGACCGTGGCATATCCAGAGTTTCGTTTCTACGTCTGTTTGGAAATCTTATCGAAGACACCAGCTTCTGCCAGCTTTATTCCGGGAAGCCAGCCAAGTTGTTCAGATAAGAGAAGAATTAATGAGTCTTGCTTTGAACTTTTGTCTGTGTGCTATTTAACCCTCACGTAACCCAAAGAACCTTATTCCTGAAGACTTTCCGTTTGTGTTGTTTTGGACTTCTAAACCCTCTGAGTTTTACTAAGAAACTTTATTAGTAAAAGGAACCTTTTTGTTTGCCTCCCAACGACTGTGTGTGTGTGTTTCTGGGGGGTTGCGGTGCTGGGTCACAACACCAGCTTCCCTATAAACGTGTTAGAGCTCAGGGCCATCTTCCTCGCCCTCAAACACTTCCACCGGAAGTTACGAGGGAGCCATGTGCTAGTGTTAACGGATAATGTCACAGCGAAGGCGCATGTAAATAAGCAGGGGGGTACCCATTCAGCAGTCTTACTTAGAGAAGCTCTACGTTTAAGGCTCTGGGCTGAGAAATGGCTTCTATCCATAACTGCTGAGTATATTTCTGGGGAAGCAAACAAACAAGCAGATTGGTTAAGCCACTCGGAGATAGACCAGACTGAGTGGCAATTACACCCTGACGTTTTTCGAGCTATCACTGACAGATTTGGTCTGCCCCTAATAGATTTGTTTGCAACTCCACAGAATGCCCAGCTCCCACGATTTTTCTCCCGGTTCCCATCCTCGGGAACGGAAGCTGTTGACGCCCTACGGACTCCATGGCCCAAGGGCCTCTTGTATGCATTCCCGCCCCTCCCCTTACTTCCCAGGGTCATACAAAGGGTGTTGCATCACTCGGTCGAGGTCATATTGGTGGCCCCACAGTGGCCTCAGCGGGTTTGGTTTGGCGACCTCCAGTTTCTCTCCCGGGCGCCACCATGGAGGCTTCCGAGCCGTCGGGACCTGCTCAGCCAGGGAGAGATTCTCCACCCGGACGCCCAGTGGCTACACCTGACCACATGGCGGTTGAGCGGGAATCCCTTCGTATCCAGGGGTATGATGGGGAGGTAATTGACATAATTTTGGCCTCCAGAAGACCTGCCACTATCCGCATTTACCAAGCGACGTGGCAGGCCTTCTGCGATTGGTGTTCCGCAGAAGGCATCTCTCCTTTATGTGTTCCTGTTCCAAAGATTCTCCTTTTCCTCAAGAAGGGGTTGACTGGGACTTTCTCCCAACACTCTAAGACGTCAAGTGGCAGCCTTATCTTCAGTACTGTCATGTGACTCCCTTCAATCTCTTGCGAACTATCCCACAGTCCACCGGTTTCTCAAAGGAGTTTCCAACATCAGCCCTCCTGTGGTGCATCGCTTCCCTACATGGGATTTGCCACTGGTACTGGACACTCTGACTGGTCCTCCTTATGAACCATCACGAGACGCTAGTCTCAGTTGTCTGTCTTATAAAGTTGCCTTTTTGTTAGCAATTACATCGGCCCGACGTATTTCCGAATTGTCCGCTCTGTCGATTCGCAAAGATTTGTGTGTGTTCCATTCTGGCAAGGTGGTACTTCGGCTAGATCCTTCCTTTTTGCCCAAGGTTAATTCATTGTTTCATCGTTCTCAATAGTTGGTTTTACCTACATTCTGTGCGCACCCTAGACACCCACGAGAGAGGGTGTGGCATTCCTTAGATGTTAGAAGGGCCCTTAAGATTTATATTGAGTGCACTGCTGCCTTTCGGAAATCGGAGGCACTATTAGTGGGGTTCCTGCCCCGGTACATGGGCCTCAAGGTATCGTCTTCCACGGTGGGAAGATGGATCAGGGCAGCGATTACCAAGGCGTATACTTTGGTGGGTCGTCCGGTACCGGACAACATCACGGCCCACTCCACGCGTAGCGCTGCAGCTTCAGCGGCGTGGGGGAAGCAGGCATCCCTAGAGGAGGTTTGTCGGGCGGCAACTTGGGTGTCTCCAACACAGTTTATCCGACATTATAAGATTGATTCCTTCGCTTCGGCAGAAGCAGCCTTTGGTAGGCGAGTTGTTCAACAGGTGTTAGAACCCCTTGCCTGATTTTGTCTTACGTTTTACGTACATAGACCTGGACCCACCCTAGGGACGTGTTTGTTAAGCTTTGGTATGTCCCTATCTGAATGCTAGCTTCAACCTTCATGGAGAAAGGGCGTTGACTTACCTGATACGCCCGTTCTCGTGAGTTGAAGCTAGCATTCAGCCCCACCCCGGGGATAGTCTTGGTTGCTGTTCTTGTATTGTGTTACATTTCTTCATTAAACGGTTCCAGTTTGTTTTCAGCAGTCCAGTGTTTTTCTGTGTTTTTTCTTCTGTTCCTCACTGTGTTTACCTTACATGAGTTATTTTCCACGTCGAGTTTGTCCTTCCGGCTTCGTTTAAACTGGGGAAGACACTCAAGATGGTGGACGGAAGTTTAATTTGATTGACAGACTCAGTCCTCGTTGTGATTGGCCGAGAACAGCCCTATCTGAATGCTAGCTTCAACTCATGAGAACGGGCGTATCAGGTAAGTCAACGCCCTTTCCCAAAGTCTGTCTTTTTAGAAATTTAGGTCATGCTGAAAAATGGCCAACTTGCAAACCAGCTGTGCCACTGTTGATATATTGATTTAAATTTATTCAAAGATGCAACTGTCTCCGAAAAACAGATTCCTGCTTATTTATGTATGCCTCCTAATGTGCCTATAGATCTGTTGTCTAACCTTTTTGTCTTCTTTATAACATGCTGTAAAATGACAACACTCTATAAAATGACTTCTCTTGATAGAGACCTCAAAGAAGATGTAATATTTCCAGAAGTTTTAAAGCCAGAAAAGAAAGTTATTTTTGTAAAAACAAACATCTTTTAGCACCATTTACTAATCTACAATCGCTTTGTTTTAAGAGCATAAAACGTATTATGTATAACCTGGTCTGGTCATGAAATCATGTTTGCTTTATGAAAATTGAAAGTGGTTGATTTATACAATTAAAATTTTGACTAGGTGGGTGATAATGTAACAATATACCAGATTAGTAAGAAATCATAATTTATATATGTTATGGAAATATATTAAAAATAGTTAAAATAGAAAACACAGAATTCTGGTGTTTCAATAAAGAAGTGTACCATGTTTATTGGTCAGCTTCTTAGTGCTATTCTGTTCTTTGTGGATCTCAAGGGTAGATTCACAGGACAAAGAGGAGTTTTCTTATTCTAAAGTGGTTAGATTTGTTCTGTTCTGAACAAGCAAGGCAATCAACATTTCATGTAATATTAATTAGAAAAATGCTAACTAGTTTTTCATTTTCATTGCATCTTTTTAATATCGTGGCAACCCAAACTGGATTCCAAGTGTCTTACCAAGGCATTATAAAGTGGTACTAACACTTCACATGATCTTGATTTTATCCCTCTGATAATGGCAGCCTAGGACTGTGTTGGCTTTTTGGGCAGCTGCTGCACACTGCTGGCTGATATTTAAGTGATTGTCCACTAGGACTCCAAGATCCCTCTCACAATTACTGCTATTGAGCTAGGTACCACCTATACTATACCTGTGCATTTGGTTTTTCTTGCCTAAATGTAGAACCTTACTTGTCTCACCATTGAATTTAATTTTGTTAGATAGGGCCTAATATTCAAGTCTGTCAAGATCCTTTGGTATGTTGAGCCTATCTTCTGGAGTGTTGGCTATTTCTGCCAGCTTGGTGGTATCTACAAATTTGATGAGTTCCCTATCTATCCCCTCATCCAAATCATTGATGAAGATGTTGAAGAGTACTGGGCCTAAAACAGAGCATTGGGGTACTCCACTGCATACTTCCCAGGATCTTTGAAAGATATGGTTCAGTGGTTCCTATATCACATCTGCCAGTTCCTTCAGAACCTTGGGGTCTAATCCATGTGGTCCTGGTGATTTGAACTCGTTTAGACTGGGTAGGTGTTCTCTTACTGTTTTCTTCCCTATTTTGACTTGTATTCCTAATCTGTCTTTTACGGTACTGTTTTTGATAGGTTGAACTTTTTTTTTTCCCTTTTGTGTAAAGACAAATGCAAAAAATGATTTAAGCAGTTCTGCTTTCTCCTTGCTACTCATCACCTTGCCATTTTCTCCCATTAATGGACCAATCATTTCCTTGACTTTTTTCTGGTTTTTTACATGTTGAAAGAAGCTTTTTTGTTATTTTTGACTTTCTAATGTGTCCCTCTTTCCACTTTTTATACTTGTCCTTTTTGTCTTTCAGTTTATCAGAAAGTTCTTTGTGCAACCATGCTGGTTTCATTTATTCATTCATTCATTTGAATGATTGAGGGTTTGGTGAGTGAAGTGCCAAATTAAGCCTAGTGTAGCTCTCAAGCTGATTGAAGTTGCATGTCCCTGCACTATCTGGTAGTATGGACAGTCTTTTTTTAATACTAAAATGCTCAAAATCTCAGGCAATCATTAAATCTCACAAATTTGTGTTTCTGTCCAAAATCTCATATAAATTCAGGTGAGGACAGAATTTCCTGAGACTTGGCAATCATCTCAGGTTTTTTTAATGTTGGGTGTTGTGGATGCCATCTTAGGATAAAAAATGTGATGATTGTTGCATGTGCCATGATGCCAACCCCTGGTTTCTTTTGTCAAATTTGAAAAGATTTTTATTGATATTTGTATTTTGTTTATTGGTTTTTTGCCTGGTGGTTTAATTGTGAGCCACCCAAAACCACAAATGTGACATGGGCAGCTATACAAATCAAATAAGTAAAGGTTGGATGATCGGGGTATTTCTGGAAAAAGCAAACATGACATGAATCAATCTACCTTTCTCTACATGAACCTCATTTCTGGCTAGCATATATACTGTATATATTTCCTCCTATGATCGGGGCCTTGACAAGGGCCTTCCACATGGAAGAAGGAACAGACTCCATTGTGATATGCAGAACATGCTCCATGTACACGCTAATGCCCATAGAATACCAAAACTACACATGCACCAAATGCAAATTAATCAAATTACTAGAAGAAAAAGTAGAAGATCTTGAGAAAAATCTAAACACCCTGAAACTCAACCAACAAAATGAGAAACCCCAAACCTCACAAAAAGAACATGCACAAATAGAACATAAAAATGACCAAGCAACTTCTACCAGAGCTGACCCCTTGGAGGAAGAAAACAGATGGACACATGTCACCCACAGAAAAAAACACAAACCAAACACAAAACCACTGTCCAAACCAACCAACCCAGATTCAACCCCACTGGTACTAAGCAACCAATACCATGGACTCCCAATAGAAGAAAACATACAGACACATAAAAAAGAAATACCAGCAAAAATCCTCAACAAAATAGCACCATCAAATGCCACTGTGATAAAGAAAAAATATCCCCAAACATCCCCAGGCAAAAAAAGACGAGTGCTGGTAATAGGAGACTCAATCCTCAAAGGAACTGAACCTGCAGTCTGTAGACCAGACAATCAATCCAGAGAGGTATGCTGTCTCCCTGGGGCTAAAATCCAAGATGTAGCTGAGAAACTAACCGAAATAATAAAACCCACAGACTACTACCCCCTTCTACTACCACATATAGGAACTAATTACACAAAAAAGGACCTGAAAACAATACTGAGAGACTACGAACATTTAGGCAAGAAAGTCAAGGACTTAGGTGCACAAGTAGTTTTCTCATCCATACTACCAACGAGAGGGCAACATCCGGCAAGAGAGCAAAGAATTCTTGAAGTGAACCACTGGCTAAAGGGTTGGTGTCGCCAAAAAAACTTCGGATACCTAGACCATGGAATGCACTTCCTCCAAGATGGGCTTTTGGCAAGAGACGGGTTACATCTCACAAAGACTTGGAAAAATGTCTTTGGAAAACGGCTGGCTCATCTTATCAGGAGGGCTTTAAACTAAAACCGAACAGGGAGGGTGACCAATCTACAAGTTCCACAAGACCTAACTCCAAGCAAGGACCCTCAGTAAACAAGGAAAATAACGAATTAAAAAGGGATGGGAAGGAACACAAACTCAAGCAACAAACAGGAGATGCAGAAAGCACACCCAGAATCAGGCACAAAGATCTCAAATGCCTCTACACAAATGCACAAAGCCTGGGGAATAAACAGGGTGAACTGGAAATGTTAATGCAACCATGACATAGTTGGCATAACAGAAACTTGGTGGGATGAAACACACGATTGGAACATACAGATAAAAGGATACAAACTCTTCAAAAACATCAGATCACACAAAAAAGGAGGTGGAGTTGCACTGTACATAAAGGACCGCCATGTAGCTACAGAGCTACATGTAACCAAAGAAGAAAACCCCTTAGAATGCATATGGGTCAACATAAAAGAAAAAAAGAATGCCATAACAATAGGAGTATACTATAGGCCACCAAATCAAACAGAAATAATGGACAACCTTTTTAACAACCAGCTAGCAAACATATGTAGGAAACACAATGCAGTAATAATGGGAGACTTCAATTATCCAGACATCAACTGGAAAACTAGCTCTGCACCAAGTGTGAAATCAAACAGATTCCTAACCAGCCTTGCCGACAACTTCGTTGTCCAAAAAGTGGAGGAGGGAACTAGAGGAGCAGCTATACTGGATCTAATACTCACAAACAGAGAAGAAGTGATAGAAGGAGTCGAAACTGCAGGACCGTTGGGTGAGAGTGACCACGTCATACTAAAATTCACCATAGCACAAACACAAACAATTGAACACAACCACACCAAAACCCTCGATTTTAGAAAAGCTGACTTCAATAAACTCAGAGAAAACCTGGGAAAGAAAAAATACCCAATGCATGGGAAAATGCTGAAGTGATTCTTATACACAAGAAAGGGGCCCAAGATGATTTAAAGGACTATCGCCCAATAAGCCTTTCAGTCATCTACAAGGTTTCCACCAAGATAATAGCAAAAAGAATATTGATAACATTAAATGATGCACAGCCAAAGGAGCAGGCAGGGTTCAGAAGTGGCTACTGCACAATGGATCACATCCAGGTTGTTCAGCAAGTCATTGAAAGGCACAATGAGTACACCATGCCTCTGTGCATGACTTTCATCGACTACAAAAAGGCGTTTGACTCAGTATTCCAGCAAGCAATAATTAAGGCATTGCTGAACCAAGGCATAGACACTGCTTACATAAACTTACAATCAATATATGAAAAAACAATGGTGACAATTTACCTTAATGGTTTTAAAGTGGAAATCAACATAGAACAAGGTGTACAACAAGGCGATAAAATAGCAACAGCACGTAGACTTATATATCGCTTCACAGTGCTGTACAGCCCTCTAAGAGGCTTACAGAGTCAGCATATTGCCCCCAACAATCTTGGTCCTTCTTTTTACTGACCTCGGAAGAATGGAAGACTGAGTCAACCTTGAGCCTGGTGAGATTTGAACTGCCAAATTGCAGGCAGCCAGCAGTCAGCAGAAGTAGCCTGCAGTACTGTATTCTAACCACTGCACCACCACGTCTCTATCAATATCACCTATCCTTTTCTCAGCCTGCCTTGATTAAGTATTTCGCAAACTAGACTGGGTGGTTAACAGAGTGGAGTTCGTGCCTATTCCTGAGTACCCTCAGGAACCTCCTTCCACTCATAGTCCAAACGAGTGGATGGAGACTCTACAGGGGGTGTGGAGTGCTGTGAAGGCAGCACTGAGGAAAGCGGCCATAACCCAAAAGGTCCAGGGTGACAAAAAACGGGCTCCGCACAAACCCTTTCAGGTAGGGGAGAGGGTGTATCTCTCAACCAAGTACCTAAGGTTGAAGGTGCCCTGTAGAAAACTGAGTCCGAAGTTCCTGGGACCCTTCCCTATTGTGCGGGTGATCAACCCGGTTACCGTGGAGCTGAAACTCCCCCGACTATTGGGGAGGGTACACCCAGTATTCCACAGCAGTCTGCTGAAGCCCATCAAAGAATCCAACATCCGGCCCCTGCCGGCGGAGCCGCCGGACCCAGTAGTGGTGGGAGGGGACCATTACGAATTCAACCAGGTATTGGATTCCCAGCTCCATAGGGGGAAACTACAATATCTGGTATGGTGGAAGGGATACCCATTAACAGAAGCCTCCTGGATGGTGGATAAAGATCTTAGAGCCTCCCGGCTACTCAGGAAATTCCACAAGCAATATCCCCACAAACCCAGGGGGAAATGGATGGTTGTGATGGTCTGATAACATAATGTCTGTGTTTACTGTCTTCCAGGTGCGGCCCTGGTAGAGGGGCGCCGCCTGTCAAACCCCAGTCCGTGGTTTGCTACACCTGGGGGGAAGATAGGTGGTGGGGTGAGCGTCACTGCTGGCTGCAGTCACGGTGGCGAGAGGAGAGTCCAAATAGCTAAAGGCTGCAACCCAGCTGCCGCACAGCCGATCGGGGCCTCCGCACAGCTGACCGGGGCCTGTATGATGGAAGCCAAGCCGAGAACCGCCACGTAGCTGATCAGGGACTGCAAGCCGAGCAGCCGAGCCAATCGGGTGCCCTGACATCCCGGCGATCTGCTGAACAAGGCTGATAGCGATTGCCAGATGGAGGCTTGCTCCAGCGTGCGGAAGGGCATGGTTCCCAGCCTACAAAGAGTGCTGGGAGGCGGATGCTCCCAGCGCTGACTTAATCAGAGACTTTTCGTTAAAGGACTCATTGTGTGCCGAGAATCCGGCCTAAATAAATCAGACTAAGGCCAGGACCCCTGGGAAGGCAGTGAAGTTGCCCCGGAAAACCCCCACTGACTTCCTCTCAGAGGTCCGAGCTCTGGACATAAGCAAAAACAGAAGCTGCTCTCTCTGGAAACAGACATGATTTATTTAGGCCGGATTCTCGGCACACAATGAGTCCTTTAACGAAAAGTCTCTGATTAAGTCAGCATTGGGAGCATCTGCCTCCCAGCGCTCTTTGTAGTCTGGGAACCACGTCCTTCAGCACGCTAGAGCAAGCCTCCATCCGCCAATTGCTGTCAGCCTTGTTCAGCTGATCGCCGGGACGTCGGGGCACCCAATCGGCTTGGCTGCTCGGCTTGCAGTCCCCAATCAGCTGCATGGCGGCCTCAATCAGCTGTGCAGCGGTTCTCGGCTCGGCTTCCAGTGTGCAGGCCCCGGTCAGCTGTGCGGCAGCCCCGATCGGCTGTGCGGCGGCCGGGTTGCAGCCTTTAGCAATTCAGACTCCTCGCCACCATGACTGTAGCCGGCAGCAACATTAACCCCACCACCTATCTTCCCCCCAAGGTGTGGCAAACCCCGGACCGGGGTTTGACATTATTACTTACAAACCAACTACTGCTGCCTTCCCTAATGGGGCCATTGAGGGTACTTAATATGAAATTTCTTAACTAATCTCGCTGCTCTAACATCTGGAGCAGCCACCCACTCACTGTCTGCTAACGGGTAGCCTTTCCACAGTACTAGATATTGTAACTTTCCCTTGTGATATCTGGAGTCAAGAATCTTTTTTACCTCATAGTGCTCCTCTCCCTTAACTAGGATGGTGGGAGGAGGTGGGTCTCTGACTGATCTCAGCCCAGACTCTAGAAAGGGTTCTAAAAGACTGCAATGAAATACTGGATGAACCCTGTCAGGCAGTGATTTTATATTGCCTGTTATATGTATATGCAGGGAGATGCATCCCTATCAAATAATAATAATAATAATAATAATAATAATAATAATAATAATAATAATAATAATAATAATAATAATAATAATAATAATAATAATAACAACAGAGTTGGAAGGGACTTTGGAGGTCTTCTAGTCCAACCCTCTGCTTAGGCAGGAAACCCTACACTACTTCAGACAAATGGTTATCCAACATCTTCTTAAAAACGTCCAGTGTTGGAGCATTCACAACTTCTGGAGGCAAGCTGTTCCACTGATTAATTGTTCTAACTGTCAGGAAATTTCTCCTTAGTTCTAAGTTGCTTCTCTCCTTGTTTAGTTTCCACCCATTGCTTCTTGTTCTACCCTCAGGTGCTTTGAAGAATAGTTTGACTCCCTCTTCTTTGTGGCAACCCCTAAGATATTGGAACACTGCTATCATATCTCCCCAGTCCTTCTTTTCATTAAGCTAGACATACCCAGTTGCTGCAACCGTTCTTCATATGTTTTAGCCTCCAGTCCCCTAATCATCTTTGTTGCTCTTCTCTGCACTCCTTCTAGAGTCTCAACATCCTTTCTACATCGTGGCGACCAAAACTGAATGCAGTATTCCAAGTGTGGCCTTACCAAGGCATTGTAAAGTGGTATTATTACTTCACGTGATCTTGATTCTATCCCTCTGTTAATGCAGCCTAGAACTGTGTTGGCTTTTTTGGCAGCTGCTGCACACTGCTGGCTCATATTTAAATGGTTGTCCACTAGGACTCCAAGATCCCTCTCACAGTTACTACTGTTGAGCAAGGTACCACATATACTGTACCTGTGCATTTTGTTTTTCTTGCCTAAATGTAGAACCTTACTTTTTTCACCATTGAATTTCATTTTGTTTGATAGCACCCAATGTTCAAGTCTGTCTAGATCCTTCTGTATCTTGAGCCTATCTTCTGGAGAGTTGGCTATTCCTGCCAGTTTGGTGTCAGCTGCAAATTTGATGAGTTCCCCATCTATCCCCTCGTCCAAGTCATTGATGAAGATGTTGAAGAGTACTGGGCCTAAAACAGAGCCTTGGGGGACTCCACTGCATACTTCCCTCCATGTAGATGCAGTTCCATTGAGCACTACTCGTTGAGTGCGGTTGGTCAGCCTGTTTTGAATCCATCTGATGGTGTTGCTGTCTAACCCACATTTTTCTACTTTATCTAGTAATAGGTTATGGTCTACTTTATCAAATGCCTTACTGAAGTCCAAGTAGACTATATCAACAGCATTCCCCTGGTCCACTAATTTTGTCACTTTGTCAAAGAATGCAATAAGATTAGTCTGGCATGATCTGTTTTTGACAAACCCATGTTGGCTTTTGGTTATTACTTTGTTTGCTTCTAGGTGTTCGTTGATTCGTTGCTTGATTATCTTTTCCAGAATCTTCCCTGGTATTGAGGTCAGGCTGATAGGTCTGTAGTTTCCTGGCTCTATTTTTCCCCTTTTTTGAAGATGGGAACTACATCAGCTCTTTTCCAGTCCTCTGGCAGTTCCCCGGTGCTCCAGGATCTTTGAAAGATATAGTTCAGTGGTTCTGAGATCTCATCTGCCAGTTCCTTCAGAACCTTGGGGTGTAATCCATCCGGTCCTGGTGATTTGAACTCATCTAGGGTAGACAGGTGTTCACTTACCATTTTCTTCCCTATTTTAACTTGTGTTCCTAATATGTTTTTTGTGATGCTGTTTTTGACGGGTTGGACTATTTTTTCCCTTTGTGTAAAGACAGATGCAAAAAACGTGTTAAGTAGCTCTGCTTTCTCCCTGTTGCTTGTCACCTTCTTGCCGCTTTCTCCCTGCAATGGACCAATTGTTTCCTTGACTTTTTTCTTGTTTTTAATATGTTGGAAGAAGCTTTTTTTGTTACTTTTTACTTTTGTCGCAAGCCTTTGTTCATTGTGAGCCTTAGCTTTCCTCACTTCATCTTTACAGGCTTGGGCTATTTTCTGGTATTCTGCCTTAGTTATTTGCCCCGCTTTCCACTTTTTATACTTGTCCTTTTTGACTTTCAATTTGTCAGAGAGTTCTTTATGCAGCCATGCTGGTTTCTTTTGAGACCTATTATTTTTCTTCTTCATTGGTATTGTGCTAGACTGGGCTTTTATAATCTCACTTTTCAAAATTTCCCAAGCTTCTTGAGTTGTTTTCCCCTTGAGGATTCTTGTCCATGGAATCCAAATATAATGGTTTATTCCTGAGCACGTGATTAATATGTTCCTAGTACGCATGTGTACATTCCTTTCTTTGATCCGCCCTTCTATTTCAGCTTCTGTAAGAAGCAAGACCTGTTTTTATAGCTAAGATGTGATTAATGAGAATTTATTGTTTTTGTACCGAAATAAATATTTTCTAATTAGAACTTTAAACTGCGGTTTCTTTTTATAATGTCAGAGTTCCAGGGAAAGATCTATTTCGCCTCTGATGAGATTTATTCTTATCTGTCAAACCCACCTGAGGCTTTTTGGCAACTTCAACTCCACTGTCACCGGATTTACGATCCGGATGATTTGGAAAGGCCCTATGTATTTGGGACCTAACTTTTTGCAAGGTTGCCTCAGGTTTAGGTATTTGGTGGACAAATACCGTATGTTGTGGCGTATAAGACGAATTTTTGCCCCTTGAAAAACTTCTCAAAAGTCGGGGGTCGTCTTATACGCCGGGTACTGAAAGTTCCGAGCTGGGGGAGCTCAAAAACAGCCGCAGCCGCATCCCCGCCGTTCTGCCGAAGGAGCCCCGGAGCCCCACCACCGCCCTGCGTCTCAGTCTCCTGTTGGGAAGGCTGGGCAGGTGGGTGCATGCTGGACGACGACAGGACCCTCGGTTTCTAACCTTCCTCATCTTTTCTCTTGTTCTCTTGTGGGCGTGCGCTGGAGGGACCGCAGAGCAGAGGCGTCCGGCGGCTTAAGGCAAGAGGCGGGCGGGAGACACGGACAGGAGCCTGCCGCCAATGCCGCCACTTCTGGGATCCCCGCGCCTCTCGCACCGCTCGCCAGGCGCCTCTGCTCCGCGGTCCTGCAAACCAATCCCCACCGTGGCTCCTTTCTCCCTCGCCCAGCCCTCTTGCAAGACGCCAAGTGCGGGGAACCGCACCAAGCGAGGTAGGTGGGCGCGCACGGGAGGGACCACGGATCAGAGGCGCCCGGCGAGCGGGGCGAGAGGCGCTGGAATGCCAGAAGTGTCTTCCACCCGCCTCTTGCCTTAAGCCGCCGGGCGCCTCTGCTCCGCGGTCCCTCCCGCATGCGCCCACAAGGAGGAGAACAAGAGAAAAGATGAGGAAGGTTAGAAACCGAGGGTCCTGTCATCGTCGTCCCCCAGCCTGCATCAACGGGTCTCTTCTTGGGGAGGGTTGAGAGCCCCTCCTTTTCCTGCCAGACCAGAGGGCTGCAGAGCATTGGGGGGCCCAACCTGAGCACCATAGTCACACACACACACACACACACACACACACACACACACACACACACACACACAAGCAGGATGAAGTGAGCAGCAGAAAAGAAAGAAAGAAAGAAAGAAACTAAGAAAGAAAAAGAAAGAAAAGTTAGGAAGGAAGGAAGGAAGACAAGAAAGAAAGAGAAAGGAAGGAGGAAGGAAGGAAAGAAAGAGAAAGAAAGAAGAAAGAAAGAGAAAGAAAGAAAAAGAAAGAAAGAAAGAAAAAAAGAAAAAAAGAAAAAAAGAAAAAAAGAAAAAAAGAAAAAAAGAAGAAAAAAGAAAGAAAAAAAATGCCCGGGATGCTGGAGGAGAAATCCCCCCTTCCAGCCACCGAGAACAAGCAACGCTGCCGAAGGAGTGGAGTCTATGCCAAAGGACTGCTTGTTCTCGGTGGCTGGAAGGGGGGGTTCTCGCTTGTGCCCGGGATGCTGGAGGAGAAATCTCCCCCCTTCCAGCCACCGAGAACAAGCAGCCGTGCCCCTGCTGCTCTCCTGGGGCTGCGCAGCGATTCTCACTCTGCCGCTTGCAGCCGGGATTCTGGAGAACCGCAGCCCTCGCCCACCACCGAGAAGAAGCAGCGCTGCTGCTGCTTCTGTTCTGGGTGCCCGAGCCGGCCAGGCGCTCTGGACTGCGGACGCACGTCGCTGTGGGCTGGAGGGCTGAGGCTGCGCAAGTAGCCCGCTCAGGCGGGGAGGGAGGGAAGCCCCAGCTGGCCGGTCCTGGCTGACAGCTCTGCTCCCTTAGGAAGCGGCAGCCGGGATACTGTCTCCGCGTCTTTGGGCACATGAGCTGTTCTTCGCACGCATGCGTGCCAGATACCAGGCCAAGTGGCCAGCGCGCATGCGCACACCGGAAACAGGAAGATCATCTTCCCGGCAAGCGCATGACTGTTCTTTCGGTTTCTGGCGCTCCCGCGTGCATGAAGACCAGCTGGCTGGTGCGCCGGAACCCGGAAGAGGAACAGGCGATAGCTCCGCATGCCCAGAGAGATGGCTCTGCGTGCCACTTCCGGCACGTGTGCCATAGGTTCGCCATCACAGTTATATGATATGGGAAGTATTTTATCAATGGTTAGAGAAGAAAAAAAGAGTTTGGAAATGAAGAAGACTAAGGAATAGTAGAAAATGCTTAAGGAAAGATGGAATGTTTGTTTGTTTGAAATAAAACAATAAAAAACTGTTTTAAAAAATTCCCACCAAAAGTGATATAATGCACTTCAGGACCCCGTGTAGTCGGTAGATGTGTTGCACAAACATCTTGGCTAGGGCTGAAAGAATCTTCGGACACGCCACAAAGTGTGCTTGCTTTGAAAACAGGTTGATGACAGTGCAGATTACTGTGTTTCCAGCACTCTCAGGCAACTCCACAATAAAGTCCATGGATATCTCCTCCCACGGGTTAGCTTGGTTGGCTACCGACTATAGCAAGCCTGGAGGATTCCCAGGTAGGCACTTCATGGAGGCACACCCAGGGCAACTGATAGGGTCGTTTCGGACAGAGGGGCCCAATTTACAGCCCAGTTTTGGAAAGGGCTGATGATGGCCTTAGATGTGAAAATCTGGGATGAAGGGGCGTGGCCAATGTCACAGCGCTACGGGTGTCTCCCTCATTATGCGGGAAACCCCGAATCCCAGCTTTTTTGAGACCTGGAACCAGATTGGAACCAGGTAAGATCCGCCCTGGAGGGGCGGTGAAGAAGATAGGCACCAGTCGGTGGTCTGTGGGGGCTTGCAAACCCCCCAGGGAGCCAGCAACAGCCTCTCGGCCAGCAGCTGTGGAAAACGACTCTGTTGCCATTAGCTGGGACGGCCACGATCGGAACGATTGAAATGGAGAGATCGTGGATTGCCTGGGTGACAAGATCTAAGCGTTTGTGCTGGAGAGAGGTGAAGAAGTGCTGAAGCTGGGTGAGTGTTTGGCCGATTTAATGATAAAAAGAAGAAATTTAAAATTTCAAAGGAGACAAAGGAGACTCTAAAATGGAGTGAGCGGCTATCTTAGCAATTGGAAATACCTTAGAGTTAAAGGAACAAGTTTAAAAGCCCAAATTTGAGGATGTCTTTATAATTGGACTTGGTGAAAGTTAAAGAGACTGAAAAAGAATAAAGAATTTGAAGAAAATATCTTATAAGTGCTAAGTGGATTTAAAATACTTTGGAGACTTTTGTAAAAGAGTTGTTTTGTTATATTGGGAAACCGGCAACGCCATCTGCTGGTTAAAAGAAAATATTGCAACAGACTCTGGAAAGCTTGAATTTGCTGACAGCTGGAGACTGACCTTGCTCATAAGAAGATAACTAGGAGCTTGAAAGGACTTGGAAGCAGTTTGTGTTTGATGGTGCACTGTTTTGGTGATAGAAGATAAGAGGATTTTGAATTGGATTGGACTGAAATACAAAGAGATTATATGGACTTAAGCTGCAAGTAAAAAAAAATCTGAACTTTGTGAATTGTGAACTTGACAATATGGAGGCGTGTGTATCTATGAAGAATTGACTGAGATGTTAAAATGCATCTATGAAGATATAAAAACTTACCTTTTGGAAATCAGAGGTGAAAAGAAAATAGAAATGAAGCTGGATCATAAAGAACACTTAGAATTTACAATGGTGGAAAATGAAAATGAAGAAAATGAAGAACAAGGAGATTACACAGATGAAAAAGGGACTGAAAATAAAAAACAGATTGATGATTACACTGGGATTTACAGTGGTAAGAAAAGAGGGGTCATTCTTCCATCCTGGTGCTACTTGACCTCTCAGCGGCTTTCGATACCATCGACCATGGTATCCTTCTGCATCGTCTCGGCAAGGTGGGAGTCGGAGGCACCGTTTTACGGTGGTTCTCCTCTTACCTCGCCGATAGGATGCAGTCGGTGTTAACAGGAGGACAGAGGTTGCCTCCTAGGCCCCTGACTTGTGGAGTGCCGCAGGGCTCGGTCCTCTCGCCCATCCTGTTTAACATTTACATGAAACCACTGGGGGAGATCATCCGTTGACACTGGGTGAGTTTTCAACAGTACGCTGATGACACCCAGCTGTACATTTCCACCCCGTCTCAATTCAGGGAGGCAGTGGATGTAATGTGCCGATGCCTGGACGATGTCAGGATCTGGATGGGGAGGAAAAGGCTCAAGCTTAACCCCGACAAGACTGAGTGGCTCTGGATATTGCCCCCTAAGGACTATTCCGATTGTCCCTCCTTGGTTCTTGGGGGAGAAAAACTAACTCCCTCGGAACAGGTCCGCAATTTGGGAGTTCTCCTAGACCCACAGCTAAAATTAGACCAACATCTTACAGCTGTGGCTAGGGGAGCCTTTGCACAGGTTCGCCTGGTGCACCAATTGCGACCATACTTAGAGAAGGAGGCTCTACTCACGGTCACTCATGCCCTTGTCACCTCTCGATTGGACTACTGTAATGCGTTCTACATGGGGCTACCCTTGAAGAGTACCTGGAGACTCCAACTGGTGCAAAATACGGCTGCGCGTGCTGTGGTGGGTGTCTCAAAATACACCCACATAACACCCATACTCCGCCAGCTGCATTGGTTGCCCATTAGTCTCCGGGTGCAATTCAAGGTGTTGATCATCATCTTTAAAGCCCTACATGGCTTAGGACCAGGTTACCTCCGGGACCGCATCCTACCTCATACTTCCCTTCGGTCAGGTCCCACAGAGCGGGCCTCCTCCGGGTCCTGTCAGCCAAACAATGCCGGCTGGCGGGGCCTAGGGGGAGGGCCTTCTCTGTAGGGGCCCCTGTTCTCTGGAACCAACTACCCCCAGAGATCCGAATTATCCCAAGGCTCAGTGCCAGAGGCAGAGATCCAGCCCAGGCCATCTGGGAGGTCTGTGCTGACTCCAGAGCCTCCAGAGGCTGACATGAGCAAGGCAGAGGAACAGGGGGAGCCTGTTCCCAATACGTTCATGCGCAGAGCTGCCAGAAGGCAAGAACAGTTACAGAGGAAAAGGACTACTCGGGAGTAAGGCTTGGAGATGATTGGCCCCTCCCATAGGCTATAAAAGTGGAGCAAACGGATGTGCTCGTTGCAGGAAGCAACTTTGTTCAATTCGTGTCTCAGCATTTCGGTTCTGACTCTGTGTTTCTGTTTGGCCTTGCAAAGCTCCTTGCCAATTAGGTCTTTGGCAGTGTGTCAAGAGAGATAAAGGTTGTTGATATCAGCCTTCTTCCAAAAGACTTCTGTCGGACTCATTAACATTGTTTGGGACTTATTACGGCTGGGAATGAACATAAACCACAGCCATTAAAATAAAAAGAGTTTTTTGGGACTCCGTTTGTGCTTTATTATTTATCAGGAAGTCTAGGTCAACACAACTGGCCACATAGGCTTCTATGTCCTTTTTCATTTTTGGCCACCAAAACAGTCTCTTTACCAAATGAAAGGTCTTCACAAACCCAAAATGCCCTGCGGGTTTCACATCATGGCTCCTTTGTAGGACCAAGGCTCTCTGGCTGGCTGGGACATACAATTTACTCCCCTTCCATGCCAAGCCCTCCTTTAATATCAGGTCATCTTTATGTCTCTGGAACCACTCTTCTGCCCCCAAGGCATCTATTAACGGTTGCATCAAGGACAGATGTCTTCCTTGGGCGACTCCCCAGATTCCTCCTCATATGTCAGCTCAGGGGAGGTTGAGCCCATTCCTGGCACGTCAGGAACTGAGTTGATTGATGGCTCTGAACAGCTGTCTGAAAGAGATTTGGAGGATGCTTCAGCTGGGGAAAGTTTGCAGTGGCAGACGGCCAGCGAAGAGGAGGAGGAACTGCCTTCCGCACTTCAATTATGTAACACTGTAAGAGTGCTATGGATAATACTGAGAGCTAATATTTTTATGGTGGGCTTAGTTTAGCTTAGTTTTTTAAATTGAAAAATCTTCCTCTGATTCAAGGTTTCTTCTGTATTTGTGAATTTGTATACATGTGTTTATCTGCTAGAAAAACCTAAAAGGTACTTTAAAAGGTGACCTCAGGGGCAGAGATATTGTAATGATGAACAAATGATTTCTCTCCCCCCTCTTTTCATTCTGGAATCAGAACATACATGCACAATTGCAGTCAGAATCCTGAATCCATTCCTATCAAACATTACCTGGAGGGAAATGTCTGTTCCTTGAAGAACACAGATTCTACAGTAAAGTGTAAAAAGGTTTATGTTTGCCTCTTAATTTTTATTTTAATTGAAAAAGGGTGGGGGGAAACAAATAACTTTATTTTAGAATCGGAAAACATTGTTTAGGATGTTTAGCCTATCATTTTAAAATAAAGAACATGAACTGAATTGCCAAATCCATTCTATGAATATTTTTGCTACTTTTCCAGATCTAATTTAATAGAAAAATAATAATCTGTCTATAACACATTTTCATACTGTTCATTAGAAAATATGGATGGCTTTTCCTTCTCCTCCTCTGTTACTTTCGTGCTTCTTTCCTCTGGAATTTTAGATATATCAGCCTTTAAAACATTGACATAAAAATCAGTAGCTTTCTTTATCGTGTTAAGCCGGTATCATTATTTCCTGGCCATTTACCTGAAGATTATTCTTGAAAGTCGCCTGTGTAATTCTGTTCCGTAAAGCCCTTGTGGTAAAATATATTACAATGTCGCTTGGGAGATGTTTTTGTTTTGCAAACCAAGAGTTGACTCGGTATATCTTATCAATTTGCGTAGCCAGTTCCTCTTTGAGCATTCCAGACACCTGCTCCAAAGCCTCCACCATCCTTCCTTTCAGATCTTCATATTTTTCCTCTTTCAGGCCCCGCACCCTTATAGCAAATTCCATGCTTCTGAATTGAGTCATTAACACCTCTGTTTCAAGATTTGCGATATCACTTTGAGTTTTGTCTATGAATTCCTCCGAAATTATCAAGGATTGTTTAGTTATTTCCACTTCGTTCTCCAAAACTTCCATATTTACTGCTAATACATTACAAACATCTAACCCATCTTTCCTCACTTGTTGATCCATCTTCTTTAAAGCAGCCTGCATTTGTTTATTAATTTCATTAACTTTTGAGTTGAACTCCATAACCAAATCATTTTTCATAACTTTTAAAGTATTATAGAAGGAGCTGAGGTGGCGCAGTGGTTAGAGGCAGGTACTGCAGGCCACTTTAGCTGACACTGATCCGCAGGTCAGCGGTTCAAATCTCACCGGCTCAAGGTTGACTCAGCCTTCCATCCTTCCGAGGTAGGTAAAATGAGGACCCAGATTGTTGGGGGCAATATAAATAAACATTGCTTACTGGTGTAAACCGCTTAGAGAGTGCTTGCACTGTGAGGCGGTATATAAATATCACAAAATAAATAAATAAATAATAAATAAATAAATAAATAAATAAATAAATAAATAAATAAATAAATAAATATAAATATAAATATAAATAAATAAATAAATAAATAAATAAATTTTCAGGTGTTAAAGTCTGTGAGGGTGCTAATTCAGAAGTAAGTTGCATTCTTGAAGTATAACCAGAGGAATATTCAGTTCTTTTATTTGAAACAGTCTTTCCAGATTTAGAAGCCATTCCAGTATTTCCAGAAAAGTACAAAGAGAAAGCCAAGTCTCTAGTTGACAAAGTTCTTTCCAAATACAAAACCAGATAGTCTTTTATTTTTAAAAAGATATAAGTTGTTATTTTAATCCATAATCAGGAAACAAGAAGAAAAAAGCCAATTCTCAGGATCAAAAGTTTCCATTAAAAAAAGCTGCAGGCAAAACGAAACTTAATCACTTTCACTTCCACGCCCATGAGCTCCGATCGCCATTTTATTGCTTATTAGCACAACTTTGTTACTTCCCAGCAGTGGAGTTAAAGATTTAGATACTTGCCCTTTTGAACTCCTGCCTTTCTCTGTCTGCTTTCTTTAGTGCTTGAAGTAGTTATAAATCCCATTGTAAAAGCAGCGGTGGTCGCGGCATCTTGCTCCGCATAAGCGGAGGCATCCGAAGTCCCGGAGCAGGAGACAGGCTACCTGGGGAGCCCTCACCCTTCGCGCCCCTAGTTGACTCCTAGGGCACTAGGGGGGCTCTACCCCGCCTGTCAGGCTCTCATCTCTCCCCTACGCCCGGGGAGAAGATTTTCAAGCCGCCAGACAGCTGATCTGGCGGCTTTTACAGGACTTCGGAAGAGGCGCCCGACGAGGAGCGTCCGCGATGCCTGCGGAGCCAAACCGGAAGTGAGCCTTGAATTTTTTAAAGTTATCCAATC
The DNA here is from genome assembly GCA_023053685.1 of Diadophis punctatus similis. NCBI lineage: Eukaryota > Metazoa > Chordata > Lepidosauria > Squamata > Dipsadidae > Diadophis > Diadophis punctatus. The sequence continues at coordinate 848,097 of JALIGW010000064.1, forward strand.
TTTTAACCATACCAGACAACAAGCATCATAATATAACCCTTTTTATGCCACTTCAGCCAGTCTATATAGTGCAACTGCCGGAGAGTATCTGTGTTGCAACTGCAGGTACTGGTGGGTGTCCCCCAAACTGGAGCGCAGCCTGCAATTCTTCTGCCTCTGGTTTTCCCTCTTTCACTCCTTTCTGCCTTTTTCCTTTCATTCCCATTCATCTCTTGTATTTCCTCTCTCTTTCTCTCTCTTGCCATCCTTTCTTATTTCTTCCTCTTTTCCACCTTTCTTGGCTCTTTTCCCCCTTTCCTTCCTCTTTCCCCCTTCTACTTTTCCTTCCCCTTCCTTCACCAAGAAGATGGGTCACGTGCCCGCTGTCCATGCAGGGGTGCACAGGGTCTCCTGGGAATGGAGTGGCCACCTGTGCACTCTGTCCCCGCAGGACTGCCAAGGCTCTGTTCGTGCCCGGGACTGGTGGTTCCCTTTTTGGCCCCTCTGGAGCAGGACACGGGTTGGTGGATTTTGGTGGGGCTGGGGCAGGTGGCCAGGCACGTGTAGGGAAGAGGCAGGCTCTCCTCTCCCCATCCCACAAAGGGCAAGGGAGCCTTGGAGGGTTGGGCTGGGAGGGAGGGAACCGTCCTGCTTCCTGTCCCTCTTTGCCCACTTTGCTGCTTCTGCTGTGTCTCCCGCCTCCCGGCCCAGCACCCGAGGCCTCTGCCTGCCCGCCGAGCATAAATGCTGGCCATGTGTAGGCTGTGGTGGGGGGCCTGTGAAGAAGTGGGTGCGGTAGTCTGGCTGGCGCCAATTGTCCTAGATCCACCAGGGGAATTTCCAACATACAGTTCAAGAGTCTCCCTCATCTCACTTCCGACGAAAAGATGGCGAACTGACTACACGCCCAAGGAGGGATCCCTGAAGGGGTTTTCCCTGGGCTGTAGCTTTTTCAACTACCAACAGAAGCAACTGGCATTCCTTTAGTTTATATGACTCTCCTGGGTTAGGGAAAGTCCTAGAATTATCTCTCAAGATCCTCAAATACAGTAAAGGTCTGCAAGTAGCTTCAGGAGCTGTGCTTCAAAGCAGCATGCATGCCAAAAGCTAGGGGGTGGGGGGGGCAGGCTGCAATCAGTTCATTGTTGAAGAAGCAGCTGTTTTGGAATTTATTTTTCAAATGGACAGTAAGTTGTGCCTTTCATTTCTTAATAATTTTTAAGGACTATTAATCTTTATTAAGCTAAAAGAGGCTCTCTTTAGTCACAGCCTGTTACTCCTTTTTGAAGATCTGAGCCATTTTGGGGATTTGTTCCATGATAAACAACAAGAAAGAAGGCTGCTAAGGCAAGCCAAAATCAGGAAGTCTGGGGTATCTTTTTTTTAAATTGATGGAGAATTATAAGGGCAGAAAGTTGTGGTTTTAGTTTATTATTTTTAGTAATTTGTAACTTGGTCTCCTTTGCTGTGGGTGGCTAAAACTTTCTGATTTTTATGATTCCTGATTGGCCAGCAATTCTTAAGTGATTTACAGAAAAAGCTACTCTTTGACTAAAGAGGGAGTTAAGAAGATGGAGGAGCAGATTATTAGAGATGTATTTGAATTTTTTAAAAATAAAATCCATCAGTTCATAGATCAGCTATGCTCCAAGGATGTTAAAAAAACCCTTCTCAAACTACTTCAGAAATGCAAATATTTGTATTTATTTGTATTTGTTTATTTGTCAAGCATATATGATTATAAGCAAAGTATAAACAGTAAAACATGATTGAATATATATGTAATAGTACAAGCATGAATAAGAGTAAAAGGTATGAATATATGGGTACATTAGGACAGGAACGGTAGGCACGATTGTGCGCTTATGCACGCCCCTTACCGACCTCTTAGGAATGGGGTGAGGTCGATGGTAGATAATCTGAGGTTGAAGTTTTTGGGGTTAGGGGAAGAAACTACTGAGTCAGGTAAAGTGTTCCAGGCATTGACCACTCTGTTGTTGAAGTCGAATTTTTTGCAATCAAGTTTGGAGCGGTTTACATTAAGTTTGTATCTATTGTGAGCTCGTGTATTATTGCAGTTGAAGGTGAAGTAGTCGTTAACAGGTAGGACGTTGTGGCAGATAATTTTGTGAGCTACACTTAGGTCAGATCGAAGGCGGCGTAGTTCTAAATGTTCAAGTCCCAAAATTTCAAGTCTGGTTTCATAAGGTATTCTGTTGTGAAAAGAGGAATGTAATACTCTTCTTGTGAAGTATCTCTGGACATTCTCAATTGTGTTAATGTCTGATATCTAGTGTGGGTTCCAGACAGATGAGCTGTATTCAAGAATCAGTCTAGCAAATGTTTTGTATGCTCTGGTTAAGAGTACAATGTTACCAGAGAAGAAGCTACCCAAGATTAGGTTAACCACTCTTAATGCCTTCTTAGCTATGTTGTTGCAGTGGGCTCTGGCACTTAGATCGTTAGAGATGAGTACTCCAAGGTCCTTTACTGAGTGAGGATCATCATCAAGGTCATGATCATCAAGTTTGTATTTTGTGTTTTGATTATTTTTGCCAATGTGTAAAACTGAGCATTTGTTGATTGAGATTGGTAGTTGCCACTTGTTTGACCATTCAGATACATAGTCAAGGTCTTTTTGAAGGGTTGTAGTATTGTCTGTGGTGTTGAATAGTTTTACATCATCTGCGAAGAGGACGCAGTTGCTTTATATATTATCACAAATGTCATTTATGTAAAGAATGAAGATAGTAGGTCCTAAAACGCTTCTTTGGGGAACACTGCTGTTAACAGGTACAGGGTTTGATAGAGATGATCCTATTTTAACCACTTGTTGTCTGTTTGACAGGAATGCAGTTATCCATTTGTGTAGGGGGCCAGAGATGCCATAAGATTTTAGTTTTAGGAGTAGTTTGTCGTGTACTACGGAGTCAAAGGCTTTACAAAAGTCTGTAGATTGCGTCTACTGCTTTGCCCTGGTCGAGTTGTGTAATCCATATATTTTTACAATGTAGAAGTTGTAGATTGCAGGATAAGTTTTTTCTGAAACCAAATTGTTTGTGAGAGAGTAGGTTGTTTGTCTCTAAGTGGAGGGTAATGGATTGGTTGATGATTGATTCCATGACTCTGCAGGTGGCGCAACATAAGGAGATTGGTCTATAATTCTCAACTAGGTTGGGGTCTCCCTTTTTGAAGACAGGGATAACTGTGGCTAGTGACTATAGGTTGGGTAGGGTGCTGGTTCTGAAAGATATGTCAAAAATAATGCTTAGAGGTTCTGATAGGATGGTGGAAAGTTTTTTTTAAGAAGTAAGCACAAAGTCCAAGGTCCTATGGATAGGGATGGTTTTAGGTTGTGTAGAGCCTTTCTAACATTGTCTTCTGTAAAGTCAGTTTGTATTAGATCATTGTAATTGTTTGTGGTTCGACTAGGGAATATAGGACATGAGTTGTTGCTATTTATAAAGACTGAGCCAAAGAATGTGTTGAAGAGGTTGGCTTTGTCGGATTCATCATTGATGTGATGTGCCAGTGCCTGGACGACGTTAGGACCTGGATGGGGAGGAACAGACTCAGACTCAACCCCGACAAGACTGAGTGGCTCTGGATATTGCCTCCGAAGGACTATATTGACTGTCCCTCCTTGGTTCTTGAGGGAGAAAAATTAACTCCCTCAGAACGGGTTCACAATTTGAGAGTCCTCCTAGATCCACAGCTAAAATTAGACCAACACCTTGCAGCTGTGGCTAGGGGGGCTTTTGCACAGGTTTGCCTGGTGCACCAATTGCGACCATACTTGGAGAAGGAGGCTCTACTCATGGTCATTCATGCCCTTGTCACCTCTCGATTGGACTACTGCAATGCGCTCTACATGGGGCTGCCCTTGAAGAGTATTCGGAGACTCCAACTGGTGCAAAATGCAGCTGCGCGTGCTGTGGTGGGTGTTTCAAGGTACACCCACGTGACACCTATACTCCGCCAGCTGCATTGGCTGCCCATTGGTCTCCGGGTACAATTCAAGGTGCTGATCATCATCTTTAAAGCCCTACATGGCTTAGGACCAGGCTATCTCCGGGACCGCATTCTGCCTCATTCTTCCCTTCGACCGGTCAGGTCCCACAGAGTGGGTCTCCTCCAGGTCCCGTCAGCCAAACAATGCAGACTGGCGGGGCCTAGGGGGAGGGCCTTCTCTGTGGGGGCCCCTGCTCTCTGGAACCAACTTCCCCCAGAGATCCGAATCATCCCCACCTTGCTGGCCTTCCGAAAAGCCATTAAGACATGTCTCTTCCTGCCGGTGGGGTGAGTTTGAGACGACTTTATATCTGATGTGTCCCCCACGGATGTATGGTGTTTATATATATATATATATATATATATATATATATATATATATATATATATATATATATATATATATATATATATATATATATATATATATATATATATATATATATATATATATATATATATAGTTATATATATATATAGTTATATATATATATAGTTATATATATATATAGTTATATATATATATATATATATAGTTATATATATATATATATATATATATAGTTATATATATATATATATATATATAGTTATATATATATATATATATAGTTATATATATATATATATATATATATATATATATATATATTTAACTGTTTTAAATTGTCTTTTTAATGATTTGTTCGGAGTTTTTATAAAATGTTGTACGCCGCCCTGAGTCCTGAGGGAGTAGGGTGGCATAGAAAAACTGCCAAATAAATAAATAAATAAATACAGTCTTCATTGTTAGGGCCTTTTAGGGGTGGGATAGTTCTCGTCACTTTGAGTTTGTTGTTCACGAACTTGTAGAATGCCCGGTTGGAATTTGTGCGCAGGAGGTTTTCCTCTTGGTTGATATGATAATTTGTGCATTCAGTCTTTATTTGTTTGCATAAGTTTTTGTATCGGCTTTTGTAGTTGGTTATGTGGCCCATTTTGTTTTTATGCCAGAGATATTTTTTTTTACTTGGAGCTTCCTTATTGTTGTGGGTAGTTTGTTCTTCCTGTTTTGGGGAATGATTAGTGGTACATATAGTTTCATGACTCTTTGGACTTGACGTAAGAAAATTTTGTAGTGGTCTTCAGCAGTGTTGCAGTCCGTGAATAGGGTTTGCCAATCAAGAGAAGAGAGGTCAGTGTTTATGAGATCAAAGTTTGCTTTTTTGAAATTGTAACTGGGGATCTTGTCATCTTGTTGATTTTTGTAAGGGTGTATATTGAGATTGAAGTCAATCATACTGTGATCACTGTTGGAGAAGGGTTCTTTTGTTTGTAATCCATAAATTGAGTTTGAACTGTTACAGAAGATGAGATCAAGGCAGTTATTGAGTCGAGTGTTGTTGGATACTAGTTGATCCAGCCCCAGATTGGTTACAGCATTGTACAGGGTTGAGTGTATAGGTTCTGTGGAACATTTGTTGAGGGACCATTTGATAAGAGGTAGATTTAGGTCGCCAAGAAAGATGAGAGGGTGTGGGCTGGAGGCTGCCCACGTTAGGAGTGAAGTTAACTTATTCACATGTTCGATGTCGTAGTCTGGGACTCTGTAGCATAGTAGAAATCGTAATGTGGTTTTTTTAGATAGCTCACAGATGATGGTCTCGGGAAGAGCAAGATCATGTGTTACTTGGATGTTTTTGAGATTTAAGGACTTTTTGTAAAAGATGGCAACACCACCTCCTCTATGGAGTTCACGATCAGATCGAAAAACATGATAGTTTATTTCTACGATAATTGAGTCAGGGAGGGATGAGTTTAGCCATGTTTCGCAGACAAATATGATGTCAAAATTGGTCGCATTTAATAGGAGGAGGAATTCAGGTATTTTATTTACAAGACTTCTTGCATTAAGTAGCTTGCATTTAAGGTCTGTATTAGTTGGAGAGGTAGAAGGAGTGGTAGGTAGTTGGGTAGTTAAGTCAGTAGTAGAAGTGAGGTAGTTGGGGTTAAGGTAGTTAAGGTTAAGGTAATTAAGGTCCATAGTAGAGTTATTAGTATTGGCAGGTAGTGAGGAAGTTTGGTCAGTGGTAGTAGCGAGGTAGATAAGGTCATTAGTGGTTGTAGAAGTTGCAGGTAGAGAGGTAGTTTGGGGCATGCGTTCCTAGTTTTGAATGGTGGGAGGTTGGATGTTGGGACGTAGGTTGGGAGATTTAGTTTTGATGCAGTCTACATGGTAGTCTATATATAGGTCAGTTTCACCATTATCTTGTCGCATTTTTAGTTCATGGCAGAGTTCACGGGAGCGGATTCTTTGTATGTATAGAAAGTTACCAAACCACTGAGGCAATTTCACAAGTAGCTGACAATGCAGAGGAGTCAATTGCAATTTTGGAGTATAAACCTGATACCAACTCTTATTATGATGGTTTAAATATAAAACTCCCAACACAATTGAAAGCAGAGCGCCAAGAAAATCTGGAACTTTTAAAAGGACAAGTTTGGGACTTTTTCCTTATGGACATTAACAAGGTTGAGAAATCCTTGAGAAAAAGAGAAGCTTATAACGACTTGACAAACATTCCAGAGAAGAAAAAGATTTTACTCCATGAAGACAAGCTGGAAGGAGTGACTTAAACTTAGGGAGTCAATTGGAATTAGGATGGATTTTTATCGGTTTGATATTTGTAATTGAAAGAAAATCTCAATCTAAATTTTGAAAATATATATTTCCTTTATATATAATGTTTAAGTAATTCCTAAAGTTTGTAAAATATTATTGAAAGTGTATTTGAGAGTATCTGTGTTAAGAGAAAGTTAAAGAAAAAGACGTATTAGTTTAAAGAAAAGTTTAGAGTTTTAAAAAGGAAAAGGAAAAAAAATTCTTTGAAGATGTGGGAAGCCCCCCCCCCCTAGAAGAATGAAATATTTTGAAGAATATTTAAGAAGGCAAAATATTATATTTCCCTAAATGAGAAATGGAGAAACATGTTTTTAGAGGCAGGAAGCAGCCCCCAAGTCTTTCTTAATAGCCCCAAGCAGAAACTGAGGAGGCCAGCTTTTAGAAATACATATTTGGTAATCCATTCAAGACAGGATATTTTGAAACAAAGGCAGAATGGTAGGATTAGAAGCAGCCCCTCACCTAAGATCCAACACAAGACGAAAGCCATTAGACACAATAGGAATTGCCCAACACCCTTTCAGAACACCAGCCCCTTCATTGCACCATCCCAGAGCAGTCCAAACTTCAAAGTCACAGAAACCTTGGAACAGATAAACAATAAGCCAGAGGTTGACCAGATTAGCTCAGACAAACACCTAGGATTTTTGCATTTCCTCTTTTGCCTATAGAGCCAGCTATGACCCCTACATGACCCCTACATGACCCCATAGGAATCTGACAACAGCCAATAGAAGATTAAAGGACATGTTCTTGCACAGGAACATGAAGCTCAAATACAAAGCCCAAAGAAGGTATAAAACCCCACCCACTCTAAACTCCATTTTGTCAGCTACCCAGAATCACACATGGTTGGTGGTTCTGCTTCATCAATAAACCATCTTTCCAATCAGCCTCCATGTTTCCAGTGTCTTTCTCCCAGCTTGGAACTGAACCAGATGGATTTTTCTTCCAACAAGGGTAACTTGGAGGGAGTGATCTAAATTTAATAGTGAACTTTAAAGTATGCATGTTAAGAGGAAGTTAAAAAATGTATTAAAATTTTTTGATTTCAGAAATGTTTTTAAAGAAAAGTTTAGTGTTTTAAAATGGATGTGGAAAAAAGTATTTTTCCCTTTAAAGTTAAAGAATCTGAAAGAATAGAGTGAATTTTTTAATATAAATGGTGATAGTTTATAAAGATTAAGTGCAAATAGAAATACATATTATTTCCACAGCAAGGAAGATAAAGCAGAAATGGTTAAATTGATTGTTTTATTCAAAGAGGATAATATATTTAATTATGATTTTTATTTGGCTATCACTTCTGGATTTTGTGCTTGTGATGAAAAAAAAAATGAAGCTGACTTTGGTTTTGCCGATTAGATAGATTTGTTGTTATAGAAATGGCTAGTTATATACTAATGTGTAAAAGTAAAAAGTTGAGGCTGGAATGTTGTTATCTTATACTGTGCTAAAAACAGTCAACACTTTTTTCTTTCTTCCCTTGTACCTCATATTTTCTTTCCCCCTCTGTTTTTCCTTCCCTTAATTTTCTTTTTCTTTGTATTTTATATATTGATAAAACAATGAAAGAAATGTGTTTATGGAAGAGGCTCCCTCATCTCTTCCTACCAGCAGTATGTTTTCATAAGCAAGCCTGTGTAGGAAGTTAGCACCCACCCCTCTCCTAGAAAAATGAAATATGCTAGGAAATATTAAAAGGCAGAATATATTCTATAGAATATCCCTGGAAACATGCTTTTAAGCAGACAAAAGACTCCTCTTAGTAGCCCCCACTTTTGTCAATGGGCCATTAAGGACTGGGCCCAGCAGCAGTCTTCTACATAACAAAGATTTATCTCCTTCAGTCATAGCCATATTAGGAATTGCCCAAGGCCCTTTCATTCAGCCAAGCCTGGGACAGACAAAAGCCTATAGAGTTGCCACTGCATGGCCTCCTGGGAGCCTGACCACCAATCGGAGTGCATTACATACACAGGAACAGGAAACTAAGACGTGGGGCCCAACAGAGGTTATAAAACCAAGGGACTCAGCATCTTTCCCTTCCTTTTCTCTTCACCTACATCTAGAAACATGTGATCCACCTTTTCTGTACAGGGGCTCATGCCATGTGCTCCTGTCCACCATATTAAACCTTCTTTCCAAGCAACTTTCATGAATCCAGTGTCTTTTTCCCCACTTGGAACTGAACCCAGAAGGATATTCCTTACAACAATTTGGCACCCTAGATGGGACTCCAAGCTAACCTCTCCAATGAACCTGGCCTAAGTAAACTCCCTTGCTGGCAACAGACCCATTGAAGTCTGTGGGTAAGTTTCTTTGACCTGGGCCATTGGAAAGTAGGTTTTAAAGGGGTTTTGAGTTTCAACTCAAAGGTTGCTTGGAAGGAAGGTGGGTACCTCTAAATTTTACTTTAAAGCATAGAAAACTGGGAAATGTGTGTATGCCTGTGTGTATGTGTGTGCGTGGGGGGGGGGGGGTAATTTTTGTTTTTTATTTTACTTTATGGCATATGAAAATTCCAATTTCAATTGAATAGTGTGTTGTCTGGGTACAAATCATTTTAGGAAATAATAATCATGCTATTTGTTTAACCAAGTTAATGTATCTTCCTTATATCACTAATCCTTTGATATATTTCCTTCTCCCCCCCCTTTTTTTTCCTAGCCCTGTTTGGTCTGCTAGCCATTGCAGGATATTCATTTTATGGTGGCTACTCTTCCTATCAATGATAGTTATAGATTTTTCTACTTTTCCACTTCTCCAAATCTGTTTTAATTTGTTGCACCAATTTATAATAGTTATTTATATTTTTGGTTTTCCTTACCTAAGTGTAGGATTTTACTTTTCTCTGCATTGAATTTCATTTTGTTAGATAGGGCTCAGTGTTTGGTTTCTTTTTCTTTCTTTTTGAAGATGGGAACCACATCAGCTCTTTTCCAGTTCTCAGGTAGTTCCCCTGTGTCCCAAGATTTTTTTTTTAAGATGTGGTGCAGTGGTTCTGAGATTTCATCTACCAGCTCCTTTAGGACTCGGATGTAATTTAATTTAATTTAATTTAATTTAATGGATTTGTATGCCGCCCAACTCCCTAGGGACTCTGGGCGGCTCACAACATATTCAGATCCATTACAGCAATATAAAATACAATAAAATACAATAATTAAAAACATACAAAAGTTAAAAGAGTATCGTCTTGCTTTCACCCCGCCTGCCGGAAGAGCCAGGTTTTTATTGCTTTCCGGAAGGCCAGCAGGGTGGGGATAGTCCTGATCTCCCGGGGAAGCTGGTTCCACAGGGAGGGAGCTCCCACAGAGAAGGCCCTCCCCCTTGGCCCCGCCAACCGACATTGTTTGGTCGATGGGACCTGGAGGAGGCCGACTCTGTGGGCCCTGACCGGTCGTAGGGAGGTATGCGGCAGGATGCGGTCCCGAAGGTAACCTGGCCCTGAGCCATGTAGGGCTTTAAAGGTAACGACCAACACCTTAAATTGGATCCGGAGACTAATGGGCAACCAATGCAGCTGGCGGAGGATCGGTGTTACGTGGGTGCATCTAGGTACACCCACCACAGCTCGCGCAGCTGCATTTTGCACCAATTGCAGTCGCCGGACACTCTTCAAGGGTAGCCCCATGTAGAGCGCATTGCAGTAATCCAGCCGTGAGGTGATGAGGGCATGAGTGACTGTGAGAAGTGCCAACCTCTCCAAGTAGGGTCGCAATTGGTGCACAAGACGTACTTGTGCAAAGGTCCCCCTAGCCACAGCTGAAAGATGTTGCTCCAATTTTAGCTGTGGATCTAGGAGGACACCCAAATTGTGGACCCGTTCTGAGGGAGCTAATTTCTCTCCCCCAAGAACCAAGGAGGGACAGTTGGTCAAGTCCTTAGGAGGCAATATCCACAGCCACTCAGTCTTGTCAGGGTTAAGTTTTAGCCGGTTCTTCCCCATCCAGACCCTAACATCATCCAGGCAGCGGCCCATTACGTCTACGGCTTCCTCGAATTGAGACGGGGTGGAGATGTACAACTGGGTATCGTCAGCATATTGCTGATACCTCACCCCGTGTCGTCGGATGATCTCACCCTGTGGCTTCATGTAGATGTTATACAGGATGGGCGAGAGGACCGAGCCCTGTGGCACCCCACATAGTAGGTGCCTAGGGCTCGACCTCTGCCCCCCTGTCAGCACCGACTGCGTCCTGTCAGAGAGGAAGGAGGAGAACCACTGCAAAACAGTGCCGCCCACCCCCACCTCTCCGAGACGACGCAGAAGGATACCATGGTCAATGGTATCGAAGGCCGCCGAGAGGTCAAGTACCACCAGGATAGAGGAATAACCCCCATTCCGGGCTCGCCAGAGATCATCCATCAGGGTGACCAAAGCCGTTTCCGTACTGTAGCCGCGCCTGAAACCTGATTGAAAGGGATCCAGAAAATCAGTGTCATCCAACAGCCGTAGGAGCTGGAGCGCCACCACTTTCTCAACAACCTTCCCCGCAAAGGGAAGGTTGGAGACTGGACGGAAGTTCTTTAAATCCGCCGGGTCCAAGGAAGGCTTCTTGAGGAGGGGTCTCACCACTGCAGTTTTTAAGGGCTGCGGGACGGACCCCTCTCTCAAAGAAGCGTTGACCAACGCCTGGAGCCAGCCGCGTGACACCTCCCTGGTGGCCGAGACCAGGAGGGGCACGGGTCCAATAAACAGGTGGCGGAGCTCATCGCTCCTATGGCCTTGTCTACATCCTCAGGAGTCACCGGTTCAAACCTATCCCAGATAACCGGACTAAGACCTGCCCCAGTCATCTCGGCCTGTACTGCCCAATCAGAGTCCAGGTCTGTCCGAATCTGAGTGACTTTGTCCGCCAGAAACCGAGAAAATTCCTCAGCTCTGCCCTGCAAGGGATCTCCGCCTTCCTCCTTAGCAAGAAGGGTGCGGGTCACCCTAAACAGGGCGGCTGGGCGGGAGTCAGCGGACGCAATAAGAGCGGAAAAATGCGAACATTTTGCCGCCCGTATCGCCACTAAGTAAGACTTAATGAAAGTTCTTAAAAGTGTCAGGTCAGATTCAGCTTTACTAGATCTCCATCGTCGCTCTAGGCGTCTCTTGTGGCGTTTCATCTCCCGGAGTTCCTCGGTAAACCAAGGAGCTCTCCTGGATCCACTTCCACGGAGAGGTCGCAAAGGCGCAATCCGATCCAGAGCCCCCGCTGCCGCCTGATTCCAGGCAGCGACCAGAGACTCGGATGAACTGTGTACCAGGGATTCAGGTATTTCCCCAAGTTCCCTCTGAAATCCGTAAAGAGATGGGCCTATAGTTTTTATCTGCATTAAATCTGAATTTTCTTTTGGAATCAAAGTAATATTTGCTTCCATTCACGAATTTGGTACCTTTGCATCAATGAATACTTCATTATGTAAAACCTTTGTAAAATTCTGCCACTGGCCTACCTGGTCCTGGTGTTTGGTTGTTCTTTTGTCTCTTGATCTGCTTCTGATAATTCCATCATTGATATTCATTCATTTAACATAGTTTTTTTTACCTTTTCTGGTACTTTAGGCAATTCCATTTTTTTTCAAATATTCTTTAACTTCTTGCTCATACAGCTTTTCATAATATTGAATTATTTTTGCTTATCCTCATTTGGTAGTATAGAGTTTCTTTATCATCTACCAACCTATGTGTCAATGTCTTTGTCACGATGTGAATATTGTCAGTTTGTGCATTTCTATGTTTTCTATTGTTTCTTGTATTTATGGTCAAGCAGACGTATGATATATTCTATTACGCATGCCTGCATTCCTGAAGTCAACTCCTTCCTTCTCTTCCGCCATTGCTGCCGAAGGTAGAAGTGACTTTTTCATTAGCTGATAAGATGTAGCTTACTAAGGATTCTTTTTATTATTTTCTATTGAAATAAATATTTTGCTAATTAGATTTGAATCTTGGTTTTATTTTCTAAGTAAGAATGACTTCAAAAGGGAAGCAAAGATCCATCAACCTCCACCGGGGGATTGATTCCCCCCTTCTTTTCTTAACATGGTAGCAGAGGATGGTTCTAAAATTTATGGCTTCCTTTGAAAGTTTTATTGTGTTTTAGGATAGTTAGCTAATTAGAGAGATTTATGACCAGCCATGTCATCCACGAACGGAGATAAGGAATTACAGCTAGAAGCAACTGAATAATCTACTGCAGAAAGTTTTTCCCTGCATGAACAAGCCTCACCAACTCTCTTTGGAACGCAAACGGAAGATATTACCGGGGCATCTTCACAAGCGGAACAAGATTTATCTACAGAGGTTAGTAAAAGTTACCCAACCACATCGTTTGCCCCTGGGGGAAATGCTACACGTTTGGGAGCTATTCCAAAAATCTCTCAAGCCCCAGAAGATGAGGAGACATCCTTTTATAGGCAGCAAATTGCCAGCCCACTAACGTCTTCCATAGGGCAGACAAGTGCTGAAACAGAAATAAATTTAACTTATGGCCAGGCGCTGCAAAGACAGCAGGAGCAGATAGATCTTCTACAAAGGGAATTACACGAAACTAAATTCCATGCATTCTTTCGTGCTGAGAACCAAGATGTCCGCCCGCCTTCAGACATTCCAGACAGGGGCCATGATTCCCCCTCCTTTCCTCCTTTAAACATTTTAGAACAACGCCCTTGGATGGGCACGTCACAATCACATGGGCAGAAATTTTTTGATGAAAGAGACTATGAATATGCTTATGCTGCACTGCCATCTAGTGGCGACAGAAGGGATTTTTTTTTCTGTGTGATTCAGGAACAAAACGAAACTGCATAAGCAGAACGAATCCTTGTATAAACAAAATGGAAATTTAAATGAACAATTAAAAATATTACCGGCTCAGAACAGAATGACTCAAATGAGATTAGATACATTAATGCAGCATCCTTCATTAGCTGCACAACCTTTACAGGCACAAATTGTCCCGCCTGCCCAACCTATGCAAGCACAAATTGTGCATCCACCACAAGCTGGACCACCTCCTACTCCAGCACCAGGGGCCCAACCTGTGCCTGTTCCAGGGCCACCACCAGCTGTGGCAGCCCAACTTTTGCCTGCTCCAGGGCTACCACCAGCTGTGGCAGCCCAACTTTTGCCTCCTCCAGCGCCACCACCTATTGCTGCCCCTCAGCAACAGCCAATTCAGGCAGCTCCGCCTGCTCAGGCCCAAGCCTTGCCACAAGTGATTTCACAGGACGCACCAGTGCAGGCCCCAATAGTCGCCCAACAGTCACAAATTGTTCCATTGGTTGGCGACGCAAAATTAAAGCAATCGGGACAGAACTATAAGGCCTGGGTCACTGATATAACTACTTTGCTTCGTCGTGAGGGCACTTTTGACATAATCCAGAATCCTCCACAAAGGGTACTAAGATGCCAATATTGCGACTGTGTGGGCCATACAAGCAGAGATTGTCTTAAATTGCAACGCACTCAAGTTCCTGTCCAGCCCAGAGGAAAAGACTACAGACGCCAGTACCAGCCCAGAGGAAAAGACTACAGAGACCAGTACCAGCCCAGAGGAACAGCACCCAGAGGCAGCAGAGGCAGAGGACAGCGCCGACCCAGTCCGAGGCGTGATTTCCCACCTCCATACACCATGCTAGCAATCACCAATGATACACAGCCAAAGCAATACGACCGGTCTCTTTTATGGACTCTCGATAGTGGAGCGGCTGTTCACATTACTTACAGAAAAGAACTTTTCAAAGAGCTACATGAGCCTGAACCAGAATATCGTGAACTGTACGCATTTGGTGGCCACCCCTTCAAAGTTGAAGGAAAAGGGACTGTTTTTATTGAAGAGTTAGGTACCCTGGTACCTGATGTTTATTATATTCCTACAGCTAATTGTAATTTGCTTAGTCAGAATCATTTATCTGCTGTTTTGCATTTTTATGTCCTTCATTTAGGTAACGCCAGTTATATTTTTAAAGATGGTCATATTATTGCTGACACAATTGTGATTGGTCAGGTCTACTATTTGAGGCCAAAGGCAGAACCTCAAATTCAGGCAAGTATAAAAATCTCAATAGAGAATATCACAGGCCCAGAGAGATACCCCAGAGAGAGATCCTGTGAATACTCCAAAGGCTCCTAAAGCCACAAAGCAACAGGTAATCAAACCCAAGGTTCCTTATGTTAATGTTAATGCTGCAACCTCACTTACAGGCTTTCGTTTACATGACAGGTGTATACATAGATGGCACAGAAGATTAGGGCATCCAAGCTTTGAGGTCCTTAAACGTATGCCATTTTTCGCACAAGGTTTGAATTTCAAAGGATGTAAGGTACATCTAGATTGTGCTGTTTGCAAAAAGGCAAAATCGAGGGCAGCAGCCGTTCCAAAACATGCTACACGTAAGTCAACACACATTTTTGATTTGGTTCATACTGATATTGTGGGCCCTTATGGTCCAACTATTGGCGGTAAAAAGTATTTCTTAACTATTGTTGATAATCATTCTAGATATGCTTATGTCTTTCTTATGAAAGAAAAATCTGAAGCCTTTCAGACCTTTAGAGACTTTGCAGTTCAAATTTACAATCAACATGGAGTGAGGATCCGGAGAATCCAGAGTGATCGTGGTGCCGAGTTCACGTCTCAGCGTTTCCAGGATTGGATGCGACGAAACGGTATCCTACACCAAACATCTGCCCCCTTTACGCCGGCTCAAAATGGAGTGGCAGAAAGGAGACAGGGGGTCCTCCAAACCATGATGCGCTGCCTCCTAGAAGATGCCTATCTCAAACACTCATTTTGGGGTGAAGCAGTTAAGTATGCAAATTACATTGTCAATCGCACATGGAGCAGTGTCATTGACCAAACACCCTTCTACATGTTATATGGCCGCCAGCCAGATCTTAGACACTTACACATTTTTGGTTCATATGCCATGGTCAACATTCCATTGGCCCAAAGAAGAAAAGGTGGCCCAGTAGCAAAGAGACTGAGATATATGGGTGTTGATAGCAATTCTAAATGGGGAAGATTCATTGACTCTCACAATGTGATAACAATTTCTAATTCAGCTAATTTTGAAGAAGATACAGATTGGTCCAGGATACATTCTAATGACCCTGGAGTTTATTTCCCTAGAACTGAAATTGTTGATACAGTGCAACCAGATGACCAACGTTCATCACCTGATATCCCATCCTACCACGCCGTGGATGCTGAAGCTAGCGACGCTGATGGAGATGTGGACAACAAGGAAGACGACTGGACAATTGTCCCGAGACGTTCCAAGAGAACTACAAAAGGTATTCCACCAAAGAGATACACAATGCAATTGACAAACACACCATCGCCATTGATCTGTAATGTTACACTCCCACCGGAGAACTTTTCACAAATTAAATATCTTTCTGAAGATGAACAACAGAAATGGTATGAAGCCATGCAAGTTGAGATGGATAGTTTGCAGAAACTCAAAGTATACACATCTGCAACACCCCCAACACACAAAAAAGTCATTGGCACAAGATGGGTCTACAAAATCAAACAAAAGCCAGATGGTGAATTATTATACAAAGCAAGACTTGTCGCACAGTGTTTCGCACAAAGCTATCCAGAAGATTACACAAACACTTACTCACCTACAGTGCGAACTGAAAGTGTGAAAATTGCTCTAACCACTGCTTCTATCCTTGGACTTGAAGTTTTCCAATTTGATGTTGAAACAGCTTACCTACATGCTGATCTAGATGAAGAAATCTACGTCAGGTCCGCTCCCGGCTTCCGGGACCGAGAAGGGGATACCTGGTTCCTAAACAAAAGTCTCTATGGTCTGAAACAATCAGGTCTGATGTGGTACACATGTCTAAAAGACAAACTAAATTTAATGGGCACTGATGAATGCGTGTTCACAAAAAGGTATGGAAATATTAATGAAATTGTTCTTGTTTATGTTGATGACATTGTTTACATTGGTCCAAACAAACACATGAGTGAGAATTTTGTTAAAGGTTTGCAGAAATACTTCACATTGAAATCATTAGGACACATCAATGAATATTTAGGAGTTCACATTGAAAAGACACAGAAGGGGTTTAGCCTTTCACAAGAAGCTAAGATAGATCAACTTTTGCATCTTTGCAACATGACAGATGCAACGCCTACACAAACACCTATGCAAACTGATTTTCACAATTTGAAGGATGCATACAGTCCTGAGTTCAAGGATCAAACACTTTATCGCTCAGTAATTGGTTCACTACTTTACATTAGTGGATGGACTAGACCAGACATAGCACTTAGTGTTAATTTACTTTCAAGACATGTAGGCAAAGCAACAGAGCTTCACTGGTCATGTATTAAGAAGTTATTGAGATACTTGATACACACAAAACTCTTCAAATTGAAGCTAGAACCAGAACATACAGATTTTGCTGACATGTATTGTTATGCAGATGCAGATTGGGCAAGTGATAAGGAGTCAAGAAAAAGCACATCAGGTTACATAGTGTTCCTGAATGGATGTCCAGTTTACTGGAACGTAAGAAAACAAAGTTTTATTTCCTGCTCATCAACTGAAGCAGAGTATGCATGTGTGTCTGATGCGTGTAACTTCCTAATTTGGTTCGATGCCTTAGTTACAGATATCTGGATGAAGCCCGAAAAACCGATCACTGTGATGGAAGACAATCAATCAGTAGTTTACATTTCCAGGACTCACTTCACAGGTTCAAGGTCCAGACACATTGACATACGTTACAAGAATGTTAGAGAGTCAGTAAGACAAGGTCTCATAAAGTTAGAATATGTGCCAACAAAATATCAGATAGCTGACATTCTGAACAAACCATTACCTATTGCTCAGCATGATTACCTCAGATATTTACTGTGTGTTGAGTGACACATTATATTATATTAGCCCAACTGACAAAGAAGGGGTGTCACAATGTGAATATTGTGTTTGTGCATTTCTATGTTTTCTATTGTTTCTTGTATTTATGGTCAAGCAGACGTATGATATATTCTATTACGCATGCCTGCATTCCTGAAGTCAACTCCTTCCTTCTCTTCCGCCATTGCTGCCGAAAGTAGAAGTGACTTTTTCATTAGCTGATAAGATGTAGCTTACTAAGGATTCTTTTTATTATTTTCTATTGAAATAAATATTTTGCTAATTAGATTTGAATCTCGGTTTTATTTTCTAAGTAAGAATGACTTCAAAAGGGAAGCAAAGATCCATCGACCTCCACCGGGGGATTGATTCCCCCCTTCTTTTCTTAACAGTCTTCTCTTTCTCTGTTTTTGATTTGTGTAAGTTCTGTTTAGCGTTTACAGAGCACAGGACCTTCTGTTAGGGAAGGAGGAAGAATGTGTGTGCGTGTGTGATTGAAGGGTGGGAAAGAAAATTTTGTTTTTTTTTATTATGTGCATATCCCAAAAGCAAACCCCAGAATTTTTCCGTTCTAAAATGTGAAGCCTGTGAATAGAAAGTGGAGGTCCTAGTACTAGTCGCACAGGGGCGGCTACGTCCTTGCAGATCCCCTTTTTGGATCTGATAAACCTAAGGAGATTCCCTACAGGAAGGGGCCCTTACTTCTATGAGGGAATCGGAAGTCCTTCCCAGAGTTTTTTTAGCCTCTGAAAACTGAGTGTGCCACTAGCTAAGCCAAAGTGAACCTTACATTTAAAGGATCATGGGAAGCTCTACTTCGAGGGTGTTGGGACCCCTTTGAGAGTTGTGGCTTGGAGCCTGGGATGCCAGGAATATGCCTGTATGACAGGAATGTGCAAAAGTAAAGCAGAGCAATTGTGTAGGAAATGAGCTTTGCTGAGGGATGACACAGAAAAAAACAACCCCAATTTGGCTAAATAAAGGTACTTAAAAGAAAAGGGAAATGTTGGGGTTTTTGTTTGTGTCTCTCTTTTCTTCTCTCTCTCTCTCTTATATGTAACCACGTGGTTTGTTTGTTAAGATTTGTGCCTTCCCTAATTTAACTGAGATTTATGGCAGGAATGACTTGTGTGTGTGTGTAAACCTCAGTCCTGTCATCCTCTTTGTCACTGTTTTTGTGTATGTGTACGTCTTTGTCTTAAGTCTTGTGCGCCCTCGAGGTAATTACAACTGTAAAATGTCTCTGTTCCCTAGAGATATGAATTTTAAATTGTTAGAAAAGAATTAAAAGCACTGAAAAGAAAAGAAAATGTCTTTGCCCAGTTGGGTCTGGCCAACCTTGTCTGGGACAAGGAACGGAGTTCAATTTTCTTATTCTTGTCTGTGTTTTTAAGAAAAGCCCAAGTTTAGGAGAGAATGTTTTAAGTTAATTTACAGGAAAATTTCATTCTTACATTTACTGTACGTACATGCAAACAGTTTTTTAATATTGCTCTTCTGTGATGTTTAATGGATGCCAATTCTCTGCTGAGATTGAAATGTCTGTCCATTTTTTTCCTGAAGCATGTGAATCCAGTTTTTCTTCATCATCTGTGATGTCTCCATTTTGTTACAATTGATTCAACTGCAATACTGATGTGTTGTTTGTTTTCCTCAAACCCTGCCTGCAAGCTATCTACAACACCCCCCCCCAAATCTCTAATCCTTTTACAATGCCTTTCCTGGTAGAATTACCAGCAAAAGGGGGAGGGGACCCTGTTCTTACTTCTTTCAGCCCTGCAGACATGATCCTGAAGCCTATGGAAGCAGAGCAAATGGGCTCAGATACTGCCTCCAGTAGAGACATTCCATCCATTTGAGCCAGAATTGGGTTTGAATCTAGTCCTCTAGTCATCACAGCAACCAGAGTGGAGCAGATCTTTCCAAGCTTGACTGACCCACCTTACCATCAAGCCTGAGGCCACCCAGCAGACATGAATGAAAGGACCCTGAGATGGACAAATAAAGACCAAAAGTCTATTTTCAATCCCCAGAAGACAGCTGAAAAGACTAGGGGGGAGGGTGGAAATTCATCTTAAGGTTTTTTTTCTTTCTTTCCTTGCTTCATTCACAGAAATTCATTGTAAAGTTTTTCTTTCTTGTCTCATCTATATTGTAATCAGTTTAATGTACTCATGTAAGAATTGTATTTGGGAGTGGTTGCCACAGCGAGTTCTGTACACTTTAGATTTCTGTCTAGTGGGAGGGAAATTTGTCTAGAATGTCTGTATTGCCTATATTTTAGAAAGTAGCTGCATACACAAACACACAGAGACACGCCATTCAGAATGAGACTGAGGTTATCCTCTTTCACCTACCTCCACCCAAAGCTGCTTTTAGCTTGCTGGTTTTTGTTTTTTGTTTTGTTGTTGTTGTTCCTGCTTTGTGACATTAAAGCCCAGGCAGTCATATCTCCCTGCTAATTCCATGAGGGAAGGGGACAGGTCCCCTCAGACAATTTCCCCACTTGAAGAGCTAGCAGAAATGATCTCCAAAACCCAAGCCCTGACTGCTGCCCAGTAAAGCAGGGTATGTTGCACTGGTGGTCTCAGCAGTAGGATTCCCAGGGCTCATTGTAATTTTGAAAAAAAAGAAAGGAAAAGCCTGGATTACACATTGGCTAACCTCAATTTGGACTCACAAATCCTAGATGCACTAAAGTAAGAGCTAGGGCAGGTTCAAGAACCATCCCTTGGAAATGGGCAGCCTGTGATTTAAAGGAAAACCATGGCTGTGGAAAATATTTTTGGACCTGTGCTTGCTTGAAACCTGTCTGGGAGCTCACAGAAAGTGATATCAAACATCTGAACATAATTGGCATGGAAAATTGGATACTATGAAATTTCTTTCCAGAACTTTTGCCCTGGCTGCTAGACCATCAAAGCTCTCCTTTTGGGAGCCACTGAAGGAATCCTTCTGCTGCCTCTATCAACCTGCTGCCTCTATCAATGTCTTCCCCTCTGCATCAGAGAAAATTAAAAGCACCCATCAAATCTCCCTGATCTGATCAATTTGAAGCTTGTGTCAAAACATGTGTCCGCACTCACATGTTTTGAAAAAAAAATGAGGGATTGTAGGAAGTTGGCACCCACCCCTCTCCTAGAAAAATGAAATATGCTAGGAAATATTAAAAGGCAGAATATATTCTATAGAATATCCCTGGAAACATGCTTTTAAGCAGACAAAAGACTCCTCTTAGTAGCCCCCACTTTTGTCAATGGGCCATTAAGGACTGGGCCCAGCAGCAGTCTTCTACATAACAAAGATTTATCTCCTTCAGTCATAGCCATATTAGGAATTGCCCAAGGCCCTTTCATTCAGCCAAGCCTGGGACAAACAAAAGCCTATAGAGTTTGTTTATTTATTTATTTAAATGGATGTATATGCCGCCCAACTCCCAGGGGACTCTGGGAGTCACTGCCACTGCATGGCCTCCTGGGAGCCTGACCACCAATCGGAGTGCATTACATACACAGGAACAGGAAACTAAGACGTGGGGCCCAACAGAGGTTATAAAACCAAGGGACTCAGCATCTTTCCCTTTTCTCTTCACCTACATCTAGAAACATGTGATCCACCTTTTCTGTACAGGGGCTCATGCCATGTGCTCCTGTCCACCATATTAAACCTTCTTTCCAAGCAACTTCCATGAATCCAGTGTCTTTTTCCCCACTTGGAACTGAACCCAGAATGATATTCCTTACAACACCTGGAACTTTTAACTTTGCTTTTTCAACTTTTGTTTTCGTTTTTTATCTTTAAATGTTAATTGGCTGGCTGAATGCTGATTTATTTCAACCCCTGGCTAGACGCTATCTGCTTTTTCTGCTTTCTCTTTGATTTATTTGGTTGTTTACACCAGCTTCTGCTTTCTCTTATGGAAACATGGCACATGTCTTTGGATGGTGAAATATTCAATACATCTTATTGAATATTCAATGGAGGGAAATCTGTATTTTATTAACTTGAAAAAAGGTTTTGAATCAAAATAGTTCCTTTGTTCCCGGTTCTGGTTATTTACTTCATTGAGCAACCTCATATTGGATTACAGAGAGAAGGAGGAGGCTGACGGGGCGGGTGGGGGGGAGAGACTGTTTAGTAACATGCAATCTCTACCTGAATTTTTTTTCTAAAAGGTTGGATGAACTCATAAAGACCGTGGAAAATATTCTGAAGAAACTAATCCTAAATACTTTAGACCCACAAAAGGAGTTTGTTTTTAAAGCAGCAGATTTGTTGGCAAGAAATATAGACTCAGAAACAATGCAGACAACACAGACTGCAGAAAATATTCAGAGCCTAGAGCAGGGGTGTCAAACTCAATTTCATTGAGGGCCGCATCAGGGCTGTGGTTGACCTCGAGGGGCCAGGTGGGTGTGGCTGGCTGGGTGTGGCCAACTGGGTGGGTGTAGCCAGCTTGACACTCACTGGGCATGACTGACTCGGGATGGCTGGGTCATTACGGAAAAAGTCATTCCGGCTAACTTGATGTGGGGACAATTTGGTGCCCCACAAGCTCCTTGCCTCCCCAAACTGCTGGCAGACAAGTGCATGCGCGCACACATATACACAAATTCCAAGTTTGGGGACTTTTATCCACATAGGAAGGAGAGGGCCTTCTCCCCAAGCCCTGGCATGATTGGCAGTTTGTAAGCTCAGATGTGGATAAGTCTCCAAGCTTGGAATGGTTGTGTGTGTGTGTGTGCGTGTGCACAGCATGCCAAAGGAGACGTTCTCCCAATCCCAGACATCGTTGGCCTTTCCCTGTCTGGTGCACCCTCCCAGCAAAGGAGAAGGCGGAGGATGCAGCTGCTGTGTGTGGAAACGTGGAGGAGAAAGTTTGCAGGAAGCAGTTTCCTCTGAGTCCAACTTCTCCCTTGACAGATCTCTGGAGAGCAAGAGGCAGCGGCAGGGGAGCAGTGCTCCCTGGTCCTGCACGAGGAAGGCTGGCCCTTCTCGAAAGGGAATCTGTGTTTCCAATTATGAGTGGTAAGGATGCTAGCTTGTTGGGGCAACCTTCCCTCATGCTGCTCCCCCACCATCCCCTCCTCCTCTCCAGAGATCTTTCAAGGCAGAAGTTGGACTCGGAGGAAACTGCTTCCTGCAAACTTTCATTGCATCAGCATTATGGTTGCCCTCAATGGGCCAGTTGCATATAAGACTATTGTATTAGTTCAGGAGTGTATTAACATGGGCCGAACAGGATTAACATTCCATAAGATCTGTAGATTTAATGATATTTTAAAGACTGAAGAGGTGTCTCTTCCCCGACGAATCCCGATTGGGGACTTTATAGACATCACCCGGACCCCCCTATTACCCCCCTTTTCTACTGCACTTTATCTACCTCGACCCCGGGGGGGAGTGCCTGCGAGCATGTTTGTGGATTGATGGTATGAGTAAATGTTTGTGGACTGACAGTGTGAGTAAATGAGTGAGCCGGGTGTTTGGACCCTGCCCCCCTCTGCTGAGAGTGGAAACAGAAGCGGAGGGGGGTTTCAGCCCATCCCCAGGCTCAGTATGAATGGAATGCATGGCCTGCTGGGAGAATGGGGGACCAGCGGGGGAGGGGAGGGGATCTCTGGTGGGACGGGGAGTAGGAGCATTACGGTCATAACAGGGAGAGGTAGGTATGGCGGGAGCAGAGGGGTAGGCCGCTCCCGGGGAACGAGAATTCGCTGTTTGCAAGCGATTCCTTGTTCTGGCCCCTCTGGTTTGGTTCCACCTAGCTCAGCCCGAGTGCCTGGTAACCAGGGATCTCAGGGCCCTGGGCTCAAGCTGCTGCTGTTGAATGCCAGGTCGATTACTAACAAGGCCCCCCTTGTTCAGGATTTAATCCTAGAAGAGGGGGCTGACCTGGCATGCATTACCGAGACCTGGCTGGGCCAGGAGGGGGGTGCCCCTTTCTGAGATATGCCCGGACGGGTTCTTGGTTCAGCATCAGCCGCGACCCCAGGGAAGGGGTGGAGGAGTGGCTATTATAGCACGCCAGAATCTTTGTCCTCGAAGGAGCCCTGCCCCGGAGATTGTTGGGTGTGAGACGCTCCTTCTGAAGTTGGACTTAGGGGTTCAGGTGGGCCTTTTGCTAACGTACCTGCCTCCTAGCTGCGTTGCAAAGGCCCTGCCTGTTCTGCTTGAGGCGGTTGCAGGGCTGGCGATTGAGTTCCCCAGGTTGATGGTGCTGGGGGACTTTAATCTGCCATCGCCCGGCGAAGCCTCGGGGGCAGTCCAGGAGTTCATGGCTTCCGTGTTTCTCTAGGGGCAGTGGAGAGATGATCTGAGGCTGAGGTGTTTAGTCACAGTACCCTTGTCGTGGTCAGATCATTTCCTTCTGAGGTTGGATTTCATGGCACCACTCCTCCACTGCAAGGAGGCGGGACCGACTAAGTGGTTCCGCCCCAGGCGCCTAATGGAACCTGACGGATTCCAGAGGGAACTTGGGGAAATACCTGAATCCCTGGTACACAGTTCATCCGAGTCTCTGGTCGCTGCCTGGAACCAGGCAGCAGCGGGGGCTTTGGATCGGATTGCGCCTTTGCGGCCTCTCCGTGGAAGCGGATCCAGGAGAGCTCCTTGGTTTACCGAGGAACTCCGGGAGATGAAGCGCCATAAGAGACGCCTAGAGCGACGATGGAGATCTAGTAAAGCTGAGTCTGATCAGACACTTTTAAGAACTTTCATTAAGTCTTACTTAGTGGCGAGACGGGTGGCAAAATGTTCGCATTTTTCCGCCCTTATTGCGTCCGCTGACTCCCGCCCAACCGCCCTGTTTAGGGTGACCCGCGCCCTTCTTGCTAAGGAGGGAGGCGAAGATCCCTTGCAGGGCAGAGCTGAGGAATTTTCTCGGTTTCTGGCGGACAAAGTTACTCAGATTCGGACAGACCTGGACTCCGATTGGGCAGTGCAGGCCGAGATGACTGGGGCAGGCCTTAGTCCTGTTATATGGGAGGAGTTTGAACCGGTGACTCCTGAGGATGTAGACAAGGCCATAGGAGCGATGAGCTCTGCCACTTGTTTATTGGACCCGTGTCCTTCCTGGCTGGTTTCGGCCACCAGGGAGGTTTCACGTGGCTGGCTCCAGGCATTGGTCAACGCTTCTTTGAGAGAGGGGTCCGTCCCGCAGCCCTTAAAAGTTGCGGTGGTGAGGCCCCTCCTCAAGAAGCCTTCCCTGGACCCGGCGGATTTAAAGAACTTCCGTCCAGTCTCCAACCTTCCCTTTGCGGGGAAGGTTGTTGAGAAAGTGGTGACGCTCCAGCTCCTACGGCTATTGGATGACCATGATTTTCTGTATCCCTTTCAATCGGGTTTCAGGCGCGGCTACAGTACGGAAACAGCTTTGGTCACCCTGATGGATGATCTCTGGCGAGCCCAGGATGGTGGTTATTCCTCTATCCTGGTGCTACTTGACCTCTCAGCGGCTTTCGATACCATTGACCATGGTATCCTTCTGCGTCGTCTCGGAGAGGTGGGGGTGGGCGGCACTGTTTTGCAGTGGTTCTCCTCCTTCCTCTCTGACAGGACGCAGTCGGTGTTGACAGGGGGGCAGAGGTCGAGCCCTAGGCCCCTACTATGTGGGGTGCCGCAGGGCTCGGTCCTCTCGCCCATCCTATTTAACATCTACATGAAACCACTGGGTGAGATCATCCGACGACACGGGGTGAGGTACCAGCAGTATGCTGATGATACCCAGTTGTACATCTCCACCCCGTCTCAATTCAGGGAAGCTGTGGACGTAATGGGCCGCTGCCTGGACAATGTTAGGGTCTGGATGGGGATGAACTGGCTAAAACTTAACCCTGACAAGACTGAGTGGCTGTGGATACTGCCTCCTAAGGATTTGGTCAATTGTCCCTCCTTGGTTCTTGGGGGAGAGAAATTATCTCCCTCAGAACGGGTCCGCAATTTGGGTGTCCTCCTAGATCCACAGCTAAAATTGGAGCAACATCTTTCAGCTGTGGCTAGGGGGACCTTTGCACTGGTACGCCTGGTGCACCAATTGCGACCCTACTTGGAGAAGGAGGCACTTCTCACAGTCACTCACGCCCTTATCACCTCCCAGCTCGATTACTGCAACGTGCTCTACATGGGGCTACCCTTGAAGAGTGTCCGGCGACTGCAATTGGTGCAAAATGCAGCTGCGCGAGCTGTGGTGGGTGTACCTAGATACACCCACGTAACACCTATCCTCCGCCAGCTGCATTGGCTGCCCATTAGTCTCCGGATCCAATTTAAGGTGTTGGTTTTAACCTTTAAAGCCCTACATGGCTCAGGGCCAGGTTACCTTCGGGACCGCATCCTGCCGCATACCTCCCTACGACCGGTTAGGGCCCACAGAGTTGGTCTCCTCCAGGTCCCATCGACCAAGCAATGCCGGTTGGTGGGGCCGAGGGGGAGAGCCTTCTCTGTGGGAGCTCCCTCCCTTTGGAACCAGCTTCCCCCAGAGATCAGGACTATGCCCACCCTGCTGGCCTTCCGTAAAGCAATAAAAACTTGGCTCTTCCGGCAGGCGGGGTGAAAGTGAGACCAACCAGACCAGATATGGGTCTCCCCCCTTGATTATGAATGTTAGATGCTCTTTTTAATTTTTGTAGTTTTTAATTGTTGTGTCTTTTTTTTATATTGATAAACGGACTGGACATGTTGTGAGCCGCCCAGAGTCCCCTGGGAGTTGGGCGGCATATAAATCCATTTAAATAAATAAATAATAAATAAATAAATAAATAAATAAATAAATAAATAAATAAATAAATAAATAAATAAATATGAACAAATATTTCAAATAAATCTGCAAAAGCAAATTTAAAACAAAGAAAAAACAAGGTTTTTAGTTCTCTCTCTCTCATGCTGTTTTGTCTCAGCCGGATGCTTGGCATCTTTTATTGGCTACAAGTTCATCCATGTCTGGTGTTAGGTTCTGAGCTGTGGAAACTGTCAGGATAGAGTGGAGGTGTGCATCAGTGAGAACACTTCTGTGTGCGCTTTTGTTCACACTCATCACGGAGAAAAGTTGCTCACACAGGTATGTACTTCCAAACATGCACAGCATTCAAGCAGCTTGTAGGCGGAGTTGGGGCATCATTTCAGGGATGAACTGTGTCAAGCTGAATGCATGTCAGAATGCCCAAGGATACAATCAATCCCACACCCCAATCCAATTCAGGCTTGACAGGCTGCCCCCCCCCCAACAGAAGGAACAACCCTGCAAAGATAAAACACTGGGGTTAGTCAGTGCCACTAGCCCCCTCTCCCTCCCCTGGGAGGCCTCTTGGGTTTTTGAGGGTACTTGTCATGGAACTGTTTACTAATCTGTCTGCACTCACTTTCCAGCTCTTTACCCAGGTGGCCTCAGGAAGCGGGTACCCCTTCCAGTACACCAAGCATTCCAATTGTCCCCTTTGAACTCTCGAGTCTAAGATCCTCTTTATTTCGTAATGAGTTTGACCCTTGAGCACCATAGGCTTAGGGGGTGCTCGACCCACTGGTCGAATTTGTGAACTCACTGCTGGTTTCAGCAGGCTACAGTGGAATACCTGATGTACATTCCCCAACAACCGGGGAAGTTGAAGTCGTACCGTGACCGGGTTTATCACTCTCACTATAGGGCAGTGATGGCTAACCTTTTTTTCCTCGGGTGCCAAAAGCGCACGTGCACACGTGATAGCACACACGTGTGTGCCCACACCCATAATGCAATGCCCCCTGCACCCCCTGTGCTGTGCCGCCCCCCTGTGCATGCATGTGTGACCCCACCCGCGCTGCCCTGCCCCCCTGTGCATGCATGCATGACCCCCCCCCCCTGCATCCAGTTTTGGGCCTAGCAGACCTCCCTGAAGCCTCCGGAGGCCGGAAACAGCCCATTCCGGACTTCCGGGAGATCCATTTTTCACCCTCCCAGAGCCTCTACGCGAGCCCTGTACTTACCTGGCATCCAAAATGGGCCATGTGCACACTTCTGGGAGGGGAGGGGTGGGGCCAGCTGAAAATCAGCTGGCCGGCGTAGCGCGCATGCGCAGTGGAGGTGACCTAGGGCAACGGCTCATGTGCCCGCAGAGATGGCTCCGCGTGCCACCTGTGGCACGCGTGCCATAGGTTCGCCATCACGCCTATAGGGAATGGTCCTAGGAACTTGGGACCAAGCTTCTTTGAGGCTAGCTTTAATCTCAGATACTTTGTGGACAAGTAAACCCTATCCCCCACCTTAAATTCCAGTCAGAGATTGATGTTTATCAGCCTGTTTCTTTTTTAAAAAATTATTATTATGCACAAAAACATAACATCACATACAAACACATAATATTAGGAATCTTAGTTCCTATCTTAAATACAGTTGAAGATCAGTTCATCAAATTTCATACACATATACTATAAATATTTATCATCTTTTCTATATCCATAGTTACTATATGCTCTTCTATATATACACATTTGTTTTCTGTTCTATTTTGCTTACATCTGTATTTACTTACATCTGTAAACATTTGATACTTGGTATTTACACATTATATACTCTATTACTCCTATTCTTTAACCATTCATAAAATCTATTCTATGTTAAATAATATTCTGATTCCTCCTTATCTTGTAATTCTTTCGGCATTTTATCCATCTTGGCGCAGTCAAAAAATTTTCTTATAATTTCCTCAGCATTTGGTATGTCATTATGTTTCCATTTTGTTGCATATACTATTCTAACAGCTGTCAGTATATGTATTATTAAATAATATATTTCTTTCACATAATTACCTGATATACGGTAATTCCCAATAAAAAGATTTCTGGCTTCCAATCAATGTGATCTTTTATTATTTCTTCTATTATTTTTCTAATTTTAACCCAATTTTTTTTTGCTTTTTCGCATGTCCACCACATATGATAATATGTGCCGTATGCATTTTTACATTTCCAACATAGAGGAGATATTTTATTTGATATTTTCGCAAATCTTGCTGGTGATAGGTGCCATCTGTAAAACATCTTGCACTGATTTTCTCTAAATGTCATGGCTACCGTTAACTTCAAATTTCTTTTCCACATTTTTTCGCATTTATCCAATTCAATGTTGTAACCCAAATTCTGTGCCCATCTGATCATTGTTTCTTTTACTGTTTCTTCCTCCAATTCGTAAAGCAATAAAAATTTATAGATTTTGCTAATTAATTTGTAGTTCGTCGATATCATGATTTTATTTAATTCTTGAAATTCCGTTTGAAATTCGTATTGGTTTCTTTCCTTGCCAAACAAAATTGGACATTAGTTTATTTAAATTGTGGAAAAATGTTTTATCTAAATTTATTGGGGCTACTTGAAATAAAAACAAAATTTTGGGTAGTATGTTCATTTTTATGGGCGAAATTCGTCCGATTAAAGAAATTTGTAGTTTATTCCAATTTTCTAAATCCTTTTTAATTGTTGACACTAATTTATTGTAATTATCTTCTCTTATTGAAGAATATTTTGCAGTCAACCATATCCCTAAATATTTTGTCTTTTTAACTATTTGCATGTTAGTTATTTGTTCTAATTCTAATTCTTGTTTTTTAATCATATTCTTAGTGATTATTTTAGTTTTAGTTTTATTTATTTTCAATCCTGACACCTTTCCGAATTCTTCAATTGTTCCAATTAAATTTGCGCCACATTCCAAGGGTTCTTCCAGAATACACACTAGGTCGTCGGCAAATGCCTGTTTCTTATATGCCTTCACTGCCTCGCTTAGGGCCTGTTTCACATTTTCCCATGCTTTCTTCAGCGACTCCATCCACTCAGTTAGTGACATGGAGGAAGGGGGTTCCCTAGGGAGCTCAGGCATAGGGACAAATTCCATTCCACTGGTCACTTGGAAGGGGGTCAATCCAGTGCTGCTGTGCACTGCATTATTGTACACCACCTCAGCAAACGGCAGCAACTCTGCCCAGTCTGATTGCTGATAATTGACGTAGCATCTTAAGTACTGTTCCACCATGGCATTAGTTCATTCTACGGCCCCGTTAGTGCTCGGATGAAATGCAGAACTAAGTCCTTGCGAGGACCCGATGGCCCTCATGAACACCCTCCAGAATTTAGCCGTGAATTGGACCCCCAATCGGAAATGATTCTGCGGGGGACTCCATGCAACCTGTAAATATGCTTGATGAATAGGCTAACCAACTTCCATGCTGACAGGAGTCCTGAGCAAGCTACAAAGTGGGCCTGCTTGGAAAACAAGTCTACGACGGTCCAAATTACCGTACTTCCCCCACTCTCAGGGAGTTTGACAATGAAATCCATAGCTATTTCTTCCCAGGGTCGAGACGGGTCTGCCACTTGCTGGAGTAATCTGGGGGGTCTCCCCGGCATTGTCTTCATCGCCGCGCAAGTGGCACAGGCTTTTCACCCCAATATAAGTTTCAGTTTCTCAAGTTTCCAAAACAACTGTCACATTGTCCGACCAGGATGGGAGCTGGTTGCTCGGCGACTTCTCTCCTCCTTCTCCTCCGGTCAGCCAGACGTTGGAATGTGGTTGACTCATCAGTTAGGAATTCTGTTTTGACTGAAGGCTCCATCCCCACTTCAGCCCCAAAATGTGTCAAGCTGAATGCATGTCAGAATGCCCAAGGATACAAACAATCCCACACCCCAATCCAATTCAGGCTTGACACTCAGTTTATTAACAAAATCTGAGAACACAGTGGTGGTGACTTGGCTGATGAGTGTTTGGCAACAGGGAAAGTGACTCAAGTTTCCTTGCTGCATCTGAGTCTTCCACAGTCGCAGCTTTACTTGAAAGGCTTTCACTGCATTGTACATGTCTGTGATCACATGGCCCCGTCCCTGAAGCTGAAGGTTTAGCACAGTGAGATGCTTTGTAATGTCACACAGAAAAGCTAATTCACACAGCCACTTGTCATCCCGCAGTATTGTGGAGTCTTTTCCTTTGCTTTCAGTGAACTCACAGATTTCCATACGCAACTCGAAAAATCTACTGAGCACTTTTTCCTCTACTTAGCCATCGCACCTCTGTGTGATAGGGCAGATCATCAAGTTCAGAATTTATTTCCTCAAGAAAAGACTCAAACTGATGGGGATTTAAACCTTTGGCTCTTATAAAGTTAACTCTCTTTGTTACAGTGCTCATTACATGTTCCATCTTCAGGGCTTTGCCGCATAGTGTTTCCTGGTGTATGATGCAGTGATATGCTGTCAGCTCACCTGTGCAATTCTCGCTCTTCATCTTCTCTCACATTCTTCCCACTAATCTACTCTTTTCCCCACACACAGAAGGTGCTCCATCTGTTGTCAGTCCCGTACGTTTGTCCCAGGGGAGTTTCATGTCATTTACACCTTTACACACTGCGTCAAATATGTCTTTTCCTGTGGTAGTGCCATGCATTGATTGCATATTCAAAAGTTCCTCTGTCATGCATAAACTTGTGTCCACTCCACGGATGAAGATTTTCAGCTGTGCCGTGTCACTGATGTCAGTGCTCTCATCCACAGCAAGGGGATAGGCAATGAAATCTTTTCCCTTTTCAATCAGCTGTCCTTGTAAATTAGTGGCAAGCTCACATATCCAATCAGCAACAGTATTTCTGCTTAGACTTACATTCAAAAATGCTTGCTTTTGGTCTGGACAAAAGATTTTGCACACTTTAATCATGCAGCACTTCAAAAACTCCCCCTCTGTAAATGGCTGGGCTGATTTAGCTATCTATTCTGCCACTATAAAACTACAGTAACTTTCACAGCAGCTTCACTTTGTGACTTTACTTTTGTGAACATGTGCTGCCGTGACATCAGACTCTTTTTCAACTCTTCCACCTTCTTTAGCTTCTGGTGTATGTCCAGGTTTTTGTACTTGTCCTGATGTTTTGTCTCATAGTGCCGTCTCACATTATATTCTTTAAGTACAACCACAGTAGCTCCGCAAACAAGGCACACGGCCTTACCTTCAATGTCAACAAACAGGTACTCTGCCTCCCACCTGTTTTGAAAGCACCTGTTTTCAAAGTCCACTTTCTGTTTGGCCATTTTTGGGGGTTTAAATATCAGCACACAGATATTCACAGCAGATGTATATATGGAGTATGAGACTGCACAGAAAACTCAAAGTCCCAGGTGCTGTTTGAGGCGAACAGTTGTGAGCACTCTAGGTATCCACTCTGGAGGCTCAGTAGGATGCTGTGAGTCCGGATGTTTTGAGCAGGTTTCGCAACATCACAGCATCTATGGAGAGAAAGCAAGTGACTGCAGCCCTCTTTGATACAATTGAAATTATATATTTTATACAGGAGAACTCCTGGATGGATGGAGGAAAAAAATAAACAATCCACCATCACTCTGAAGCTGGTCTAGCAGCCACAAGAGCTACTCAGCCTCTCTAGTTAAGCTATCTCCATTTCTGATCAGATTCTGATATTTTCAGGGCTGCCTTTCAGTGTCTCTGATTGTAGGGGGAAAAAACAAGACACAATCCAGCTTTCCCAAATAGGAAAGAAGGCACCACAGTATCCATCTTTTCCCAACAACTATCCAACATCCAAGAAGCCCAGAAATAGAGTTCAAAATGCCTGAAATAGCCATCCAAAATTTAGCTTTCCCAGGCAACACTGGTTAGATACCTTGGGGCCTCCTTGTGGGTCTGTCCTTTGGGAGGGAGACCCAAAGCACCCCTCCATGACTTCCAGACATTTTGCACAAAGCCTTGGAGCATGGTGTGCTTTGGGGGCGCAGGGGGCAAGGGGATGGGGGCTCATGGGAGAGGATGCCCATCAGGTGTTGGGTGCCAGTGGTTAAACACATGTGGTGTGCCAATGAAGGGTTTTGGGCCTCTGGGCAATGTCTCCTGTGCCACCCTTGCTGTACTCTGAGTGATATCAGGGTACCTCATCACCTTTGAGTGATATCCTCCAGTTTAAGTGCCTTTAAAATGGTAGGCAAATTCACAATGGATAATAAGAGTTTGGCATGAAGGTGCTGTCTGGGTCAGAATACATATTGTAGTACTTTTTTTTGTTACAAGGTCTATTGCAGTATTTTATGTGTAATATAAAATTACAATACATACAATTCAAATCACATTGTTCTTTACCACAACAGTGAATTGCATCTAATTTTGTAAATTAAAATCTAACAGGCCTAATAATTTCAACTGACTAATACTTATGTAAATAAAAACAATTTCCAGTCTCTGCTTAGATTCCACAAAATAGTGAAACACAATGTAATTATAT
This sequence comes from Diadophis punctatus similis, assembly GCA_023053685.1. Taxonomy (NCBI): domain Eukaryota; kingdom Metazoa; phylum Chordata; class Lepidosauria; order Squamata; family Dipsadidae; genus Diadophis; species Diadophis punctatus. The sequence continues at coordinate 880,875 of JALIGW010000064.1, forward strand.
TAATAGCTTATTACTATAAGATAAGCAATAGTCTTTCCCCTAGAGTAGAGCTTGGCATTAAATACCATTTTAGTCCCTTTCATATAGGAAAAGTGGAAGGCCTTGAGCCTTTGTACTTTCACTCCAGAGCCCTGGGAAGCGGAGGGCAAGCACCCAGTCCAGCCAGAGGTATGTGGAAGGAATAGACCATACAACCCCCTTCACCTTTAGATTAGATTATTGTTAGAGTTGGAAGGGACCTTGTAGGTCATCTAGTCCAACCCCCCGCTCAAGCAGGAGTCCATACACCATTTCGGATAAATGGCAGTCCAATCTCCTTTTGAAAGTCTCAAGTGTTGGAACTCTCACAACCTCTGCAGGCAAGCTGTTCCACTGGTTGATCGCTCTCACCGTCAGAAAGTTTCTCCTTATTTCCAGGTTGAATCTCTTTGGTCAGTTTCCATCCATTATTCCTTGTCTGGCCTTCTGGTGCTTTGGAAAACAGCCTGACCCCCTCCTCTCTGTGGCAGCCCCTCAAGTATTGGAACACTGTTATGTCACCCCTGGTCCTTCTCTTCACCAGACTGGCCAAGCTCAGTTCCTGCAACCGCTCTTCGTATGTTTTAGTTTCCAGTCCCCTTATCATCTTTGTTGCTCTCCTCTGCACTTTCTCTAGAGCTTCGATGTCTTTTTTATAGTGTGGTGGGTTCCTGCTGGTTTGGACCGGTTCTATAGAACCGGTAGCAGGAATTTCCCCCTGCTCGCCGAACTGGCAGTGATGGCCGGCTGGACACGCCCCTGAACCGGCTCTCTCGGTGGCGCTGTAGGTGCCGCCATCTTGTTTTTCACTTCCTTTTTTAAAATAGTTTTTATTAATTTTCTAACATTAAAAACAGAAATACAAAATACAAATACAAAAAAGAAAAAAAGAAAAAAGTAAAAAATTATAAGACAAACATCAAATTGAACAAATACAAAATGCATACAATTATAAACATTAAGAACACTATACAATATATTTTACAGTATTTCGTGTCAAAACATATATGCTACTTTCATGCTTTACCATTTAACTTGGTACTTATTTTACCGTTAATAACTTAACCTATAATTTTATATATACATAAATATTTTGTCGTTCAGATTTTAGTTTTTTCTGTTTCTTACTTTGATTCCTAATTTCCAGCCAATTATAAAATCTATTCCAAATTCTATAATAGTCCAATTCCTCTTTTCTTTTAATTCCATCGTCATCCTATCCATTTCAGCACATTCTAAAATCTTACTAATCGCCATTTCATCCGGTGGAAACTTTTTTTGCTTCCAGTGTTGTGCAAAGGTAATTCTGGCAGCAGTTAGTATGTGTAGAGTTAAATATTGTTTGTCTTTTTCCATTTTCTGATCCAATATTCCCAATAAATACAGTTCTGGTTTCATTTGAATTTTATATTCCATCATTCCTTCCAACCATTTCCTAACTTTTTGCCAGTATTTCCTTGCATGTGAACAAGTCCACCACATGTGGTAAAATGTTCCAGATTTGTGACTGCATTTCCAACATTCCGGGGACAGATTTGGAAACATTTTGGCCAATCTCGCTGGTGGCAAATGCCATCGGTAGAACATTTTATATAAATTTTCCTTATAGGCCACTGCCATTGTAAATTTATAGTGGATTTCCCATAATTTATCCCAGTGGTCCAATTCAATATTATATCCAAAATTTCTCGCCCAACTAATCATTGTTTCCTTAACTGTTTCTTCTTCTAATTTAAATCTTAAAAGGAATTTATATATTTTTGTAATCATTTTTGTATCCGATCCTTGTAATATTTTATCTAATTCCAATTGTTTTTCATAAATACCAAATTTCTCCTTATCTTTCTTAAATCTTGTTTTAATTTGTAAGTATGGCCACCACTCAATAACAATTCCCTGTTTCTTTAGATCTTGGACCGATTTTAATTCACCTTTTTCATCCAGTAGCACTGCGTAACTCACCATTTTATTTAAATCTGTAGTGTTTGGATAAGTCATTGCTTCCATGGTCGATAACCAAATTGGGATTTTCGTGTAGTGATTCCTTTTTATTTTTTCCCAAGTGGATAACAGAATTTCTTAGCAAGTGTCTCTGAAAGTACGTATGGCATTTACTTTTCCCTTCCCAAAGGAAGGCATGCCATCCAATTTGAAGATTGTGTCCTTCAATCGCTAATATTCTTTTGTTTTTCAGCTGGATCCAATCTTTTACCCACGTCATGGCTGCAGCTTGGAAGTATAACTCCCAATCTGGGAGACCAAATCCTCCTTTCTCCCTGCTATCTTGCAATAATTTAAGTTTTATGCGTGCTTTTTTCCCTGCCCATATAAATTTAAGTACCATTTTGTTTAATTGATTAAAAAAGTTTTTCTCTAATTTTACCGGTATTGTTTGAAATAAATATAATAGTTTGAGGAGTATATTCATTTTGATCGTTGAAATTCTGCCAATTAATGATATTTGTAATTTGGTCCAGTTTTCCAAATCTTTTTATATTTGCTTTAGCAGTTTATTATAGTTATCTTCCTTTATGGTGGTACATTTTGCTGTCAGCCATATTCCCAGATATCTAATTTTTTTGCTCTCAAAATCCCCAATTTTTTTTTCAATTCTTCAATTTGTTTGTTGATAAGATTTTTGGTCAACATTTTTGTTTTTTCTTTCTTTATTTTCAATCCTGCTACACTACCAAATTGTCCTATTTCCTTTAGTAATATTTGCCCACCTTCTAGTGGGTCTTCTACAATGAACACCACATCATCAGCGAATATTTGCAATTTATATTCCTCCTTTTTGACTTTAACACCTTTTATGTCCTGATTATTTCTAATTTGTATCGCTAATGCCTCCATTGAGAGCATATACAGTAATGGGGATAGGTTAGATCAGTATTCCTTCCGCCAAAGACAGGCAGATAGAGGAGGAAGGGGAAAGCAGTTCCGTAGACCAGCACGAGGGGCCTCCTCAGGCAAACCCTTCTGAAGGGGCAGGTGGTAGACCCAATGACGCTCCAATAGGGGGCAGGCTGGCCAAGTTTTGGCAGACCTGGGAGCATTCAACTCAGGACTCTTGGGTACGTAAAACCGTGCGCAGGGGACTGAAGTTGGAATTTCAATCCTTTCCCCCTAGATTTTTCATTAAGTGTTCCGTTTCCTTCATCTACTCTAAGCGCAAACTCATGGAGGAATCCATTAGACATCTAGCCTCCATAAGGGCCATACAGTCAGTGCCCACCTCCCAACGGGGGTGGGGTTTTTACTCTATACTTTTTGAGGTTCCCAAGGCCTCGGGGGGGGGTGGAGAGCCATCTTGGACTTAAAGAGGCTGAATCAGTACCTTGTTTATAAGTGATTTAAAATGCATTCCCTGTCATCCATCCTTTCCTTAATACGACAGGGAGACTACATGGCATCCCTGGATCTAACGGAGGCATACCTTCATGTCCCTATTTACAAACCCCACAGGCGCTTCCTGCGTTTCTGTTATGGCAAACAGCATTACCAGTACAGGGCCCTTCCTTTTGGCCTGTCATCAGCGCCAAGGGTGTTTACCAAGATAATGGCAGCCTTAGCGGCCAGCCTGCACACCAGGTCAGTTCACATCCATTGATTTAGATTTTAGATTTATTATTAGAGTTGGAAGGGACCTTGTAGGTCATCTAGTCCAACCCCCTCCTCAAGCAGGAGTTCCTACATCATTTGAGACAGATGGCAGTCCAGTCTCCCCTTGAAGGTTGCAAGTGTTGGGGCTCTCACAACCTCCGCTGGCAAGCTGTTCCACTGGTTGATCGCTCTCACCGTCAGAAAGTTTCTCCTCACTTCCAGGTTGAATCTCTCCTTGGTCAGCTTCCATCCGTTATTCCTTGTTTGGCTTTCTGGTGCCATAGAGAACAGCCTGACCCCCTCCTCTCTGTGGCATCCCCTCAAGTATTGGAACACTACTATCATGTCACCCCTGGTCCTTCTCTTCGCTAGACTGGCCAAGCTCAGTTCCTGCAACCTCTCTTTGTATGTTTTATTTTCCAGACCCTTTATCATCCTGGTTGCTCTCTTCTGCACTTTCTCTAGAGTTTCAATGTCTTTTTTGTAGTGTGGTGACCAAAACTGGATGCAGTACTCTAGGTGTGGTCTGACCAAGGCTTTATAGAGTGGTACTAGTACCTCTCTGGTCCTTGATTGTATCCCTCTATTTATGCAGCTCAGGACTGCGTTGGCTTTTTTGGCTGCTGCTGCACACTGCTGGCTCATATTTAGTTGGCTGTCTACCAAGACTCCAAGATCCCTCTCGCAATCGCTGCTATTGAGTGTGGTTTCGCCCAGTTTGTATGTGTATTTTTTATTCTTCTTACCTAGGTGTAGAATTTTACTTTTCTGTGTTAAATTTCATTTTATTGGTTTGGGCCCAGTGTTCGAGTCTGTCAAGGTCCCTCTGGATTTTAGCAATAGCAATAGCACTTAGACTTATATACCGCTTCATAGTGCTTTACAGCCCTCTCTAAGCGGTTTACAGAGTCAGCATATTGCCCCCAACAATCTGGGTCCTCATTTGACCCACCTCGGAAGGATGGAAGGCTGAGTCAACCTTGAGCCTGGTGAGATTTGAACAGCTGAACTGCTGAACTAGCAATCAGCTGAAGGTCGCAGTGCTGCTTTTAACCACTGCGCCACCTCGGCTCCTAGATTTTGAGTCTGTCCTCTGGGGTGTTTGCTACTCCCGCCAGCTTGGTATCATCTGCAAATTTGCAAATTTGGTTAGTTCTCCTGCTATACAGAATACCTTATGCAACCAGACTTGAAATCCTGGGCTTAGAAAGCTTAGAACTATGTTGCCTTTGGCACAACCTAAGCATAGCTCATAAAATTATCTGCTACAACGTCCTTCCTGTCAACGACTACTTCAGCTTCAACCACAACAAACACACAACAGATACAAACTCAAAGTGAACCACTCCAAACTTGACTGTAGAAAATACGACTTTAGCAACAGAGTGGTAAATGCCTGGAACTCACTACCTGACATTGTGGTTTTGTCACCAAACCCCCAAAACTTTACCCTTAGACTGTCCACTGTTGACCTCACCCGATTCCTAAGAGGTCAGTAAGGGGCGTGCATAAGTGCACCAGCGTGCCTACCGTCCCTGTCCTAATGTTCCCTCTTATCAGTACCCATCTTATGTATATAAACAATGTTATATCTATGTATATTACCAACACGTACTTGACAGAAATAAATAAATAAATAAATAAAAGATATTAAAGAGTACTGGGCCTAGGACGGAACCTTGTGGTACGCCACTGCTTACTTCTCTCCATGTGGACTTAGAGCCATTGAGGACTACTCGCTGGGTACGGTTGGTAAGCCAGTTGTTAATCCATCTGGTTGTGTAGCTGTCTATCCCGCCTTTTTCTAGCTTATGAAGAAGTAGGTTGTGGTCTACTTTGTCAAATGCTTTGCTGAAGTCCAGGTATATTATGTCTACTGCATTTCGCTGGTCTACTAATTTGGTCACAGTATTGAAGAATGAAATGAGGTTGGTTTGGCATGACTTGTTCTTAACAAATCCGTGTTGGCTGTTGGTTATGACTTGGTTTGTTTCTAGATGATGGGAGATCTGGTTTTTAATTATTTTTTCCAGTATTTTCCCAGGTATTGATGTTAGGCTGATTGGTCTGTAGTTTCCTGGGTCTGTTTTTTTACCTTTTTTGTAGATGGGGACCACGTCAGCTCTTTTCCAGTCCTCAGGGAGTTCCCCTGCGTTCCAGGATTTGTGGAAGATGTGGTGCAGTGGTTCCGAAATGACTTCTGCTAGTTCTTTTAGGACTCTGGGGTGTAATCCGTCTGGTCCTGGTGCTTTGTATTCGTTAAGTTCAGATAGGTGATCTCTTACTGTATTTTTGCTTAGGTTGAGTCTTGCTTCGAATCTGTTTTTTATATTTGTGTTGCTGGGTAGTTGAGCTGCAGTTTCCTTTTGTGTGAAGACTGATGCGAAGAACGTGTTCAGTAGCTCTGCTTTGTCTGTGTTGTCTGTTACTTCTTTGCTGTCTTCTCTCTTTAGTGGACCAACTGTTTCTTTGATTTTTTTTCTTGTTAATGTGTTGGAAGAAGCTTTTTTTGTTGTCTTTGACTTCTGTTGCGAGTCTTCGTTCGTTCTGGGCCTTTGCTGTCCTGATTTTTTCTTTACAGATTCTGGCTGTCTGTTGGTACTCTGCCTTGGTTATGTGCCCCCTTTTCCATTTTTTGTATTTATCTTTTTTTCATTCAGTTTATCGGTGAGGTCTTTGTTTAGCCATGCTGGTTTCCTTTTGGATTTCTTGTTTTTCTTCCTCATTGGTATTGTGGTGTTCTGGGCTTTTAAGATCGTGTTTTTTAGGATCTCCCAGGCTTCTTGAGTTGTTTTACCCTTTAGTACTTTCATCCAAGGGATCTTCCCCAAGTTTTCTCTGAGTTTATTGAAGTTGGCTTTTTTAAAGTCTGGGATATAAGTGTCGTTATGTTCAGTTATTTGTGTTTGCGTTATGGTGAATTTTAGTATTATGTGGTCACTCTCGCCCAGTGTTCCCGCAGCTTCGACTCCTTCTATTGTTTCTTCTCTGTTTGTAAGTATTAAATCCAGTATGGCTGTCCCTCTAGTTCCCTCCTCCACTTTTTGGACAATGAAGTTGTCAGCTAGGCTGGTTAGGAATTTGTTAGATTTCTCACTTGGTGCTGAGTTGGTTTTCCAGTTGATATCTGGGTAGTTGAAGTCTCCCATTATTACAATGTTGTTTTTCTTGCATATGTTCTTTAGCTGGTTGGAAAAAAGGGTGTCCATTGTTTCTGTTTGGTTTGGTGGTCTGTAGTAAACTCCTATTGTTGTGTCGTTCTTTTTTTCTTTTATGTTGACCCATATGCATTCTAATGGGTTTTCTTCCTTGGTTACTTGTAGCTCTGTAGCTACATAGTGGTCCTTTATATACAGTGCAACTCCACCTCCTTTTTTGTGTGATCTGGTTTTTTTGAAGAGTTTGTATCCTTTTATCTGTGTGTTCCAATCGTGTGATTCATCCCACCAAGTTTCTGTTATTCCGACTATGTCATGTGTACCTTCGTGCATTAATATTTCAAGTTCACCCTGTTTATTCCCTAGGCTTTGTGCATTTGTGTAGTGGCATTTGAGTTCCTTGTGCCTGGTTGTGGGTGTTCTTTCTTTGTCTCTTATTTGTCGTTTGAGTTTGTTTTCTTCCCCATCCGTTTTTGGTTGTTTGTTTTGTTTGCTTGGGGTCCATGCTTGGAGTTGGGCCCCTGGGATCCTGTAGATTGGTCACCCTCCCCTCGCAATTTTAGTTTAAAGCTCTCCTGACAAGTTGGGCCAGTCTTTTTCCGAGGACATTCTTCCCAGTCTTCGTGAGATGTAACCTGTCCCTTGCCAATAGTCCATCTTGGAGGTAGTACAGTCCGTGGTCTAGGAATCCAAAGTTTTTTGGGTGACACCAACCCTTTAGCCAGTGGTTTACTTGTAGGATTCTTTGTTCCCTTGCTGGGTGTTGTCCTCTTGTTGGTAGTATGGATGAGAAGACTACTTGCGCACCTAGGTTTTTGACGTTCTTGCCTAGTTGCTCATAGTCATTCTGTATTGTTTTCAAGTTCTTTTTTGTGTCATTTGTTCCTACATGGAGTAATAGTAGGGGGTAATAGTCTGTGGGTTTTATTATTTTGGTTACTTTCACTGCTACATCTATCTTGTTACCTAGACGACATTCTAGTGCACGCAACCTCTAGGACCCTAGCTCAAAAGCACATAGACATAGTAATAGAAACGCTTCAGACCCATGGGTTCTCCATTAACAGGGGAAAGAGTCACCTCCATCTGTCCACGTCTATTCAGCATCTAGGTGCTGTCATCAATTCCTTAGATTGCACAGTTTGCCTATCACCAGAGAGACAGGACAGTATTAGACAGTTAGTTTCTCAGATTTCGGGGGACCAGAAATCTTCCCTGGAATCTTGGGGAAGATGGTTTCCTGTATAGCTATCACACCGTGGGCTCGTCTGCATGCGAGAGAACTCCAGTGGTTCCTTCTACCCCTCCAGAAAGAAGGACTGGGTTCATCCTCTATGAAGGTCCAACTTCCCCTGCAGGTTCAAAGATCACTCACCTGGTGGACTTCCTCAGCAATTTACGAAGGCACATCATTCAGAATCTCACACAGAAGGACAGTAACGACCGATGCAAGCCTCACAGGCTGGGGAGCCCACTCAGAAGGACTCATGGCACAAGGTCAGTGGTCAGCAAGAGAGGCCGCCCATTCCATCAACTGGCTGGAATTGAGGGCGGTGTACCTAGCACTGAAACACCTTCAGCGCCTGATCTCGGGGTCCGACATTCTAGTTCTCACAGACAATGTATCCGCAAAAGCACACATCAATTGGCAGGGGGGCACCAAGTCCAGGTCCCTCCAGACCGAGGCCATGAGATTGGGCTTGTGGGCAGAGAAACACCTGAGGTTGCTCACATCAGACCACAGTTTAGAGATACACAATATACAAGCGGACTGGCTCAGCCGCACACAAGTAGATCAAGTGGAGTGGAGACTACACCCCGGGGTTTTTGATCAGATAATTCAGAAATTCAGCCAACCATTGGTGGATCTCTTCGTGACCTCCGCCAATTCACAACTTCCGAGGTTTTTCTCCCGGTTTCCATCGACGGGGGCAGAAAAGACGAACGCCCTCAGGAGCCCGTGGCCTTAAGGTCTTCTGTATGCGTTCCCACCACTCCCGGTGTTGCCGGAACTCATCCGCAAGATACTAATAGAGCGAGCAGAGATAATTCTCATAGCCCCCTTCTGGCCTCGGAGAGCGTGGTTTGCAGACCTCAAGGATCTCTCGGTCACCAGACCCTGGCGCTTGCCTGCGTCAGAGGACTTATTGGCATAGGGGAGCATTCTGCACCTGGACCCAGTTTGGTTACAACTGACTGCATGGAAATTGAGCGGCGAGACTTACTGAACCAGGACTACGATCAGGATGTTGTGCTCATCATGCAGGCAAGCCGCCGTCCCTCCACAAATCGCTTTTACTCAGCGACATGGAAGGCCTTCTGCGCATGGTGCCACAAGGAAGGTCTCTCACCAGTGTGCGTTCCTCTTCCCAAAGTGCTGAGATTCCTCAAACACGGGCTTAACAGAGGCCTGGCGCCTAACACGCTTCGCAGGCAAGTAGCCGCCCTTTCCTCAGTTTTGGCTTGTGATAAATATGACTCCCTATCCCAATGCCTGGCCATTCGGCATTTCCTCAATGGAGCAACCAACTTGCACCCTCCGACGGTGCATAGGTATCCTGTTGTGACCCAGCACCGCAACCCCCAGAAACACACACAAACAACCGTTTGTTATTCAAACAAAAAGGGTCCTTTTACTAATGAGGTTTCTTAGTAAAAGCGCAGGTGTTTTAAAAGTCCATAAACAACACAATAGTAAAGTCTCAAGGAATAATGTTCCTTTGGTTCTTTGAGGGTTAAATACCAAACGTTCAAATGTTCAAAACAATACTCAGTAAGTTTCTTCTTATCTTACAAGTTGGCTGGCTTCCCGGAATAAGCCTTTCAGAAGCTGCTTTCTCCAAATACAAGATTTCCGAGCCGGACTCCAGATGCAAACAAAACTATGAATGTGCTGCAGATCATTGACGCGTTGTTCTCAGCACTGAGTGCTGATTGCGCCGGACTAATATAGGCACTGAAGGGCGTGGCCCAATTAGCCCTCAGTGCTACCTCCGAGTAGACCTATGCTTACTCAGCCAGTCCTGTCTTCTGGCTGCTCTACGAGCTCTAGCATCCAGCAGAGGCTCTTCATCTCCTGATGATTCACTCTGCTGCGCAGGTGCAGAAGGTCCTGGCTGATCGTCCTGCTCTGGCACCGAGTCCTCATCACCAGCCGTCTCCGGTGCCAGGCACATGGGCTGGTACTGCTGCACCATGGGCAGCTCTACGTCCTCCGGATCCTCCATCATCTGCGCCGGACGCGGCCAAGGCACAACACTATCCCTCACCGCAGGGCCCTTCCCCCGGGTCTGCCGGTCCGGATGCGGCCGTGACAGGAATTGAGCGTGGAAGGCCCAGACCAGGTCCGGAGCGTGAACGGCGGTCGCATCCTCCCATGTGAAGTCCTCAGGGCCGTACCCCTTCCACTCGATGAGGTACTGGAACCGGCCCTTCATCCAGCGGGAATCCCGAATACTGGCGACTTCGTATTCGAGTGGTTCATCGGGAGTGCGGATCACCGGTTGGGGTGGAGCGGGAGAGCGGAGCGGACAGGCAGGACGTTCGGGAACAAGGAGGGACCGATGGAAGACGGGGTGGATCCTGAGAGAGCGAGGCAAAGTCAGCCGGTAGGCCACGGGGTTAATGACTGCTTCCACCGGGAATGGACCCAGGAACCGGTGGTCAAGCTTGCGAGCCGGTCGGTCGGAGGGGAGATGCTTCGTGGACAGCCAGACGCGATCCCCGACCGCCAGGGGTGGAGTTGCTCGCCGGGAGCGGTCCGCGACCCTCTTATAATCCTCCTTGGCCTTATTCAACGATCTCTTCACCAGTTGGTGAACGGCCTGGAGCTCGGACAGGAATTCCTCCGCCACAGGAACAGGAGAGTCTAGGAGCGTGAGCGGGAAGAAACGGGGGTGGTAACCAAGGTTGGCGAGGAACGGAGAGGCGTGCGTTGAGGTGTGCTGGGAGTTGTTAAAAGCAAACTCGGCCACGGCAAGGTAGTCCGCCCAGTTGTCCTGCTGCTGGTTGACAAAGCAGCGCAGGTACTGTTCAAGGATGCCGATGACTTTTTCAGTGCCCCCATCAGTCTCTGGATGATGCGCTGACGACAGGCAGACTTGGACCTCCAGGGCCGCCATCAGACCCTTCCAGAACTGGGCCGTGAACTGGGCTCCCCGATCCGACACGACCCTATCCGGCAGACCATGCAGGCGGAAAACATGCTGGATAAACATACGCGCCGTGGCGCGAGCTGTCGGCAACCCTCGACAGGGGATGAAGTGTGCCATCTTAGTGAGCATGTCGACTACTACGAACACAGTCGTGAAGCCGGCGGACGGGGGCAAGTCTGTGAGGAAGTCCATAGAGACGGCCCCCCAGGGTCTCTCGGGCGTCGGCAAGGGTTGCAGCAGGCCCGGCGGCGCTCCAGGGGCGTACTTGGCCTGGCGACAGCGGACACAGGACGTCACATAGGCCTGGACGTCGTCACGGAGTCTGGGCCACCAAAATGTCCAAGCCACCAGGTTCAGAGTCTTGAAAAGGCCGAAGTGGCCAACCGCAGGGCTGTCGTGGCACTGCTGCAGGATCAGGCCACGGAGCGGACCGGCGGGAATGTAGAGCAGGTCCCGGAAACGGAGGAGGTCGTCCGAAAACGTCCAAGGGGACTCAGGCCCTATCTCCTGCCTCCGTTGTGCCGCGTAGGCGTCCTGTCACTGCGCCTCCCGAATCTGCCCTCGGAGGTCCACGGGATCCTGGGTAGCTGCAAAGGACTCGGCGGGCAGGACCGTCTGGGGCGGCAGCGGGTCCTGAGCTTGGGCGTATTCCGGCTTGCGGGACAGCGCGTCCGCCTGCTGATTCCAGCCGCTCGGGATGTACGTAATGCGAAAATTGAAGCGGGAGAAAAAGAACAACCAGCGTATCTGGCGCTGGTTGAGCTTCCTGGCCGTCTGTAAGAACTCCAGGTTCTTGTGGTCCGTGCGCACCTCCACTTGATGTCGAGCCCCCTCGAGGTGGTGCCGCCAGGTCTCGAAAGCCGTCTTGATGGCCAGCAACTCCTTCTACCAGATGGTATAGTTGCGCTCCAACGGGGTTAATTTCCGTGAGTAATAGGCGCAGGGGAATAGATGACCGCCATCTTCCCGGGTCTGTAACAAGACGGTGCCCACGGCAATGTCGGATGCGTCCGCCTCCACAACGAAAGGGCGGTGAGGGTCTGGGTGCTTGAGGATCGGCTCCTGCATGAAGGCATCTGTGAGGGTCTTGAACGCCTCTTGTTCGGAATCGCCCCACCGGAAAGGGACTTGTTTCTGCAGAAGTCGAGTGAGAGGCGCGGTCAGAGTGGCGAACCCCGGGATGAAGGTCCTGTAATAGTTTGCGAACCCCAGGAGTCGCTGAACGTCCTTCACCCGGCGCGGGGGTTGCCAGGTTTTCAGGGCCTCGACCTTACCACGGTCCATTGCGATGCCTTCCGGCAAAATCCGATGGCCCAGGAAATCCACGGTTGTCTCAAAAAACTGACATTTCTCCAATTTAGTGTACAGCTGGTGGTCTCGCAACCGCTGCAGGACTTGGCGGATATGTTGGACTTGGCTTCTCCGGGACGTGGAATAAATCATAATATCGTCCAGGTAAACGACAACGAACTGGTCCAGCAAATCCCTAAAGATATCGTTCATGAAATGCTGGAACACAGCCAGAGCATTGGTCAAGCCGAACGGCATGACCGTATACTCAAAATGACCATAGCAGGTCCCGAACGCAGTCTTCCATTCGTCCCCCTCACGAACACGCACCAAGTTATAAGCGCCACGTAAGTCCAATTTGGTGAAGATGGTCGCCGAGCGGAGGCGTTCCATCAACTCCGGGATGAGGGGCAACGGGTACCAGTTGCGCACTGTGATGGCGTTCAGCTTTCTATAATCGCAGCACAGGCGCAAGTCCCTGGTTTTCTTCTTGACGAAGAGGACGGGGGCAGACAAGGGCGACGAGGAGGGTCGGATGAAACCCCTGGCCAGGTTTTTATCGATAAAGTCTCGCAGTGCGGCCAGTTCGGGTTCCGACATGGAGTAGAGGCGTCCCACAGGGAGCGGAGCGTTGGGAATCAGGTCCACAGGGCAATCGTAGGGCCAGTGCGGGGGCAACTGGTCTGCCTCCTTTTCGCTAAACACATCGGCAAAGTCCGAAAAATCAGCCGGGAGTGAAATGTCTGGAGGGTCAGGTACCGCGCCCGCGCAAACCTGGCGCGTATGGTCCACACACTGGAGACTCGGGAAAGCAATAAAGTTCTGGGACCATACAATCCGAGGGTCGTGGGTGCGCAGCCACGCCAGTCCGAGAACCAGGGGGAAATGGAGTCCCGACGTCACATAGAACTGGATGGCCTCCTCGTGCCGTCCAATGCACAGGCGCACCGGCTGCGTGATGGCCTTGATCGGACCGGACAGCAACACCCGGCCATCGATCGTTTCCACCCTCATCGGCGGGTCCACGGGGCACAAGGGGATGGCGAGATGCTGGGCGAATGCCTCGTCGATGAAATTAGTGGTTGCCCCGGAGTCCACCAAAGCGTGTGCGGAGATCCCACGGGCCCGGTGGTCAATGAAGACCTTGGTGTCCAATAACAGATGCCGCGGAGGACCGGGATCCACGTCAGCCGAGCTGGAGTCTTTGGGTGTGCATGCCCGACCCAGCGTTTCTGCTAGGCCGGGCGCTGGCCGTTTCCCGACGGCGACAGCTGGGATGGTGGAGCAGGACCAGAAGCGGTGGGCCCCCGACCCTTCCTGGGGCACGAGTGAGTGAAATGGCCCGGGTCGCCGCAATATAGACACAACCCCCCTGCCCTGCGTCTGTCCTTTTCCGCGCCGGTCAAGTGGGGCCGAACAGCGCCAAGGTCCATAGGCTCATCACGGGGAGCCGGAGCCGACTGAAATCCATGGGGAACAGGAGGTGCCTGAGCAGCACGTCGTGGAGCCGGAACAGCGGAGACTTCAGGTGGCGCGAGAGGCGCCGGAGCAGCACGGCGCGCGTTCCTCCCTTGCAACTGGGCATCAATTTTAAGGCAGAGCCGCACCAGTTCTTGGGTGGTTGCAGGAATGTCCATGCGTGCCAGCTCGTCCTGGATGCTGTCTGCCAAGCCCTCCTGGAAGGCATCCAACAATGCAGCCTCGTTCCAGGCTGAGTCTTGGCTGAGGAGATGGAATTCACTGATGTACTCCCTGAGTGGTCTCCGGCCTTGCCTCAGCTGCCTTAATTGCCTGCATGCTGTCTGGGCCTTAATTGGGTCAGCGAACATCTCCTCCAAATGGGTACAGAAACGCCCAAAGTCCTGGAGGAGGGGACTGTTCTGGACCAGTAGAGGGGTGGCCCAACGTGCTGCATTTCCAGACAGCAGGCTAATTACAAACCCCACCTTGTCCCGGTCGTGGGGGAAATCCTCTGGCCTCAGAGACATAAACAGCTGGCACTGGCCCAGGAACGCCGGGAACATAGCCTCGTCTCCATGGAACTTATCCGGCATGGCTATCGGGCAGCGTGTCCGTTGGGCGGGAGCCAAAACAGGAGCAGCTGCTGCCAACTGATTTTGCTGCATCGTCAACTGAGCGTTCATGATTGCCAGCTGCTGCCGAAGTTGAGCATTCTCATCCTGAAGCTGCTCCATGGTGCTATCTTGGCTTGTGTGTGGTCAGTTTGGGCTGAGAACAAACTGTTGTGACCCAGCACCACAACCCCCAGAAACACACACACACAACCGTTTGTTATTCAAACAAAAAGGGTCCTTTTACTAATGAGGTTTCTTAGTAAAAGCGCAGGGGTTTTAAAAGTCCATAAACAACACAATAGTAAAGTCTCAAGGAATAATGTTCCTTTGGTTCTTTGAGGGTTAAATACCAAACGTTCAAATGTTCAAAACAATACTCAGTAAGTTTCTTCTTATCTTACAAGTTGGCTGGCTTCCCAGAATAAGCCTTTCAGAAGCTGCTTTCTCCAAATACAAGATTTCCGAGCCGGACTCCAGATGCAAACAAAACTATGAATGTGCTGCAGATCATTGACGCGTTGTTCTCAGCACTGAGTGCTGATTGCGCCGGACTAATATAGGCACTGAAGGGCGTGGCCCAATTAGCCCTCAGTGCTACCTCCGAGTAGACCTATGCTTACTCAGCCAGTCCTGTCTTCTGGCTGCTCTACGAGCTCTAGCATCCAGCAGAGGCTCTTCATCTCCTGATGATTCACTCTGCTGCGCAGGTGCAGAAGGTCCTGGCTGATCGTCCTGCTCTGGCACCGAGTCCTCATCACCAGCCATCTCCGGTGCCAGGCACATGGGCTGGTACTGCTGTACCATGAGCGGCTCTACGTCCTCCGGATCCTCCATCATCTGCGCCGGACGCGGCCAAGGCACAACATATCCTACCTGGAATATGCAAAGGGTTCTGTCTTCCCTCATGGGACCACCTTACGAGCCACTCAGAGAGGCATCCCTACGTCACCTAACAATGAAGGTAGCCTTCCTGGTGGCCATCACATCAGCCCATCGCATCTGAACTGTCAGCATTATCAGTCAGGAGAGACCTGTGCATATTTCAACCAAGCAAGGTAACCCTGAGAATCGATCCATCATTCATTCCCAAGGTGAACTCTCTGTTCCACAGATCCCAGGAACTCGTTCTTCCTTCCTTCTGTGCATGACCAGTGCATCCATCGGTGGTACATTGGCACTCACTTGATGTGCGAAGGGCCCTCAAGGTCTACCTAAACCGCACTAAACACATCAGGAAAACCGAGGCGCTCTTCGTGGGGTTTCATACCAGATCCTTGGGGAATCGGGCATCCTCAGCCACCATAGGCCGCTGGATCAGGAGCACCAATGCTAAGGCATACGAACTAAGTGATATGCCAGCGCCGGCAGGAATCACCGCGCACTCCACCAGAAGCGCGGCCACTTCAGCAGCCTGGAACACACAGGCGTCCTTCGAAGACATCTGTTGAGCGGCAACATGGGCTCAACCATCCCAGTTCATTTGGCACTACAAAATAGACTTATTTGCCTCTGCAGATGCGGCATTTGGCAGAAGAGTGTTATAACAAGTAAGAGACATTCAGTAGGGGCAGAAGCTCCCTGGGACCTCTGCTTTGGTATGTCCCATCCTGAAGGCTGGTTCCACCCCAGGATGGAGAATAGCCGTTGTTTTCTTACCTGAACGCCTCTTCTCATCTGGTGGAACCAGCCTTCAGCTCCCACCCTTGTATATATGTATAAATACTGTATATAATCTCTCTAGAAGTTTCCATTTCACTTTCTTCCTATTAGTAGCCTTCTTTCTAGTATCCTTAGTCTCAAATAACAGGAGTTCACTCAGTAACAACAGCTGAGTAACCACGTCTGAGTCCAGTCATCAGGATTCGTTAGACCTGGGGAAACAGAGGCGGACCCTACAGGGTATTCAAATTGACTGGCTCGGTCCTCAAGCTGATTGGTTGAGGTCTACCCATCCTGAAGGCTGGTTCCACCAGATGAGAAGAGGCATTCAGGTAAGAAAACAACGCCTATTCAGAAATGGAAAAATAAACACCTGTTCTTTCTAAATACAGTTCATTAACTTATGTATGCAAGGAGAAATTTGACATTTACAGTATATGTTGTGTGCAGTCCTTAGTTTTTTAGATTATAAAGCTATGGAATTGGTTCCCATAGGAAGCTAACCCTAGATCAGAGCATGCATTTGTTTGTTTGCTTATTTATTTATTTGCTGAAATTTATGGACTTCTCAGTTCCAAAAACGGCTGTTGAAAACAAGTTACCGTATTTTTCGGAGTATAAGACGCACCGGAGTATAAGACGCACCTTAGTTTTGGGGGAGGAAAACAAGGGGAAAAAATACTGCCTCTGCCTCCCAGCAATTTGCCTCCCAGCAAACAGCAAACAGTACAGATGATATACACTGTTGGCTTTGTATTTTTGTGCATGTGTGCCTGACCCATAGAAATAGCAAAGAATTGGAGAAATGTACATTATGGCAGTATATTAATGCCAGAAAGTTTTCTTAAATGTAGTCACACTAACTCCTCCCAATTATTTAAATAGATCTACTCCAAACATGACTAAGTCAGGGTTTAACTCAGCTGCCTTATCTTAATACTAAAACAGGACACTGTTACCTTTCAGACTATACTTGTACAGATGCTGTTAAAATTGATGTGCCTTTCTGGAAGTATACATTTATTCTCTGCTATTTAAAAGAAGATACAAAAGCACTGGGCCTCTTCAGAGCAAACATTTATTTTAAAAAGCTTCTTCATTTTGTTAAGTTGTCTAGAACAATAATAAAGCAGTCTTTAAAAAATAAGTAATAATTTGAACATTCTACAGACATTTATAGTTATTGACTTACCTCCTTGCATCCAGCTTCAGCAGTCTGATTAGCACAAGAAAATAAAATTCTGCCTCTGCCTCTCACTCCCAGCAATTTGCCTCCTTGCAGCTAGTTTCACTTTCAGTTTAGCACGGGGCCAGCCGTGCTGCAGCCTCACTCAGCTGAGAGTCGGGAAGCTGATAATCAGTTGCTTGGCTTAACAGGCTCTGTTCTGTTTGCTGCAAGGAGGTAAATTGCTGGGAGGCAGAAGCCAAAGGGTGGGGGTGGCTGGGTGGGGCTACATTCGGTGTATAAGACGCACCCAAGTTTTCACCCTCTTTTTTGGGGTAAAAAGGTGCTTTTTATACTCTGAAAAATATGGTACTTATATACTACTAAAACACTTATTGTCGTGATCTTTAACTGGGCAAAATGATGCATTATTGGGCAACAATTTTTCAACCAAGGTAACTGAAATGGGCTTACTTACAGAATGTATCCAAAATCCGGGACACATGACTCCGAGGGAATTTGGGAAAGTTGTGGCTGCTTTAGTCCTATTGGCTGCTGCTGCGGTCACATGATCTTCATTTTCAACATTCTGTGACAGTTTCCCAGCCAGTCTTGCAATCCCTTACTCCTCCAGCATCCCAGGCACAAGCAAGAAATCCCCCCTTCCAGCCACCGAGAACAAGCCAGCGCAGCCCCCCCTCCCACCCCTTCTCCCAAGGGAGCGCACCCACTTCCCGGCCGGCACGTCTCTTACAGACATTCCTTTGGCATGAACTCCGCTCCTTCGGCAGCGTTGCTTGTTCTCGGTCGCTGGAAAGGGGGGGATTTCTCCTCCAGCATCCCGGGCACAAGCGAGAAATCCCCCCCTTCCAGCCACCGAGAACAAGCCACGGTGCCGAAGGAGCAGAGTCCTTGCCAAAGGAACGTCTGTAAGAGACGTGCCGGCCGGGAAGTGGGTGCTCTCCCTTGGGAGAAGGGGTGGGAGGGGGGCTGCAAGCAGCAGGGTGCTTGTTCTCGGTGGCTGGAAAGTGGGGGGATTTCTCCTCCAGCATCCCAGCCACAAGCAGCAGGGTGTTTGTTCTCAGTGGCTGGAAGGGGGGGATTTCTCACTTGTGCCCGGGATGCTGGAGGAGAAATCCCCCCCTTCCAGCCACCAAGAACAAACACCCTGCTGCTTGCAGCTCCCCTCCCACCCCTTCTCCCAAGGGAGCGCACCCGCTTCCCGGCCAGCATGTCTCTTACAGACGTTCCTTTGGCACGGACTCTGCTCCTTCGGCATCGTGGCTTGTTCTCGGTGGCTGGAAGGGGGGTTCTCCTCCAGCATCCAGGCCACAAGCAGCAGGGTGCTTGTTCTCGGTGGCTGGAAGGGGGGATTTCTTGGGCACATTCCGGGCACAAGCGAGAAATCTCCCCCCCCCTTCCAGCCACCGAGAACAAGCATCGCTGCCGAAGGAGTGGAGTCCGTGCCAAAGGAACGTCTGTAAGAGACGTGCCTGCCGGGAAGCGGGTGCGCTCCCTTGAGAGAAGGGGTGGGGTGGGGGCTGCACTGGCATGTTCTTGGTGGCTGAAAGGGGGGCATTGGTCCAAGGGTGGCCCCCCAGCAACAGCATGCTGGGCTGCTCGCTCCTCCGCGGACCGGCTGGCTGGCTGGCTGGCTGGCTGGCTGGCTGCTGCCCAGAGCGCGAGGGTGGGAGGAGGAGGAGGAGCCGCCGCTGCCTCTGCAAAGGCAGGCCATTTGCACCGCCAAAGGTTGACACAAAATGGGGTGCGGGGGCGCATGCGCAGTGGACACGCACATGCGCAGTGTGGGGCGCATGCGCAGTGTGGGCACATGCACACGGGTGTGTGCACGGGTGTGTGCATGCACATGGGGCTGCGCATTGCATTATGGGTGCTGCCACGCGGGAGTGCTGGTGTGTGCACACGTGCATACTTTTGGCACACGGGGACAAAAAGGTTCGCCATCACTGGCATAGACTTTCAATTCGTCTCTCAGATGAATTGCTGAGGACCTCCCTGTAAACAACATTCCTGATTTTGCTGTCTGGCTGGAGGATGACAAGGCTGTCAGGTAAACTGACTCTGGAGCATGCCACATAGAACTGGCTGTTAAGAAAGGGGGGGCAATCCCCCGTGGAGGTCGATGGATCTTTGCTTCCTTTTGAAGTCATTCTCATTAGAAAATAAAACCGAGATTCAAATCTAATTAACAAAATATTTATTTCAGTAGAAAAGTAATAAAAAGAATCCTTAGTAAACTACATCTTATCGGCTAATGAAAAAGTCACTTCTACCTTCGGCAGAAATGGCGGAAGAGAAGAAAGGAGGTAACTTCTGGAATGCAGGCATGCGTAGTAGAACATATCACATGTCTGTTTGACCATAAATACAAGAAACAGTAGAAAACAGAGATGCACAAACTGACAATATTCACATCGTGACACCCCTTCTTTGTCAGTTGGGCTAATATAATGTGTCACTCAACACACAGTAAATATCTGAGGTAATCATGCTGAGCAATAGGTAATGGTTTGTTCAGAATGTCAGCTATCTGATATTTTGTTGGCACATATTCTAACTTTATGAGACCTTGTCTTACTGACTCTGTAACATTCTTGTAACGTATGTCAATGTGTCTGGACCTTGAACCTGTGAAGTGAGTCCTGGAAATGTAAACTACTGATTGATTGTCTTCCATCACAGTGATCGGTTTTTCGGGCTTCATCCAGATATCTGTAACTAAGGCATTGAACCAAATTAGGAAGTTACACGCATCAGACACACATGCATACTCTGCTTCAGTTGATGAGCAGGAAATAAAACTTTGTTTTCTTACGTTCCAGTAAACTGGACATCCATTCAGGAACACTATGTAACCTGATGTGCTTTTTCTTGACTCCTTATCACTTGCCCAATCTGCATCTGCATAACAATACATGTCAGCAAAATCTGTATGTTCTGGTTCTAGCTTCAATTTGAAGAGTTTTGTGTGTATCAAGTATCTCAATAACTTCTTAATACATGACCAGTGAAGCTCTGTTGCTTTGCCTACATGTCTTGAAAGTAAATTAACACTAAGTGCTATGTCTGGTCTAGTCCATCCACTAATGTAAAGTAGTGAACCAATTACTGAGCGATAAAGTGTTTGATCCTTGAACTCAGGACTGTATGCATCCTTCAAATTGTGAAAATCAGTTTGCATAGGTGTTTGTGTAGGCGTTGCATCTGTCATGTTGCAAAGATGCAAAAGTTGATCTATCTTAGCTTCTTGTGAAAGGCTAAACCCCTTCTGTGTCTTTTCAATGTGAACTCCTAAATATTCATTGATGTGTCCTAATGATTTCAATGTGAAGTATTTCTGCAAACCTTTAACAAAATTCTCACTCATGTGTTTGTTTGGACCAATGTAAACAATGTCAT
Source organism: Diadophis punctatus similis (assembly GCA_023053685.1). Lineage (NCBI taxonomy): Eukaryota > Metazoa > Chordata > Lepidosauria > Squamata > Dipsadidae > Diadophis > Diadophis punctatus. The sequence goes on from JALIGW010000064.1 coordinate 901,417, forward strand.
CAACATAAACAAGAACAATTTCATTAATATTTCCATACCTTTTTGTGAACACGCATTCATCAGTGCCCATTAAATTTAGTTTGTCTTTTAGACATGTGTACCACATCAGACCTGATTGTTTCAGACCATAGAGACTTTTGTTTAGGAACCAGGTATCCCCTTCTCGGTCCCGGAAGCCGGGAGCGGACCTGACGTAGATTTCTTCATCTAGATCAGCATGTAGGTAAGCTGTTTCAACATCAAATTGGAAAACTTCAAGTCCAAGGATAGAAGCAGTGGTTAGAGCAATTTTCACACTTTCAGTTCGCACTGTAGGTGAGTAAGTGTTTGTGTAATCTTCTGGATAGCTTTGTGCGAAACACTGTGCGACAAGTCTTGCTTTGTATAATAATTCACCATCTGGCTTTTGTTTGATTTTGTAGACCCATCTTGTGCCAATGACTTTTTTGTGTGTTGGGGGTGTTGCAGATGTGTATACTTTGAGTTTCTGCAAACTATCCATCTCAACTTGCATGGCTTCATACCATTTCTGTTGTTCATCTTCAGAAAGATATTTAATTTGTGAAAAGTTCTCCGGTGGGAGTGTAACATTACAGATCAATGGCGATGGTGTGTTTGTCAATTGCATTGTGTATCTCTTTGGTGGAATACCTTTTGTAGTTCTCTTGGAACGTCTCGGGACAATTGTCCAGTCGTCTTCCTTGTTGTCCACATCTCCATCAGCGTCGCTAGCTTCAGCATCCACGGCGTGGTAGGATGGGATATCAGGTGATGAACGTTGGTCATCTGGTTGCACTGTATCAACAATTTCAGTTCTAGGGAAATAAACTCCAGGGTCATTAGAATGTATCCTGGACCAATCTGTATCTTCTTCAAAATTAGCTGAATTAGAAATTGTTATCACATTGTGAGAGTCAATGAATCTTCCCCATTTAGAATTGCTATCAACACCCATATATCTCAGTCTCTTTGCTACTGGGCCACCTTTTCTTCTTTGGGCCAATGGAATGTTGACCATGGCATATGAACCAAAAATGTGTAAGTGTCTAAGATCTGGCTGGCGGCCATATAACATGTAGAAGGGTGTTTGGTCAATGACACTGCTCCATGTGCGATTGACAATGTAATTTGCATACTTAACTGCTTCACCCCAAAATGAGTGTTTGAGATAGGCATCTTCTAGGAGGCAGCGCATCATGGTTTGGAGGACCCCCTGTCTCCTTTCTGCCACTCCATTTTGAGCCGGCGTAAAGGGGGCAGATGTTTGGTGTAGGATACCGTTTCGTCGCATCCAATCCTGGAAACGCTGAGACGTGAACTCGGCACCACGATCACTCTGGATTCTCCGGATCCTCACTCCATGTTGATTGTAAATTTGAACTGCAAAGTCTCTAAAGGTCTGAAAGGCTTCAGATTTTTCTTTCATAAGAAAGACATAAGCATATCTAGAATGATTATCAACAATAGTTAAGAAATACTTTTTACCGCCAATAGTTGGACCATAAGGGCCCACAATATCAGTATGAACCAAATCAAAAATGTGTGTTGACTTACGTGTAGCATGTTTTGGAACGGCTGCTGCCCTCGATTTTGCCTTTTTGCAAACAGCACAATCTAGATGTACCTTACATCCTTTGAAATTCAAACCTTGTGCGAAAAATGGCATACGTTTAAGGACCTCAAAGCTTGGATGCCCTAATCTTCTGTGCCATCTATGTATACACCTGTCATGTAAACGAAAGCCTGTAAGTGAGGTTGCAGCATTAACATTAACATAAGGAACCTTGGGTTTGATTACCTGTTGCTTTGTGGCTTTAGGAGCCTTTGGAGTATTCACAGGATCTCTCTCTGGGGTATCTCTCTGGGCCTGTGATATTCTCTATTGAGATTTTTATACTTGCCTGAATTTGAGGTTCTGCCTTTGGCCTCAAATAGTAGACCTGACCAATCACAATTGTGTCAGCAATAATATGACCATCTTTAAAAATATAACTGGCGTTACCTAAATGAAGGACATAAAAATGCAAAACAGCAGATAAATGATTCTGACTAAGCAAATTACAATTAGCTGTAGGAATATAATAAACATCAGGTACCAGGGTACCTAACTCTTCAATAAAAACAGTCCCTTTTCCTTCAACTTTGAAGGGGTGGCCACCAAATGCGTACAGTTCACGATATTCTGGTTCAGGCTCATGTAGCTCTTTGAAAAGTTCTTTTCTGTAAGTAATGTGAACAGCCGCTCCACTATCGAGAGTCCATAAAAGAGACCGGTCATATTGCTTTGGCTGTGTATCATTGGTGATTGCTAGCATGGTGTATGGAGGTGGGAAATCACGCCTCGGACTGGGTCGGCGCTGTCCTCTGCCTCTGCTGCCTCTGGGTGCTGTTCCTCTGGGCTGGTACTGGTCTCTGTAGTCTTTTCCTCTGGGCTGGTACTGGCGTCTGTAGTCTTTTCCTCTGGGCTGGACAGGAACTTGAGTGCGTTGCAATTTAAGACAATCTCTGCTTGTATGGCCCACACAGTCGCAATATTGGCATCTTAGTACCCTTTGTGGAGGATTCTGGATTATGTCAAAAGTGCCCTCACGACGAAGCAAAGTAGTTATATCAGTGACCCAGGCCTTATAGTTCTGTCCCGATTGCTTTAATTTTGCGTCGCCAACCAATGGAACAATTTGTGACTGTTGGGCGACTATTGGGGCCTGCACTGGTGCGGCCTGTGAAATCACTTGTGGCAAGGCTTGGGCCTTAGCAGGCGGAGCTGCCTGGATTGGCTGTTGCTAAGGGGCTTACAAGGCAGAGCTGAGGAATTCGCAGAGTTTCTGTCGGATAAAGTCGCTCAGATTCGGTTGAACCTGGACTCTGGCTGGGCAGAGTCCATAGAGTTGACAGGGGCTAGTCTTAGTCCACCGTTATGGGAAGAGTTTGGGCCTGTTTCTCCCGAGGATGTGGACAGAGCTGTGGGGGCGATGGGTACCTCCACCTGTTTATTGGACCCGTGCCCCTCCTGGTTGGTCTCGGCCAGCAGGGAGGTGACACGCGGTTGGATCCAGGCGGTGGTCACCGCTTCTTTGAGGGAGGGATCCGTACCGCAGTCGTTAAAAGCTGTGGTGGTGAGACCCCTCCTGAAGAAGCCTTCCCTGGATCCAGCTGATTTGAAGAGCTATCGTCCAACTTACCTTTTTTAGGGAAAGTTGTGGAGAAGGTGGTGGTTACTCAGCTTCTACGACTTCTGGATGAAACAGACCATCTAGATCCTTATCAGTCGGGTTTCAGGCGCGGCTACAGTACTGAAACTGCCTTGGTCGCGCTGATGGATGATCTCTGGCGGGCCCGAGATGGGGGTAATTCCTCCGTCCTGGTGCTACTTGACCTCTCAGCGGCCTTCGATACCATCGACCATGGTATCCTTCTGCATCGTCTCGGCGAGTTGGGAGTGGGAGGCACCGTCTTGCGGTGGTTCTCCTCCTATCTCGCCGATAGGATGCAGTCGGTGTTGGCAGGAGGGCAGAGATTGTCCCCTAGGCCCCTAGTATGTGGGGTGCCTCAGGGGTCGGTTCTCTCACCCATCCTGTTTAACATTTACATGAAGCCGCTGGGGGAGATCATCCGCAGACACGGGGTGCGTTTCCACCAGTACGCTGATGACACCCAGCTGTACATCACCACCCCGTCTGACTTCAGTGAGGCAGTTGCTGTAATGTGCCGGTGCCTGGACGACATTTGGATCTGGATGGGGAGGAACAGACTCAGACTTAATCCCGACAAGACTGAGTGGCTTTGGGTATTGCCCCCTAAGGACTACGACAACTGTCCCTCCTTGGTTTTCGAGGGAGTGAAATTGACCCCCTCGGATCAGGTCCGCAACTTGGGGGTCCTCCTAGACCAACAGCTAAAATTGGAGCATCATCTTTCTGCTGTGGCTAGGGGGGCCTTTGCACAGGTTCGCCTGGTGCACCAGTTGCGGCCATACTTGGAGAAGGAGGCTCTACTCACGGTCACTCATGCCCTTGTCACCTCTCGCTTGGACTACTGCAACGCGCTCTACATGGGGCTACCCTTGAAGAGTATCCGGAGACTTCAGTTGGTGCAAAATGCGGCTGCGCATGCTGTGGTGGGTGTGCCTAGGTACACCCACGTGACACCTATACTCCGCCAGCTGCATTGGTTGCCCATTGGTCTCCGGGTCCAATTCAAGGTGTTGATCACCATCTTTAAAGCCCTTCATGGCTTAGGACCAGGCTACCTCCGGGACCGCATTCTGCCTCACACTTCCCTTCGACCGGTTAGGGCCCACAGAGTCGGCCTCCTCCAGGTCCCATCGGCCAAACACTGCCGGCTGGCAGGCCCTAGGGGTAGAGCCTTCTCTGTGGCCGGCCCCGTGCTCTGGAACCAACTTCCCCCAGAGACCCGAACTATCCCCACTCTGCTGGCCTTCCGGAAAGCCGTTAAGACATGGCTCTTCTTGCAGGCTGGGGGTAGAGCCTAATCCACTCGAGCTCACCCCCAAGTATGTATGGTTGTTGAATGCCTGTTGGGTGATTTTAAATATTGAGTCTTTTAACTTTTATATTGCCTTTAAATATTATTTATGAATTGGTTATTCTGTATTTTTCTCTGTGGTACGCCGCCCTGAGTCCTCCGGGAGTTGGGCGGCATATAAGAATACCAAATAAATAAATAAATAAATAAATAAATAAATAAATAAATAAATAAATAAATAAATAAATAATAAATAAATAAATAAATAAATAAATAAATAAATAAATAAATAAATAAATAAATAAATAAATAAATAAATAAATAAATAAATAAATAAATAAATAAATAAATAAATAATAAATAGGTGGTGGTGCTGGAGCAGGCAAAAGTTGGGCTGCCACAGCTGGTGGTGGCGCTGGAGCAGGCACAGGTTGGGCCCCTGGTGCTGGAGTAGGAGGTGGTCCAGCTTGTGGTGGATGCACAATTTGTGCTTGCATAGGTTGGGCAGGCGGGACAATTTGTGCCTGTAAAGGTTGTGCAGCTAATGAAGGACGCTGCATTAATGTATCAAGCCTCAATTGAGTCATTCTGTTCTGAGCCTGCAATATTTTTAATTGTTCATTCAAACTTTCATTCTGTTTATACAAGGATTCGTTCTGTTTATGCAAAATTTCATTCTGTTCCTGAAGTACATGGAGAAAAGAATCCCTGCCACTAAATGGCAGTGCAGCATAAGCATATTCATAGTCTCTTTCATCAAAAAATTTCTGCCCACGTAATTGTGACGCGCCCATCCAAGGGCGTTGTTCTAAATTGTTTAAAGAAGGAAAGGCGGAGGGATCATGGCCCCTCCCTGGAATGCCTGAAGGCGAGTAGACATCTTGGTTTTCAGCACGAAAGAATGCATGCAATCTAGTCTCGTGTAATTCTCTTTGCAAAAGATTTATCTGCTCCTGCTGTCTTTGCAGCGTCTGGACATAAGTTAAATTTATTTCTCTTTCAGCACTTGTCTGCCCTATGGAAGACGTTCGTGGGCTGGCAATTTGCTGCCTATAGAAGGATGCTTCCTCATCTTGTGGGGCATTAGCTTGAGAGATTTTTGGAATAGCTCCTAAACGTGTTGAATCTCCCCCAGGGGCAAACGATGTGGTTGGGTAACTTTTACTAACCTCTGTAGATAAATCTTGTTCCGCTTGTGAAGATGCCCCGGCAATATCTTCCGTTTGCGTTCCAAAGAGAGTTGGTGAGGCTTCTTCATGCAGAGAAAAACTTTCTGCAGTGGACTTTTCAGTTGCTTCCAGCTTATCTCCGTTCGTGGATGACATGGCTGGTCATAAATCTCTCTAATTAGCTAACTATCCTAAAACGCAAGTAGATTTTCAAAGGGAGCTATAAATTTTACAGCCATCCCTGATACCATGTTAAGAAAGGGGGGGCAATCCCCCGTGGAGGTCGATGGATCTTTGCTTCCTTTTGAAGTCATTCTCATTAGAAAATAAAACCGAGATTCAAATCTAATTAACAAAATATTTATTTCAGTAGAAAAGTAATAAAAAGAATCCTTAGTAAACTACATCTTATCGGCTAATGAAAAAGTCACTTCTACCTTCGGCAGAAATGGCGGAAGAGAAGGAAGGAGGTAACTTCTGGAATGCAGGCATGCGTAGTAGAACATATCACATGTCTGTTTCACCATAAATACAAGAAATAGTAGAAAACATAGAGATGCACAAACTGACAATATTCACATCGTGACACTGGCCATGGGAGAAACAGTCACTTGTGAGATGCACACCGGCCACTTTCAAAGTCTGTCCCTGTGCCTTATTGATAATAATAATAACAATAACAATAACAATAATAATAACAACAACAATAACAACAGAGTTGGAAGGGACCTTGGAGGTCTTCTAGTCCAACCCCCTGCCTAGGCAGGAAACCCTACACTACTTCAGACAAATGGTTATCCAACATCTTAAAAACTTCCAGTGTTGGAGCATTCACAACTTCTGGAGGCAAGCTGTTCCACTGATTAATTGTTCTAACTGTCAGGAAATTTCTCCTTAGTTCTAAGTTACTTCTCTCCTTGTTTAGTTTCCACCCATTACTTCTTGTTCTACCTTCAGGTGCTTTGGAGAATAGTTTGACTCCCTCTTCTTTGTGGCAACCCCTGAGATATTGGAACACTGCTATCATGTCTCCCCTGGTCCTTCTTTTCATTAAGCTAGACATACCCAGTTCCTGCAACCGTTCTTCATATGTTTTAGCCTTCAGTCCCCTAATCATCTTTGTTGCTCTTCTCTGCACTCTTTCTAGAGTCTCAACATCCTTTCTACATCGTGGCGACCAAAACTGAATGCAGTATTCCAAGTGTGGCCTTACCAAGGCATTGTAAAGTGGTATTATTACTTCACGTGATCTTGATTCTATCCCTCTGTTAACGCAGCCTAGAACTGTGTTGGCTTTTTTGGCAGCTGCTGCACACTGCTGGCTCATATTTAAATGGTTGTCCACTAGGACTCCAAGATCCCTCTCACAGTTACTACTGTTGAGCAAGGTACCACATATACTGTACCTGTGCATTTTGTTTTTCTTGCCTAAATGTAGAACCTTACTTTTTTCACCATTGAATTTCATTTTGTTTGATAGCGCCCAATGTTCAAGTCTGTCAAGATCCTTCTGTATCTTGAGCCTATCTTCTAGAGAGTTGGCTATTCCTGCCAGTTTGGTGTCATCTGCAAATTTGATGAGTTCCCCATCTATCCCCTCGTCCAAGTCATTGATGAAGATGTTGAAGAGTACTGGGCCTAAAACAGAGCCTTGGGGTACTCCACTGCATACTTCCCTCCATGTAGATGCAGTTCCATTGAGCACTACGCGTTGAGTGCAGTTGGTTAGCCAGTTTTGAATCCATCTGGTGGTGTTGCTGTCACATTTTTCTACTTTATCTAGTAGTAGGTTATGGTCTACTTTATCAAATGCCTTACTGAAGTCCAAGTAAACCACATCAACAGCATTCCTCTGGTCCACTAATTTTGTCACTTTGTCAAAGAATGCAATAAGATTAGTCTGGCATGATCTGTTTTTGACAAACCCATGTTGGCTTTTGGTTATTACTGTCTTTGCTTCTAGGTGTTCGTTGATTCGTTGCTTGATTATCTTTTCCAGAATCTTCCCTGGTATTGAGGTCAGGCTGATAGGTCTGTAGTTTCCTGGATCTGTTTTTTTCCCTTTTTTGAAGATGGGAACTACATCAGCTCTTTTCCAGTCCTCTGGCAGTTCCCTGGTGCTCCAGGATCTTTGAAAGATATAGTTCAATGGTTCTGATATCTCATCTGCAAGTTCCTTCAGAACCTTGGGGTGTAATCCATCCGTCCTGGTGATTTGAACTCGTCTAGGGTAGACAGGTGTTCACTTACCATTTTCTTCCCTATTTTAACTTGTGTTCCTAATATGTTTTTTGTGATGCTGTTTTTGATAGGTTGGACTGTTTTTTCCCTTTGTGTAAAGACAGATGCAAAAAACGTGTTAAGTAGCTCTGCTTTCTCCCTGTTGCTTGTCACCTTCTTGCCACTTTCTCCCTGCAATGGACAAATTGTTTCCTTGACTTTTTCCTTGTTTTTAATATGTTGGAAGAAGCTTTTTTTGTTACTTTTTACTTTTGTCGCAAGCCTTTGTTCATTGTGAGCCTTAGCTTTCCTCACTTCATCTTTACAGGCTTGGGCTATTTTCTGGTATTCTGCCTTAGTTATTTGCCCCTCTTTCCACTTTTTATACTTGTCCTTTTTGACTTTCAATTTGTCAGAGAGTTCTTTATGCAGCCATGCTGGTTTCTTTTGCGACCTATTATTTTTCTTCTTCATTGGTATTGTGCTAGACTGGGCTTTTATAAACTCACTTTTCAAAATTTCCCAAGCTTCTTGAGTTGTTTTCCCCTTGAGGATTCTTGTCCATGGAATCCGTCCCAAACTTTCTCTAAGTTTATTGAAATTAGCTCTCTTAAAGTCCAAGACTCTAGTTTGATTTTGTTCTACTGCTTGTGTTTGCATAATGTTGAATTCCAATATTGCATGATCACTTGCCCCCAAGGTTCCTGTAGCTTCAACACCTTCTATCATTTCATCTCTGTTAGTGAGAATTAAGTCCAATATGGCTGATCCCCTTGTTCCCTTCTCTACTTTTTGGGTAACAAAGTTGTCTGCTAGGTTTGTTAGGAACCTGTTGGCTCTTCCACTTGGTGCAGAATTTGTCTCCCAGTTTAATTTAATTTAATTTAATTTAATAGATTTGTATGCCGCCCAACTCCCGAGGGACTCTGGGCGGCTAACAACATACAAAATCATGGTTACATAAGTTGATGTCAGGGTAGTTAAAATCCCCCATTACTATTACTATTACTATTACTATTACTATTACTATTACTAATAGTAATTAGTATTACTATTGTGATGTGCTTCCTACATACCTTAGTTAGCTGACTAGCAAAAAGTTAATCTACTTCCTCTGTTTGGTTGGGTGGCCTGTAGTATAGACCTATGCCAATGTCATTTCGCCCCCCTTTAATATTGACCCAAATGCATTCGAGATGATTTTCATTATTGTTGTGCTCTATTTCTGTAGAGATGTAATTATTTCTTATATATAGTGCAACTCCACCTCCTCTTTTATTTGGTCTGTTTCTTTTAAATAATTTAAATCCCTCTAGCTGTATATTCCATTTGTCAGTTTCATCCCACCAAGTTTCCGTAATGGCAACTATATCATATCTTCCCTCTTTTACTTGAATTTCTAATTCTCCCTGTTTATTCCTCATACTCTGTGCATTGGTGTATAGACATTTAAGTCTGTTTTGATTGACCCTGTGTTTATTGTCTACATAACCTGTGTTGTACCTGACTGCCCCTACTTTCTTGCCACCTGTTTGATTAGTGCACATGGTATGGCCCTCACTATTAAATGCTTGGCTTTGCTTGACAGCAGGGCTGGTAAACTTACCTGCACACTCATCTATGTTGCGTGCACTGATAACCCTATTAATTTTAGATTGCTGGGGACAGAAATGATCTGTATCAATCAATTCTCTGTCCCCGCTGTTCAGTTTAAATGTTTATCCAGGAAATCTGTGAATTTAATACCAAGTAGCTCAGTCCCTTTCTTTGATGGATGCAAACCATCTCTTTTGTACAGTTTTTCATTGGACCAGCTGCAGACATCATGACTAATAAAACCAAAGTCTTCCCTTTTACACCACTCCTTTAGCCACACATTAAACTCTGCTACACGTTGGCCTTTCCCTTTTTGTTCCTTATATACTGGTAAAACCTCTGAAAAGTTAAGCCTACAACCTATACTACTAAGTTCATACCCCAAGCTCTGGAAGTCATTCTGCACAGAAAGTACATCTTTTTGGGACAGATCATTTGTGCCAAGATGTATAATAGCATCAACATCACAGTCCTTACTGGCATTCTTGACAATCTTAAGAATACGCCTCTTGTCTCTGCTGGCAGTAGCACCTGGCAGACACCTGACCTCTTTCAAAACCTCGATATCCTTTCCTAAATTTACATCCCTTACAATTGATGGTGATGGCGTAGCACACCTTAACGGGAAATTGTAGACCTTTGAACTCAATGTGGTAGTCTGATGGGATCAGAGGAATTTGGGGTATGAAAATGGTTTCTCCCTGATTGACGCCTGTGAAAATTGTGGCTTTGATTATGTGTTTGTACAGAGTCTTCACCTGAAGCCTGGTGCCATTGCACAGTTTCGGAGGGCTTAGATTGCGTAACAGCATGATTGGAGCGCCAACCTTGAGGTAGAGGACATGAGGTGGTAATCCTGGTGAGTTGAGAGTGTGCAAGAACTCCACAGGGTAATGTACAGCATCCCCGATCTCCATTACTGAGTCTACAGATTCATACTTCATATGCTCAGTGGACAACTTTTGCAGCAGAAAGTTGTTGATGCTGTTAGCTGAGTCATTTGTTGGAGTGAGAATAGCTCTTTCCCTCAGCCATGAACCGCAATCCACTCCAGCCTGATGAATGTTGGGGTATATTCTGTCACTCAAGCTGATCAGATCTGTCACAACATCGCAAAGGTTACTCGGAATAGTTATTCTTCCCTCCTCTTCCAAAAGCTTGCCATCACCAATATCAAGTAATAATTTAGAAAACTCTTCTGCCCTCAAATCACATTGAAGGTGGACACGCATGTTAACTGTCAAGGTCAGGACTTTGACTTTAGGCCATAAGATGGATGAGTTGAGACAAGCCTTGACTTCATCTGCACATGTCCCTCGTGGCACAACAGGCAAAGTCTATCTGAAGTCACCAGCCAAAAGCATCGTAACTCCACCCATAAGACGGTTGCTGCCCCTGATGTCCTGGATCGTCCTATTTACAGGCTCAAGACCTCCTTTGTGAGTCATGGTGCACTCATCCCACATGATTAGTTTGGGTTCTCGAAGTTTTCTGACCCAGCTTCCTGATAAAAGACCACAGCACAAACAGCGTCCTTACAAACCTCTTTTTAATAGTAACGGCTGCTAATTGTCTTACTTAGCAGTCGGCCTAAGTTCAAAATAAAGGATAAACAAGTCTTTTCTGTGCAAGGGCTGTTAATTAGTCTCCTTAACAGTTGGCAATAGTACAAGCAAAAGAACACAATTTTGACGAAGAGTCTTTCAGATAACAGCAGATAACCCACACAAACCTTGCTCTTCTTTGGCAAACAGCCCAGGAACAATTTGCAAGCAAACTTGACGATTTCAAATGAGAGCAAAACAGAGACTTGAATTCAAAGACAAGGACTAGAAATGAACAAAGTTGCTTCCTGCAAATTCCTCATTCATTTTCATCACTTAAATAGGCTATGGGAGTGGCCAATTATCCCCAAGCCTTACTCCCGAGTAGTCTTTCTCTGGAACCATTCCTGCCTTTTGGCAGCTCTGCGCATGCACGCATTGAGAACAGTCTCCTCCTGTTCTTCTTCTTCACTCATGTCAGCCTCTGGAGGTTCTGAAGGCCCTGGCTGAATCCCTGCCTCTGGCACTGTTAGAGGTAAAAACCTCTTAGCATGTTTGCTGCAACTAATTGATTGTTTGGTGAACTGTTTGAATGGACCAATCAGAGCACAGCTTCTTGGCTCTGAGTTTCCCGCACTTTCCAACGGTCAGAAAGGTGTATATAAGTAGCTGCAGGAACAGACTTTCTTCAGAGAGACTCTGAGGGAGCCCAGAAAGACCCTCCAACTGGAGAGAAACTAACAGAGACTCTTCAGCGGAGAGCTGAGCAGCTGAAGTCATTAGGAGCTGAGATAGCTACAAGAGCTGAGTCATTGCCTTGCCCCTGTGAAGGCTGTCAAAGAACCCAGGGAGCCTCCCACGTTTGGGAAGAAAACTAGAGCTGATGGACTTTGCTAAGAGAAGAACTTTGTAGGCTGTTGATGCCTCTTTGTAGGTTTTGTTTTTTATATGTTTTTATTAAACCAAATAGTTTCTCAAGACTGCTCAATCAATTTCATGCTAATGCGTTTGTCTGCGTATCGGTCCACGGTCCACTCGAACCCAGAAACCCATTTATAATCCTTAACAGACTCATCATCTCTAAATTAAGATTTCACATCAAGCCAAAGAGACGTCCACAGGGAAACAAAGCTGCGATGAAACGGATCAATGTCAGTAAACTGAGGAACCCCAACACAGCAGCTTCACTAGCAGAAGATCTTGACAACCAACTCTCAGAGCTGCAATTAGAGGGAAATGCTGAGAAGGACTGGGAACACTTTCGGGACATTGTGCACTCTTCTGCACTAAAGGTTCTAGGACCCTCACACAGGAAACAGCAGGACTGGTTTTACGAAAATGATGAAGAGATCAAGGCCCTACTTACTGAAAAGCACCATCTTCACCGTGCTTATCAGTATGACCCGTTGTCAACAGCTAAGAAAAATGCCTTCAATAACATTCGCAGGACCGTACAGAGCAAGCTTCGCAAGATGCAGGACTCCTGGTTGAGTACCAAAGCAGATGAAATTCAAAGGTTTGCTGATAGAAATGATGTTAAACGATTCTACGAAGCCCTCAGATCCTTGTATGGACCTCAGCCCCCAGGGAGCTCCCCTCTACTGAACTCAGATGGTGCAACTCTCATCACTGAGAAGACTCTGATTCTACAGTGATGGGCTGAGCACTTCCAATCTGTATTGAACCACCCATCTTCCATCAACAACGAGGCGATCGACAGAATGCCCCAGGTGGATATCAACCACAGCTTGGATTCCCCACCATCAAAGACTGAAACCCTACAGGCCATCAGCCAGCTGTCCAGTGGCAAGGCCCCAGGATCTGATGCGATACCAGCGGAGGTCTATAAGGATGGTGGTGCAGTGTTTGTTGACAAACTCACTCAGCTGTTCCAATCTTTCTGGAATCAAGGATCCAGGAACTGAAAGATGCATCCATCGTACACCTCTACAAGAGGAAAGGGAATAGACAAGTCTGTGATAATCATAGAGGAATATCACTGCTTTCCATCACAGGCAAGATCCTTGCACAAGTGTTGCTGAACCGCCTGACTAACCGCCTGGAACAGGGTTTATTACCGGAGGCACAGTGTGGTTTCCGCAAAGAGCGTGGCACTGTGGACATGATCTTCGCAGCCCGACAGCTCCAAGAGAAGTGTCAAGAGCAGAATCGTGAATTGTACACCACCTTCGTGGATCTCACTAAGGCCTTTGACACTGTCAGTCGTGAAGGTCTGTGGCGCATCATGTCAAAATTTGGGTGCCCTGATAAATTCATCCTGATGGTACGTCAGTTTCATGATGGTATGATGGCCCGTGTTCTGGACGATGGAGAAGCTTCAGAGGCCTTTTCTGTTACAAATGGCGTCAAGCAAGGGTGCATGTTGGCACCGACCTTGTTCAGCATAATGTTTTCAGCCATGCTGTCAGATGCCTTCCAGAACAGTTCCTTGGGAGTTAGCCTGAGATACAGGACCGATGGGAAACTGTTCAACCTGCGAAGACTCCAGGCTGTCACCAAGATAAAGGAGACTGTGCTACGTGACCTTCTCTTTGCTGATGACTGTGCCCTGAATGCTGGATCAGAGCAGGAAATGCAAGCCAGTGTGGACAAATTTGCAGCAGCATGCGACAGCTTTGGTCTCCCTTATCAACATAAAGAAGACCGAGGTGATGCATCAGCCAGCTCCGAAAGCCAAATAGCAAGAGCCCACCATCACAGTGAAGGGACAAAAGCTGCAAGCAGTGGACCAATTTACATACCTTGGCAGCACCCTCTCCCGTGCAGTGACAATTGACATTGAGGTCAACTGCAAAATCACCAAGGCAAGTTCTGCATTTGGCAGATTATTGACCAACGTGTGGGACCGCCGTGGAATAAGCCTTGCTACAAAGCTCAAAGTCTACCGAGCAGTAGTGCTAACTACCCTCATGTATGCCAGTGAGACTTGGACTGTATACAGGAGGCATGCTAGGCAATTGAACCACTTCCACATGACCTGCCTCCGTAGAATTCTGAGGATCCGGTGGCAGGATAAGGTGCCAGACACAGAAGTCCTCTCCAGAGTAGGCCTGCCATCAATTCCCACCCTGCTGATGAAAGCCCAGACACGCTGGGCAGGCCATGTTGCAAGGATGCCAGACCATCGCATCCCTAAACAGCTCCTCTATGATGAGCTGTCTAAAGGAAAGTGATCGCACGGGGGACAAAGGAAGCGATACAAAGACTCATTGAAAGCTTCCTTCAAGTCCCTCGATATCGACACCACCTCCTGGGAAACCCTGGCACAAGATCGATCAACATGGCGCATGCTGATCCACCAAGGCTGCCAAATATCTGAGGACAGAAAAACAGCCATAGCAGAAGAAAAGCGAGCACTCCACAAAGCCAGAGCTGCAAATGCTGCGACAATGGTGCACACACATGTCTGCCCAACATGTGGCAGAACATTTCGTGCCCGTATAGGCCTTACCAGCCACCTGCGGACACATAGTAAACAGCCCACAACCTGATAGGTGTCAGGGGCAGGAGGTTTGGGAGAGCACAGCTCCGCTCCCCAAATCTCAGAAAACCCAGATTTTCTCGGATTACTGAAAAGCCCAGTGCAAGACAGAACATCTCTAGCCGGGCGGAAGAACAGAGAAGACCCAATGAACATCGTGGCAAAGAAAATCGCCCGATGTGAGGACCAGGGAGGCTTCGAAATACAGACCGAGAACACTGTCATTTTTAAGATGGCGGTTCTGACGCCGTGAGCTCAAGTAACGAGAAAGCGAAAGGAATAGTGAGAGGAGAGTCGCCTGCTACGAACTGCTATGAATTGGTGATAGGGGAGTGAGACTGGGAGTGAATTGAGACAGAGAGCCCTTGGTATGTGTTTATGCTCTCTGCGTCTTTGGCATCTGTTCGCAACGAGTGCGCCCCCCCAGCCCCCCCCCCCGGATTATTAGCCTTGCCTCTCTCGCGAAAGTCTTTGCTAGGCGAGACGGAATAGCAGCAAGACGGCTCAGGGGTGTGAGGTGTGGCCGCCGAAGAGGAACGAAACAGCTGCGAGCAGTGAAAAGCAGAACGGAGCTCCCCCGTCCTTTTCTTCTCCCCCGCCGCCTCTCTGCTTTGCCTTCGCGCTCGTGGAGGAACATCCGCCATTAATGATGGGACTGCAAATGAGTGCCAGCTAGCAAGAACGGTGCACCAGGGACCCCCCCCAAGCAGGACGCCGGTGGAGTTAGTGGCAGTTGGAAGCTTGTGTGGGATCTGCTGGGTTGGTTTTTTTGTGGTTTTTTACATCAGACCAGAGTCAGTCACCCGAGCGTGGGGAGACGTCTGCGGAGAGGACGTGACGACAGCATGGAATTCCAGCTGACTCTTTATGGAAGGCTGAGGAAGGCACAGACTGAGAAAGGAGAGGACTTAGAGCTTGTTTATGCACAGGGTTTGGTTGGGGAAATTACGAGTAGACTGACACCATCTCCCCCCCAAGAGGACTTTGGGGAAAACGGATACTCTAATTGGGCTGCTATACTGGCGAACTTTGATTACAAAAACCAATGGACTTACGTGACTCCTAGCAAATGTTTGCTTGCTTTTTTAATCATTTCCCTGTATTAACTTCTGCTGCTTTTAACTTTCACCCCAGAAGTAGTGTGCCTGTTTTGTATGTGTGTTGTGTGTATATCTGAAGTATGGATGATTTTTTATATTGATTGATGAACAGAAATGAATTGTTATTAATAGATTAATTGAGCGAACTGTTTTTACCTTTGATTTCTTAAAACTGATCCCTAAAGTGGTGTGGTGGAGTAGAAGTGTATGGATATGAATTAGGGTGATATATGAGATAGTATGAGTGAGTCGGGAGCCGAGCCCCGAACCCCCTCTGCTGAGTGTGGAAACAGAAGCGGAGGGGGACCTGACTCGGTTTCCCGGCTCAGTGTGAATGGTATGGATGGCCTGCAGGAAGGGAGGGGGACCAGCGGGGAGGGGAGGGGTATCTCTGGGGGGGGTAGAGAGCCGGAATATCCTGGTCATGATGGGGAGAGGTAGGTATGGCGGGAGCAGAGGGGCGGGCCGCTCTCGGGGAATAAGATCTCGCTGTTTACAAACGATCCCTTGTTCCGGCCCCTCCGATGTGGTTCCATCTTGCTCAACCCGAGTACCTGGCAACCAGGGTTTTCAGGGCCCTGGGCTCAGGATGCTGCTGCTGAATGCCAGGTCAATTGTCAACAAAGCCCCCTTGATACGTGATTTAATCACTGATGAGGGGGCGGACCTGGCATGTATAACTCAGACCTGGCTGGGCCAGGAGGGGGGAGTAGCCCTCTCCGAGATATGCCCAGACGGGTTCTCAGTGCAGCATCATTCATGACCCCAGGGAAGGGGAGGAGGAGTGGCTATTATAACGTGCCGGAATCTGCATCCTCGTAGGATCCCTGCCCCGGAGATCGTCGGGTGTGAGACGCTCCTTCTGAAGTTGGACTTAGGGGTCCAGGTGGGCCTTTTGTTAGCATATCTGCCTCCCAGCTAAGTTACTAAGGCCCTGCCTGAGCTGCTTGAGGCGATAGCTAGCCTGGCGGTGGAGTTCCCCAGGCTTATGGTGCTGGGGGACTTTAACCTGCCTTCGGCGGGCAAAACCTCTGGTGCAGCTCAGGAGTTCATGGATTCCATGACAACCATGGACCTGACCCAAGGAATCCAGGGTCTGACTCATGAGGGAGGCCACATGCTTGACCTAGTGTTTCTTTCGGGGCAGTGGAGAGATGATCTGAAGGTAGGGGATATAGTCACCACCCCGTTGTTGTGGTCAGATCATTTCCTACTGAGGTTGGATTTCACAGCCCCACTCCTCCCCCGCAGGGAGGCGGGACCGACTAGGTGGTTCTGCCCCAGGCGCCTAATGGAGCCGGAAGGATTCCAGAGGGAACTTGGGGAAATACCTGAAACCCTGGTACACAATTCATCTGAGTCCCTGGTGGCTGCTTGGAACACCGCAGCAGCAGGGGCATTAGATCGGATTGCGCCTTTGCGACCTCTCCGTGGCAGTGGATCCCGGAAAGCTCCTTGGTTTACCGAGGAGCTCCGGGAGATGAAACGCCACAGGAGACGTCTGGAGCGATGCTGGAGAGCCAGTAAAACCGAATCTGATCGAACACTTCTAAGAACCTTCATCAAGTCTTATTTAGTGGCGATAGGGGCGGCAAAATGATCTCATTTTTCCGCTCTTATTGCGTCCGCAGATTCTCACCCAGCCGCCTTGTTTAGGGTGACTCACGCCCTCCTTGCAAAAGGGGGGAGCGAGGAACACTTGCAAGGCAGAGCTGAGGAATTCGCGCAGTTTCTGACGGATAAAGTTGCTCAGATTCGGTCGAACCTGGACTCTGGCTGGACAGAGTCCATTGAGTTGACAGGGGCAAGTCTTAACCCAGCATTGTGGGAGGAGTTTGAGCCTGTTTCTCCTGATGACGTGGACAAGGCCGTGGGTGCGATGAGCTCTTCCACCTGTTTATTGGACCCGTGCCCCTCCTGGTTGGTTTCGGCCAGCAGAGAGGTGGCACGCGGCTGGATCCAGGCGGTGGTCAACGCTTCTCTGAGGGAGGGATCCGTACCGCAGCCGTTAAAAGTTGTGGTGGTGAGACCCCTCCTTAAGAAGCCTTCCCTGGATCCAGCGGATTTGAAGAACTTTCGTCCGGTCTCCAACTTACCTTTCATAGGTAAAGTTGTGGAGAAGGTGGTGGCTTTTCAGCTCCTTCGGCTATTGGAGGAAACTGATCATCTAGATTCCTATCAGTCAGGTTTCAGGCACGGCTACAGTACAGAAACGGCCTTGGTCGCCCTGATGGATGATCTCTGGCGAGCCCGGGATGGGAGTAATTCCTCCATCCTGGTGCTACTTGACCTCTCAGCGGCTTTCGATACCATCGACCATGGTATCCTTCTGCATCGTCTCGGCGAGTTGGGAGTGGGAGGCACCGTTTTATGGTGGTTCTCCTCTTACCTCGCCGACAGGATGCAGTCGGTGTTGGCAGGAGGGCAGAGGTCGTCTCCTAGGCCCCTGACCTGTGGGGTGCTGCAGGGCTCGGTCCTCTTGCCCATCCTGTTTAACATTTACATGAAACCGCTGGGGGAGATCATCCACAGACACGGGGTGAGTTTTCAACAGTACGCTGACGACACCCAACTGTACATCATCACCCCGTCTCAATTCAGGGAGGCAGTTGATGTAATGTGCTGGTGCCTGGACGACGTTAGGACCTGGATGGGGAGAAACAGACTCAAACTCAACCCCGATAAGACTGAGTGGCTCTGGATATTGCCTCCGAAGGACTATACTGACTGTCCCTCCTTGGTTCTTGGGGGAGGAAAATTAACTCCCTCGGAACAGGTTCGCAATTTGGGAGTCCTCCTACATCCACAGCTAAAATTAGATCAGCACCTTGCAGCTGTGACTAGGGGGGCTTTTGCACAGGTTCGCCTGGTGCACCAATTGCGACCATACTTGGAGAAGGAGGCTCTACTCACGGTCACTCATGCCCTTGTCACCTCCTGATTGGACTACTGTAATGCGCTCTACATGGGGCTACCCTTGAATAGTATTCGGAGACTTCAACTGGTGCAAAATGTGGCTGCGCGTGCTGTGGTGGGTGTTTCAAGATACACCCACATAACACCTATACTCCGCCAGCTGCACTGGCTGCCCATTGGTCTCCAGGTACAATTCAAGGTGTTGCTCATCATCTTTAAAGCCCTACATGGCTTAGGGCCAGGCTATCTCCAGGACTGCATCCTACCTCATACTTCCCTTCGACCGGTTAGGTCCCACAGAGTGGGCCTCCTCCAGGTCCCGTCAGCCAAACAATGTCGACTGGCGGGGCCTAGGGGGAGGGCCTTCTCTGTATGGGGCCCCTGCTCTCTGGAACCAACTTCCCCCAGAGATCCGAATTATCCCCACCCTGCTGGCCTTCCGAAAAGCCATCAAGACGTGGCTCTTCCTGCAGGCGGGGTGATTTTGAGATGACTTTGCATCTGACGTCTCCCCCATGTATGTATGATGTTATATGTCTTTTTAAAAATTGTTTTAAAGTGGTTTTAACTATTTGTTTGTTGAGACTTCCGGTTTCGGTTCTCGGCATCGCGGACGCTCCTCGTTTGGCGCCTTTCCTTTTCCCTGTTAAAGCCGCCAGAACAGCTGTCTGGCGGCTGGGAAATCTCTTCTCCGGGCAAAGGGGAGAGATGAGAGCTGGACAGGTTGGGTAGAGCCCCCCTAGTGCCCCAGGAGCCAGCCAGGGGCGCGAAGGGGGAGGGCTCCCCAGCCAGCCTGTCTCCTGCTCCGGGAATCTGGAAACCTCCGCTTTTGCGGAGCAAGATGCCGTGACCACCGCTGCTTTTTGAATGGGATTATAATTACCTTTAGGATTAAAGAAGCAGACAGAGAGAAACAGGATTTCAGATGGGCAAGTACTGAATTTTTTTCAACTCCTCTGCTGACTTTCACTTTGGAAAGATATAAAGTAACAGCTAATAAGCAACAATATGGCAATCGGAGAAAGTGGGAGGAGAAGTGAAAGTGACTTTCATTTTGCTAGCAGCTTTTCTTCTTATGGAAACTTTTGATTTTGAAAACTGGCTTTTCTCTCTCTGTCTCCCGATTTTGGAATAAAATAACAACTGATATTTTTTCTTTTGAAAATAAAAAACTATCTGACTTTGGAAGTGGAAAGAACTTTAATTAGAGACTTGGCTTTTTCTTTGCTCTCCTCTGGAAATACTAAAATGGCTTCAAAATCTGGAAATACTGTTTTGAATAAAAGAACTGACCATTCCTCTGGTCATAATTCCAAAATGCAACTTATCACTGAGTTAACACCCCCACAGTCTTTGACACCTGAAAATTTAATAAGTACCTTAAAGGCTATGAAAAAGGAATTGATTGCAGAGTTTAACCTAAAAATTAATGAAATAGATTAAAAAATGCAGGCTGCTTTAAAGAATACTGATCAACAACTTAGGAATGACGTGTTAGAGGTATGTAAAGGTTTAGCAACAAATATTGAGGTTTTGGCAAATCGTATTGAAGAAAATAAACAAGTCTTGACAACTTCGGTGGAATATATAGACAAAATACAAAATGACATTGCAAATTTTGAAAAAGAGGTGTTAATGACGCAATTCCGGTCTATGGAAGTTGCTATAAGGGTGAGGGGGTTGAAAGAGGGATTATATGAAGATTTGAAAGGAAGGATGGTGGATGCTCTGGAGCAGGTGTCTGGAATGTCTAAAGAGGAATTGGCCATGCAAATTGACAAGGTATATAGAGTCAATTCTTGGTATGCAAAACAAAAACACCTACCAAGGGACATCGTAATATATTTTACTACAAGAGCCTTACGGAATAGAATTACGCAAGCGACGTTTAAGAATAACCTTCAGGTGAATGGCCAGGAATTAATGATATGGAAAGAAATTCCTTTGAAAATGCTTAAAGCCAGAAAAGATTATACCTTTCTGATTGATGAATTTAAAAGATTAAATTTACAATATAAATGGGAAGCACCAACAGGAGTTGCGGTGAAATTTCAGGGAAAAAGATACCGGCTTAATACAACAAAGAAAGCTACTGAATTTTACGTCAACGTTTTAAAGGCTGATATATCTAAAATTCCAGAGGATGGATGTATGAAAATAAAAGAGGAGGAGGAGGGAAAGCCATCTCTTCCTGTTCAAACTGAAACAGCTTTAAAGAATCAAAGCGATTGGCAGAGCCAGATAGATGTCTACAGTGTGGAAAAGGAGATGGAAGATCGGGGTCAGATGGGAGGTGAGCTGATAAATTTGAAATCATCGAGCTACAAAAAGATGCAACCGTCAAGATACAATAAGATGCAGTGTTGAAATTTATTGGACGGATGTTGGCTAATATGACTGTATTTTTCCTTTTTCCTTCTTTCCTTATTTTTCTTTCTTTACTTCTTGTTTTTCTTCCCTTTTTTTCTGAAGTTAACAATTTGATACATAGTAATACTATGTTATTAATATAGGGGTTGATTTTATGATGAAGTTTAAGATCTTTGTATTAATATTTAGTTATTATTTGTGTAATACTCGTTTAAGTTTTATTTAATTTTGAGGAAGATTTGGAATTTTTATTTAGAGCTATTAAGTTATAAAATATTATAATTAGATTTAAAATTTGATTGAGAGGAAGGCTATTTAAAGTTTGGAATCAGTGCTGAATTTATAGGATAGACTGTATTTTTCTTTTTTTCTTTTTTTCTTCTTTTTTGCTTTCTCTCTCTTTATATATATATATATATATTTATTATTATTACTATTATTATTATTATTATTATTATTATTACTATTATTATTAATATTCTTTAGAGATTTAGAACTTTTTTGAAGTTAATAACCTGTTATATAGTAATATTATGCTATCTATATAGTGGTTGACTTTATGATGATGAAGTTTAAGGTTTTTGTATTTAATATTTAGTCATTATTTATGTAATAATTATTTAAGTTTTATTTAACAGTGAAGAAACGCTGTGAAGGGTAGATGATTGAAAGGAGGAGGAGGAAATCTTTATTAGTGTACAATTTGGAGTTGAAGTTTTAAAAAATAGGGTGGAAGTCAAAAAAATTTAATTTAATTTAAATTTATTTTATTGATATTATGCCCTGTATTCTCTCTGGGAAGTCCGGGGGGGGAGAGGGGCGGAAGGGGGGTGGGTTAGGGTTAGGGGGGTAGGGGGGAGAAAAATAATAAAATGTATGTACTTTGTACTAATAAAACTTTTTGAATTAAAAAAAAAATTGTTTGTTGTTCTCTAAAATGTTGTACGCCGCCCTGAGTCCTGAGGGAGTAGGGCGGCATAGAAGAACCTCAAATAAATAAATAAATAAATAAATAAAATAAAAGGTCTTCTTCTAATACGATGGACGAACATCATCATCAGTTTTAGAATGGAGTCTGAAACAAAATAACACCTGTGGACTGTTTACACTGAAGGTTTGGAGATACATAATGAAAACATTGAAATGCTTTGAACTATTGTGGATTACAAATATATTTACTAAAGTGAACTAGAGAAACTGATTGGTTTTGTTTTGAGACTTAGTGGATGATTTTTTTCTCTCTTTTTACCTTCTATTTTTTCTTCTTTTTTTCTCTCTGGTTCCTGGATTGCCTTGATACTGCAAACAGTGTATTTTGTTCTTCCTCCTAGCTTAATACTTTGGGATTATAAATACATCTAATAGTGAACTGAGAATTACAATGTCTTGGGGGATTGGTGGGCCTTGTGGATTACAAATATTAATTACCTTGTGGATTAGAAATATTAACTTTAATTACTGAGAGAAGAAGAGGAGGAGGAGGAGGAAGAGGAGAAAGAGGAGGAAGAAGAAGAAGAGGAGGAAGAAGAGGAAAAAGAGGAAAAAGAAAGAAGGAAGAATGAGTGAGCCGGGGACTGGGGTTCGGACCCCCTCTGCTGAGTGTGGAAACAGAAGCGGAGGGTGGCCTGACTCTTTCTCCTGGCTCAGTATGAAGGGTATGGATGGCCTGCAGGAAGGGAGGTGGACCAGCGGGGAGGGGAGGGGGTTCTCTGGGGGGGTGGGGAGCCGGAATATCCCGGTTATGATGGGGAGAGGTAGGTATGGCGGGAGCAGAGGGGTGGGCCGCTCACGGGGAATAAGACCTCGCTGTTTACAAGCGATCCCTTGTTCCGGCCCCTCCGATGTGGTTCCATCTTGCTCAACCCGAGTACCTGGCAACCAAGGTTTTCAGGGCCCTGGGCTCAGGATGCTGCTGCTGAATGCCAGGTCAATTGTCAACAAAGCCCCCGTGATACGTGACTTAATCACCGAGGAGGGGGCGGACCTGGTATGCATAACTGAGACCTGGCTGGGCCAGGAGGGGGGAGTAGCCCTCTCCGAAATATGCCCAGACGGGTTCTCAGTGCAGCACCATTCACGACCCCAGGGAAGGGGGGGAGTGGCTATTATAGCGCGCCAAAATCTGCATCCTCATAGGATCCCTGCCCGGAGATTGCCGGGTGTGAGACGCTCCTTCTAAAGTTGGACTTAGGGGTTCAGGTGGGCCTTTTGTTAGTGTACCTGCCTCCCAGCTACGTTGCTAAGGCCCTGCCCGAGCTGCTTGAGGCGATAGCTAGCCTGGCAGTGGAGTTCCCCAGGCTATTCAGCTGAAGCCTTGATGGATTGTTACAAAGATGGCCTTAATGAGGATGTCTACCAAGGCTGCTGCGCTAGAGCCCCCCCCCCAAAGATTTACAGCATTGGTATGTGCTGGAGGTGGAGATTGACCAGGCCAGAAATAGCTATGGGGGGGTCGCACCTGGAGCAAGCCTTCCACCTCGGCAGCAACAGAGGCTCCCAGGGAGGTGAAGGGGGGGCCAGGGCCAAAGCCCAGATCATCTGCCTGCTTCCAATGTGGGAAAGAGGGACACCGGGCAGCCGAGTGTTTCGCCAAGCCCGCCCCTAGGATGACCTCTGCTGGCGGAAAAAAACATGACAAGCCAACAGCAAAAGCCCGCAAAATGGCACTGAAAGGCGTGGAAGTCGTTGAGGTTGCCCCCCCCCAGGCGGGGAGGAACTGGGACCTCCGACCAACCCAAGAGACAGCTACAGCGAATCGGACGACGATCCCCTGGTAAGTCTAGCCACGGGGCCCCTTAACCTCCCAGTAGAACGTAGGGCACCATCGTCCTGCACCCGGGGAAAAATGCTGGCTCTTTTGGATTCGGGGTGTACTAGATGTACAGTCCATGAAAGTGCCCATTGCTTTCTGCCAGTTGGATGGATCAGTGGCTGGGGGGGGCTGCCCATTTTGAGACTGAGCCAGTGGAAATGAGGACAGGGGACCACCAAGAGACCCTAAGTTTCATCGTGGCCCCTGGGATGGAGTGCCCCCTCATACTTGGGTTGTCATGGCTCCGAAAATGGAACCCCGATGTAAATTGGCACATGGGACTGTTGCGCATCCACTATGACCAACAAGGGGAACCATTCCACGAGCCTGAGGGGACGGAGGAACAAGCGGCAATAGGGGCCGAACGCATAGCGGGAGAGGAGAAAATACCTAAGGAATACTGGGACCTGAAGGGGGCCTTTAGTGAGAGAGCATCAGACGTGCTGCCCCCCCACCGGCCCACAGACTGCAGTATAGAGATATTGCCAGGGGTGAAACTCCCCAAACCAAAAATTTACTCCATGACCCCTCGCGAGTTAGATGAACTGTGAAATTTCATTGACAAAAACCTGAAACGGGGGTTCATCCAGTCAGCAAGACCACGAGTGGCCGCCCCTGTGCTTTTCCGAGAGAAAAAAGATGGTTCTCTTCGCTTGTGTGTTGACTACAAGAACCTGAACGCCATTTGCATGGAAAACGTGTACCCCCTGCCCCGATGAAGGACATGCTAGCCCATTTGGCAAAGGGGAAGATCTTTACTAAATTGAGGGAGGGCTTTCAGATTCTTTGTATATGCATTTTGCGCGCTTTTTGCTTCAGAACTTGCTTTTCTTTTGTTGCTATCACTTCTTGCCTAGTAAAAGTACTCTTCTCTATTAACATGGAGTTGGGGTTTTTATTTCCTGGGTTTTGAAGGGAAGCACAGCCTGACAGGTCTCAAACTCAAATCATCATGATGGCTATTTGATGACAACTTCATTAGTTCAAACTTCTCCTCCTCCTCCTCCTCCTCTTCTTCTCCTCCTCCAGCTTCGAGGCTGGGAAGGGCTCGGAGTGGCAAGAGGGAAGGAAAGGTGACCGCGACTTTCTCCTCTTCTTCCTTGCTGGGTTCATTTGCAAGCTCGCCCGAGGTTTGCACGGCCTTTGGGGCTTTGGGCCTTACGAGCTGAAGTGGTGCAGTGGTTAAATGCAGCCATTGCAGGCTGACTGCTAGTTCAACAGTTCAGCTGTTCAAATCTCACTAGGCTCAAGGTTGACTCAGCCTTCCATCCTTCCGAGGTCGGTAAAATGAGGACCCAGATTGTTGGGGGCAATATGCTGAACTCTGTAAACCGCTTAGAGAGGGCTGTAAAGCACTATGAAGCGGTATATAAGAAAAGTGCTATTGCTATATTTTGTGCAGCAAGCCCCCCTCTTCCTCCTCCTCCTACACAGCTCTAACACGTGCAAAAGCAGGGAGAACTGTTGGGATGCCCCCCCCACCCCCCGCCCCCCGATCCCCGTCTTCGAACCCGCGGTCGTAGATTTTTAATTCACGAGAAAGGAAGAGAAACCCTCCCCATCCCAAATGAGGACCGATTAGATTTTCTTGTTGCTCGCGGCGGGAATCCAGCCTTTGCATGGGAGAGAGTTGCTTCCCACTGTCCGGGCGGCCCTTGGGGGAGACGCAGCCATTGCATAGGGCCTGAGAGGGACACCGGCACTGAGAGGGGCTGCTCGCTTTTTTCCTTCTCCCGCCACCGCTGCCCAGATCAGGTTTGTGTGTGAGAGAGAGAGAGAGAGAAGAAAGGAAGAAAGGGAGGGAGGGAGAGAGAGAGACAGAAAAGAAAGAGAGAGAGAGAAAGAAAGAGAAAGAGAGAAAGAGAAGAAAGAAAGGAGGGAGGAAGGAGGAGGGAGGGAGGGGGAGGAAGGGAGGAAGGAAGGAGGAGTGAGGAAGGAGGAAGGAAGGAAGGAGGGAGGAAGGAAAGGGAGGGAGGGAGGGAGAGAGGGAGAGGAAGGAAAGAAGGAAAGAAGGCAGGAAGGAATGAAAGAAGGAAAGGAAAGCAAAGGAAAGGAAAAAGGAAAGCAAAGGAAAAAGGAAAGGAAAGGAAAGGAAAAAGGAAAGGAAAGGAAAGGAAAGGAAAGGAGGAAAGGAAAGGAATTATGACCACAATTGAGCCCAAAATTTTGGTTGCTAAGCAAGAGCATTGTTAAGTGAGTTTCACCACATTTTACAAGTTGACCACGCCCACCAGGTCACATGACCATCAAGCCATGCCCACCAAGCCACACCCACAGAACCGGTAGGGAAAATTTTTAGATTTCACCACTGATTCAGACCAGAATGGATTTCTACCCAAAAGGCAAATTAAAAATAATATGAGAATTATTTATTTATTAGTGACATTTATATACCGCCTCAAAGTGCAAGCACTCTCTAAGCGGTTTACACCAGTAAGCAATGTATATTTATATTGCCCCCAACAATCTGGGTCCTCATTTTACCTACCTCGGAAGGATGGAAGGCTGAGTCAACCTTGAGCCGGTGAGATTTGAACCGCTGACCTGCGGATCACAGTCAGCTGAAGTGGCCTTGTCACGGTGTGATTATTGTCAGTTGTATGTATATGCAGGGTGATGCATCCCTATCCTAATATTATGGTACATTCCATGACAAGCAGGACACGTGAAGTGATCTTGTATGCATGTGTGCATTCCTGATTCTCCATTATTCTTCTTGTGGTTTTGGCTATGACCAGGAGCAGTCGCATTTGATAAGCAAGAATGTAATTATTCAGAATTTATTGTTTTTGTACTGAAATAAATATTTTATTAGACCTTTTAACTTCGGTTTCATTTCTAAATGTCTGAGCTCCGAGAGAAAGATCAATCATCGCCTCTATGAAGATTAATTCTCACTCTAACATGGTAGCAGGCGGATTCAGGTTCTCGGAGGTTAATTTTGACAGATTTATTGTGTTTTAGCTTAGCCAGCTAGATAAGAAAGTTTTTTTGCTGTCTTCAAAGTAAGCCAGCTAATTTATCTTCCGAAATGCCTTTACCGGAAGAAAAAAAGATAGAAGAATGTATTCTTGATTTGACGAACAAACAACTCGAAGAAATATTTCAATATGCATCAACCCCGGCACGAGAAACCTCCAAGCTCTCAGTGAAAATTTCTCCTACGCATGCTGCCACTGATGAAAAACTACCACAAACAGATGTTTTACAAGGAGAAGAAGACTTTCAAAGGTTAGTTCATGATGTAAAAAGCACATCCTTTCACCCGGGAGCAAATTCTACTCAAATGGGAGCCACCCCCAAAATTACTCATTATGAGATAATTCAGCCCAACCAAATTGAAAGTTTCTCTGAAGAAGTTTCCTCCCATAATCTGTCAAGTACAGAAAGATTTATTGATACACGCTACAGAGAAACTCTTGAAAATCAAGAGAGAGAAATAAAATATTTAAGGAGACAGTTATTAGAAAGCAGACGATTAAATGAAAAACAAAATGTCTGCCAGCTCTCATATATCCCTGAGGAAAATTATCAGCCATCATTTCCGGCTTCTTCAACTTTTGAGTCACGCCCAAAAATGGGTGTCACTTTCAACTTGCCGGAACAAACATATGAACATACGTCATTAGGGGCTGAACTTAGCCAACAAAGAAAATTTGAACAGAGAGACTTTCCTAAAAGTAATGGTGCACCACCATCTAGTGGCGAGAGAACAGAAATGCTACTTAATACTCTAGTTCAGAGGTTTGACTTGCTTATGAGTGGACAACGACACTTTTTGTCACCTGCGCCACCTGGAGGTTTTGAATCACAGTTTGTTCCACCTCCACCAATAGTTCAACAACAAATTCTTCAACCTGCCCAAACAATACAGGCCCAAATCACATTACATTTTAACTTCCCAGAGGCTGGTGGGTGGAGCTGCTGCCTGTGAGGGGAAGACACAGAGGAAAGTAGATTCAAACTGCCCCCATTACATTTTAACTTCCCAGAGGCTGGTGGGTGGAGCTGCTGCCTGCGAGGGGAAGAGACCGAGAGGAAGGTAGATTCAAACTGCCCCCATTACATTTTAACTTCCCAGAGGCTGGTGGGTGGAGCTGCTGCCTGCGAGGGGAAGAGACCGAGAGGAAGGTAGATTCAAACTGCCCCCATTACATTTTAACTTCCCAGAGGCTGGTGGGTGGAGCTGCTGCCTGCGAGGGGAAGAGACCGAGAGGAAGGTAGATTCAAACTGCCCCCATTACATTTTAACTTCCCAGAGGCTGGTGGGTGGAGCTGCTGCCTGTGAGGGGAAGAGACCGAGAGGAAGGTAGATTCAAACTGCCCCCATTACATTTTAACTTCCCAGAGGCTGGTGGGTGGAGCTGCTGCCTGTGAGGGGAAGAGACCGAGAGGAAGGTAGATTCAAACTGCCCCCATTACATTTTAACTTCCCAGAGGCTGGTGGGTGGAGCTGCTGCCTGCGAGGGGAAGAGACCGAGAGGAAGGTAGATTCAAACTGCCCCCATTACATTTTTACTTCCCAGAGGCTGGTGGGTGGAGCTGCTGCCTGCGAGGGGAAGAGACCGAGAGGAAGGTAGATTCAAACTGCCCCCATTACATTTTTACTTCCCAGAGGCTGGTGGGTGGAGCTGCTGCCTGCGAGGGGAAGAGACCGAGAGGAAGGTAGATTCAAACTGCCCCCATTACATTTTTACTTCCCAGAGGCTGGTGGGTGGAGCTGCTGCCTGCGAGGGGAAGAGACCGAGAGGAAGGTAGATTCAAACTGCCCCCATTACATTTTTACTTCCCAGAGGCTGGTGGGTGGAGCTGCTGCCTGCGAGGGGAAGAGACCGAGAGGAAGGTAGATTCAAACTGCCCCCATTACATTTTTACTTCCCAGAGGCTGGTGGGTGGAGCTGCTGCCTGCGAGGGGAAGAGACCGAGAGGAAGGTAGATTCAAACTGCCCCCATTACATTTTTACTTCCCAGAGGCTGGTGGGTGGAGCTGCTGCCTGCGAGGGGAAGAGACCGAGAGGAAGGTAGATTCAAACTGCCCCCATTACATTTTTACTTCCCAGAGGCTGGTGGGTGGAGCTGCTGCCTGCGAGGGGAAGAGACCGAGAGGAAGGTAGATTCAAACTGCCCCCATTACATTTTTACTTCCCAGAGGCTGGTGGGTGGAGCTGCTGCCTGCGAGGGGAAGAGACCGAGAGGAAGGTAGATTCAAACTGCCCCCATTACATTTTTACTTCCCAGAGGCTGGTGGGTGGAGCTGCTGCCTGCGAGGGGAAGAGACCGAGAGGAAGGTAGATTCAAACTGCCCCCATTACATTTTAACTTCCCAGAGGCTGGTGGGTGGAGCTGCTGCCTGCGAGGGGAAGAGACCGAGAGGAAGGTAGATTCAAACTGCCCCCATTACATTTTAACTTCCCAGAGGCTGGTGGGTGGAGCTGCTGCCTGCGAGGGGAAGAGACCGAGAGGAAGGTAGATTCAAACTGCCCCCATTACATTTTTACTTCCCAGAGGCTGGTGGGTGGAGCTGCTGCCTGCGAGGGGAAGAGACCGAGAGGAAGGTAGATTCAAACTGCCCCCATTACATTTTAACTTCCCAGAGGCTGGTGGGTGGAGCTGCTGCCTGCGAGGGGAAGAGACTGAGAGGAAGGTAGATTCAAACTGCCCCCATTACATTTTAACTTCCCAGAGGCTGGTGGGTGGAGCTGCTGCCTGCGAGGGGAAGAGACCGAGAGGAAGGTAGATTCAAACTGCCCCCATTACATTTTAACTTCCCAGAGGCTGGTGGGTGGAGCTGCTGCCTGCGAGGGGAAGAGACCGAGAGGAAGGTAGATTCAAACTGCCCCCATTACATTTTAACTTCCCAGAGGCTGGTGGGTGGAGCTGCTGCCTGCGAGGGGAAGAGACCGAGAGGAAGGTAGATTCAAACTGCCCCCATTACATTTTAACTTCCCAGAGGCTGGTGGGTGGAGCTGCTGCCTGTGAGGGGAAGAGACCGAGAGGAAGGTAGATTCAAACTGCCCCCATTACATTTTAACTTCCCAGAGGCTGGTGGGTGGAGCTGCTGCCTGTGAGGGGAAGAGACCGAGAGGAAGGTAGATTCAAACTGCCCCCATTACATTTTAACTTCCCAGAGGCTGGTGGGTGGAGCTGCTGCCTGCGAGGGGAAGAGACCGAGAGGAAGGTAGATTCAAACTGCCCCCATTACATTTTAACTTCCCAGAGGCTGGTGGGTGGAGCTGCTGCCTGCGAGGGGAAGAGACCGAGAGGAAGGTAGATTCAAACTGCCCCCATTACATTTTAACTTCCCAGAGGCTGGTGGGTGGAGCTGCTGCCTGCGAGGGGAAGAGACCGAGAGGAAGGTAGATTCAAACTGCCCCCATTACATTTTAACTTCCCAGAGGCTGGTGGGTGGAGCTGCTGCCTGCGAGGGGAAGAGACCGAGAGGAAGGTAGATTCAAACTGCCCCCATTACATTTTAACTTCCCAGAGGCTGGAGGGTGGAGCTGCTGCCTGCGAGGGGAAGACACCGAGAGGAAGGTAGATTCAAACTGCCCCCATTACATTTTAACTTCCCAGAGGCTGGTGGGTGGAGCTGCTGCCTGCGAGGGGAAGACACCGAGAGGAAGGTAGATTCAAACTGCCCCCATTACATTTTAACTTCCCAGAGGCTGGTGGGTGGAGCTGCTGCCTGCGAGGGGAAGACACCGAGAGGAAGGTAGATTCAAACTGCCCCCATTACATTTTAACTTCCCAGAGGCTGGTGGGTGGAGCTGCTGCCTGTGAGGGGAAGAGACCGAGAGGAAGGTAGATTCAAACTGCCCCCATTACATTTTAACTTCCCAGAGGCTGGTGGGTGGAGCTGCTGCCTGCGAGGGGAAGAGACCGAGAGGAAGGTAGATTCAAACTGCCCCCATTACATTTTAACTTCCCAGAGGCTGGTGGGTGGAGCTGCTGCCTGCGAGGGGAAGACACCAAGAGGAAGGTAGATTCAAACTGCCCCCATTACATTTTAACTTCCCAGAGGCTGGTGGGTGGAGCTGCTGCCTGCGAGGGGAAGAGACCGAGAGGAAGGTAGATTCAAACTGCCCCCATTACATTTTAACTTCCCAGAGGCTGGTGGGTGGAGCTGCTGCCTGCGAGGGGAAGAGACCGAGAGGAAGGTAGATTCAAACTGCCCCCATTACATTTTAACTTCCCAGAGGCTGGTGGGTGGAGCTGCTGCCTGCGAGGGGAAGAGACCGAGAGGAAGGTAGATTCAAACTGCCCCCATTACATTTTAACTTCCCAGAGGCTGGTGGGTGGAGCTGCTGCCTGCGAGGGGAAGAGACCGAGAGGAAGGTAGATTCAAACTGCCCCCATTACATTTTAACTTCCCAGAGGCTGGTGGGTGGAGCTGCTGCCTGCGAGGGGAAGAGACCGAGAGGAAGGTAGATTCAAACTGCCCCCATTACATTTTAACTTCCCAGAGGCTGGTGGGTGGAGCTGCTGCCTGCGAGGGGAAGACACTGAGAGGAAGGTAGATTCAAACTGCCCCCATTACATTTTAACTTCCCAGAGGCTGGTGGGTGGAGCTGCTGCCTGCGAGGGGAAGACACTGAGAGGAAGGTAGATTCAAACTGTCCCCATTACATTTTAACTTCCCAGAGGCTGGTGGGTGGAGCTGCTGCCTGTGAGGGGAAGAGACTGAGAGGGAGTACAGAGGATGGAGGATAAATCATATAACTACAAACCAAAGAAAGCAATAATACATTCAGGGTTAGTGTGCTTGAGACTGTGACTTTCTTTTATTTCAAAATGACTGGCTTAGTTCAGTGTAATACTTGTTTTTCAGTTGTGTTTCGAAGTACTCTCTTCAAATTTGGATACTGTCCTCTTTGTAAACAAATTGCTAGCCTACGTGGACAGATCACCTATCTAGAATCTCTAATCTGTGCTCTCCAAGCAGAAATTAGGTGCCCAATTCAGTCATTGCACTCTATTGAGCTGCCGCGCTATCAGCCCCCTCTACCACAAAGATCTTTTAGGAGAAGGGCAGTATGGACAACCGTGGGATCTGGCAGGGTGAGAGCTGTGAACCATAAACACAAAGCTTTTGCTGTGTCCCAGCATAACAGATATAGTGCTCTTGCTGACCTTAATAGGGACACTAAAGTGACAGGTCAAGATAGTTGTGATAATGATAACTCAAAGGGGATCGTGGTCCGAGATGAAGAACTTACATTCGAAAGGGGGAAGTGTGAATCAGGTATTACACAACAGTCACACAGGAGCAGCAAGGTATCCAAAAAGAGAAGCCACGTTCTGGTTGGTGATTCAATTATAAGGGATGTAAATTTAGGAAAGGATATTGAGGTTTTGAAAGAGGTCAGGTGTCTGCCAGGTGCTACTGCCAGCAGAGACAAGAGGCGGATTCTTAAGATAGTTGAGAATGCCAGTAAGGACTGTGATGTTGATGCTATTATACATCTTGGCACAAATGATCTGTCCCAAAAAGATGTACTTTCTGTGCAGAATGACTTCCAGAGCTTGGGGTATGAACTTAGTAGTATAGGTTGTAGGCTTATATTTTCAGAGGTTTTACCAGTATATAAGGAACAAAAAGGGAAAGGCCAACGTGTAGCAGAGTTTAATGTGTGGCTAAAGGAGTGGTGTAAAAAGGAAGGCTTTGGTTATATTAGTCATGATGTCTGCAGCTGGTCCAATGAAAAACTGTACAAAAGAGATGGTTTGCATCCATCAAAGAAAGGGACTGAGCTACTTGGTATTAAATTCACAGACTTCCTGGATAAACATTTAAACTGAACAGCGGGGACAGAAAATTAATCAATACAGAACATTTCTGTCCCCAGCAATCTAAAATTAATAGAGTTATCAGTGCACGCAACATAGATGAGTGTGCAGGTAAGTTTACCAGCCCTGCTGTCAAGCAAAGCCAAGCATTTAATAGTGAGGGCCATACCATGTGCACTAATCAAACAGGTGGCAAGAAAGTAAGGGCAGTCAGGCACAACACAGGTTATGTGGACAGTAAACACAGGGTCAATCAAAACAGACTTAAATGTCTATACACCAATGCACAGAGTATGAGGAATAAACAGGGTGAATTAGAAATTCAAGTAAATGAGGGAAGATATGATATAGTTGCCATTTCGGAAACTTGGTGGGATGAAACTGACAAATGGAATATACAGCTAGAGGGATTTAAATTATTTATAAAGAAATAGACCAAATAAAAGAGGAGGTGGAGTTGCACTATATATAAGAAATAACTACATCTCTACAGAAATAGAGCACAACAATAATGAAAATCATCTTGAATGCATTTGGGTCAATATTAAAGGGGTGCGAAATGACATTGCCATAGGTCTATACTACAGGCCACCCAACCAAACAGAGGAAGTAGATGAACTTTTTGCTAGTCAGCTAACTAAGGTATGTAGGAAGCACATCACAATAGTAATGGGGGATTTTAACTACCCTGACATCAACTGGGAGACAAACTCTGCACCAAGTGGAAGATCCAACAGGTTCCTAACAAACCTAGCAGACAACTTTGTTACCCAAAAAGTAGAGAAGGGAACAAGGGGATCAGCCATATTGGACTTAATTCTCACTAACAGAGATGAAATGATAGAAGGTGTTGAAGCTACAGGAACCTTGGGGGCAAGTTTGTTTGTTTGTTTATTTTGTCAAGTACATGTTGGTAATATACATAGATAAAACATTGTTTGTATACAAAGATGGGTACTGATAAGCGGGAACATTAGGACAGGGACGGTAGGCACGCTGGTGCACTTATGCACGCCCCTTACTGACCTCTTAGGAATCGGGTGAGGTCCACAGTGGACAGTCTAAGGGTGAAGTTTTGGGGGTTTGGTGACGAAACCACAGAGTCAGGTAGTGAGTTCCAGGCATTTACCACTCTGTTTGTTTCTCCCATCTGAGCCTGCCTGCTCTCTCCTGCCTCTCTTGCTGGGAGGACAACACCAGAGCCATAAGAACTCGGTTTGGGAAGGAGGCTTGTGGAAGAACTGGGGAAGGGGAAACACAGAAAGAGCTGCTTGCCTGTTGCAAAGCCTGTTTGTTTCTCCCATCTGAGCCTGCCTGCTCTCTCCTGCCTCTCTTGCTGGGAGGACAACACCAGAGCCATAAGAACTCGGTTTGGGAAGGAGGCTTGTGGAAGAACTGGGGAAGGGGAAACACAGAAAGAGCTGCTTGCCTGTTGCAAAGCCTGTTTGTTTCTCCCATCTGAGCCTGCCTGCTCTCTCCTGCCTCTCTTGCTGGGAGGACAACACCAGAGCCATAAGAACTCGGTTTGGGAAGGAGGCTTGTGGCTGTGGGGGGAGGACTGGAGGAAAGGGTGGTTTTTCCTGCTATGATCGTGAGGAGGAGAAGGACACTTGCTATGAAGATCGATAGACTTAAAGCTGTCTTAAGGACTGGAGGTGTGCCCCCTCCTCGACGAACTCCAACTAAGAACATTATTGGTATTCTGAGAACCCCCTTTTTGCCTTTCCTCTCTGCACAGCACTTTAATTACCTTGACCCCGGGGGAGAGTATCTGTGAGCATGTGTATGGATGAATGGGATGAATAAATGTTTGGTGGCTGATATAAGTATACATGAGTGAGCTGGGTGGTTGGACCCGGCCCCCCTCTGCTGAGTGTGGAAACAGAAGCGGAGGGGAGTTCTGGCCCACCCCCAGGCTCAGTACGAATGGTATGTATGGCCTGCCGGGAGAAGGGGAGACCAGTGGGGGGGGGAGGGGGATCTCTGGGGAGACGGGGAGTGAGAACATCTCGGTCATAATGGGGAGAGGCAGGTATGCCGGGAGCAGAGGGGTAGGCCGCTCTCGGGGAACAAGGATTCGCTGTTTGCAAGCGATTCCTTGTTCTGGCCCCTCTTTGGTTCCATCCAGCTCAACCCGAGTGCCTGGTAACCAGGGATGTCAGGACCCTGGGCTCAAGCTGCTGCTGCTAAACGCCAGGTCGATTATCAACAAGGCCCCCCTCATACGGGATTTAATCCTAGAAGAGGGGGCGGACCTGGTATGTATAACCGAGACCTGGCTGGGCCAGGAACGGGGGGTGCCCCTTTCAGAAATATGCCTGGACGGGTTCTCGGTTCAGCATCAGCCGCGACCCCAGGGAAGGGGTGGAGGAGTGGCTATTATAGCTCGCCAAAATCTGTGTCCTCGAAGGAGCCCTGCCCCGGAGATTGTTGGGTGTGAGACACTCCTTCTGAAGTTGGACTTAGGGGTCCAGGTGGGCCTTTTGTTAACGTACCTGCCTCCTAGCTGCGTTACAAAGGCCCTGCCTGTTCTGCTCGAGGCGGTTGCAGGGCTGGCGGTTGAGTTCCCCAAGTTGATGGTGCTGGGGGACTTCAATCTGCCATCGTCCGGCGAAGCCTCATGGGCAGTCCAGGAGTTCATGGCTTCCATGACAACCATGGACCTGACCCAAGTAGTTCAGGGTCCGACTCATGAGGGGGGTCACACGCTTGACCTTGTGTTTCTCTCGGGGCAGTGGAGAGATGATCTGGGGCTAAGGGGTTTAGTCACAGTACCCTTGTCGTGGTCAGATCATTTCCTTCTGAGGTTGGATTTTATG
Source organism: Diadophis punctatus similis (assembly GCA_023053685.1). NCBI lineage: Eukaryota > Metazoa > Chordata > Lepidosauria > Squamata > Dipsadidae > Diadophis > Diadophis punctatus. The sequence goes on from JALIGW010000064.1 coordinate 936,737, forward strand.
GCACCACGCCTCCACCGCAAGGAGGCGGGACCGATTAAGTGGTTCCGCCCCAGGCGCCTAATGGAACCCGACGGATTCCAGAGGGAACTTGGGGAGATACCTGAATCCCTGGTACACAGTTCGTCCGAATCCCTGGTTGCCGCCTGGAATCAGGCGGCGGCGGGGGCTCTGGATCGGATTGCGCCTTTGCGGCCTCTCCGTGGAAGTGGATCCAGGATTCTCCTTGGTTTACCGAGGAACTCCGGGAGATGAAGCCCCACAAGAGACGCCTAGAGCGACGATGGAGATCTAGTAAAGCTGAGTCTGACCGGACACTTTTAAGAACTTTCATTAAGTCTTACTTAGTGGCGATAAGGGCGGCAAAACGTTCGCATTTTTCCGCTCTTATTGCGTCCGCTGACTCCCGCCCAGCCGCCCTGTTTAGGGTGACCCGCACCCTTCTGGCTAAGGAGGAAGGCGGAGACCCCTTGCAGGGCAGAGCTGAGGAATTTTCTCGGTTTCTGGCGGATAAAGTCATTCAGATTCGGACAGACCTGGACTCCGATTGGGCAGTACAGGCCGAGATGACTGGGGCAGGTCTTAGTCCGGTTATATGGGATAGGTTTGAACCGGTGACTCCTGAGGATGTGGACAAGGCCATAGGAGCTATGAGTTCCGCCACTTGTTTATTGGACCCGTGTCCTTCCTGATTGGTTTCGGCCACCAGGGAGGTTTCATGCGGCTGGCTCCAGGCATTGGTCAACGCTTCTTTGAGAGAGGGGTCCGTCCCGCAGCCCTTAAAAGCTGCGGTGGTGAGACCCCTCCTCAAGAAGCCTTCCCTGGACCCGGCGGATTTAAAGAACTTCCGTCCAGTCTCCAACCTTCCCTTCGCGGGGAAGGTTGTTGAGAAAGTGGTGGCACTCCAGCTCCTACGACTGTTGGATGACACTGATTGTCTGGATCCCTTTCAATCTGGTTTCAGGCGCGGTTACAGTACGGAAACGGCTTTGGTCACCCTGATGATCTCTGGCGAGCCCGGGATAGGGGTCATTCCTCTATCCTGGTGCTACTTGACCTCTCAGCGGCCTTCGATACCATTGACCATGGTATCCTTCTGCGTCGTCTCGGAGAGGTGGGGGTGGGCGGCACTGTTTTACAGTGGTTCTCCTCCTTCCTCTCTGACAGGACGCAGTCGGTGTTGACAGGGGGGCAGAGGTCGAGCCCTAGGCCCCTACTATGTGGGGTGCCGCAGGGCTCGGTCCTCTCGCCCATCCTGTTTAATATCTACATGAAGCCGCTGGGTGAGATCATCCGACGACACGGGGTGAGGTATCAGCAATATGCTGATGATACCCAGTTGTACATCTCCACCCCGTCTCAGTTCGGGGAAGCCGTAGACGTAATGGGCCGCTGCCTGGCCGATGTTAGTGTCTGGATGGGGAAGAACCGGCTAAAGCTTAACCCTGACAAGACTGAGTGGCTGTGGATACTACCTCCTAAGGACTCGACCAATTGTCCCTCCTTGGTTCTCGGGGGGGAGAAATTAGCCCCCTCAGAACGGGTCCGCAATTTGGGTGTCCTCCTAGACCCACAGCTAAAATTGGAACAACATCTTTCAGCTGTGGCTAGGGGGACCTTTGCACAAGTACGTCTTGTGCACCAATTGCGACCCTACTTGGAGAAGGAGGCACTTCTTACAGTCACTCATGCCCTTATCACCTCACGGCTGGATTACTGTAATGCGCTCTACATGGGGCTACCCTTGAAGAGTGTCCGGCGACTACAATTGGTGCAAAATGCAGCTGCGCGAGCTGTGGTGGGTGTACCTAGATGCACCCACGTAACACCTATTCTCCGCCAGCTGCATTGGTTACCCATTAGTCTCCGGATCCAATTTAAGGTGTTGGTCGTTACCTTTAAAGCCCTACATGGCTCAGGGCCAGGTTATCTTCGGGACCGCATCCTGCCGCATACCTCCCTACGACCGGTTAGAGCCCACAGAGTCGGCCTCCTCCAGGTCCCGTCGACCAAACAATGTCGGCTGGCGGGACCAAGGGGGAGGGCCTTCTCTGTGGGAGCTCCCTCCCTGTGGAACCAACTCCCTCCAGAGATCAGGACCATCCCCACCCTACTGGCCTTCCGGAAAGCGATAAAAACCTGGCTCTTCCGGCAGGCGGAGTAAATGAGATACTCTTTTAACTTTTGTAATTTCTGTATTTTTAATTATTGCATTTGTACGGTTTTTATATTTTAATGATAGTTTTTATTTTGTAATGGATCGAATATGTTGTGAGCCGCCCTGAGTCCCTAGGGATTGGGCGGCATAGAAATCCAGCAAAATAATGTTGCTAAAGTCGTATTTTCTACAGTCAAGTTTGGAGCGGTTCACTTTGAGTTTGTATCTGTTATGTGCTCGTGTATTGTTGTGGTTGAAGCTGAAGTAGTCATTGACAGGAAGGACATTGTAGCAGATAATTTTATGAGTTATGCTTAGGTCGTGCCAAAGGCGACATAGTTCTAAGCTTTCTAAGCCCAGGATTTCAAGTCTGGTTGCGTAAGGTATTCTGTTGCGAGTAGAGGAGTGGAGGACTCTTCTTGTAAAGTATCTCTGGACACTTTCTAATGTATTTATGTCTGATATGCGGTGTGGGTTCCAGACAGATGAGCTGTATTCAAGGATTGGTCTGGCGAATGTTTTGTATGCTCTGGTTAGTAGTGTGATATTACCGGAGAAGAAGCTACGTAAGATTAGGTTAACAACTCTTGAAGCCTTTTTGGCGATGTTGTTGCAGTGGGCTTTGGCACTTAGGTCATTTGATATGAGTATTCCAAGGTCTTTGACAGAGTGAGGGTCGTCTGTAAGGTCTTGACTTTTCAGCTTGTATTTAATGTTCTGATTTTTTTTGCCAATGTGTAGGACAGAGCATTTGTTGGTTGAGATTTGGAGTTGCCAGATGTTAGACCATTCTGTCACAAAGTCTAGGTCTTTTTGGAGGATAGCAGTGTTGTCGGTGGTGTTGAAGAGTTTTACATCATCGGCGAAGAGAACGCAGTCGCTTGTAATGTGATCGCAAAGGTCATTTATATAGAGTATGAAGAGTGTGGGTCCTAGTACGCTGCCTTGGGGTACACCGCTGTTAACAGGAACGGGGTTTGATAGGGCGCTCCCTATTTTGACCATTTGTTGTCTGTTTGACAGGAATGCAGTTAACCAGTCATGTAGGGGTCCAGAGATGCCGTAGGATTTCAGTTTCAGAAGTAGTTTATCGTGAACCACTGAGTCGAAGGCTTTACAGAAGTCTATGTAAACTGCGTCTATTGTTTTGCCCTGGTCCAGTTTTGTGGTCCATATGTTTTTGCAGTGTAGTAGTTGTAGATTGCAGGATAGTTTTTTCCTGAAACCGAATTGTTTGTTTGAAAGTAGGTTGTTAGTTTCTAGGTGGAGGGTAATGGATTGGTTTATGATTGTTTCCATGACTCTGCATGTGACGCAGCATAGAGAGATTGGTCGGTAGTTTTCTACTAGACTGGGATCTCCCTTTTTGAAGATGGGGATGACCGTGGCTAATGACCATAGGTTTGGTAGGGAACTGGTCCTGTAGGATTTTTCAAAGATAATGCGTAGTGGCTCGGCAATGGCTGTGGAGATCTTTTTTAGGAAGTGTGCACATAGTCCATCTGGTCCGATTGATAGAGAAGGTTTTAGGTCACGTAGTGCTTTTTCAACGTTGTATTCAGTGAAGTCTATTTGTGTTAAATTGTTGTGAGTATTTGTGGTACGACTAGGGAATTTTGGACATGAGCCGTTGCTGTTTACAAAGACTGAGCCAAAGAATCTGTTGAAGAGGTTTGCTTTGACTGTTTCATCATAGCATTCTTTGTTGTTTGCTCCTTTTAGTGGTGGGAGAGGTCTCGAGTCCTTGAGTTTGTTATTTACGAAGTTGTAGAAGGCGCGGTTAGATTTGGTGCGCAGAAGGTTTTCCTCTTGTTTGCTGTGGTAGTTGGAGCATTCCATCTTTATTTGGTGGCATATATTTTTGTAGCGGTTTTTGAAGTTAGCTGTATAGCCTGTTTTGTTTTTTCGCCAGAGGGATTTTTTTTTTGATTGAAGCTTCCTTATTGATATGGGTAGTTTGTTTTTCTTTGTTATGGTGGTTATTAGTGGTACATGTAATCTGATAGTTCTTTTGACTTTGAGCAAGAAGATGTTATAGAGGTCATCAGCAGTGTTACAGTTAGAGAATAGAGTTTGCCAGTCAAGAGTTGAGAGGTCGGCGTTTATGAGTTCATAGTTGGCTTTTTTAAAATTATACTTGGGTGTCCCATTATTAAGGTGATTCTTGCAATGGTGTAGATTGAGGCTAAAGTCTATCATGCTGTGGTCGCTGTTGGAGAAGGGTTCTTTTATTTGAAGTCCATAAATTGCGCTTTTGCTATTGCAGAAAATGAGGTCGAGGCAGTTGTTGAGTCTAGTATTGTTCATTACTAGTTGGTCGAGTCCCAGATTGGTAACAGCATTGTATAGGGTTGAATGGATGGGTTCAGTTGTGCATTCATTTAAGGTCCAGTTAATGAGAGGTAGGTTGAGGTCTCCAAGAAAGATTAGGGGGTACGGGCAGGATGTTGCCCACGTTAGCAGTGATGTTAATTTGTTCGCATGTGTGATGTCGTAGTCTGGGGCTCTGTAACAAAGTAGGAAGCGAAGTGTGGTATTTAAGGACAGATCACAGACGATGGTTTCAGGAAGGGTGAGATCATGTGCAACTTGGATATTTTTTAGGTTTAATGTCTTTTTGTAGAATATAGCTACTCCGCCTCCTCTGCGGGTTTCGCGGTCGGACCTGAAGACAAGGTAGTTTCTTGCTGTGATGATGGAGTCAGGGAGGGATGCATTTAGCCATGTTTCGCAGACAAAGATAATGTCGAAGGAGTCAGTGTTTAGTAGTAAGAGGAATTCAGGCATTTTGTTAACTACACTTCTTGCATTGATTAGTTTGCATTTGAGATTAGAATTGGATTGGATTGAGGAAGTAAGGGGCGTGCTTACCTAGTCTTGGTTGGTGGTGTGTAGGATGTTGTTTTGTTGTTGGGGGATGGTTGGTTGGATGCTGTGGGATGGATTACGGGTCTTGTTTTTGATGCAGTCGGCACGGTAATCTATGTATAGGTTTGTTTCACCTAGATCTAGCCGTCTTTTGAGATCCGCACGGAGTTCACGGGAGCGGATGCGTTGTAATAGTGATAGATCTGGTCTAGATCTAAGTTTGCTGTGATTTGTATTGTTTCTGGCAATGAAGTTTATAGTGTGGATAAATTTCCATTTGCTGGGTTCATTTTTACAAACCACTCTGCAGAATCGGGGGGCCACCGAGCCGTCGTTATTTAGGTGCTCAGGGCCATCTCTGGAGACTTCGATGATGTTGTCGGGGGTAATGGTTTGTGTATGATGGCTGCTGCTGATGTTGCGTACTTTGTTGATGTCTGGCTCGTCGTTTTCTTCTAGTCCAAATAGGATTGCATTAGGACGTTTTTGCTCTCACTCGATGGTGTCTTTGACTATAGTGGAGATGTCGGTGGTTGGGTTTGTAGGTCCTTGTGGTTGTGGTTTAGGTACTTGGTTTTGGTTTAGATCACTTGGGGGCAAGTGATCATGCAATATTGGAATTCAACATTATGCAAACACAAGCAGTAGAACAAAGTCAAACTAGAGTCTTGGACTTTAAGAGAGCTAATTTCAATAAACTTAGAGAAAGTTTGGGAAGGATTCCATGGACAAGAATCCTCAAGGGGAAAACAACTCAAGAAGCTTGGGAAATTTTGAAAAGTGAGATTATAAAAGCCCAGTCTAGCACAATACCAATGAAGAAGAAAAATAATAGGTCCCAAAAGAAACCAGCATGGCTGCATAAAGAACTCTCTGACAAATTGAAAGTCAAAAAGGACAAGTATAAAAAGTGGAAAGAGGGGCAAATAACTAAGGCAGAATACCAGAAAATAGCCCAAGCCTGTAAAGATGAAGTGAGGAAAGCTAAGGCTCACAATGAACAAAGGCTTGCGACAAAAGTAAAAAGTAACAAAAAAAGCTTCTTCCAACATATTAAAAACAAGAAAAAAGTCAAGGAAACAATTGGTCCATTGCAGGGAGAAAGCGGCAAGAAGGTGACAAGCAACAGGGAGAAAGCAGAGCTACTTAACACGTTTTTTGCATCTGTCTTTACACAAAGGGAAAAAATAGTCCAACCCGTCAAAAACAGCATCACAAAAAACATATTAGGAACACAAGTTAAAATAGGGAAGAAAATGATAAGTGAACACTTGTCTACCCTAGATGAGTTCAAATCACCAGGACCGGATGGATTACACCCCAAGGTTCTGAAGGAACTTGCAGATGAGATCTCAAAACCATTGAACTAGATCTTTCAAAGATCCTGGAGCACCAGGGAACTGCCAGAGGACTGGAAAAAAGATGATGTAGTTCCCATCTTCAAAAAAGGGGAAAAAATAGATCCAGGAAACTACAGACCTATCAGCCTGACCTCAATACCAGGGAAGATTCTGGAAAAGATAATCAAGCAACGAATCAATGAACACCTAGAAGCAAACAAAGTAATAACCAAAAGCCAACATGGGTTTGTCAAAAACAGATCATGCCAGACTAATCTTATTGCATTCTTTGACAAAGTGACAAAATTAGTGGACCAGGGGAATGCTGTTGATATAGTCTACTTGGACTTCAGTAAGGCATTTGATAAAGTAGACCATAACCTATTACTAGATAAAGTAGAAAAATGTGGGTTAGACAGCAACACCATCAGATGGATTCAAAACAGGCTGACCAACCGCACTCAACGAGTAGTGCTCAATGGAACTGCATCTACATGGAGGGAAGTATGCAGTGGAGTCCCCCAAGGCTCTGTTTTAGGCCCAGTACTCTTCAACATCTTCATCAATGACTTGGACGAGGGGATAGATGGGGAACTCATCAAATTTGCAGCTGACACCAAACTGGCAGGAATAGCCAACTCTCCAGAAGATAGGCTCAAGATACAGAAGGATCTAGACAGACTTGAACATTGGGTGCTATCAAACAAAATGAAATTCAATGGTGAAAAAAGTAAGGTTCTACATTTAGGCAAGAAAAACAAAATGCACAGGTACAGTATATGTGGTACCTTGCTCAACAGTAGTAACTGTGAGAGGGATCTTGGAGTCCTAGTGGACAACCATTTAAATATGAGCCAGCAGTGTGCAGCAGCTGCCAAAAAAGCCAACACAGTTCTAGGCTGCATTAACAGAGGGATAGAATCAAGATCACGTGAAGTAATAATACCACTTTACAATGCCTTGGTAAGGCCACACTTGGAATACTGCATTCAGTTTTGGTCGCCACGATGTAGAAAGGATGTTGAGACTCTGGAAAGAGTGCAGAGAAGAGCAACAAAGATGATTAGGGGACTGGAGGCTAAAACATATGAAGAACGGTTGCAGCAACTGGGTATGTCTAGCTTAATGAAAAGAAGGACTAGGGGAGATATGATAGCAGTGTTCCAATATCTTAGGGGTTGCCACAAAGAAGAGGGAGTCAAACTATTCTTCAAAGCACCTGAGGGTAGAACAAGAAGCAATGGGTGGAAACTAAACAAGGAGAGAAGCAACTTAGAACTAAGGAGAAATTTCCTGACAGTTAGAACAATTAATCAGTGGAACAGCTTGCCTCCAGAAGTTGTGAATGCTCCAACACTGGATGTTTTTAAGAAGATGTTGGATAACCATTTGTCTGAAGTAGTGTAGGGTTTCCTGCCTAAGCAGGGGGTTGGACTAGACCTCCAATGTCCCTTCCAACTCTGTTATTATGATTATGATTATGAAATTGTCCAGCCTGTTCCTGTGGCAGCACAAATTCCGCAGCAAGCCCAAGCTGCCCCACAAGCTGGACCAGCTCCAGCACCGGCTGTTCAAGCCGCTCAACAACAACCCCAAGTGGGACCACAACCTGCTCCAGTGCAGGGTCCTTTACTGCCTCCTCCACAACCCCAAGCGGGTCCACAGGCGATTCCACAGGCCGCACCTGTGCAGGCCCCATTAGGCGCTCAGCCTCTACAGCCAATCCCAGCTGTAGCTCAACCTTACCTGGCACCAGTTGCCCCATTAACTGGCCACTCCAAATTAAAGCAATCGGGACAAAATTATGAAGCCTGGGTCAGTGAAATAACTATTTTGCTTCATCGTGAAGGCACACAAGATATGGTATTTAACCCTCCACCTCCTCCCTGGCAAGATGCCATAAGACTTTTGGATATTAAAGCATCAACAAGTTTATTGATGTCGATGGACACAGAATTGCAGCAGACATTTGCCCCTAATACAACTGCTCAACGAATTTGGGCTCAATTAGACCAGTGTTTCCGTCCAGTTTCCATGGAAACCACTTGTTTACTTTTGTCACAATTTCATAGAATGAAACTTAAACATGGCGAAAGCATTGGGGCACATTTAATGAAAATGAAAGGGATGGCAAAAGACCTCGCAGAACGAGGCTATGCAATTGATAATTTTCAAATGGTCAGTATTATCATTACTTCATTGAATTACACATGGAAAGATGCCATTACACAAATTAATCAAACACCTATTGCTCAAAGGACTGTTGACCAGGTTTGTAGAATTTTAACAGAGCACGAAGCTCTTACACTTGCTACACCTCACTTGCAACGACCACTAGCAGCGGCCAGGGCTCCACCCAGACGACCCTTCGAGAGGGAATGCGTCCCAAGGATGCCAAGATGCCAATTCTGCGATCATGTGGGTCATCTCAGCAAGGATTGTTTTCAACGCGCCCCAGTTCCTGTTCAGCAACAGTACCAGTACCAGCCCAGAGGCACAGTCTACAGAGGTACGTCCCTGCCCAGAGGAACAGTCTACAGAGGCAGCAGAAGCAGAAGTGGAAGTCAACGCCGCCCAGGTCCCAGGCGCGACTCATATGGCCCATATGCCACTCTGGCCATCACACAAGGTGTACAGCAATATGACCACCATTTATTATGGACTTTGGACTCAGGTGCCGCGATTAGCATTACCTACCAAAAGCACCTTTTCAAAGAACTGCATGATCCAGAACCAGAATTTCGTGAACTTTATGCTTTCACAGAACAACCTTGCAAGGTCGAAGGAAAAGGAACTGTTTACATTGAAGAGTTAAATACACTGGTTCCAGATGTTTATTATGTTCCTTCTGCAGCTTTTAATTTGCTTAGTCACAGTCATTTAACTGTTATTTTAGATTTTCAGGTTCTTCACTTTAAGAAAGGAAGTTATATCCTCAAGGATGGTGAATTTATTACTGACACAATTTTGATTGGTGGAGTCTACTACTTGAAGCCAAAATCTAAGCCTCAAACTCAGGCAAGTATAGAAATTTCAATTCAGAGCAATGCAGGCCCAGAGAGAGATGTCCCAGAGAGAGATCCTGTGATTGCTACCCAGGCTCCTAAAGCCATTACACCACAAGTAAACAAACAAATTGCTAAATGCAAACCTAAGGTTCCTCATTCAAATGCTAATTTTGCTAATTCATTAACCGGTAAACCTTTACATTACAGGTGTATTCATAAATGGCATCGAAGGCTGGGCCACCCAAGTTTTGAAGTTCTTAAGAAAATGCCATTTTTTGCACAAGGTTTGAATTTCAAAGGGTGTAAGGTGCATTTGGATCGTGCTGTTTACAAAAGGGCAAAATCAAAGGCAGCAGCCATTCCAAAACATGCTATACGTAAGTCAACACGCATTTTTGATTTGGTTCATACTGATATTGTGGGTCCTTATAGGCCAACTATTGGCGGTAAAAAGTATTTTTAACTATTGTTGATAATCATTCTAGATATGGTTATGTCTTTCCTATGAAAGAAAAATCTGAGACCTTTCAGATCTTTAAAGACTTTGCAGTCCAGGCCTACAATCAACACGGAGTGAAGATCCAAAGAATTCAAAGTGATCGAGGTTTCGAGTTCATGTCACAACGTTTCCAGGATTGGATGCGCAGAAGCGGGATTATACACCAAACATCACTGCCTTACTCACCAGCTCACAACGGAGTGGCAGAAAGAAGAGAAGGCGTTCTACAAACCATGATGCGTTGCCTACTAGAAGATGCTAATCTTAAACATTCATTTTGGGGTGAAGCAGTTAAGTATGCAAATTACATTGTAAATCGCACTTGGAGCAGTGTAATTGACCAAACACCTTTCTACATGTTACATGGCTACCAGCCAGATCTTTCTAACTTACACATTTTTGGTTCATATGTAATGGTGAACATTCCATTAGCACTGAGAAGAAAAGGTGGCCAAATTGCAAAGAGACTGAGATACATGGGTGTTGATGACAATTGAAAATGGGGAAAATTCATTGACTCTCGAAATATGATAACAGTTTCTAATTCAGCTAACTTTGAAGAAGACTCAGATTGGTCCAGGGTACATTCTAATGATCCTGGAGTTTATTTTCCCAGAGATGAAATCACTGCTGACTATAGCACACCTGATGTTCCATCTTCACCAGCCGCGAATGCTCATACTAGCGACAATGATGGAGATGAGGACGACAAGGAAGAAGATTGGACAACCATTCCGATACGTTCCAAGAGAACTACAAAAGGTATTCCTCCAAAGAAATACACACTGCACTGCACAAACAGACCATCGCCATTGATCTGTAATGTTACACTTCCACCAGAGACTTTTGCACAAATAAAATATCTTTCTGAAGATGAACAAGAAAAGTGGCACACAGCCATGCAAGTTGAGATGGACAGTCTGCAGAACCTTAAGGTATTTACACCTGCAGCACCTCCAACAAATAAGAAAGTCATTGGCACAAGATGGGTCTACAAAATTAAACAAAAACCAGATGGTGAATCATTGTACAAAGCAAGACTTGCAGCACAAGGTTTCGCACAAAGTTATCCAGAGGACTATACAAATACTTATTCACCTACAGTGCGAACTGAAAGTGTAAAAATAGCTTTAATTACAGCTACCATTCTTGGACTTGAAGTTTTCCAATTTGATGTTGAAACTGCCTATCTACATGCAGACCTAGATGAAGAAATCTACGTGAAGTGCGCCCCCGGCTTCCATGATGGATCCCGTGGCCGAGAAGGGGACACGTAGATTCTTAACAAAAGTCTTTATGGTCTGAAACAGTCAGGTTTAATGTGGTATAACTGTCTCAAAGACAAACTAAATTCAATGGGCTTTATTAAGTCCGAAACTGATGAATGCGTGTTCACAAAAAGGTATGAAAATGCATATGAAATTGTTCTTGTTTATGTTGATGACATTGTTTACATAGGTCCTAACAAACACATGAGTGAGATTTTTGTTACAGGTTTGCAGAGATTCTTCACATTGAAGTCACTAGGTCACATTAATGATTATTTAGGTGTTCAGATTGAAAAGACACAGAAGGGGTTTAGCCTTTCACAACAGACCAAGATAGAACAACTTTTATATTATTGCAACATGCAAGATGCTACACCAACATACACACCTATGCAAACAGATTTTTGCAATTTGAAAGATGAACAAAGTCCTGAGTTCAGGGATCAAACACTTTATCGTTCAGTAATTGGTTCACTACTATATATTAGTGGTTGGACTAGACCAGACATAGCACTTAGTGTCAATTTGTTGTCAAGACATGTAAGCAAAGCAAAAGAGTTTCACTGGTCATGCATCAAGAAGTTACTGAGATACCTGAAATACACTCAACACATGAAGTTAAAGCTAGAACCATCACATTCTGATTTTGCTGAATTATATTGTTATGCAGATGCTGACTGGGCAAGTGATAAGGAATCAAGAAAAAGCACCTCAGGTTACATAATGTTCCTGAATGGATGTCCCGTTCACTGGAACGTGAGAAAACAGAGTTTTGTTTCTTGTTCTTCGACAGAAGCAGAATATGCTTGTATGTCAGATGCTTGCAACTCTCTAACCTGGTTTAACGCTTTAGTTACAGATATCTGGACCAAACCGAAGCAGCCAATCACCATGATGGAAGATAATCAATCAGTAGTTTACATTTCAAAAACACGTTTCACAGGCTCAAGGTCCAGACACATTGACATTCGTTATAAAAATGTTAGAGATTTAGTAAGACAAGGTTTTATAAAGTTAGAGTATGTGGCAACAGAATACCAGATAGTTGACATTTTGAACAAGCCATTGCCAGCAGCACAACATGAATTTTTGAGACATTTACTGTGTGTAGAGTGATATAAGCATATCCACCCAACAGACAAAGAAGGGGTGTCAGGTAGTGAATATTGTCAGTTGTATGTCTATGCAGGGTGATGCACCCCTATCCTAAATATGATAGTACTTTCCAATACAAGCAGAACACGTGATATGCTTTCAACGCATGTCTACATTCCTAATCCACCATTAATTCTTCTTCTGCCTTGGCTCTTGACCTGAACGGTCGTGTTTCCTTAGCAAAGATGTAATTATTCAGGATTTATTGTTTTTGTACTGAAATAATTTAATTTAATTTAATTTAATTTAATGGATTTGTATGCCGCCCAACTCCCTAGGGACTCTGGGCGGCTCACAACATATTCAGATCCATTACAGCAATATAAAATACAATAAAATACAATAATTAAAAACATACAAAAGTTAAAAGAGTATTGTCTCGCTTTCACCCCACCTGCCGGAAGAGCCAGGTTTTTATTGCTTTCCGGAAGGCCAGCAGGGTGGGGATAGTCCTGATCTCCGGGGGAAGCTGGTTCCACCGGGAGGGAGCTCCCACAGAGAAGGCCCTCCCCCTCGGCCCCGCCAACCGACATTGTTTGGTCAATGGGACCTGGAGGAGACCAACTCTGTGGGCCCTGACCGGTCGTAGGGAGGTATGCGGCAGGATGCGGTCCCGAAGGTAACCTGGCCCTGAGCCATGTAGGGCTTTAAAGGTAACGACCAACACCTTAAATTGGATCCGGAGACTAATGGGCAACCAATGCAGCTGGCAGAGGATCGGTGTTACGTGGGTGCATCTGGGTGCACCCGCCACAGCTCGCGCAGCTGCATTTTGCACCAATTGCAGTCGCCGGACACTCTTCAAGGGTAGCCCCATGTAGAGCACATAAATATTCTCTATTAGACTTTAATCTCAGTTTTATTTCTAAATGTCTGAATTCCAAGTAAAAGATCCAACATCGCCTCTATGAGATTTTATTTTCTCTTTTGTTGCAATAGTCTTCCTTGGCCATGTGGAGATGTTGTGGCAATCTTCCTTGACCACGTGTACACCCGTACCAGCACGGTAACATTACCAAGCAGCCTTACAGAAATGGTACCAGGACGAGATAACAATATCTCACTTAGCAGTAATGTACTCTTCCCCCCACCTTCCTCTAACCTGCTCCTCACCTCTTCCCCTCACCTTTTTCCCGCCCTAGGGCAGAGTTTTTGCCATGCTGTAATAATTGTATTGGACCTATTTAATCATGTGCCTTATGATATCATTGTATACACCCTCTCTTTGTTTGTATCCAATAAAAGAGGTTCCCCGAGCCTGTTTCGGGGCGCTCTCACCCCAAGGAAACAATTGTCCGATGTCTTCCTTATCAATCGGCTAAGATACATGAGAGGCCCGTCAGAAGCAACACCACAACTGGTGACCCCAACGTGATTTACGGAACGCGTCTCTTGGTACCCTCCTACTCATTCGGCTGGAAAAAGCCTCGCACCCAGGGCCGGCCGTCAGCGAACGGAGCACCCTCCCTTAATCGTGAGTATGGGGGCAGAATTCTCTAAGCCTCAGGTTGCGCACCTTCATGAACTTAGAGAATTGACCAAGTCTTCAATTTTACTTTTAAAAAATAACGGCAAAAATCCTTCTATTCCTACTAAATCAGATCTTGCTTCCCTTCTCAAATATATCTATCAAAAGTGTCCTGCTTATTTATTTATTTTATTTATTTAATAGATTTGTATGCCGCCCAACTCCCGAGGGACTTACCCAGAGACGGGATCATTTAAAACGTCCACATGGCTTAAATTGGGTAAATATTTACATGAGGCTCCCAGAGCACCTCCCAAAATTCTTGCCACATGGCGGGTTGTCATGGAATGTTTGCAAATTTATGAGAATGCAATGACTGGAGTTTCGGACGCTCCCCCGTCATACCAAAGTGAAGACAAATTGCCCCTAATAAAGGCTTCTTTTTCAGCCGGCGTCTTCCCGTCTGCGCCAGAAGCTTCCCCCCCTGCTGGTGTTTTCTCAGCAGAGTCAGTGCCGACCCCCATTTCCAACGGAGTGGTGGCGGCAGCTCTAAAGAAGGGTCTAAAGAATGGGGAATTAGACTTGGAAGATATGTCTCATTGTTACCCGGTAGAAATGAGACCTGATCCAGCCAATCCAAATGCCCCCCCCCCCCCGTTCCTCATTATGTTCCCATGCCTTACAAGCTTATTAAGGATTTGAAACAGGCCTCAGCTATGTATGGGGTTCAGTCCCCCTACACTCAAGGGCTGTTGGCAACAACTGCAAACACTTATATGTTGGTTTTGGAGGATTGGAAACTGTTATTTGCTATGTTATTAACCCCGTCACAGTATACAGTCTGGCTTTCGGAATATCGCAAACAAATGGAGAGGATAATTGGGCAGGGTCTTCCCAATGGGGTGACTGCCGGACACTTGTTGGGACTTGATGGCTTTGCCACAGCCCCTCAGCAGGCGCAGGCACCTCCTGAAGCCAGTACTCTGGTGTCCCGTGCAGCCATGATGGCCCTAAGAAAGGTGGATGATGTAATGGAAGGTCCAATTAAATCCTTTTCAAAGATTCACCAAGGACCTAACCAATCTTATTCGGACTTTTTGGATGACTTACAAAAGGCCCTTGTGCGCCAAGTTGATAATCAGGAAGCCCGAGTAGAATTGATGTTAAAATTAGCTTATGAAAATGCAAATTCCAATTGCCAGCGCGTATTGCAACCTTTGGTGGGTAAACCAGGTGTAACGATTGCAGACTATCTTCAGGCTTGTCGAATAGTGGGTACTCAAACCTATCAAATGAATGTTCTGGCTGCTGCCTTTCAGCAGGCTGGTAACAAGCCATCTGGCAATTGTTTTAATTGTGGAAAGCCTGGCCACTTTAAGGCACAATGCCGTGCCCCTGGGGGGGGTGCGACCAGATCAAATACCCGAGGGGCTGGGCCAAGAACGGTCTGCCCCCGATGCAAAAAGGGATTCCATTGGGCCAATCAGTGTCGCACCAATTCACCTCCCCAGGCGGGAAACTAAAATTGGGGCATTCAGCCAGCCCCGCTCGCAAGGCTGACGCTGTCATGTCTGCCACGTCTTCTCTACCTGCTTTTATTAATCTTGTTGCTGGTGATACAGTTGAGGTTGACATACCTGGCACTTCTTATTTCCTTCTTGTCAAACCCATGCATGTTAACCCCCTTCCCGCCCTAATGCCTTTGCTTGTTTTTCCTCATCGAGACTTCATCTCTCAAGGAGTTTTAGCAACCCCTTTTTTAAAAGATTCCTCTGATTTTTCCTCTGTTGCCCTGGTTTTCATTCCTAATGTCCCGGTTTGTGTTTCTAAGGGGGACCTAGTGGCTACAGCCATACCTGTCCCCCTCGAAACCGACCCTGAGGACTATCAGCATTTGATGGCAATTGAGAGAACAATGCAAAATTCTCGTCCATCAGCTGAGTTTCAAATTAAAAAACGTTCCTTTTTTGGAATTTTAGATACCGGGCGGACGTCTCAGTCATCAGAGAAGAAGACTGGCCCTCGGATTGGCCAGTAGAGGCCTCTCCTGCCGTAAGAGGCGTGGGCGGTGTCCAAACTGCAAAAGTTAGTAAAGAGTGGCTTCCAGTACTTTCACCCGATTCTGCTATCACTGCCTATATTAAACCTGTCATTCTTCCGCTTCATCTTAATTTGTGGGGCCGTGATCTTATGCATCAGTTTAATGCCAAATTAACCTTGCAGTAACTGCTTTTCACTTCGCTTGTCATGTCATCTTCTGTTTTGCTTCCTGCCCCTTTGCGATTAACTTTGAAAACTGAAACCCCTGTTTGGGTCGATCAGTGGCCATTGACCCAGGAGAAGCTAAAGGCTTTAACAGATTTAGTACAGGAGCAATTACAAAAAGGGCACATTGAGCCGTCCCTGAGCCCGTATAACACTCCGGTGTTTGTTATAAAAAAGAAATCTGGAAAATGGCGTTTCTTAAATGACTTGCGCGCAGTCAATAAGATTCTCCAACCCATGGGAGCGCTGCAGTGCGGCCTTCCCAATCCAAATTTGATTCCCCAAGATTGGGATCTCATGGTTATTGATTTAAAGGATGCCTTTTTCTCAATATCACTCCATGAGAAAGATCGCCAATTGTTTGCATTTACCATCCCAGAATTCAACAATGCTAAACCTGCTTCTCGTTATCAATGGACGGTTTTACCTCAGGGAATGCTCAATAGCCCCACCATGTGTCAATATTTTGTAGATAAAGCCCTGCAGCCGTACCGAACGGCATATCCCCACTTTTTGGTATATCACTATATGGATGATATTCTGGTTGCAGCATGTGGACCCTCGGGTACTGTGTTAGCAACATTACCTTTTTTGACTAACCTTCTCCATAAATATGGCCTGCACATGGCTCCAGAGAAGGTTCAAACAGTACAACCTTTTTCGTACCTGGGTCATAAGCTTTTGGCTTCTCATGCCGTGCCTGTACTTCCAAAATTGGATTTGCCACTCACCCCCACATTAGTACAGTTGCAGCAGTATTTGGGCTCCATTAACTGGGCACGCCCATATATGGGGCTCACAACCCCTCAATTGGCTTCGTTGTTTTCTGCATTAACAATGGGCAAAAGCCCTGCAGATATTATTAAATTGGATGAAACACATCTGCAAGTGTTGAAAGAAGTGAATGAGGCCCTTACTAAATTCTGGGTGGATCGCATTCAGGACGACACCCCCTTAGCTTTTATCATATGTAATACTCTTGGCCTCCCGACGGGGGCCGTGGTGCAGAAAACTTCAAAATTATTGATTATTGAATGGGTTCATTTGTCTCACACCCCAAGATCCACTATTTCTCAGAAACCTGCTCTTTTTGCAGCCCTAATTACAAAAGCCCGTGCCAGAACAAAGTTGCTGGCCGGAATTGAACCTTCCACGATTTATGTCCCTTGTTCTTTATCGACTTGGGAGACTTTGCTTGCTAACTTTGATATTCTTCAATATGCGCTTGCTGATTGGCCAGGCGAAATTTCTTGCCATGCACCCCCCCGACCCTAGATTGGCTCTTTTGAAAACAGTTCCCCTGCAATGGCGCACTCCATATTCTTCTAGCCCGCTTCCTCAGGCCTTGACTATTTTTGCCGACGGAAGCAAAACGTATGGAGCCTGTGCCTGGCAGCACAATGGTCGGTGGTGTACCAAAGTTACCCCCCCGCAGACTTCCGCTCAGCGTGCGGAGCTTGCTGCCTCTATTTTGGCTTTTTCTATCTTTCCAAATAAACCCTTCAACCTGATTTTGGATAGCCTCTATGTAACTCAGATTGTGAAATCAATCTATGAGGCCTATCTTTCTCCCTCATTGGAACCACAATTACTTTCGCTTTTTTTATCCTTGCAAAAGTTAATTTCCGCCCGCACCCATTTTTTTCATGTTTCTCATATTCGAAGTCATCAACCTTTTCCTGGGATTCTCCAGGAGGGCAATGACGTGGCGGATGCCACAGCAGCGGCTGCTGCAAACTTTTTGTCTCTTTTGACCTTAACAGCTCCCACCCCGTGGGAAAGCCATTCCTATTTTCATCAAAATAAGAAAGCGCTCATCAAACAATTCGGCATTACCGCAAATGAGGCCTCTGCCATTGTTCAGCAGTGCCCCACTTGTAGCCAACAGGCAAACTCCATCCCTATGGGGGTTAACCCCAGGGGAACAGAGTGTTGCCAAATTTGGCAAATGGATGTTACCCAATATCCTTCATTTGCCCCTTGGAAATATTTACATGTTTCCATGGACACATATTCAGGCTACATTATGGCATCCCCCCAGAGGGGTGAAGCCACCAAACACGTTATCAATCATTGTATTCGGACCTTTGCATCGCTGGGACACCCAAAAGAGTTAAAAACAGACAATGGGCCCGCTTACACTAGTGCAGCCTTTGCTGCCTTTTGTAACCAATGGGGCATTGTCCACAAATTTGGCATTCCTTACAATAGCCAGGGTCAGGCTCTGATTGAACGAGCCCATCAGACATTAAAACATGCCCTGGATAGATATATTGGCAATAGGGGAAAAACACCCCCTGGCCTCCCGGCATTGCAAAATACACTTAACCTTTGCCTTTATACCCTGAACTTTTTGAATCTCACTGGCAGCCCGCCATCCTCAGCAGCGACTCGTCATTTTGCAGCTGTTCCAGTCTCCTTGCCCAGACCACCTGTTTATTATCGTTGCCTTCCGGACCTGACTTGGCGAGGACCTGCCGATCTCATCACCTGGGGACGAGGATACGCCACCATTCAACTTAAGACCTTTTCTTCCAAAAACATCAGCACCCAGGGACGACTTCCAATCAAGTACCTCCGATTGAGGGACAACTCACAGAGGTTGTCTCCTGCCCCGACCAGGAGAACGGGGCAGGACACCCTCCACCCTATTCCCCGCCTGAAGGATGTCCTTTGTTTCGCCGCAATCCACCGCATTATCCCCTGTCCTTGTGGCAGGAGTTTGTTAAGCCGGTGGATGCCAGAACATGCTCATATCATGGTGTTATATTTACCTTGCTAAGCATTATTTTATTTTTGCTTATTTTGCTTGGACGTAGTGAAGCTTCCGCATCACCCAAGTTAGAGGTGGTGCCCCGTCGCCAAGTGCAATATCCCAACACGCCATTTATAATCCAATGTACCGATATTGCTAACCTTGCTTTTTTACCTTATATGTATTGGATTAGAAATGAGCAGATTTTGAAAACCACACACAACATTATAATTCAGAAAACCTGGTCGCCCCGTCGCATTCTCCTTACGGTGTTACAGCCTTCTAACACAACCGTAGGGCAGTATTGGTGTGATGCCTCCACTAGAATGGGGGAATGGACCTCCAAGGGCGCCTACATTCACCCCCCTGATTGGGAACCATGGGGGGTGATTGCACGACCACGCATTCACCACCGCACCACACGTACAGTAGACTGGCATGCAAATGAGTTTCATCGCCTCATTCATAGTCTTACCCGAATAAATAATCTGTCTGACTGTTGGGTTTGTACACATGGCCCTGCTTCCAACATGCAGGGCTGGCCCATAATAGCCACTGGGACATTGAATATCACAGGATGGAATGCCACTACGGTATTTGGCACAACAAGCAATCGCACTCATGTTATCTATGATTCTGCCCAGTACATTCTAACACATAGAGTCCAGCCCCCGCTGGCTCCTATTTGCATAACATGGTGGAACGCCTCGCACGAAGGTTACAGAGCAGTGACACAAAATGGTAACAGCAAACACATCCCCTTGGCCCGTTTCTCGCTAGGGGACTACCCGAACTGCAACCATACCTTTGAAATTGTAGAAACTGGTTATAATTGTTCAAATTTAACATTGCCTTCATTGTTTCAGTGCAGGGCCACCGACAACGATGTCATAGATTTATTTTCCAACCGAAGAGGAGCGGTTGCCTTTCATAAAATACAGGAACAAATTACTGCCCACCATGGGTATTATCTGTACGGGCTACTGCCTGGTTTACATTGGCTTTGTGGCCACTGGGCAGGCAAGGTACTGCCCCCCATGTGGAATGGCACCTGTACCATTGGAACCTTAGCGCCTGCTGGCATTTCAGCACACCCCTTGTCCCAACCCAATAGTGCCTGGGAAAAACAATTTGGGTGGGCTAGAAAGAGAAGAGAATACAATGCTGATCTTGGTTATGATCCTGACAACACTTATTTGACAGAAGGAGAAAGGCTGGTTGCCTTAGCCATACCACATTTGGGAGTGACCTGGAACGTAAAACAACTACGTATTTTATCTGTACAAATGGAAACTTTAGCAAACACCACTGTTTTGGGGCTACGTGCCCTGCAGGTAGACGTTGACTCACTAGCAGGCATATTAACTCAACACAGGATGGCTTTAGATTACTTGTTGAGTAAGGAGGGAGGTTTATGCGTATGGTTGAATTCTACCTGCTGTCATTATTTGAATCAATCCGGAGATATTGAAACAAGTATCTCCAAACTACACGACATAGTGAAAACAGTAAGACAGACATACAACGACTCTGAGTCATGGTGGGAGTGGTTGACCTCTTGGCTACCCAATTTTAGTTGGTTAGGAGGCATTCTGAAAACCATTATAACTATAGTTGTTTTGCTTGTTTTATTATGCTGTTGCATCCAATGTCTTCCCTCCCTTTTACAAATGTGCAAAAACTTCATTCCCTCAGCTAGGAAGGATATTTTGATCAACGACACCATTTCCCTTCTGGAACCTGAGGACGAGCATAGCCTGTCTCAAAAGGTGTTTGCCATGAGCGAAGAGGAAGATTTACTCCTAATAGATACACATGATTGCAGGCAGGCAGCTAGCTCTGTTGTTTAATAGGCTCTAAGTAAAATTTCTACATTAACAAAATTTATACCTAAACAACAGAATATAGGAGCAAAAAATAATAGCAATAGTCTGAGCTATGCTTTTCTTCTTTAAATGGAAGTACTACCCATTTTAACCAGACATTAAGACTCATTAGTTTGGAATATTAGTATGGCATGCACTGAACCTTGACAGTACTTGTTTTCCTTACAAACTAGCTCAACTTTGTTTCCTTTAAATCTTGCTTTCGTTTCACACCAATTGCTTTGGACCAAGAGCTCCGTTTTTAGGGAAAGAGACTGGAGGGGGGGGCCTTTGGAAATAAAAGCACTGCAAGAGAGAAGGGGAAAGGCACGCTCTGGATTCTCCAAGCCTTCCCTGAGCCAGGAAGCCCTCCTCGTTCTCATTCTTCCCGATCCCTTCCCTTCCCACTCCTGGATCCTTCTTCCCCCCTTTCTCCCCCCTCACTTCCTTTTGCTTGAAGCTCCTTTCAGGGTGGGAGGGAAAACCAAATAAAAACAGGAAGGAGGCAAGGACAGAAAATGGTGCATGGCTGCAAAACAGGAGAAGGGCATTTTTCAGCTGCTTTCTGGGACTGAAAAGTTGAGGGGACCCAAGCAGGGGTGGGTTCTAACTTACCTCGCTGCCGGTTCACTTCCTCAAGATGGCGACCACATGCACAGTGCCAGAAATTCGGCTTCTGCACATGCTCAGAAGAAAAATAAAATAAAAAATAAAATTAAAAAAAATAAAATTAAAAAAAATTAAATTTAAAAAAATTAAAAGAAAAAAAAGAAAACCAAAAACAAGATGGCGACCGCGTGCACAGTGCTGCAAACTCAGCTTCTGCACATGCTCAGAAGAAAAAATAAATAGATTAATAATAATTAATAATTAATAACAATAGAAAAATAAATAGATAGATGGTTAAAAGAATGGGTAGTCCTAAGAAATAAAAGAATTTTAACGATTGAAGGCCATGATTTGCAATGAGGCTGGCATGCATTTCTCTGGGAAGGAAGGACCAAATTACACTACTTTAAGAGACATCAAATAAGGGATGCGTTAAACAAAAATTTTATATAAAGATGCCAAGATGGACTTCACCAATTGAAGCAGTTGTTTACCCAAATTTAATTAATCTAGATAAAATAGTTACGTACGAAGAATTATTAGATAAACAAGGAAGATTAAAATCAAATCAGGAATTACAGAAACAAGGAATTATAATAGACTGGTGGCCCTGTTTACAAATCCAAACTAAATTTAAAAAGGACTTAGTACAATTCGGCTTTCAAGATGAAAAACAAGAAATTGATAAAATATTAACAGGCACGGAGGAAAAACTGATTACTAAATTCTATAATTGCTTATTAAACTGTAAAATGGAGGATGAAGTTGTTAAGGAAACAATGATTGCCTGGGCAAAAATTTTTGGGTACAGTATTGATTTGGAACATTGGGAACAAATGTGGGGAAAAAATTACAAATTGTCAATGTCGGCCGCATACAAAGAAAATATATTCAAAATGTTTTACAGATGCCATCTACCACCAGTGAGATTGGCTAAAATGTACACATCAATTAAACCAAATTGTTGGAAATGTAATCAGATACAAGGGACATTCTACCACATGTGGTGGACATGTCCCGAAGCAAAAAAAATATTGGAAGAAAATTAAAAATTGGCTTGAGGAAATAAGAGAACAAAAATTTGAACTAAAACCAGAACTATTTCTTTTGGGATTAATGAAAGAAAATGTGTGAAAGGAAATTTATTATATAACACAACATATAATAACAGCAGCAAGAATTATATTTGCACAGAATTGGAAAAAATATAAGAACCCCTCAAATGCTATGATTGTGAAAAAGGTGCTAGAATGTGCTGAAATGAGTAAATTGACTATGGAATTAAGAGAGAGAGAGGAAACAGGGTATTATAAAATTTGGGATAGATGGTATGATTGGCTAGCAAAGAAAAGTAAAATCAATGGATAAACTAAGATAAGAAAGAAATGTGATAGATGTAACCTAACATTTTGATGGATGTAAAATAATGTACAGTAGATAATGTATATAAATGTAAATAAGAGTATAAAAATATGAGATAATAGATAATAGTATATATATTGAACAGAGAAAGATAAAAATTGTTTAGGTGTATAACAATACCCAGAATCAGGAAATATGGAAATGAGAAGGAAATATGATGGCATAAAGCTGTATTAGTGGAATTATATTTTATTTATGTATATGTGATGTATATGTTTGTTTTGTATGTTGTATTGTTTGTTTTTTAAATTGGAAAACTGTAATAAAAATTATTTTTTTAAAAAAGAACAAATAAAAATAAAATAAAAAATAAAAAATAAAATAAAAAAAGAAAGAAAGCCGAAAACAAGATGGCGACCACATGCACAGTGCTGGAAACTCGGCTTCTGCACATGCTCAGAAGAAGAAAAAAAATCAGAAAAAAAATTCAAAAAAATTCAAAAAAAAGATGGCGGCACCCATGGACCGTGTCACGATGTGAATTATTGCCAGTTGTGCACCTCTACTGTTTCCTAAGGTTATTGTATTTATAATCAAGCAGACACGTGATATGTTTTACTACACATGCGTGCATTCCAGGAGTTTTTGTCAACTCCCACTTCCTTTTCTTCCTCCATGCCTGCCGAGGCAGTCGTGAATTCATTACCTGAAAAGATGTAGCTTATTAAGGGTTTATTTTTATTACTTTTGTACTGAAATAAATATTTTGTTAATTAGATTTGAATCTCGGTTTTATTTTCTAAATACGAATGACTTCAAGGGAGCAAGATCCAAAGATCGCCTCTGATAGGAAAAATTCCTATCTTGACATGGCACCAGAGATGGTTATAAAATTTATAGCTTCCTTTGAAGATCTTCTTGCGTTTTAGGACAGTTAGCTAATTAGAGTGATTTATAGCCAGCCATGTCCGTCGACGGAGATAAAGAATTACAGCTGGAAACAGAAGCTACTGAAAAATGCCCTGCAGAAAGCATTTCTCTGCATGAAGCCTCACCACCTCTTCTTGGAACTCAAACGGAAGATATTACCGGAGCGTCTTCACAAGCGGAGCAAGAATTTACAGAGGTTAGTAAAGTGTATCCAAGCACATCGTTTGTCCCTGGGGGTGATTCTACATGTCTCGGAGCTATTCCAAAAAGTTCCCAGCATGAAACTGCTTCACGCTGAAGCAGGACGTAAAATAAAGCAAAGTCATTAAGTGAAACAATAGGCTATAAACGGGGTTGGACTAGATGATCTGTAAGGGACCCTTTCTAGCACTATCATTAGAGAAGTAAAAAGGTCCTTTGCTCTGGAAAAACACAAAGAGGAAGTTGCTAGGCTTTCCTAAGATTCGGCCGACCACTAGCTGACCACAAACAGACACAGGAACACATGGAGAAATGTAAAGGTGTTAACATAAGCTTGTGGAGAAACATGCATACGGAAAGAGGTGTAACTCCTTATTACGGTAAATCTATAATGTAAAGCCAACCCCTTATGTCTTTTGTAACTGTGGAAAAAAAGTATAAAGATGCTAATCTGTCAGCCAGTAATTCGTTCAGATCAGAACTTCCAAAGCTGTGTTTTCTCTGACTGAACCTTGCTTGCAAGCAATAAAACTAACATGGTTTATCTTACTCCTGAGGTCTGAGTTGTCTGGCGTTTTTCCTGCAACAGAATCTGGCACCCCAGTCTGGGACGACTTAGAGGGACATTTCCCTGACGATCAGAACGGACCAGCGGAGCCCTGGATGAGGTTATCACGAGCCTTCAACGGCGCCAAACAGATGATTTTATCTGGAAGGAACCTGATGACATCGCACAGGGCACGGTGGGCATCGACTGATCCAAGAACCTAAAATCAGGAGTCAAGATAAGCCACTGACCAAACGCCGGCCAGGAGGAAGACGCCTGCAGGCAAGTATTTGTAAACATTTTTAGGACCCACTCATTTAGGAGTGGAAGAGGGGCCTGATCACCCCCTAAAAAGCCCAAGGATCTGTGTATCCTTAAAGAGGCTGTAGAATTGTGTGGGCTGGGTAAGCCATTTGCAATTTCTGAAAGTGACTGTTGGAATTTTCCAGGGCTTCAGATCAAATGGCAGTGTCTTAGAGAGAAATGGGTGGTTGAGAGTGTGTCTATGAGACACTTCTTTGATTATGTTAAAGAATTGCAAGAGAGGTTTTAGTGGAGATATGAAATTAAGACCAATCCAGATGATTAACATTCTGTGAGAACCTAGACATCATTTCAAAAGTGTACCAAAATTGTGGCTAACCCAGATCCTGTCACCCAGATCAATATCAGTATATTGACCTGTAGCAAATAATTGTAAAACAAAACCCAAATGCAGAATAGAAAACAATGAGTGTTTGTGTGGCAAGAGTAAAAGAGAAAAGAAAACCCTCAAACCTCATGCTAAAAGATTCACATTGAAGACAAACCAATCTTGAAAACTGCTCCCTATGAAGAAGATACCCCTCATCAATGACGAAAGAAAGAGATTGAATAATGCTATCAGCCTACAGCTGGAGGAAACTTTTTAAAAGCAAAAGTTTCCAAGCCAAAAAAACCCCCCTCTATATGGCCCCCCTTCGTCAGATAGATCAAAGGGTCATGAATGCTCAGGGTGGTCAGGCAAACAACAGACCTATTAAACTGGAAACAGCATTATGGACCCCTGTCAGCCAAACCTCCAAAAGTTGTTGATTTATTTGGGAGAAGAAACAGAGGAAGAAGAACAGAAGCCCTCTTAGACAATCCCATTAAAGAAGAAATAACTACAAAGACCTCTCCTGAAATAAGTGCAGAAAAAAAGTGCACTATGAAGAATTAATTTACATGATTCAAGCACCAGGGTATGAAAGTAAAAAGCCCACCATGGTGTATAAATTGAGCAAAACCATTTAGGGCTGAAGCAGTCAACCAGAAATTGGAATACATGTCTAGACAAAATACTGAAGGGTCTTGAGTTCAAGAATTGCAAAGCTGATCAAATTTAAACAACAAATGAAAGGCTTTGAACAAAATAGGCTGCAATTTGAAATAGAAGCTCTTAAGTAAGAAACTCAGGAAGGAGAACCAAAACCTTCTAGTTCATATTGAAAATATTTCTAAACAACATGCAAAGCAAGAAGAACAATCAGACAAAGGACAGAAAAATCTAACTTTGATTTTGGAGCAGAAAGAATCTGAACTGCGAAACGTGCAAGCTGAATTCTGTTTGCTAAAAAGCACTTACATAGAAATTGAATGTGGTTCTTTTTGAGAAAGCAGAAGTCCAGCAAACCAAGATTACTTATGGAGAGCAGATCTTGAATTTAAAGAAACAGATAGTGTTTTCCAATGCATCTAAAGAAGAGGAAATTACTAATTTTTTTTTTTAAAAAAAACTACTGAAAGTAATTCTAGGCATTATCAAAATAGAACTGATAAATTTGGCAAACTGAAGACCTCTCACCAAGATGAGCTATCAGAGTTATTACAAAAACTTGAAACCTCGCTTACTGGCCAATTAACCGTGCCTTTTTTTGGGGCTTGGCAAGCTGCCAAACAAACTTGCTTTAACCTCACTTTATTTAATTATGCTTGAGTGTCAGTGTCACCCCCTCCCACGAAGCAAAGGCTGTAACTATATGTCTTAGCTTGCCTGTGGTCAATTGCTGTTTCCGGCTCCAGCCAAAGGGGGGAGGGAAAGTGTCCTTTTGAAATTCAAGCCTCCGCTCACCCCCCTCCTCAGCAATGCTAATTAAACAAACAAATCTACAAGCTAGTTGTCCGATAAGAAATTCTCTCTATCAAAGGCAGAAGGCTTGAGATATATATATGTGAAGACTGTCTGTCACTAAGACGGAACAAGGAAGTTAATTTGGCAGGAGGAAAGATTGAACACAACTGTCCTCGCTGAATGACTGAATGAAAAAGCTGTCAAGCATAGTGACAAGTCTTTGAAGAGACAAAGTAGAAGAAAAGAAGAGAGATAAATATGCAAGGAGTTAATGGCTCCTACAACTGCTGCCCTTTTCCTGAAAACTTTAACGTTTCCTAGTTGGGAGAGACTTCAAACAATGTCCAATTCCCTTACTGTGCCATCACCCAATCCAAATGATGCCTTCTTTATGCTCTGTCTTAGAAGAATACGGAAAGATTGCAAAATGCATCAGAACTATTTGTAATTTTGCTGATACTGGACAAAGGCAGAGGTTTAGAACTAGGCTTCCTCAAGAATTTTAAAATTCACCTACCCTTTTTTTGCAATGCTTTTGCCTCAGAATTAGATGATTTTCAGCCATGTGAGAATGGAGACGTGGTCCTCCAATATGTGGCTAATGTTAGTCACTGGACAGTCAAAAGAGACTTGCAGGGACAATACTGCTCAGTTACTTCATCTATCAAATGAATATAGGCTATTGTAAGTTACCCTCTCCCATGAAGTCAAAACCAGAGATCTCTACGACATAAGAAACAGGAAGCTATATGCCGAATTGCTGAAGCCAACTCACAGAGGACAATTTAGGAGTGTTTTTTGGACACAAACTTTGCCCTATTAAATAAAATAAAATAAAATAATCACTCTATGAGTCCACAAAAAGGGGGGAGAGAAAAGGAGAAAAAGAGGAAAAGAAAAAGGAGAAAAAAGGAGAAAAAGAACCCTTTTTTGGACCCCTCTTTTTGGACATATGACTTTGAAATCACCATTTTCTGTTTGTGAACTCAAAGAGTAATATTTGCTCTAGGAGTCCTAATTCAAGAAAAAGGAAGCTGCCAACACCCCATGGCTATCTGTCAGAACAGCTGGACAGAGTGCTAGGTTCAAAAAGTTATCACTTTAGCAATGGAAGCAAAAGAATAATGATTTCCAGGTCTGCTAGTTCTGCAGAGCAAAATTGGAACAGAACTGATGCAAATTTTGGGAATGACTCACTCAGTGACAGTGACTCACTTAATGACGGTGTCAGCGTCAGAGAGGAGAAACTGAAAAAAAACTGAACAATATATGAAACAACAAAGGATTGCAGTCAATGCCACACAAGTCAGAACAAATGGAATCCACCTGACAGGTATTCTGCTAATAAAGTTAAAGTGTGTAATGTATGAATTACTGACATTACCTAAGGTTGAACATGATTGTATGCAAGTCATAGAAAGCCAATTCTCATGTAGACCTGATTTAACTGAGGTGCCACTGAGAAAAAGGTGGACCATAATTGTTTTGCTGATATGTCAAGATTCATTGCAAATAATCTCACTTGATAAAGTCATAGAAAGCAGCCCACTCCCAAAAAGCATGAAATAAGAACATAAAACATTTAGACTGACTCTAAGTATGCATTCCTCACATTACATGTACATGCTGCCATTTATAGAGAGGTTTGTTAACAAAGACCAAAGAGAATAGCAGTCATGCATTGTAAGGGACATCAAAAAGGGTCAAGATGAAGTTGCCTTGATAAAGAAGCAAGATTGTCAGCAACCCGAAATAATGAAATCTATCCTGACATAACATCCTGTGTGCCATTAGAAATACCAAAAAGACTGTATCCTAGATATTCTCAACCTGAGGAACTACAAGCAACTGTAGATTTGAATGGACACAAGCAGGCAGAATGGTATGTACTTCCAGATGGAAGAATTTTTGTCCCTGAAAACTTGGCTTGGCCCATAGTAAAGGATGCTTATTCAACAACTCACATGGGGCAAGAGTACCCTAGCAGAAGTTAAAAGAGATTAAAAGAAGACAATACCTTTACTCATTATGTGCACATGCAACTGAAAGATGTAACACTTGTGCTCAAGTTAATCCAAAACAGGGACCTACTTTCCTGCCAGGAAGTCAACTCACAAGATATTATCCTATGAATTCATTAGTTGTTGATTCCACAGATGTGCCTAAATATGGACTATATAAAGCAATGCTAGTCTTTGTGTAAAACTATACAAGGTGGTCTGAATGTTTCCCCACCACGACAAAGCAGGCACATGAGGTGACTAGAATCTTACTTAAAGACTTTATTCCCCAATATAGAATACCTTCATTTCAATCATCAGACAATGGTCCATCCAGAATTTGTATGAAAAAGTGTTCTAATTAGGCTATCTCCTTTTGAAATGATGTTTTGGGAGACCCTAGTTATTGTTGCTATTTTAATTGTTCATTTTGTTCTTTGTTATTGTACATTGCCCAGAGAGTTGGGTGGCTTATAAATGTGAAAATTAGTAATAACTTGAAAAATCATATAGGGGACTTAGGTCAGATAGAGCCAAATGGTGGGAGAATTGAACAAGCAAATTCAAGTCATCCAACAGTAATGTGTATTCCTAACCCCGCCTTTTCTGACTACCCCTAGTCATAATATCCAAGTATGAGACAAAATATGGGTAAAATATTGGAAAGGGAAAATCGTGAAAGGACTGTGTACTGTGGTTATTTGTTCTCCCCTTACAGTAAAGCTAATGAGTGTTGGGAAGCGAAGCCAGATGAAGCCTGTCCTCTAGTGCTGCATTTGAAGAAACACCCCCTATAACTGTCCTACCGGCAATGGGCAGGCATACGGGCACTTGAAGAAGCCTTACTGGAGTCACTCCTGGAAGCTGACTTCTCTTCGTACGGCTGAAGATTTGGACAAGGAAAACAACTTTTAATGTGTTGGTTCTAGGAATGGTAGTTCAATCATATGTTGTCATAAGTGTACTGGGTTTAATGTATGTAAGTTTTATCTTTCTGTTTATAGTTTGTTGTATAGGATATTTATTTTGCTGGAACAACTCTCGGCCTGAACAGACAGACACTGTTCCTGTAATTATTAATTGGGCTAGTGAAAAGTGGGAATCCCTCAAGGAGAGTGATGTTTGAAGAACCTTGGGAATGGATTCTCTATAGCATATTGATAATTCTGGGATCATGGATACTATACTTAGCAAATAAGACTTGGTTTTGTGGAACACCTAAAACTGAACTTTCCTCACATACTTCAGCCCATCTCCCTGATGTGGTAAGTTCTGTAATTGAAACAGCTCCCCTAGAGAAGGGTGTGTAAATTAAGCTGGATAAGATTCTTTTAATGTCAGGCATGGTTTTTCCTATGGCTTGGATTATTAATTGCCAGTGACCTGCTGAGTGACAAGCCTGGGAATGGCCAATTTGACTTTTCCTACTCCTAAGGAAGGCCCAGGGGATGCTGCAGATCCTAGAGAACAAAAAAAGTACATGGGAATGATGTGTGGTTTTCATGGCTACCAATTAGATATGAAGTCAGTAAAAGAAAAAGAACCGTTAAATGTCTGAAAGTAATGAGATTTGAGAGTAACCAGGTTGAATTCTTTGCTTTTTTGCTTTCTGTTATCTATCGCTATCGCTAATGTATCAGCTTTTGTAACGTTATAATTATCTGTGAGACTCTTATTTCAAAATGAATCAAATTAATTTAATTAAATTAGAGTCTCAAAGGGGGGGGGTGAAGCAGGACGTAAAATAAAGCAAAGTCATTAAGTGAAACAATAGGCTATAAACGGGGTTGGACTAGATGATCTGTAAGGGACCCTTTCTAGCACTATCATTAGAGAAGTAAAAAGGTCCTTTGCTCTGGAAAAACACAAAGAGGAAGTTGCTAGGCTTTCCTAAGATTCGGCCGACCACTAGCTGACCACAAACAGACACAGGAACACATGGAGAAATGTAAAGGTGTTAACATAAGCTTGTGGAGAAACATGCATACGGAAAGAGGTGTAACTCCTTATTACGGTAAATCTATAATGTAAGGCCAACCCCTTATGTCTTTTGTAACTGTGGAAAAAAAGTATAAAGATGCTAATCTGTCAGCCAGTAATTCGTTCAGATCAGAACTTCCAAAGCTGTGTTTTCTCTGACTGAACCTTGCTTGCAAGCAATAAAACTAACATGGTTTATCTTACTCCTGAGGTCTGAGTTGTCTGGCGTTTTTCCTGCAACAACGCTATCAATATGAAACTTACTCCCCAGACCTGTCTTCGTCAGGACAGAATAGTGCAGAAAAACAGATTAATTACAGTTATAGCCAATTGATAAAAACCCAGCAGGAGCAGATAAATTCCTTGCAAAAAGAATTGCAAGAGGCTAGACTATATGAATTTTTCCATGCTGAAAAACAAGATGTCCGCCCGCCTTCAGGCATTCCAGAGCGGGGCCATGACCCCCCTCCTCTCCTTCTTTAAACAACTTAGAACAACGCCCCTGGATGGGCGTGTCACAGCCACGCAAGCTGGAACACTTTCATGAAACGGACTTTGCATTTCCCAAAAGTAGTGCTGCACTGCCATCTAGTGGCGATGATAAAAAATGGAATTATTTTTAAAAGCTTTGCAGCAAACCTTTGTTCCTGATGCAACTGCCCAAGAAATATGGACTCAATTAGAACGTTGTTTTCGCCCAGTTTCAGCTGAGTCCACAAACTTACTGTTGTCACAATTTCATGGAACAAAACTTAAACCTACTGACAATATGGGGGCACACTTAACAAAGATGAAGCGCATGAGGAAAGATCTCGCAGAACGTGGCTACCCAATGGACGATAATCAAGTGGACAGTATTATTACCAATTCCTTGAATTACACATGGAGGGAGGCTATCACACAAATTAATCAAGTCCCTCTTGCTCAAAGAACTGTTGATCATGTTTGTAGAATTTTAACAGAATATGAAGCTTACATGCAGGCCACGCCTCACTTACAAGCGCCTAGACGATCCTACGAACGAACCTACGCACCAAGGGTACTAAGATGCCAATATTGTGACCGTGTGGGCCATACAAGCAGAGATTGTCTTCAATTGCAACGCACTCAAGTTCCTGTCCAGCCCAGAGGAACAGTCTACAGAAGCCAGTATCAGCCCAGAGGAACAGACTACAGAGACCAGTACCAGCCCAGAGGAACAGCACCCAGAGGCAGCAGAGGCAGAGGACAGCGCCGACCCGGTCCCAGGCGTTATTTCCCACCTCCATACACCATGCTAGCAATCACCCATGATACACAGCCAAAGCAATACGACCGGTCTCTTATGTGGACTCTCGATAGTGGAGCGGCTGTTCACATTACTTACAGAAAAGAACTTTTCAAAGAGCTACATGAGCCTGAACCAGAATATCGTGAACTGTACGCATTTGGTGGCCACCCCTTCAAAGTTGAAGGAAAAGGGACTGTTTTTATTGAAGAGTTGGTCAGGTCTACTATTTGAGGCCAAAGGCAGAACCTCAAATTCAGGCAAGTATAAACATCTCAATAGACAATATCACAGGCCCAGAGAGAGATACCCCAGAGAGAGATCCTGTGAATACTCCAAAGGCTCCTAAAGCCACAAAGCAACAGGTAATCAAACCCAAGGTTCCTCATGTTAATGTTAATGCTGCAACCTCACTTACTGGAATTCCTTTACATGACAGATGTATACATAGATGGCACAAAAGATTAGGACATCCCAGTTTTGACGTTCTTAAAAAGATGCCATTTTTCGCACAAGGTTTGAATTTCAAAGGATGTAAGGTACATTTGGATTGTGCTGTTTGCAAAAAGGCAAAATCAAGGGCAGCAGCCGTTCCAAAACATGCTACACGTAAGTCAACACGCATTTTTGATTTGGTTCATACAGATATAGTAGGTCCTTATAGGCCTACAATTGGTGGTAAAAAGTATTTCTTAACTATTGTTGATAATCATTCTAGATATGGTTATGTCTTTCTTATGAAAAAAAAATCTGAGACCTTTCAGATCTTTAGAGACTTTGCAGTCCAAGTCTACAATCAACACAGAGTGAGGATCTGGAGAATCCAGAGTGATCGTGGTACCGAGTTCATGTCTCAGTGTTTCCAGGATTGGACGTGATGAAATGGTATCCTACACCAAACATCTGCCCCCTACACTCTGGCTCACAACAGAGTGGCAGAGAGACAGCAAGGGGTCCTTCAAACCATGATGCGCTGCCTCCTAGAAGATGCTAATCTCAAACACTCACAAATTAAATATCTTTCTGAAGATGAACAACAGAAATGGTATGAAGCCATGCAAGTTGAGATGGATAGTTTGCAGAAACTCAAAGTATACACATCTGCAACACCTCCAACACACAAAAAAGTCATTGGCACAAGATGGGTCTACAAAATCAAACAAAAACCAGATGGTGGATTATTATACAAAGCAAGACTTGTCGCACAGGGTTTCGCACAAAGCTATCCTGAAGATTACACAAACACTTACTCACCTACAGTGCGAAACTAAAAGTGTGAAAATTGCTCTAACCACCGCTTCTATCCTTGGACTTGAAGTTTTCCAATTTGATGTTGAAACAGCTTATCTACATGCTGATCTAGATGAAGAAATCTACGTCAGGTCCGCTCCCGGCTTCCGGGACCGAGAAGGGGATACTTGGTTCCTAAACAAGAGTCTCTATGGTCTGAAACAATCAGGTCTGATGTGGTACACATGTCTAAAAGACAAACTAAATTTAATGGGCTTTATTAAGTCTGACACTGATGAATGTGTGTTCACAAAAAGGTATGGAAATGTTTATGAAATTGTTCTTGTTTATGTTGATGACATTGTTTACATTGGTCCAAACAAACACATGAATGAGAATTTTGTTAAAGGTTTGCAACAATACTTCACATTGAAATCATTAGGACACATCAATGAATATTTAGGAGTTCACATTGAAAAGACACAGAAGGGGTTTAGCCTTTCACAAGAAACTAAGATAGATCAATTTTTGCATCATTGCAACATGACAGATGCAACACCTACACAAACACCTATGCAAACTGATTTTCACAATTTGAAAGATGCATACAGTCCTGAGTTCAAGGATCAAACACTTTATCGTTCAGTAATTGGTTCACTACTTTACATTAGTGGATGGACTAGACCAGACATAGCACTTAGTGTTAATTTACTTTCAAGACATGTAGGCAAAGCAACAGAGTTTCACTGGTCATGTATTAAGAAGTTATTGAGATACTTGATACACACAAAACACTTCAAATTGAAGCTAGAACCAGAACATACAGATTTTGCTGACATGTATTTATATACAGACGCAGATTGGGCAAGCGATAAGGAGTCAAGAAAAAGCACATCAGGTTACATAATGTTCCTGAATGGATGTCCAGTTTACTGGAACGTAAGAAAACAAAGTTTTATTTCCTGTTCATCAATTGAAGCAGAGTATGCATGTGTGTCTGATGCATGTAACTTTTTAACTTGGTTTGATTCCTTAGTTACAGATATCTGGACGAAGCCGGAAAAACCGATCACTGTGATGGAAGATAATCAATCAGTAGTTTACATTTCCAGGACTCACTTCACAGGCTCAAGGTCCAGACACATTGACATTCGTTACAAGAATGTTAGAGAGTCAGTAAGACAAGGTCTCATAAAATTAGAATATGTGCCAACAAAATATCAGATAGCTGACATTCTGAACAAACCATTACCTATTGCTCAGCATAATTACCTCAGATATTTACTGTGTGTTGAGTGACACATTATATCAGCCCAACTGACAAAGAAGGGGTGTCACGATGTGAATTATTGCCAGTTGTGCACCTCTACTGTTTCCTAAGGTTATTGTATTTATAATCAAGCAGACATGTGATATGTTTTACTATGCATGCGTGCATTCCAGGAGTTTTTGTCAACTCCCACTTCCTTTTCTTCCTCCATGCCTGCCGAGGCAGTCGTGAATTCATTAGCTGAAAAGATGTAGCTTATTAAGGGTTTATTTTTATGACTTTTGTACTGAAATAAATATTTTGTTAATTAGATTTGAATCTCGGTTTTATTTTCTAAATACGAATGACTTCAAGGGAGCAAGATCTAAAGATCTCCTCTGATAGGAAAAATTCCTATCTTGACAGACCGGCACCGACCAATCCGGTTCGGTGATGTCATCGTGACGTCACCAGCGGGTTGCTACCGGTTCGGGCGAACCGGTCCAAACCGGGAGGAACCCACCCCTGCTTGTTACCATGTCTCTGCCAGTTCCCATTGGCTGATCTATTCCAGTCCATGAATATTCATACTCTGACAGTAACTTGGTCCTAATGTCATCTGCTGACTGCCCAATAAAAATCATGTTGACCATCCTCTGATTTTCCTCAGCCTCTGGATCTAAGTTGGTATATTGCTTAGAGGTTTGATAAATGCGTTCTAGGAATTCCCCTGGATTTTCATCCTTTTTCTGTTGAATTTGGTAGACCTTCCCCAAGTTCTTAACCTTTGGGACCCCCTGTTTGAGTCCTAACAAAACCAAGGTCCGATAGTTTTGTAACCGAATGGACTGAGGCAGTAATGGGTTTCACTTACCTTTGCTACCGGTTCGGAGATGTGTGGGCACATGAGTATTGTGATATCATTACTTTTTAGGGTTTAAGTGCAAATAGAAATACATATTTGCACAGCAAGGAAGATAAAGCAGAAACGGTTAAATTGATTGTTTTATTCAAAGAGGAGAATATATGTTATATATTTCTTTATAACACACTGCAGCAACCCAGAACAGCAGAAAAAGGAAATGGAGCATCTATACAACACATTCCAACAAAATGGATACCCACGCAACTTTATCAAAAAGTCCCTGACCACTCAACCCAATACAGCACAACCAACACAAACCCAAAAAAGAATTACACTACCATACATCAAGAATATCTCAGAAACCACCAACAGACTACTACAACCACATGGAATCAGCACAGCACACAAGCCAACTAAAGCCCTTCAAAACATCCTAAGCAAACCAAAAGACCCAGCAACCCCAGAAGAAAAAATAGAAGTCATCTACAGCATACAATGTATGAACTGCAACAACCACTATGTAGGACAAACAGGCAGAAGACTGGCAGAACGCATCCATGAACACCAACTGGCAGTCAGAAAGCATGACGAAAATTCTTTAATTTCACAACATATAGACAGATTTAATCATAGTTTTAATTGGGAAAATGTGAGAATTCTAGACCAGGCCAAGTCGAAAAATGCCAGGGAATTTCTAGAAGACTGGAACTCTGACAAATCAGCCATCAATAGCAATAGCAATAGCAATAGCAATAGCAATAGCAATAGCAATATTTATTTATTTATTTATCTATTTAGACGCTCTTATAGGCCGCCCAATCCCGTGGGACTCAGGGCGGCAATAGCAATAGCAATAGCAATAGCAATAGCAATAGCACTTAGACTTATATACCGCTTCATAGTGCTTTACAGCCCTCTCTAAGCGGTTTACAGAGTTCAGCATATTGCCCCCAACAATCTGGGTCCTCATTTTACCGACCTCAGAAGGATGGAAGGCTGAGTCAACCTTGAGCCGGTGAGATCTGAACAGCTGAACTGCTGAACTAGCAGTCAGCTGAAGTAGCCTGCAATGCTGCACTCTAACCACTGCACCACCTCGGCTCTTTAGACACATAGACATTGACAACTTCTATAGACTATGCAAAACAGACAAGCAACCAGCCCAAAAGAGAACAAAAAGACTCCAGCACCTCTCCACCAGTAATCAGCACAGATTAACTCCAAGGTTAACTTCAGACCAACAATCAAGTAAACAATATCCCAATCAAGGAACTTCAAAAGAGCCATCAGTAAACGGCCCAACCAAAGAATCTCTAAGACCACCCCAGAGGTGGGTTCGGACCGGTTCTATGAAACCGGTAGTAACTTAGCGGCCTGGGTCACTAGAACCGGCAGTGACCCAGGCCTGCCACATCCCCGAACCGGCTCTCTCAGCGGCACCTATGGCGCCACCATCTTGTTTTTTGCTTCTGCGCATGCGCAGAAGCTGGTTTTTTAGTACTGTGCATGCGTGCGCGCGGGGCGCGTAAAGGAGCGAACCGGCAGCGAAGGAAACAAGAACCCACCCCTGGACCACCCCCACCCACACAGACAAGCAAGTCACCAGAATATAAACTGACAGCAAACAGCACTCCTTAGTAGCACTGATGATGTTACATAGTTAGGGTAATGAAAAGTCTGCAAGAAAAAAAGCAAGCTCAGAGAGCACCGAGGACCCCTCATGTTTTTTATTTGGATATCAGTTCTGGATTTTGTCCTTGTGATGAAAAAAAAGAAACTTTGACTTTGGTTTTGTCGATTACATAGATTTGTTGTTATAGAAATGGCTAGTTATATACTAATGTGTAAAAGTAAAAAGTTGAGGTTGTAATGTTATCTTGTACTGTGCTAAAAAGATTTGGAAGTCAACACCTTTTTCTTTCTTCCCTTGTACCTCATATTTTATTTCCCCCTTTCTTTCTTTTTTCTTTCCTTAATTTCCTATTTTTATTTTTATTTGTATGTTATACATTGATAAAACAATAAAAGTCATGAGATACTAAAGATACATGCAATTAATACAGTTTCAAAGCATGCACATCTGTATGAACTACAACTCACATCATCTCTCACCATTAACCAGAATACAGAATAGCAGAGTTGGAAGGGATCTTGAAAGCTTCCAGTGATGAAGCACCCACAACTTCTGAAGGCAAGCTGTTCTACTGGTTGATTGCTCTCACTGTCAGAAAAATTCTCCTTATTTCTAAGTTGAATCTCTCCTTGATCAGTTTCCATCCATTATTCCTTGTCTGGCCTTCAGGTCCTTTGGAAAATAGGTTGTCCACATGCGCAGTGCCGAAAACCAAGCTTCTGCGCATGCGCAGAAGCAAAAAACAGCTTCTGCGCATGCACAGAAGCCAAAAACAAGATGATGGCGGCGCCATAGGCGCCGCCGAGAGAGCTGGTTTGGGGGCGTGGCCAACCGGCGATTGCTCCCAGTTCAGCAAGCGGGGGGAAATTCCTGCTACCAGTTCTATAGAACCAGTCCAAACTGGGAGCAACCCACCTCTGGTCTTACTAAGGCTTTATAGAGTGGTATTAGTACCTCAGGTGATCTTGATTCAATCCCTCTGTTAATGCAATTTAGGATTCCATTGGCTTTTTTGGCTGCCGCCACATACTCCTGGCTCATATTTAATTGATTGTCCACTAGGACTCCAATATCCCTCTCACAATTACTGCTATTAAGCCAGGTTTCACCTAATTTGTATGTGTACTTTTGGTTTTTCTTGCCTAAGTGTAAGACTTCACTTTTCTCTACGTTGAATTTCATTTTGTTAGATAGGGCCCAGTGTTCAAGTCTCTCGAGATCCCTTTGGATCTTGAGCCTATCATTTAGGGCAGGGCTGTCAAACTCCCGGCCTGCGGGCCGGATGTGTCATGCGCTGCCCACACACGTTTTAGCGAAGGGGAAAAAAGTCCCGATACATCACATGATGCTGCCATGACGCCGTGAGTTTGACACCCTCATTGAGTACGGTTTGTCAGCCAGTTACAAATCCATCTGGTGGTGATGCTTTCTATCCCACATTTTTATAGCTTACCAACAAGTAGGTTGTGGTCTACTTTGTTGAATGCCTTATTGAAGTCTAAGTATACTATGTCCACAGCATTTCACTGGTCTACTAATT
Organism: Diadophis punctatus similis; assembly: GCA_023053685.1. Taxonomy (NCBI): domain Eukaryota; kingdom Metazoa; phylum Chordata; class Lepidosauria; order Squamata; family Dipsadidae; genus Diadophis; species Diadophis punctatus. The sequence continues at coordinate 974,888 of JALIGW010000064.1, forward strand.
TAGTCACTTTGTCAAAGAATGAAATAAGATTGGTTTGGCATGATCTGTTTTTAACAAACCCGTGATGACTTCTAGTTATAACTTTATTTGCTTCTAGATATTTGCAGATCTGTTTTTTGATTATCTTTTCCAGTATCTTTCCAGGTATTGATGTTAGACTGATTGATCTGTAGTTTCCTGGGTCTGTCCCCCCCCCCCTTTTTTTTAAACGATGGGCTTCACATCAGCTCTTTTCCAGTCCTCAGGTAGATCCCCAGTGCTCCAGGATTTTTAAAAGATATGGTACAATGGTTCTGAGATAACATCTGCCAGCTCCTTCAGAACTCTGGGATGTAATCCGTGAGGTCCCGGTGGTTTATATTAATCAAGATCAGACAGGTGTTCTCTTACCATTTTCTTGCTTATTTTAATTTTTATTTCTAGTCTGTCTTTTACGGTTAGGTTTTTGGTAAGTTGGGCTATAGTTTCTTTTTGCGTGAAGACTGATGCAAAGAATGAGTTAAGCAGCTCTGCTTTCTCTCTACTGCCAGTTACTTCCTTAACATCTTCTCTCTTTAGTGGACCGACTGTTTCCTTGACTTTTTCTTGTTATTTATATGTTAAAAGAAACTTTTTATTATTATCTTTGACTTTTGGTACAAGTCTTTGGTCATTCTGAGCCTTTGCTTTCCTGACTTCATCTTTGCAGGTTTTGGCTATCTGCTGATATTCTGCCTTTGTGCAAACATCAATCAATCAATCAATCAATCAATCAATCAATCAGCATAGAGCTGGAAGAGACCTTGGTGGTCTTCTAGTCCAACCCCCTGCTCAAGCAGGAGACCCTATACCAGGGGTAGGCAAAGTTGACTCTTCTATGACTCATGGACTTCAACTCCCAGAATTTCTGAGCCAATTATGCTAGCTCAGGAATTCTGGGAGTTGAAGTCCATGAGTCATAGAAGAGCCAACTTTGCCTACCCCTGCCCTATACCATTTCAGATAGGTGGTTGTCCAGACTTTTCTTAAAAACCTCCAGTGATGAAGCACCTACAACTTCTGAAGGCAAGCTGTCCCACTGGTTAATTGTCCACTGTTAGAAAGTTTGTCCTTAATTCCAAGTTGCTTCTCTCCTTGATTAGTTTCCATCCATTGTTTCTTGTCTTGCCTTCTGGTGCTTTGGAAAATAAGTTGACCCCCTCTTCTTTGTGGCAGCATCTCAAATACTGGAATACTGCTATCATGTCAACCCTAGTCCTTCTTTTCTCTAGACTGGCTATACCTAATTCCTGCAACCGTTCTTCATGTTTTTGTCTCCAGGCTCTTAATCATCTTAGTTGTCCTTCTTTGCACTTTTTCCAAAGTCTCAACTTCTTTTTTGTAAAGTGGTGACCCAAACTGGATGCCGTATTCCAGGTTTGGTCTTACTAAGGATTTATAAATTAGTATTAATACTTCACATGGTTTTGATTCTATGCCTCTGTTTATAGAACCAAGGACTGTATTAGCTTTCTTGGCTGCTGCCGCATACTGCTGGCTCATGTTTAAGTGATCGTCCACTAGTACTCCAAGGTCCCTCTCACAGTTACCTTTTTTTGAGCCAGGTTTCACCTAGTCTGTACTTGTAGCTTTGGTTTTTCCTGCCTAGGTGTAAAGCCTAGCTTTCCTCCATATTAAATTTCATTTTGTTGGATAGGGCCCATTGTTCAAGTCTGTCAAGATCCTCAGCTTGTCTCCTCGGGTGTTGGCTATTCCTGCCAGCTTAGTGTCATCTGCAAATTTGATGAGTTCCCCTTCTATTCCCTCATCCAAGTAATTTATGAAGATATTGAAGACAACTGGCCCTAAGCGGAATGGGATGACTCACAGCAACCAGGTGGGCATGGCTGGGTAGGTGTGGCTGGGTGGGCATGGCAGTCTCGACGTGGCCAGCACAATGCCACTCACTGGGTGCGGCTAACTCGGGATGGCTTGGTCGGCATGGAATAAGTCTCACTGGCTAACTCGACATGGGGACAACTTGGTGCCCCAGAAGCTCCTTGCCTCCCAAAACTTCTGGCAGCCAAGCATGTGCACATGCGCGCACACGCACACACACACAGACCACATTCCAAGTTTGGGGACTTTTATCCACAGAGGAAGGAGAGGCCCTTCTCCCCAAGCCCAGGCAGGATTGGCAGCTTGCCAGCCCTGATATGGGTAAAAGTCTCCAAGCTTGGAATGGTGTGTGTGTGTGCGTGTGAGCAGCACACCAAAGGAGACGTTCTTCTCCCAATCCCAGACATCTGAGTGTTGGCATTTTCCTGTCCATTGCCCCCTCCTGGCAAAGCAGGAGGAGGAGGATGACACTGCTGCATGTGGAATCACCAGAGAGAATGTTTTCAGGAAGCAGTTTCCTCAGAGTCCAACTTTTGCCTTGACAGATCTCTGGAGACAAGGAGGGGTGGCAGGGGTGCTGCACAGGGGAGGCTGGCCAGGCAAAGCAGGAGCCAGAGGGTGACACTGCGTGTGCAGGTGTGGAATCCAACTTCTGCCTTGACAGATCTCTGGAGAGCAAGAGGAGGCGGCAGGGGAGCAACACTCTCCGATCCTGCATGAGGGAGGCTGGCCCTTCTCAAAAGGGAATCCCCATCAAATTTTAAAGGGGAACTATTGAACATGTCATTGCTGATCAGCACCAGAGCATTGTGCAGTCTTCAGGCACTCATTTATAATATATTAATGATGTAATTTCTTTTTTTTTTCTTGTTGAATTACAAAGATCTCTGGAGAGAAGGAGGGGGTGGCAGGGGAGCTGTGTGAGGGAAGGCTGTCCCAACAAGCCATCATCCTTACCACGCACACTAGGAAATGGGGATTCCCTTTTGAGAAGGGCCAGCCTCCCTCGTGTAGGACCGGGAAGTGCTGCTCCCCTGCCGCCTCCTCTTGCTCTCCTGAGATCTGTCAAGGCAGACGTTGGACTCTGCACCTGCATGTGCAGCAGCGTCGCCCTCCGCCTCCTGCTTTGCCAGGAGGGGGCACTGGACAGGGAAAAGCCAATGCCAACGATGTCTGGGATTGGGAGAAGAATGTCTCCTTTGGTGTGCTGCGCGTGCACACACACACACACACACACACCCCATTCCAAGCTTGGAGACTTTTATCCACCTCTGAGCTGGCAAACTTGGAGAAGGAGGCTCTACTCACGGTCACTCATGCCCTTGTCAGCTCCCGTTTGGATTACTGCAATGCGCTCTACATGGGGCTACCCTTGAAGAGTATCCGGAGACTTCAGTTGGTACAAAATGCGGCTGCGCGTGCTGTGGTGGGTGTGCCAAGGTACACCCACGTTACACCTATACTCCGCCAGCTGCATTGGTTGCCCATCGGTCTCCGGGTACAATTCAAGGTGTTGATCATCATCTTTAAAGCCCTTCATGGCTTAGGACCAGGCTATCTCCGGGACTGCATTCTGCCTCATACTTCCCTCCTACCGGTTAGGGCCCACAGAGTTGGCCTCCTCCAGGTCCCGTCAGCCAAACAATGCCGGCTGGCGGGCCCTAGGGGGAGGGACTTCTCTGTGGGGGGCCCCGTGCTCTGGAACCAACTTCCCCCAGAGACCCGAACTATCCCCACCCTGCTGGCCTTCCGAAAAGCCGTTAAGACATGGCTTTTCCTGCAGGCAGGGGGTAGAGACTAATCCATTTGAGCTCTCCCCCCGGGTATGTCTGGTTGATGGATATTTTTTAAATATTTAATTTTTTAATTTTTGAACTTGGTTTTAATTAATGTTTCTAGTGTTCTTGTATATTGCTGTACGCCGCCCTGAGTCCCTCGGGAGTAGGGCGGCATATAAGAACCAAGAAATAAATAAATAATAAATAAACTGCCAATCATGCCTGGGCTTAGGGAGAAGGACCTCTCCTTCCTCTGTGGATAAAAGTCCCCAAAGTTGGAATGTGGTCTCTGTGTGTGTGTGCACGCACGCACGCATGCACTTGGCTGCTGGCAGTTTGGGGAGGCGAGGAGTTTGTGGGGCACCGAGTTGTGCCCATGTCCCCATTTTCCATGCCAACCCAGCTGTCCTGAATCAGCCGCGCATGGTGAGCAGCATTGAGCCAGCCATCTTCAGCCGGCCTCACCCACCCAGCCACACCTACCTAGTTGCAGCAACCTAGCAGCGACCATCCAGCCAAGCCTACCCAGCGATGTCCACCTGGCCTCTGTGAGTTGTCATAGACCCGGGCCTAAGACGGAACCTTGTGGTACCCGACTGCTTACTTCCCACCATGTAGATGTAGTACCATTAAGGATGACTCATTGGAGACTTCCGGTGGTGCCGCGAGCTTCGTTGGATGCTCTTTATGGGCGCTCCATTCCAGGCTCCGTAAAAGCTGCCAGATAAGCCACATCAGCTGTCTGGCGGCTTGGAAACTCCCGTCCCGGGCAAAGGGAGGGGAGAAGAGCAGATGGGCAGAGGTAGAGCCCCCCTAACACCCCAGAAGAAGCTCTGGGGTGCGAAGGGCGAGGGCTCCCTTGAAGCCTGTCACAGCTCCGGACCTGGAATGCCTCCGCTTGTTTTTAGCGGAGCAAGAAGCCGCGACCATCTCTGCTGGTGACAAATGGTTTTATTACTTTATTACTCTAAACAATGCAGCAGACGGAACATAACAGGAGAATCAAACAGCAAGTATCTTTTACTTAACTCCAGTGTTGTTTTTTTGGATTTTATGGAGGCAACAAAGTAGCTAAAGATGGCGCTTGGAATTTCAAAGGGTGTGGAGAAGGTGGAAGTTATTGAAACTACTGAGAGTTCCGTTTTCTAACAGCTGCCTGTAAGAAATCTTTTTTACTTCATATTTTTTACTTTTTACCTTGATGGACTTTGCTTTTTAAATATATAAGAATTAAAACAAGCCAAGATGTCTTTAAAATTGGCAAAGACTGCTCCTTTTAAAAGAATAGAAAAAGTTGAAAATCTGTTTCTGCAAGACTTTCTCCCCCCAACACAGATCTGTACGCTTGAGATGTGGCAACAATCCATGAAAGAAATGCAAAGGGAGATTGCTTTAGCAGTTAACAAAAAAATTAAAGAAATCAATGGAAAAATTACTGAAATTAATGGAAAAATACAAGCTGTCTCAGAGGAGGTTTCATCTCAGACTCAACAAACTAAAGATAATGTGGAAACTGTACTTAAAACTGTGGTATCTAATATAGAATTATTGAAACAGGACGTTATTGAAATTAAACAGACTACGATGATTTTGGGTGAAAAAGTAATGGAGATGCAGAAAAAAATTGAAGTATCTGAGGCAGAATTAACGATGGTTCAATATAAAGATATGCAATTTGCTCTACGCCTGAGAGGAGTAAGAGAAAATGGACAAGAGGATTTAAAAGATAAGATTGTGGATGTATTGGGGCAGTTTTTGGGGGAGACAAAAGTCGAACTGGGAGGTCAGATTGAAAAAATATATCGTGTCAATTCTTGGTTTGCAAAAAAAAATCATTTGCCAAGAGACATTGTAATATATTTTACTACAAAAGCATTGCAAAATCGAATCTTACAGGCGACTTATAAAAATAAGCTGAAGGTGGAAGAACATGAAGTTTTGATATTCAAGGAAATTCCTTCCAAAATACTTAAAGCACGTAAAAATTATACTTTTCTGGTGGAAGAGTTGAAACTGCAACAGATAAAATACACATGGGCTATTCCGACTGGATTATTGGTTTATTATAAGGCAGAAAGATATAGACTCAATACGATTGCTAAAGCAAAGGATTTTCTTGCCAATGTACTAAAGGAGGGGACACTAAAACCACCAGAAGATAAAGGAAACGAGAATGTTGAAGGAGAGGGAAAGGAAGATTTGCATATTCCACAACAGAAAGGAATTCTGAATAGACAAGGACAAACAAAAGATTCAGGACAGATTAGAGAAGTATTTGCTGAAAGTGAAAGTATTGTAAGTAAAGAAGAATTGAATTACTCATCGCAGTCCTCAACTCCTCGAAATGAAGCAAGACTAAATCGACACATTTTTAGATCTCAACTTAAAGAAATATTCAGCTCCTCTCACAGATTTGAAAGCGAGGGGAATTAAAAATTGATGTTTTAGTGCTAGTAGAATAAAGCAGGACAAAGCAAAATAAGTAAGATTAAAGTGTAAATGTATGTAAGAGGATGTATAAGGTTAGAGGGAAAAATGATGTTTCAGTGTTAGTAATAAAACAAGGAAAAAGCAAAATAAGCAAGAACAAAATGTAAATGTGTATATGAGGATGTACAAGGTTAGAGGAATTAAATTATAGGAGGTTTAATTATAGAAGGTAAAGTAATGTAATTGAGATTAAATTGGTTTTAAATAGTATGATGGAATTAATAATACAATCTGGGGAATAGGGATAGAAGGTAATGTAATATAATAGCTTAAATTGGTAGAGAATAGAATTACACTATATGGTGGAAATAAGTATAGAGTGTAATTTAACATAACTAAATGATTGTAAAGCTGTTATGTATTTTTTAGATACGGGTTAATTTGTTTCTGAACTTAATAATTGTGGTTAGGTTGTTGGTAGTATAAGATTGGAAGTGGAAATTTTATAATATTGTAAAAGCTATTTAAATGATACATTTGATAATGGAGAAGAAGGATGGATTATATTTGAATTAAGTATTAGATTAAAAAGACTGTGAGGGATACATTTCAATTTAAATTTTTTTAGTTTAATTAATAATATAAGGAGTTAAGATTTTATGATATTTGGAAGTTAACAATTTGTTAGGATACAGTAGTTTATATTTGTGTAGATTACATATATCCTGTGTATGTTCCGGGAAGTCTAGGGAGGGGGGGTGGGGGAGAAGGGGGGTGGGGGAGAGAGAAAATATTACAAAAATGTTTGTACTTTGTACTTATAAAACTTTTTCAATTAAAAAAAAAAGGATTACTCATTGAGTATGCTTTTTCAGCCAGTTACAAATCCATCTTGTGGTGATGCTGTTTATCCCACGTTTTTCTAGTTTATGAAGAAGTAGGTTGTGGTCTATTTTGTCGACTATATGTACAGCAGCCATAACTAGATAGCTTTAGGTTGCCCTCCTTTGGAAGCGTCTTTCCTCAGTTCTCATTAATCACTGAAATTTTGCCCCACCCTGAGGCAGTTTCCCAATGAAAACCAGTTTTTCAAGATAAAGAGTTCCTCCATTTATTTAGCTTCTAAACCACTCCACCAATTTTTATGAAAATTGGCCAACACGACCATCTTTTTATGTGTGATTCAATTTAACATGGTTAACTGATTGCAAAGGAATTTGGTCTGGGGAAAACATGCTTGGGGAAATAGCATGTCATCAGATAAATGTTTCTCTGTATAACAAAGAACAGTGCTAAGAAGACAGATTAGACAACTGAAATTTATTTATTGGCTTTATTTTCTCTCAAAACAGTGGATCCAGTTTTCTTCCAAGCGTGCCTTACACTTTCTATTGCTATTACTGCATTTATAGTCCTAATAAGATCATTATCCATGAGATGACTATGGATAGGAAGCTGACCTAATATGAGATGTAGGATATGGTACATGTGAGAATATTCCCAAGGTATTTTCCACTCAGTGCTTGTTTTAATGCAAAAATATAACTTGTGAGGGTTTTTTTAACCAAGTGATTATTTGGTTAGCAATCAGGACAACAATTCATTTTTCTTCCCATGCTATCTATAGCTCTGGAAATAGTTCTCGGTGCTCCAACAACTGGTGGTTTTAAAGACAAGACTGAACAGCTATTTGTCTGATATGTTATAGGGCCGTGATGGTGAACCTATGGCATGCGTGCCACAGGTGGCATGCAGAGCCCTCTCTGCGGGCACGTGAGCCGTCGCCCAGCTCAGCTCCACCGTTTATATGCGTGTGCCTCCCGCCAGCCAGCTGATTTTCGGGTAACTGCTGCGCATGCACGGAGGGTGGGGCACATGCGGGAGACGCGCATGCATGCGTGGGGGTGTGGGGGGGTTGTGCGCACATGCGCAGGGGCAGGGGTAGTGCGGGGGTGCGGGCTGCCCCTGCAGCCCATTTTTGTTCCCAGGAGGCTGCAGGGAGGCCTGCTAGGCCCAAAACGGGGCGGGGGGGTCACGCGCACATGTGCGGGGGGCAGGGGTAGCACGGGGGGTCGTGCGCACATTGCATTATGGGTGCTGGCACACACGTGCGCAATGAGAAAAAGGTTAGCCATCACTGTTCCAAGGTTATGACAGTGTACAAAGTTAGCACCCACCCCTCTCCTAGAAGAATGAATTATTTTGGGAAATATTAAAAAAGGCAGAATATTATATTTCCCTAAAGGAGAAACATGCTCTTGGAAAGCAGCCCCCACCTTTCTTAACAGCCCCAGCAGGAGTGGGCCATCCTATCTACAAGACAAAAGACCTTCAGCTCCAGGGTGATGGGATTAAGACATGGCCCTTCAGGACATAATGGGATCATTTAGCAGAAGACACAGAGCTCACTACATGGCACAATCTCCTAAGGACATTGCATCAGCCAAAGTTTTCAACCAAGCTTAGCTCAGACAAACTCCTATTTGTACATGGCACCATGGGAGTCTGACAACAGCCAATAGAATACATGTTCTTGCACAGGAACAGGAAGTTCAAGTTCAAAGCCCAAGAGAAGGTATAAATACCCCTCATTCTCAACTCCATGTGGTCAGCTGCACCAGGACCATGTGCTTGGTGGTTCTGTTCACCATTAGACCCTCTTTCCAATCAGCCGCCAGCCTCCATTTTGTCTCCAGTGCCTTTCTCCCGGCTTGGAACTGAACCAGATGGATATTTCTCCGAACAACACTTTGAGCCTTCTTATGGCAATAACTGCTTATAAAAACTTGACAACTCTGTAATAATGATTCCATGTGAGAGTACAAATATAAACCACTTCCCCTTCATTGAAAACTTGATCTGTACTAAGGGGTGGTAAAGGCATACCAGCTCATAAATTGTCATAGAAGAGTCAATGACAAAATATATGCACAAAGGTATCGGGTTCATTTTTTTTATTCAAAAAGTTTTATTAGTACAAAGTACAAACATTTTTTATTTTTCTCCCCCCTAACCCACCCCCTTCCCTCCCCCCCTCTCCCCCCCGGACTTCCCAGAGAAAATACAGGGCATGATATCAATAAAATAAATTTAAATTAAGTTAATAAAAAAACTTGTTAGATTTCCACATTATTTTTTAAAAACTTCAACTCCAAATTATACACTGATAAATTACATCTATTAACCTCTAACTTTTATATCATCTATATATAAAGTAATAAAAATACAGAAAAAATAAAAATACAAGAAAAATACAAGAAGAACAAAGATAAGATTTAAAAAAAAAATAAGCAAAAGAAAAAAAAATTCCTTCCTCCTCCTTTCAATCATCTACCCTACACAACATTTCCTTAGAGTTAAATAAAACTTAAATGAATATTACATAAATAATAACTAAATATAAAATACAGGAATCTTAAACTTCATCATAATATTAATAGCATAATATTACCATACATCAGATTATTGGCTTCAAAAAAGTTCTGAATCTTTAAAGAGTATTAATAATAGAAATAATCTCAAAATTAAATAAAACTTGAATGAATATTACATAACTAAATATTAAATAGAAAAACTTTAAACTTCATCATAATATTAATAACATAATATTATTATACATCAACTTATTAACTTCAGAAAAGTTCTGAATCTTTAAAGAATATTAATAATAATAATAATAATAATAATAATAATAATAATAATAAAAGGACATAGAGAGGAAAAAATAAAAAAAAACCCAAAGAAAAAAGAAAATCCTTCCTCTGAAACAAATTTTCAGATCTAATTATGATACTTTATAGCTTAATAATTTTAATTAAAGATTCCAAATCTTCAAAAAATATTAAAAAAAGAATTAAAGAAAGAAAAGTAAAGAAAGAAGAAAAAAGGAAAAATACAATCATATTAGTCTCCATCCATCCAATAAATTTCAACACTGCATCTTTTTGTATCTTGATAGTTGCATCTTTTTGTAGCTTGATGATTTTAAATTTGTCAGCTCGCCTCCCATCTGACCCCGATCCTCCATCTCCTTTTCCACATCTATCTGGCTCTGCCAATCACTTTGATTCTTTGAAACTGTTTCAATTTGATCCGGTAGGGATGGCTTTCCCTCCTCCTCCTCTTTTACTTTCATACATCTTTCCTCTGGAATTTTGGATATATCAGCCTTTAAAACGTTGACATAAAATTCAGTAGCTTTCTTTATCGTATTAAGCCGGTATCTTTTTCCCAAAAATTTCACCGCTACTCCTGTTGGTGCTTCCCATTTATATTGTAAATTTAGTCTTTTAAATTCATCAATCAAAAAGGTATAATCTTTTCTGGCTTTAAGCATTTTAGAGGGAATTTCTTTCCAAATCATTAATTCCTGGCCGTTCACCTGAAGGTTGTTCTTAAACGTCGCCTGTGTAATTCTGTTCCGTAAGGCTCTTGTAGTAAAATATATAACAATGTCCCTTGGTAGGTGTTTTTGTTTTGCATACCACGAATTAACTCTATATATCTTATCAATTTGTGTAGCCAATTCCTCTTTAGACATTCCAGACACCTGCTCCAGAGCCTCGACCATCCTTCCTTTCAAATCTTCATATAATCCCTCCTTCAACCCTCTCACCCTTATAGCAAATTCCATACTTCTGAACTGCGTCATCAACACCTCTGTTTCAAAATTTGCAATATCATTTTGAATTTTATCTATATATTCCACCGAGGTTGCCAAAGCTTGTTTATTTGTTTCAATACGATCCGCCAAAACTTCAATATTTGTTGCTAATCCTTTACAAACCTCTAACACATCCGTCCTAAGTTGTTGGTCCATATTCTTTAAAGCAGCCTGCATTTTTTAATCTATTTCATTAATTTTTAGGTTAAATTCCATAATCAGTTCGTTTTTCATGATCTTTAAAGTACTTAATAAATTTTCAGGTGTCAAAGACTGTGGAGGTGTTAACTCAGTAATAAGTTGCATTTTGGAAGTATGACCAGAGGAATAGTCAATTCTTTTGTTCAAAACAGTCTTTCTGGATTTTGAAGCCATTGTAGTATTTCCAGAGGAGTACAAAGAAAAAGCCAAATCTCTAGTTAAAGTTCTTTCCAATTCCAAAACCAGATAGTCTTTTATTTTTAGAAAGTTATCAGTTGTTATTTTAATCCAAAATCGGGAGACAGAGAGAGAAAAGCCAGTTTTCAAAGTCAAAAGTTTCCATGAGAAAAAAAGCCGCATCCTACCACATATCTCCCTAAGACCGGTTAGGTCCCACAGAGAGGGCCTCCTCCGGGTCCCATCGGCCAAACAATGTCGATTGGCGGGGCCGCGGGGGAGGGCCTTCTCTGTGGGAGCCCCGTCCCTCTGGAACCAACTTCCACCAGAGATCCGGACCATCCCCACCCTGCTGGCCTTCCGTAAAGCCTAAAAAACATGGCTCTTCCGGCAGATGGGGTGAATAGGATAATCAGATTCCCCCCTGAATGTTGCGTTTATGTTTTTTCTCTAATTATATTTTTAATTTAAATTATGATCATTGTTTTTAAATGTACTTTTCTTATTCATGTTGTACGCCGCCCTGAGTCCCACGGGATTGGGCGGCCTATAAGAGCGTCTAAATAAATAAATAAATAAATAAAAGCCAGTTTTCAAAGCCAAAAGTTTCCATGAGAAAAAAAGCCGCTAGCGAAACGAAAGTCACTTTCACTTCTCCTCCCACCTTCTTCAATCGCCATATTGTTGCTTATTAACTATTACTTTGTTTCTTTTCCAAAGTGAAAGTTAGCAGAGGAGTTGAAGAAAAAAAAAATTCAATACTTGCCCATCTGATCTGCCCACCTGTCAAGCTCTCATCTCTCCCCTTTGCCCGGGGCAGAGATTTCGAAGCCGCCAGACAGCTGTTCTGGCGGCTTTTATGAGGAATCGGAAAGGCGCTCAACAAGTAGCGTCCGCGATGGCGCGATCCAAACCGGAAGTCGGTATCGGGTTCATTTTGATCACAGGGACAATTTGTCTCATTAAATGGGATTTTATGAGACTTCACATCCAACGTCGCCTTCGGCACGACCTAAGCATAACTCGTAAAATTATCTGCTACAACATCCTTCCTGTCAATGACTACTTCAGCTTCAACCACAACAATACACGAGCACATAACAGATACAAACTCAAAGTGAACCGCTCCAAACTTGACTGTAGAAAATACGACTTTAGCAACAGAGTGGTAAATGCCTGGAACTCACTACCTGACATTGTGGTTTCGTCACCAAACCCCCAAAACTTTACCCTTAGACTGTCCACTGTTGACCTCACCCGATTCCTAAGAGGTCAGTAAGGGGCGTGCATAAGTGCACCAGCGTGCCTACCGTCCCTGTCCTAATGTTCCCTCTTATCAGTACTCATCTTATGTATATAAACAATGTTATATCTATGTATATTACCAACACGTACTTGACAAAAATAAATAAATAAATAAAATAAATAAATACTATTGAGGGTAGGACATTAAAGCAGGCCCAAAAGAAGGCTCAGCAGTATGCTAAGCAAACCAGATTGAACAGAAAGTTTGCAGGTCTAAAAGGTTTGCAGGAAGGAACTGACCCTTATATTTATTTATTTTATTTTATTTATTTATTTTTGTCAAGTACGTGTTGGTAATATACATAGATATAACATTATTTATATACATAAGATGGGTACTGATAAGCGGGAACATTAGGACAGGGACGGTAGGCACACTGGTGCACTTATGCACGCCCCTTACTGACCTCTTAGGAATCGGGTGAGGTCAACAGTGGACAGTCTAAGGATAAAGTTTTGGGGGTTTGGTGACGAAACCACAGAGTCAGGTAGTGAGTTCCAGGCATTTACCACTCTGTTGCTAAAGTCATATTTTCTACAGTCAAGTTTGGAGCGGTTCACTTTGAGTTTGTATCTGTTATGTGCTCGTGTATTGTTGTGGTTGAAGCTGAAGTAGTCATTGACAGGAAGGACGTTGTAGCAGATAATTTTATGAGTTATGCTTAGGTCGTGCCGAAGGCGACGTAGTTCTAAGCTTTCTAAGCCCAGGATTTCAAGTCTGGTTGCGTATGGTATTCTGTTGCGAGTAGAGGAGTGGAGGACTCTTCTTGTAAAGTATCTCTGGACACTTTCTAATGTATTTATGTCCGATATGCGGTGTGGGTTCCAGACAGATGAGGTGTATTCGAGGATTGGTCTGGTGAATGTTTTGTATGCTCTGGTTAGTAGTGTGATATTACCGGAGAAGAAGCTACGTAAGATTAGGTTAACAACTCTTGAAGCCTTTTTGGCGATGTTGTTGCAGTGGGCTTTGGCACTTAGGTCATTTGATATGAGTATTCCAAGGTCGTTGACAGAGTGAGGGTCGTCTGTAAGGTCTTGACTGTTCAACTTGTATTTAATGTTCTGATTTTTTTTGCCAATGTGTAGGACAGAGCATTTGTTGGTTGAGATTTGGAGTTGCCAGATGTTTGACCATCCTGACACAAAGTCTAGGTCTTTTTGGAGGATAGCAGTGTTGTCGGTGGTGTTGAAGATTTTTACATCATCGGCGAAGAGAACGCAGTCGCTTGTAATGTGATCGCAAAGGTCATTTATATAGAGTATGAAGAGTGTGGGTCCTAGTACGCTGCCTTGGGGTACACCGCTGTTAACAGGAACGGGATTTGATAGGGCGCTCCCTATTTTGACCATTTGTTGTCTGTTTGACAGGAACGCAGTTATCCAGTCATGTAGGGGTCCAGAGATGCCCTAGGATTTCAGTTTCAGAAGTAGTTTATCGTGAACCACTGAGTCGAAGGCTTTACAGAAGTCTATGTAAACTGCGTCTATTGTTTTGCCCTGGTCCAGTTTTGTGGTCCATATGTTTTTGCAGTGTAGTAGTTGTAGATTGCAGGATAGTTTTTTCCTGAAACCGAATTGTTTGTTTGAAAGTAGGTTGTTAGTTTCTAGGTGGAGGGTAATGGATTGGTTTATGATTGTTTCCATGACTCTGCATGTGACGCAGCATAGAGAGATTGGTCGGTAGTTTTCTACTAGACTGGGATCTCCCTTTTTGAAGATGGGGATGACCGTGGCTAATTTATTTATTTATTTATTTATTTCTTGGTTCTTATATGCCGCCCTACTCCCGAGGGACTCAGGGCGGCGTACAGCAATATACAAGAACACCAGCAAATAAACATTAATTAAAACCAAGTACAAAAATTAAAAATTAATATTTTAAAATATCCGTCAACCAGACATACCCGGGGGAGAGCTCAGATGGGTTAGTCTCTACCCCCTGCCTGCAGGAAAAGCCATGTCTTGACGGCTTTTCGGAAGGCCAGCAGGGTGGGGATCGTTCTGGTCTCTGGGGGAAGTTGGTTCCAGAGCGCGGGGGGCCCCACAGAGAAGGCCCTCCCCCTAGGGCCCGCCAGCCGGCATTGCTTGGCTGATGGGACCTGGAGGAGGCCAACTCTGTGGGCCCTAACCGGTCGAAGGGAAGTATGAGGCAGAATGCGGTCCCAGAGATAGCCTGGTCCTAAGCCATGAAGGGCTTTAAAGATGATGATCAACACCTTGAATTGTACCTGGAGACCGATGGGCAACCAATGCAGCTGGCGGAGTATAGGTGTAACGTGGGTGTACCTTGGCACACCCACCACAGCACGCGCAGCCGCATTTTGCACCAACTGAAGTTTCCAGATACTCTTCAAGGGTAGCCCCATGTAGAGCGCATTGCAATAGTCCAAACGGGAGATGACAAGGGCATGAGTGACCGTGAGTAGAGCCTCCTTCTCCAAGTATGGCCGCAACTGGTGCACCAGGCGAACCTGTGCAAAGGCCCCCCTAGCCACAGCAGTAAGATGGTGATCCAATTTTAGCTGTGGGTCTAGGAGGACCCCCAAATTGCAGACCTGATCCGAGGGAGTTAATTTCCCTCCCTCGAGATCCAAGGAGGGACAGTTGTCATAGTCCTTAGGAGGCAATATCCAAAGCCACTCAGTCTTGTCGGGGTTGAGTCTGAGTCTGTTCCTCCCCATCCAGGTCCTAACGTCGTCCAGGCACCGGCACATTACATCAACTGCCTCACTGAATTGAGACGGGGTGGTGATGTACAGCTGGGTGTCGTCAGCGTACTGGTGGAAACACACCCCGTGTCTGCGGATGATCTCCCCCAGCGGTTTCATGTAAATGTTAAACAGGATGGGCGAGAGGACCGAACCCTGAGGCACCCCGCATGACAGGGGTCTAGGGGACGATCTCTGCCCTCCTGTTAACACCAACTGCATCCTATCGGCGAGATAAGAGGAGAACCACCGCAAAATGGTGCCTCCCACTCCCAACTCGCCGAGACGATGCAGAAGGATACCACGGTCGATGGCGCGCCACAACCCCACGTTGCCTGCCTCCCGGTGTTGGTGGGCTCGGTGTCAGAAAATCATTAAGCGGTGGTAAGAGGCTGAAGGAGAAAGGCAGAGGTGTGTACTACAGGCCACCCAAATAAGCAGAGGAAATAGATGAGCTTTTTGCTAATCAATTAGCTGAGGTGTGCAGGAAACACACCACAGTAATGGGGGACTTTAACTACTGTGACATCAATTGGGAGACAAACTGCACCTAGTGCGAAATCAAACAGGTTGCTGACATGCCTAGCTGACATCTTTGTTCATCCAAAAGGTAGAGAAGGGAACTAGAGGGACAGCTATACTGGACCTAATTCTTACTAACAGAGAAGAAGTGATAGAGGGGGTTGAAGTTGCTGGAACTTTGGGGGAGAGTGACCATGATATACTTGAATTCATTATCATGCAACCACGGGTAACTAAATCAAGTCAGACTAGTGAGGGGGTGTCAAACTGGCGGCCCGTGGGCTGGATGCATCACACGCAGGCCAAGCCCACCCCAGCTCCACAAAAGCAAAAAACGGCACGATCTGATGTCACATGACGCGATCGACTTTGACACCCGTGGACTAGTGTATTAGACTTTAAGAGAGCTGACTTCAATAACCTAAGAGAGAGACTAGGAAGGATTCAATGGATGGATATCCTAAAAGGAAAAACAGTTCAAGACATTTCGGAATCCCTGAAAAATGAAGGCCCAAGCAAACACAGTACCACAGAGAAAGAACAACAAATGACACCAGACAAGACCTGTCATGGCTTTGTTGGATCCCAGTTTGGAGTAGTAGTAGTAGTTGGAACCAGGACTATCTGACAGGGAGGGCATGGCCTCCTCCGACCAAGTGGAGAGGCCAGGGGCTGAGGATGAGGCAGTCCCAGGGTCATCTGGAAGTGGGGGGAGACTGACTGGAGGGAGAGCCGCCTGCATGAGCGGAGCAGCTGCAGAGGGCCAGCGGAGATGACAGACTCCAGACCACCTCTGATGAGGAACAGCTGCCTCCCCCACCTGATCCGCAGGCAAGGAGAGCAGAGCAGAGGGAGGCACAGAGGAGGTCAGCAAGGCTGCTTGTGAGGAAGCAGCCCTGCCCTTCCTCACAAGGAACACCTGGGGAAGGGTGATTTAACCAGATGCTAGGGGAAGGTGTGTTTGTCGGGAACACCTATTTGCTTTGAGGTGCAACCTTCCCAGCTTTCCTGGATTCTGTTTCTTGAACTTTGGACTGTGTTTTTGGACTCTGAACCTCGGACTTCACTTGTGGACTTTGGACTTGGCTCTCTGACTTCAGACTCTTGGACTGTGCTTTGGTTGTTGGAACTCTGGACTTGTATTGCAGACTTGGTACTTGTTGGAATTGTGGGAACTTCCCTCTTTTGCCTCATGGGTCGGCTAGGACTTAGTTTGTAGAACCGGGGTGTAGGAAGTTAGCACCCACCCCTCTCCTAGAAAAATGAAATATTTTAGGAAATATTAAAAGGGCAGAATATTTCCCCTAAAAGGGAGACAGAAACTCAGCCACCACCACCTTTGTCAATGGGCCATTAAGGCCTGAGCCAGTCTATTCTACATAACAAAGATCTACCCCCTTCAGCTCCAGGGTGATGGGATTAAGACATGGCCCTCACCACATGGCACCTGGGAAGAACAGCAAGATTACCAGCAAGGCTCAACCAAGCCTGGGAGACAGAGAGCCTACAAAGTTAGCTAAGACCCCTGCCCCCTGGAACAGGAACAGGAAGCTCTAAGGTGGGGCCCAACAGAGGGCATAAAACCAAGGCACTCCCAGCATCCTTCCCCTTTTCTGCTCAGGAACTCAAGCCATGTGATCCTGTCCACCATTAAAACCATATTTCCAAACAGCCACCATGTTTCCAGTGTCTTTTTCCCAACTTGGAACCGAACCCAGAAGGATATTTCTTCCAACAGGGGAATTCAAACTGAGGGAAAACTGAGGGCTGGGGCAGAGCTTCACCAGCACCATTGGTGGGTCATTTGGCACTGTGTTAAGTGTGCAATAAATGGAATCTACTTAACCTCTGCCTTGCCAGCGTGACTTGGGTCACAACAAGACCAGTATGGTGGCATAAAGAGCTCTCTGACAAATTGAGGGACGAAAAGGTCAAATATAAAAAAATGCAAAGAGGGGTACATAACTAAAACATAATACCAACAAATAGCCTGAATCTGAGTCCTACGGGATTGGGCGGCCTATAAGAACTTTTAATTAAATTAAATTAATTAAATCTGCAAGGAGGGAATCAGGAAAGCTAAGGCCCAGAATGAGCTAAGACTAATGACAAAAATAATAAAAGTTTCTTTCAATATGTAAGGAACAAGAAGTCAAGGAAATGATAGGTCCACTAATGGGAGCAGATGGCAAAAAGATGACAGGCAGCAGGGAGAAAGCAGAACTGCTTAATTCATTCCTTTCTGCCTCCACAAACCTGGTGAGGAGATCAGAACTGATCTAGTTGACTGAAGCTGATCCAGGTGTTTCCGAGTGATCCAAGGTGACTACTATGCTCTCCGTTGCTGCTAAAGACTGTCCGTTGCCGCTAAACATTACCAGCTGCTAAAGCCACGCTGCTGCTGCGATCCAAGCACCCCCCACACCGGAGGCAAACACCAAGGAGAGCTGAAGCTAAAATAAAGTGACCAGATTTTTTTTTCTTCAAGCGGGACACCATTGACGGGGGTGGGTTTCTCCATTTGAGTTTTGCCCTCTGCGCATGCGCAGAAAGCTGCGCATGCGCAGAGGGCAAAACAGCAAATGTCGGCGTCCAGGTGAGGTGGGGGGGAGGGGGGAGGGGGGACGCGGGAGGCCACTGTACGTCCTACCTACCTGGGACTTTTCCCGGTAGCTTCAGTCGCGTTCCTTGCTAATAGCGCCCAGAGCAGAGCAGCCCCTCCCAGAAGATAACGTCTCGCGATCTTCTGGGAGGGGCTGCTCTGCTCTGGACGCTATTAGCAAGGAACGCGACTGAAGCTGCTACCGGGAAAAGTCCCAGGTCGGACGCGCGCCCCGTCCCGTCCGCCAGTCCTGCTCCGCCCCCCCCAACCCCCAGCGCGAGACGCGCGTCCGACCTGGGACTTTTCCCGGTAGCTTCAGTCGCGTTCCTTGCTAATAGCGCCCAGAGCAGAGCAGCCCCTCCCAGAAGATAACGTCTCGCGATCTTCTGGGAGGGGCTGCTCTGCTCTGGACGCTATTAGCAAGGAACGCGACTGAAGCTGCTACCGGGAAAAGTCCCAGGTCGGACGCGCGCCCCGTCCCGTCCGCCAGTCCTGCCCCCCCCCCAACCCCCAGCGCGAGACGCGCGTCCGACCTGGGACTTTTCCCGGTAGCTTCAGTCGCGTTCCTTGCTAATAGCGCCCAGAGCAGAGCAGCCCCTCCCAGAAGATAACGTCTCGCGATCTTCTGGGAGGGGCTGCTCTGCTCTGGACGCTATTAGCAAGGAACGCGACTGAAGCTGCTACCGGGAAAAGTCCCAGGTCGGACGCGCGCCCCGTCCCGTCCGCCAGTCCTGCCCCGCCCCCTCCAACCCCCAGCGCGAGACGCGCGTCCGACCTGGGACTTTTCCCGGTAGCTTCAGTCGCGTTCCTTGCTAATAGCGCCCAGAGCAGAGCAGCCCCTCCCAGAAGATAACGTCTCGCGATCTTCTGGGAGGGGCTGCTCTGCTCTGGGTGCCAATTAGCAAGGAACGCGACTGAAGCTACCGGGAAAAGTCCCAGGTCGGACGCGCGCCCCGTCCCGTCCGCCAGTCCTGCCCCGCCCCCTCCAACCCCCAGCGCGAGACGCGCGTCCGACCTGGGACTTTTCCCGGTAGCTTCAGTCGCGTTCCTTGCTAATAGCGCCCAGAGCAGAGCAGCCCCTCCCAGAAGATAACGTCTCGCGATCTTCTGGGAGGGGCTGCTCTGCTCTGGGCGCCAATTAGCAAGGAACGCGACTGAAGCTACCGGGAAAAGTCCCAGGTCAGACGCACGCCCCGTCCCGTCCGCCAGTCCTGCCCCGCCCACGGGGGCTCAAAAATCGGGACTTTTTAAGAGGGCGGGCGGGACGCGGGACAAATGCCGAAAAAGCGGGTGTGTCCCGCCAAAATCGGGACGTCTGGTCACCTTAAGCTAAAAGCAACTCTGAAAAGCGATTGCCAGCTGAATGAGAGAGCTACCACTTTAAATCCCCTGCTGTGAAGCCCAAGAGAATAGCAGCAAAGCCCCGTGTAAAGCCAGTCTGGAGAGGTGGAGAGTTCCTGCTGTTTTTGCAAGCCAAGCTCGCCGGTTGCAAGCACCGAGGAGCTAGGCTGGGAAACTCACTACAGGAGGCTAGGAAGGGATCTCAGAGGATACAAAGTTTCTGAGAGTAAACGCCTGCTTTTCAACCAGCCCAGCCCCCCAAAGACATTATCTCCAGGATACAAAGTTTCAGAGAGGAAACGCCTGCTTTTCACCCTGACCTCAGCCAGCCCAGCTCACCAGTTGTGATATCTTCCAAGTCTTACCCTCAGACACCACAGTATAGATTATCAATTGTTAATTGACTACCAAATGATTGGAGATTTATTATTAATTGATGAAATTGAATGCTAATTGATAGATATTTGATGAAACTGAATGATAATTGATTTATAATTGATGATTGATTGATATTTGATGAAACTGAATGATAACTGATTAATATTTAATGAATCTAATAGATAATTGCTTAATTGATAGATTACTAGCTAGCTAATTAATTAGATGTTAGCTGTAAATCTTAAACCCAACTGGATTTATCCACTGTTTTTATCAGGCTGAATTATATTTATTGTTACATACTTATTGAACTGGTCTTATTGTACAGGATATCAAACACAAACTAAGCAGCGAGAATGCCAGGCAAAAACACCAAAAACAACACTACCAAAAACCCACAAACAAAAGACCTGGAAAACAGCAGCAACCCAAATGACCCCAACACATGCTACAAATGCAATACTACCATCAATGAACAAGACGCTTCTGAGAAATGCCACATATGCACCAAACCTGCCCATCACTCCTGCCTAAAAATAAACAAGCATGTAGCCACCTTTCTCCAAGAAACGCTTTCATTTTACAGTATATGCCCATCCTGCTCACCAAAACTGGACAACTTCATTGCTATGTCCGTCAGGATACTTACCATAGAAGAAACCACAAAGACTCCACAAACAACCATAGAAACCATTGAAACAAAATTAGAAGCACGCCTAGAATCACGACTACTATCATGCCTAGAATCACATTTTACATCTTTGGAACAAAAAATCCAAGCACAAAAAAATGCAAACCCAACAAACCAAATACCTAGCACCACACAACAAAAACCACCTCAACCACTACCTAAACCACAACCACAAGGACCTACAAACCCAACCACCGACATCTCCACTATAGTCAAAGACACCATCGAGCGTGAGCAAAAACGTCCTAATGCAATCCTATTTGGACTAGAAGAAAACGACGAGCCAGACATCAACAAAGTACGCAACATCAGCAGCAGCCATCATACACAAACCATTACCCCCGACGACATCATCGAAGTCTCCAGAGATGGCCCTGAGCACAAGTATAACGACGGCTTGGTGGCCCCCCGATTCTGCAGAGTGGTTTGTAAAAATGAACCCAGCAAATGGAAACTTATCCACACTATAAACTTCATTGCCAGAAACAATACAAATCACAGCAAACTTAGATCTAGACCAGATCTATCACTATTACAACGCATCCGCTCCCGTGAACTCCGTGCGGATCTCAAAAGATGGCTAGATCTAGGTGAAACAAACTTATACATAGATTACCGTGCCGACTGCATCAAAAACAAGACCCGCAATCCATCCCACAACATCCAACCAACCATCCCCCAACAACATAACATCCCTCAAACTACAAACCAAGACTAGGAAAGCGCGCCCCTTACTACCTCAATCCAATCCAATTCTAATCTCAAATGCAAACTAATCAATGCAAGAAGTGTAGTAAACAAAATGCCCGAATTCCTCCTACTACTAAACACAGACACCTTCGACATTATCTTTGTCTGCGAAACATGGCTAAATGCATCCCTCCCTGACTCCATCATCACAGCAAGAAACTACCTTGTTTTCAGGTCCGACCATGAAACCCACAGAGGAGGCGGAGTAGCTATATTCTACAAAAAGTCACTAAACCTAAAAAATATCCAAGTTGCACATGATCTCACCCTTCCTGAAACCATCGTTTGCGATCTGTCCTTAAATACCACACTTCGCATCCTACTTTGTTACAGAGCCCCAGACTACGACATCACACATGCGAACAAATTAACCTCACTGCTAACGTGGGCAACATCCTGCCCGTACCCCCTAATCTTCCTTGGAGACCTAAATCTACCTCTCATTAACTGGACCCTAAATGAATGCACGACTGAACCCATCCATACAACCATATACAATGCTGTTACCTATCTGGGACTCGACCAACTAGTAACGAACAATAATAGACTCAACAACTGCCTTGACCTCATATTCTGCAATAGCAAAAGCGCAATTTATGGACTTCAGATAAAAGAACCCTTTTCCAACAGCGACCACAGCATGATAGACTTTAGCCTCAATCTACACCATTGTAAGAATCACATTAATAATGGGACACCCAAGTATAACTTTAAAAAAGCCAACTATGAACTCATAGACGCTGACCTCTCAACTCTTGACTGGCAAACTCTATTCTCTAACTGTAACACTGCCGATGACCTCTATAATATCTTCTTGCTCAAAATCAAAAGAACTATCAGATTACATGTACCACTAATAACCACCATAACCAAGAAAAACAAACTACCCATATCAATAAGGAAGTTACAAACAAACAAAAAATCCCTCTGGCGAAAAAACAAAACAGGCTATACAGCTAAGTTCAAAAAACGCTACAAAAATATATGCCACCAAATAAAGATGGAATGCTCCAACTATCACAGCAAACAAGAGGAAAACCTCCTGTGCACAAAATCCAACCACGCCTTCTACAACTTCGTAAATAACAAACTCAAGGACTTGAGACCCCTCCCACCACTAAAAGGACCCAACAACAAAGAATACTATGATGAAACAGTCAAAGCAAACCTCTTCAACACATTCTTTGGCTCAGTCTTTGTAAACAGCAATGGCTCATGCCCAAAATTCCCCAGTCGTACCGCAAATAATCACAACAATTTAATACAAATAGACTTCACTGAAGACAATGTTGAAAAAGCACTACGCAACCAAAAACCTTCCCTATCAATCGGACCTGATGGACTATGTTCACACTTCCTAAAAAAGCTCTCCACAGCCATAGCTGAACCACTAAGCATAATCTTTGAAAAATCCTTCAGGACCAGTTCCCTACCAAAACTATGGTCACTAGCCACGGTCATCCCCATCTTCAAAAAGGGAGATCCCAGTCTAGTAGAAAACTACAGACCAATCTCTCTATGCTGCGTCACATGCAAAGTCATGGAATCAATCATAAACCAATCCATTACCCACCACCTAGAAACTAACAACCTACTTTCAAACAAACAATTCGGTTTCAGGAAAAAACTATCCTGCAATCTACAACTACTACACTGCAAAAACATATGGACCTCAAAACTTGACCAGGGCAAAACAATAGACGCAATTTACATAGACTTCTGTAAAGCCTCTCTGGACCCCTTCATGACTGGATAACTGCGTTCCTGTCAAACAGACAACAAGTGGTCAAAATAGGGAGCGCCCTATCAAATCCCGTTCCTGTTAACAGCGGTGTTCCCCAAGGCAGCATACTAGGACCAACACTCTTTATACTTTATATAAATGACCTTTGCGATCACATTACAAGCGACTGTGTTCTCTTCGCCGATGATGTAAAACTCTTCAACACCACCGACAACACTGCTATCCTCCAAAAAGACCTAGACTTTGTGTCAGAATGGTCAAACATCTGGCAACTCCAAATCTCAACCAACAAATGCTCTGTCCTACACATTGGCAAAAAAAATCAGAACACCAAATACAAGCTGAACAGACAAGACCTTCCAGACGACCCTCACCCTGTCAAAGACCTTGGAATACTCCTATCAAATGACTTATAAGTGCCAAAGCCCACTGCAAGAACATTGTTAAATTGTGGGCAAAGATAGCAGGAGACAGACTTCAGAACAGCTCTTTTATTAGCTCACTCAAGCAACCAGCACTTGCAGTCTGACAGATAGCCCTTTTATAGGGAGCTGTCAGACACAACAACCAATAGCGTATGAGCATTCAAACACATGATCAGGGTGGCACAACAGTTCAGGTAAAGTTCAACTATAAACATAACAACAACAGTTCAGACAGAGGTCGTCTGGTCAAAACAAGTTTATGGTTCAGTTATAGGTCAGTCAGAACACAACACCCCTCCCCTTCTAGATGGAACAGTCCGACAGACATAGTCGCGCAGGTAGGCGGGGCGTTTGGGAACCCTCCCTGACCTGCACAGCTCAGACTCTGGTGAGGCAGCAGCCTGTTTGGACAGGTCTGCTGTTGCTCTTGGGGTGGAGCATGGAAGCTCCTGGAATGTATCAGGCGTGGCCTCTGCGACTGGTGGAACCGGTTCTAATTGAGAACGCTGCTGGACTTCCACTTCCTCAGGGCTTGAGGTAGCTAGGGGAAGAACACAGGGCGTTACCTTTTGAGGTTCGTTAGGTTCCCCTTTTACTGGAGGCAGACTTTGTATGTTAGTGGACCCAAGATTGCTTCTATGACCCCAGGTAGCCACAGGGGGCCCTCGGCATAATTTCGGGCGAATACCGAATCTTCCAGGGAGAAGGCCCTGGTTTTTTGTGTGACCTCTGGTTTTGCCTTAGTGGCGTAGTTTGGGTGTAAACGGTCTAGGACGGATCTAAGCCTGCGACCCATAAGGAGCTCGGCCGGGCTGCGGCCAGTGGTCGCACTTGGGGTTATATGCTGAGTACTCAGAAATTTATCGATGCGGGCCTGCCAGTCCCCTGGGCCCAGTCTACCTAATGCTTCCTTGGCTGACCTTACGAATCGTTCAGCCAGTCCATTGGTCGCCGGATGGAATGGCGAGGACAGGGCATGGCGAATTCCCAGGTCAGCAAGGTACCCCTCGAAATTTGTGGCCGTAAATTGGGGACCATTGTCCGTTACAAGGATGTCTGGGAGGCCGTGTGTGGCAAAAAGGTGTCTGAGCACCTTAATAACCGCCTCAGCGGTGGTAGAACCCATTGGAAATATTTCGAGCCACTTTGAGTAGGCATCGACAATTATTAAAAACATTTGGCCGTGGCAGGGGCCTGCAAAATCGGCATGTAGCCGCGACCAGGGGCTTTTTGGTTGTTCCCAGTCATGGACTGGTGCTTTGGGCGGAGCAGCCCGCGACTCCTGACAGGGTTTGCATAACCCAACCCAATTTTGGATTTCTGCATCCATATTTGGCCACCAAACGTACCCCCTAGCCAAGGCTTTCATCCAGACAATCCCCGGATGGCCTTCATGTAAGGTCCTAAGTATTCCAGCTCGCAGGCTGGTTGGTATGACCACTCGGTCGCCCCAAAGGAGGCAACCCCCTTGCTCTGACAGTTCATGCTGTCTCTGTTCGTATGGTTTAAGGTCAGGCTTGACCAGGTCCTTTGGCCATCCCCTCAACACCCAGTTCAACACAGTTTTGAGTGAGGGGTCCTTGGCCGTGTGTTTAACCACCTCAGCAGAAGTGACCAGTCCGGAATCAGCCAAGTCAATGAAGAGGATTGGAGCTTCCGGGACAATGTCTGTAAGGAGGTCGGGCAATGGGCACCTGCTTAAAGCGTCCGCATTGCCCATGTCTTTTCCTGGCCGATGTACCAGGCGATAGGAGTAGGCTGAGAGAAAGATGGCCCACCGGCCGAAACGGGGGGATAGGGCAGCCGGAGTGGGGCGGTCCCCCGCAAGAAGCCCCAGAAGTGGCTTGTGGTCCGTATCCAAAACAAAATCCCTCCCAAACAAATATTCGTGGAATTTTTTGACACCAGCAACTAAAGCCAAGGCCTCCCTGTCCAGCTGGCTGTAGTTCCGCTCTGCACTGGACAGAGTCCTTGAGTAATAGGCCACAGGGGCCTCTGACCCATTTGGAAGCGTGTGGCTGAGCACAGCGCCGACTCCCACAGGGGAAGCGTCGCACGCCAGGACCAATGGCAGGGTATTGTTGTATTGTATTAAGAAACTGTCATTGGTTAGTAGTCGTTTGACAGTTGCGAAAGCTGACGCCTCCCTGTATTGTATTAAGAAACTGTCATTGGTTAGTAGTCGTTTGACAGCTGCGAAAGCTGACGCCTCCCTGGACCCCCATTTCCAAGGAATGTTTTTGGCCAGCAGCTTGTGGAGAGGCTCGGCTACGGTGGCTTTGTTTTTTAGGAAAAGGCTGTAAAAATGTAGGAGCCCCAGGAAAGCTTGGAGTTCTGTTTGGTTTTTTGGGGAAGGAGCCTCATGGATTGCCCTTAGCTTATTTTCTGTGGGGTGGATACCTTGGCCATTGACTCAATACCCTAAAAATTTGACCTCAGGCACCCCCAACAAGCATTTGCTGCGTTTGGCTTTAAGCCCAGCAGCACGCATTTTTGACAGGACCATTCTAACTCGATAGTGGAGCTGGTCCTGGTCACAGGCAGAGATCAGGACGTCATCAAAATATGGTACGACCCCAGGGATGTTCTGCAACAGACGTTCCATTACACTCTGGAACAACCCCGGCGCTACGCTGACTCCAAACTGCAGCCTGTGACATTTAAAAGCTCCCCTGTGAGTTACAATGGTCTGTGCTTCTGCAGTAGTTCTATCTACCGGCAGCTGCTGGTACGCCTGCACAAGGTCTAGTTTAGCGAACAGGCGTCCAGGACCTAGGGAGTGGAGTAGATGATGCACAATCGGCACCGGATAGGCGCTCTGTTGCAAAGCCTTATTGATTGTGCATTTGTAGTTGGTGCAAATTCGAATACTGCCGTCCCCTTTAATGGGGGTCACTATGGGGGTCTCCCATTTAGCATGGTCGACCGGCTCCAAAATGCCTTGTTTGATGAGCTTGTCCAGCTCTTTGTCAATTTTATCCCATAGTGGGAGAGGGACCCGTCGTGGCTTAAGGCGAATGGGGGCGACATTAGGATCAAGGCTAAATGAGATAGGATTTCCCACATACTTGCCCAAACCGTCACTGAAAACGTCCTGGAACTCGTCAAAAAGGTCGTCCAGGTTCATGGCTCCGATGGCATGGATGCCTGTCACCCCTAGGCCGAGCGATTCAAACCAATCGAGTCCTAGGAGGCTCGGAAGGCTGCCGTTGACTATGGTGAGCTGGAGAGGTCCGTCGAAATTGTTGAATCTGACGTGGACCCGGGCTTTTCGAAGGACAGGGATCCGGTTTCCCTGGTAGTCAGAGAGGCGGATTGAGGATTCCTGCAGGCGGGTAGACCGGAAACTCGGAAGGGCGAGCTTGAGCGTCTCCCAGGCGACGATAGACACTGCAGACCCGGTGTCGACCTCCATTTGGACCGGTGCTCCGTCGATCGAGACGGTGACCATGATCTTCCTTTTGAAAGGGCAGCTGGCCCTGGCAACCCGCATTTGGTTGGTTTCTGGCTGCCTGGCTAAGGCTCTCTGGCGCGGTCTATGGTTTTCCTGCGCATGCGTGTCTTTCGGCGGCAGAATGGCACGGCAAACTCGTGCCAAATGTCCTCTCCTTTCACACCGTTGGCAGATAACGTGCCTAAATCTGCATGATATCCTCGGGTGTCGCCCCCCAGAACTGGCAAAAACAGTCAGGAAGTCTTTGGGAGGCGGAGGGCACTTCTGGTCGGTGCGGCAGACCTCGTCGTCGCTGCTTATAGGCTCCTCGACAGAGCCCATGTGGACCGCAGAAGGAGGCTTAGTGTCCTTTTTAGAGGAGGCGAAACGGTGCAGAGATTCGGCCGCTTTGGATGAGGACTCAGCAGCTCTGGCTTCGTCCAGGGCAGCGGCCAGCGTGAGGTTGGGCCGAGCCAGGAGCCGGCGTTGCAGGCGAATGTCCTGCACGCCACAGATGAGCTGGTCAAGCAGGATGTCATCCAGGTCGCGGAACTCGCAGTGGCCGGAGGCTTTATGGAGGGCGGCGATGTATTGGTTGATGGTCTCGCCCTCCTGCTGCAGCCGCTGGCGGAACTCGTAGCGCCGGACAACCTTGGATGGGGTGGGCGCGTAGTGTGTCTTCAGTGTTGCCTGGAGTACCTGCCAGGTCACGGTGTGAACTGGGGTTGGGGCAGACAACAATTCTGCGGTGTCAAACACCTCTGGCCTGCAGTGACTCAGAAACAAAGCTCTTTTTCTGTTGTCAGCCAGCCCCAGCAGATCATTGACTTCGAGGAAGCACTCGAAACGCCGCATGTAGGAGTCCCATTTTTCCCGGGCAGGGTCGAAAGGCGCCGGCGGGTGGAAGGTGGACATCCCGATGAAAGAAGGCAGACGTGGTTAGTGCTGCCTGGCTGGTTGCAGCGCTTGAGGGCTGGTCTTCGTTCTCCTGGTCCCAAACCCTCATCGCCACTGTTAAATTATGGGCAAAGATCGCAGGAGACAGACTTCAGAACAGCTCTTTTATTAGCTCACTCAAAACAACCAGCAACTTGCAGTCTGACAGATAGCCCTTTTATAGGGAGCTGTCAGACACAACAACCAATAGCATATGAGCATTCAAACACATGACCAGGGTGGCAACAACAGTTCAGGTAGAGTTCAACTATAAACATAACAACAACAGTTCAGACAGAGGTCGTCTGGTCAAAACAAGTTTATGGTTCAGTTATAGGTCAGTCAGAACACAACACCCCTCCCCTTCTAGATGGAACGGACATAAATACATTAGAAAGTGTCCAGAGATACTTTACAAGAAGAGTCCTCCACTCCTCTACTCGCAACAGAATACCTTACGCAACCAGACTTGAAATCCTGGGCTTAGAAAGCTTAGAACTAGGTCGCCTTCGGCACAACCTAAGCATAGCTCATAAAATTATCTGCTACAACATCCTTCCTGTCAACGACTACTTCAGCTTCAACCACAACAATACACGAGCACACAACAGATACAAACTCAAAGTGAACCGCTCCAAACTTGACTGTAGAAAATACAACTTTAGCAACAGAGTGGTAAATGCCTGGAACTCACTACCTGACATTGTGGTTTCGTCACCAAACCCCCAAAACTTTACCCTTAGACTGTCCACTGTTGACCTCACCCGATTCCTAAGAGGTCAGTAAGGGGCGTGCATAAGTGCACCAGCGTGCCTACCGTCCCTGTCCTAATGTTCCCTCTTATCAGTACTCATCTTATGTATATAAACAATGTTATATCTATGTATATTACCAACACGTACTTGACAAAAATAAATAAATAAAATAAAATAAAATAATAAATAATAAAGACCCTTGAGCCGGCTTTCCCCCCCTTTTTTTACCTGCCCCCTTTACCTATTTTCTATTAATGCCCTCCAGCTGTCAAGTTTGTTTTGCCCATTTGTGGAGCAAAAGGGGTGCAGCTGAAATTGGCAAAACTTCTCTCCTTAAGGACATCTAAGAATCTAAGTTCTGCAAGCATGGGGGGCAGAGGCAGTGGTGGGTTTCTACCAGTGCGGTCCACTCTATAGCACCGGTAGCGGCCCACTGGTGATGTCACATGTGTTTGAGTTTCCGGCACTGCTCATGCGCTGCCTTCCTACCCCACAGTGAGTCCAAGCAGGGGAGGATGGCTGAGGGAGCGTGTGAGACGCTGAAAGTACGGGCGGCAGGAGCTATCTCCATTCCCCTCCCTTCAGCAGTCCGAGAAGCCACGAACGCGTGGTGATGATCCTAGGCATTTTCGCACGTTTGAGGCTTCTCGAGCTGCTGAGGGGAGGGGGAACGGGTGGCAGGAGCCTAGGATCATCGAATGGGGAGAAGCATTCAGGCCGGATGGAGCCTCCTAGAAGAACTGCTGCCACGGTCTTGCTGCTCCCGCTGCGGGGGGGGGCTGCGTTGCGGGTGGGCAATGCCCCCCCGCTTCTCCAGCCGCTGCCAAGCTCCCGAGGCCCACGCCCACCCGGTCACATGGCTGGCAAGCCACACCCACAAAATAAGCCACGCCCACAGAGTGGTAGTAAAAAAATTAGGAACCCGCCCCTGGGCAGAGGTGTAACAACCTTTCTCCTGACCGATGATCAGAAAGTCTCTTCAAAAGCCTCAAAAACTCTAAACAAGCACAGAATTGCACCCAAAGGAAAATGAGTGAATGGAGAAAAGACTGGAGTTGGAGAGGAGAGGAGAGGAGAGGAGAGGAGAGGAGAGGAGAGGAGAGGAGAGGAGAGGAGAGGAGAGGAGAGGAGAGGAGAGGGAGAACACAAATCACAGCAACTGAGCATTCATTATCTCTTTTCTCTTATATAAACTGTACTCTTTTTAATTTTTCAATATTAACTGAATAGTTTTTTTTACCATTAACTGTACATACTTTCAAAGTATAATTGCAAAATGAATTAGGTGGAATTCTGTTTGCAAATGTGTTTTTTTTCCTCCATCCATAAGTGCTGCATATTTATAAGGATTATAATAGCTGAACTGAACTTTATATTTTATATAAACTAAATGATCCTGAACTGAATATGAATTTGTACATATATTGAATGATCCTGAGAAAACGGAATGATCATTTATTCAAGAGTTTGTTTACACTACAAGGCTCTGTTTACACTATAGATTCTCTGGCTGTTACAAGGCAAGGCTTGTTTACACTAACCATAAAACAAGATTACAAATCAGGGGTGAAATGCTCCCGGTTCGGGCGTGCCTGCCGGTGGTCGGAGAGCCAGTAGGGACGGCAGCGCGAGGCTTCGCCCACCCGCCCAAACCTGGAAACTAGACTTAATACCAACAATGATAACTGTGGTCAATAAAATTTTGGAAGTAGCAGAGATGTGCAAGTTAACGATGGAAATTCAGGATAAAGAAGAGACAGATTTCTATAAAACGTGGGATAGATGGTACAATTGGCTTGGACAGAAAAAATATAGAAACCTATTATAGTATAACTTCTTGCAACGATATAACAAACTGTAGTTTATCCCATATATTATGATATAATACTTTATTTCACTTTCTGATTGAAGTAATGTCCGTAAACAGTTGGATTAAAGATGGAATATAGATGGAATATTAAAGATGGAATATATCCAGAGCTGATAAGGAAGAGAACCTGGCCTAGAGGTTAACACTTCTGCCTTACAAGCAGACTGCCCAGGTTCAAATCCCACTACGGGTATGGCTATCTGACAAGAGCAAAATAGCTCGAAATAGATCTATAATAGTCTCCCTTTATTTTCATTTATCAGCAAAAAAATGTTACACACACACACACACACACACACACACACACACACACACACACACACACACACACACACAAATACCTATACATACATATATAGTGCGAGTAAACATGAATTGGATAAAATAGCTGTAGAAATAAAAGTTGACATTCCAATAGACATAGTTTATAAGAAGATAAGATTTATAATGTATATAGATATAATATATATAATATATAATCAAGTGTACAAAGATTAATATTAATAGCTAATAGGCTGTTAAAGAAGTACGATTTCATTGTTATGGTTTGTATTAGTCGGCGTTATGTTTGTATTTTCTTACTGTAGTGTTTTCTACAGCCTTTGTATTTGTTTTTTTTCTGTTGTGTTTATTTTTGTTGTTGTGTGTATTTAATTGTTATGTTTTTTAAAGGAAAATTCAATAAATATAATTTTTTTAAAAATTTGAAAAAAAATTCGAAAAAAATGATGGCGGCGCCCAGGGATCGGCACTGACCGCACCGGGCCGGTGACATAATCAGTGGGCTTCTACCAGTATGGGCGCACCAGACTGCACCAGTAGGAACCCACCCCTGGCGCACACCCCGCGGGACTGGCTCGGCTCCTCTGGGCTGCCTCCGGCAGCGTTTTGAAACGTGCTCCTGCTTGCGAGGAGGTGGTGAGGCAGGGATCCATGCTCGCTTCCTCTTCCTTGCAGGCAGGAGCGCATTTAAAATTACCGTAGGCAGAGCCCAGAGGAGCCGAGCTAGTCCCGTGGGGTGTGCGTGCACCCGCCTCTCGCTTGCTCTCACTCTCCCGGCCAAAAGAGTGCCTGCTGCAAAAAGAGCGGCTCCTGGCATGTCCCCCACTTTCCCCAGAAAGTAGTTGGGGGTGCTTATTTGGGGGGGGCTTATTTCAGCGCATACACTGAAAAGCCTGATTGGCCTTATTATGGGGACATGTATTATTTTCGGGGAAACACGGTATCAAAAGCAGCACCAAGGGAAATAGAATAGGAATGCAAGTCACAATAAGCAAGGAATTAGTAAGAGAATACCTATCCACCCTGGATGAGTACAAATCATCTGGACCAGACAGTTTATATCCCAGGGAACTGGCAGATGTAATTTCGGATCCACTGCATATACCATATTTTTCGGAGTATAAGACGCACCGGAGTATAAGAAGCACCTTAATTTTTGAGGCGGAAAACAAGGAGAAAAAAAATCTGCCTCTGCCTAGCAGCATCAGGATCAGCTGCGTCCTCACTTCCACTCGGATTTTGATAACGAGCAGCACAGATCTTTTTATCCGTTTAAAACAAACCCTATCACCCTATGTGCATTTAACTGGAGTGGGTGGGGTGGGGTGGGGGATGATTTTCATGGGGGCAGAAGAGGGACTTGGCACTGAAGGCTCCACTCCCGAGACGCCCCCGTCTTCCTACCTATAGCCGTAAGCGTTGAAAGTCTGGCTTTCTCGCAGCAAGGCCCGATAGAGATGCAGCACTTCAGTCCTCCTGGACGCTGCCATCTCATAAACAAGCTGCCGGGCTTCCGGGCAAGCCCCCTGCGTCTTTGCTGCCTCGGTCGGAGCCTGATTCCCGAAGCGGCCCTGGGAAGGTGGGGACTCGGTTGGTGAAGTGGGCGCTGCACAGGAGGCATAAGGCAAGGCAGCTCGCTACTCGGCTTGTCCCTTCTCCAAATGACCCAGGCAGAGGGCAGTCGGCTTCTGCTCCTGGCCCGGGGGACAGAACTGGCCAGGAGGAAAGAGAAGTTGAGTCTGCGGAGAAGGAGGGCGCGCAGCTCTGCAATGTGCATCAGGGAACTGGGGAGGAAAGCGTTTTCAGGCGGCAGCACCGCGATCCCCTCTCCAATTCCAAAACCGGAATTTGCGGAGACCAAAAAAGAGCAACACGTTTCGGGTGGTGGGCAGCGCCGGTTGCATGCCCCGTTTTTTGAATCGGGGATGAAAGTGTTTTCGGGCGGCAGCGCCGGCCAGAACCACCCGCTGCCTGAAACGCGATGCTCTTTTTTTGCCTCCGCACGCCCCGCTTTTGGAATGGGGAGGAAAGTGATTGACCTGAGCGCACAAAGCCTGAAATTGTAATCAAGGTATTGAAATAACTTGGGTCTTCCGGCACAAACTGCCCAGAAGTTCAGCACACATCACCACCAAAATCAATAAATAAAAATCTCCAAATCAAGGTCTCAAGAAACCCGATTTGAGGAATCAGGCGGGAGAATCGTGAATATCCGTGGCTCTTGTGTCACTTGGGAGTTGCTCCGGCAGTCGAGGAGGGGTTACATATTGATGAAACAAATAAAGATTTCTCCGAAAGGGAGTTCTTACATAAGGCTTGATTGCAGCCCGTTTGCCTATATAATGTCTGTGCCACTCCTTTTCTGATAGATTAATGGAGAGCACGTGCAGCCCATACAGCATAAATTCAACAGATAAAGCTTCCCTCCCCCCCCTTTTCCCCTGGCATGGCGAGATGAAGTGACAACTGACAGTTTTGAGTTTGAGATTCCCGCGTAGCTTTTAAAGATGCCAGCATTGCTTGTCTCGCTGCCAATTCTGGGCCCTGCGCGCGGCACCCTTCATCAATCAGGCTGCGTGTGAAAATAGCACATTTCTGACACTCCCTAACTCACTGCTTAACAATGTTAATGGGCCTGAATGTTTGGAGAAGGTGCCTGCTTAGCCACAGCTCGGGGTATTTAAAGGCACAAAGACCTTGCAGTAGGGAATTCCCCTGGATGCGGCTAGGTGGTGGAGGGAGGGGTTCTGCCTGGTTGGACGAGGGTGGGAGCGGGCACGTCTCTTGACTTCCGAAGCCATTTGAGTTCCATTTTGCTGATTGCTCTCATGAGAACTCCGCCGCTGCTAAAGCTGCTTGTGAGATGGAAGGGTTTGTCCAGGCGCACGTGGTGCAAGGAGTGGGGGAAACCAGCCACGGTGATGCTTTGCCATTGTTGCAATTCAGATTTCTGCGATCAGGATGCAGGGTGCGAGATCGCGGTTCCCACCGAATCACTGCAAGCGGGTAGAACGGGAGACGTTTGCCCGGCACAGTGCAAATGCTGTAACGTGTCTTTAACGAACATGGAAAACGGGGCGAGCGAAGTGCAAGCATGGCCCAGGAGGAGGGGACGCTATAAAAATCACCCGCGGTATAGATAACAATTGGCAGAAGGTGCTTCTCCCTCCTCGCCATCGTGTGGCATGCAAACTGGGGGGGAGCGCCTGTTAGCAGATTCACTGGCACCAGATTTAAATCAAGCAAATAGCACTGGTATTGTTAGGACTCTGTCCAATCAGTTGGGTTGGCAATATATAAACCAACAATGTATGTTTGTAGGTTTAACTGTGTTGATGTATGTAGCTTTAACTGTATGCTATTTCTGATTGGTTGATTGTGTTGCAGGTTACCATAAGAGGGAGCTAGAGATCATAGCTTATTCTCTCTGACATGTTTTTCTTTGACATTCTGTTCTCTGTTGTATCTAAGCTGTGTTTATACCTTGATATCTTTGTTTACTGTACATGACAAAGACAACTGATAAGGAGGCTTTCTAATTGGATATTCTTTGGACTGTTATTCTGACTATTAGGTGTATGACCTGGACTGTTTATTGGGTTGTGCTATTTCTTAAAAGTAGACTTTAACTCAAGTTAGTGTATCTGTATGTGGCTGAATAATTATTCATAACTACTCTCATAAACGTTTCCATGTGCATATCCTTGTTATTCAAGGGTTACTTTGCGCATACCTTAACAGGTATAGTAGGTTTTTTTTGGCAATGCTGGCATCTTTAAAAGCTACGCGGGAATCTCAAACTCAAAACTGTCAGTTGTCACTTCATCTCGCCATGCCAGGGGAAAAGGGGGGAGGGGAGCTTTATCTGTTGAATTTATGCCATATGGGCTGCGCGTGCTCTCCATTAATCTATCTGAAAAGGAGTGGCCCAGATGTTATATAGGCAAATGGGCTGCAATCAAGCCTTATGGAAGAACTCCCTTTCGGAGAAATCTTTATTTGTTTCATCAATATGTAAGCCCACCTCGATTGCCGGAGCAACTCCCAAGTGACACAAGAGCCACGGATATTCACGATTCTCCTGCCTGAGTCCTCAAATCGGGTTTCTTGAGACCTTGATTTGGAGATTTTTATTTATTGATTTTGGTGGTGATGTGTGCTGAACTTCTGGGCAGTTTGTGCTGGAAGACCCAAGTTATTTCAATACCTTGATTACAATTTCAGGCTTTGTGTGCTCAGGTCAATCACTTTCCTCCCCATTCCAAAAGCGGGGCGTGCGGAGGCAAAAAAAGAGCATCGCGTTTCAGGCGGCGGGTGGTTCTGGCCAGCACTGCCACCCAAAATCACTTTCCTCCCTGATTCCAAAAATGGGGCATGCAACCGGCGCTGCCCGCTTCCTGAAACGCGATGCTCTTTTTTGGTCTCTGCAACATTTGCACTTCTGGTGGGCCGCCCATGACTTTAACCAAATAGAAGGAATACACCAGACAGTTTTTCCTTGGGATGAATGGCCCCTAATGAGACTAGGGTACGTTCTTTTATTGGGTTCAAACAAAGGAAGGATGGACATGATTACATCAAAACACACATGGTAAACTTTACCCAATAATAAAGTTACAGCATGGCAAACTCAACCCCTTTTCAGGGGGGTATGAGTGGGAGACAGGTACAGAGGGGCGGTGATTTATGGATGCTAATTAACTGGTATCTGTCAGGCACAGCACCCACTCCAATGTCCATTGGAGCTGTTTATCAGTTGATAATTTCCAGACACGGAGAGGGCTGTGCTGGCCTCTTTGCACGTAGGCTGACAAAGGTCAGGATGTGAGTTTTTGAGGAATGCAAAAGGAGTGTGTCGTATGTGCCTGACCCTTTTTCAGTATGTTAGCTTACAAGCTAACATGCCAATACTTTTTTCACATGTGAATCAAAAAGGGCAAATACAATGCATTTTGTTACAAGGATATAGACATATAAAATAATATTGCAACATCTCCTCTATTTTTATTTTTTAAATGAGGAGAGAGGCTAACATAAGTAGAAAACAAACATATCAAAGCACAAAGTTTTTTCCATTGTCCATACAAAAAGGACGCTTCACAGGTGACTGTCCAGAGTCCATACGATCACTGTTGTCCTCTGCATCCAGAAGGCACTTGCTTTCGCTGACATGAACGTCCTTCCTAGCAGAGGGAAAAAAGGCTTTGCATAGCTGGAATAAAGAAGGTATGCACTGGATGAAACAACAAAGTGAGACAAGTAGGACAATGATACACATGATGGATGAAAAAATGGTCCTTAACCAAGAGCTATCCGGTAGCCAGGACCACAGACCATCCCACCAGGCTGGCAATACTTCTTCGCGAATCTGAGAAGCCAGCTCCTTTAGGGAGGCGATCTGATGCTTGACCAACTGAGAGGTGTCTGACAGGTTGAAGCAACACATATTTTTGACAGATTAGCAGGTATATAGTTGAAAGTTTTTTGACCACATGTGAAAAACCAACCAGCAGGAAGCAAAACATGAGCTCAATTGTAGGAAATGTTCTCATAAGTGGAACAGTTACCAGGAAAAATTCCCGTGGGCATACAATTTTGTGTGAGAGAAGCAGTGCAGTTTTCAATGCGTGCACATGGAACGTTGTGTCCGCTGGCTACAAAGGGTGTGGTAAGAGACATGGCATTGACTGGGAGCTTCCTTGTGATAGGGCCCCAATTCGGAGAGTCGCCATAATCAATTTTCTCCCCTTTTGTAAACATAGCCAGCTGGGTGTCATTTAATATGGCAGATAAAGGCGTGCAAACTGGTATTAAACAACTCCCTAATAATGTATGCATATCCAGGGTTTCACTTAAACAAAAACTTGAAACGTTTACTTGTTCTGCTAACCGCATCCACAGGTTGTATGTCAAACGGGTGTGCAAATCATGGGAAGGAGCTGACCTTCCTATCCTATGTGTAAGAGACCCAGGATATACATCTGATGGTTCTTGTATCTTGTAAGAACCACGATGGGAGGGTGGTCGTGCAACGACCCCCCATGGTTCCCATCCTATGGGATGGACAAAAATCCCTTTTGAGGACCACTTCCCCAATCTAGTAGTCATGTCACAATAATACGTCCCTATTGTTAAATTGGAGGGTTTCAAGATGACCAAAATGAGCTGACATGGAGAGTATGTCTTTTTGACAACGTAACGGTCAGGTGAAGTGGTAATAATCTCTCTGTCTTTAAGCCAATGTGAATATGGCAAATATGCAATGCTCCTTATGTCTGTGCACGTAAGTGTCAAAGATGTGTTGTCATGTTGCTCAGCCCTTTTGGGGCTTTGCAAAATGCGCGGGCCATCTTCTATGGGGGAAGCTTCACAGCGTATTAAAAAGATAAGCAATAATAATATTATACCAAACAATAGGAAAATAACATTATGATAGGAAAAAGTTCTACAATCTACAGGTGTCATGAACTCCTGCCAATACGACAGGGGATAATCTGGAGGGTTTTTTCGAAATAAAGGACATCCTTCTGATGGTGCATACAGCGGAAGGTGGCCTGCCCTGTTCTCCAGGTCAGGGCAGGAAACAGTCTCTTTGAGCTCTTCCTTAATCGGAAGTTGATTGATGCTTGGCATCTCTGGGCGTGTGTGGTGGTAATTTGGGAAGAAAAGGTCTTACGTGTCTTCCGGGAACCCAAAGAACTCGATCAGGAAGTTGAATTGCCGCGTATCCTCTTCCCCAGGTAATAAGGTCAGCAGGACCTCGCCAAGTCAGGTCCGGAAGGCAGCGATAATAAACAGAAGGTCGAGGTGAAGCAACTGGAGCAGCTGCAAAATGGCGAGTCACAGCTGGGGATGGTGGGCTGCCAGTAAGATTCAAGAAGTTCAGAGTATAAAGACAAAGATTAAGCGTGTTTTGCAATGCCGGGAGACCAGGGGGCATTTTTCCCCTTTTGCCAACATACCTGTCCAGGGCGTGTTTTAAGGTTAGGTATGCCAAATTTATGCACAATGTCCCATTGGTTGCAAAAGGCAGCAAACGCTGCACTAGTGTAAGCAGGACCATTGTCAGTTTTTAGTTCTTTTGGGCGTCCCAGCGATGCAAAAGTCCGAATACAATGATTGATAACATGTTTGGTGGCTTTGCCCCTCTGGGGGGATGCCATGATATAGCCTGAATATGTATCAATGGAAACATATAAATATTTCCAAGGAGCAAATGAAGGATATTGGGTAACATCCATTTGCCAAATTTGGCAACACTCTGTCCCCCTGGGGTTTACCCCCATGGGAAGAGAGTTTGCCTGTTGGCTACAAGTAGGGCACTGCTGAACAATAGCAGAGGCCTCATTTGCAGTGATGCCAAATTGTTTCATGAGCGCTTTTTATTTTGATGAAAATAAGAGTGGCTAGTCCACGGAGTAATGGGTGACAAGGAAAGAATGGAAAGATCAGGGGGGGGGCAAGAAGGGCAGCAGCTGCAATAGCGTCTGCCCGAGAATTCCCCTCCTGGATAACACCAGGAAATGGTTGGTGACTTCTGATATGGGCCAGAGAAAAAGGCAAAGTCCTAGCATGAAGGAGAGATTATAAGGTTAAAAAATAAGCTGAGAAGATTATCATCAAGAGATGGGGAAACTTGAGTCGAGAGGAATGGAAAAACCTAGTAAACATCTATAAGATTAGCATTAATCCCAGATGCTAAATAAACTTCCAGGGAGAATCATGAACTAATTTACAGACATTATGAAAATCAGAAATAATTGCAAAGGTGCAGAAACAGTTAAAGTAAGACAAAGATCTTTAGGAAGATTAAAAGTAAATTTCCCTACAAAATCTGAAGCTTTTTAATCAAAATAAAATTCAATAGTGAAAAAAGCAAAGTTGTATATTTAGGCAAGAAAAACAAAAAGCACAGGTACAGTATATGTGGTATCTTGCTCAACAGTAGTAACTGTGAGATGGATCTTGAAGTTTTAGTGGACAACCACTTAAACACAAGCCAGCCGTGTGCAGCAGCTGCCAAGAAATTAACACAGTTCTAGGCTGCATTTACAGAGGGACAGAACCAAGATCATGTGAAATATCAATACCACTT
The DNA here is from genome assembly GCA_023053685.1 of Diadophis punctatus similis. Lineage (NCBI taxonomy): Eukaryota > Metazoa > Chordata > Lepidosauria > Squamata > Dipsadidae > Diadophis > Diadophis punctatus. The sequence goes on from JALIGW010000064.1 coordinate 1,013,834, forward strand.
TATAATGCCTTAGCAAGGCCACACCTGAAATACTGCATTCAGTTTCGATTGCTACGATGCAAAAAGAATGTTGAGAGACTAGAAAGAATGCAGAAAAGAGCAACAAAGATAATTAGGGAACTGGAGGCTAAAACATATGAAGAACGGTTGCAGGAACTGGGCATATCCAGTTCAATGAAAATAAGGACTAGGGGACACATGATAGCAGTTTTCCAATATCTCTGGAGTTGCTATAAAAAAAAGAGAGACAAACTATTCTCCAAAACATCTGAGGGCAAAAGCAATGGGTGGAAACTAATCAAGGAGAGAAGCAACTTAAAACTAAAGAGAAATTTCCTCACAGTTAAAACAATCAGTCAGTGAAAAAGTTTGTCTTCAAAAGGTGTGAATGCTCCAACACTGAAAATTTTTACGAAGACAACCATTTGTCTGAATGGATTTCCATTTGCCTGAAGTAATTTAAGCTTCCCTGTCTAGGCAGGGGGTTGGACTAGAAAACCTTTAAGGTTCCTTCCAACTCTGTTATTCTATTCCACTCTAGGGCTATTTGAAAAAACAAAAACTCTCTGAAATTCAAATTCAAATTTAAATTTAGAAATAGGAAAAAATGTTTTTAAAAATATCCTAACAAACTCTAGCAAGTTGCAAAGAGCTCAGCTAAAGTCTAAAATAAATATTTTGATGAAAAAACTTAGGATTAATATCCTACAAAATAAATTTGTTGCAAGGACAACACAGCCAATGTTTCCCGTAGGAATTTGAGCTGTTAGCAAAAGCAATTAAACCTTGCATTTTTGAAAATATCTATGAAAACATCCATGAGGAAAAACAAAGGAATACAATTTCATGGAAAAAATCACAAAATATTAAAATCTGCAAACAGAAGTAAAATTACTGTTGCAAAAGGAAGCAAAGTTAATAGGTATTTTGAATCAGCTACAATATAACTTTAAACTGCTTGACTAGCTTCCTGAGGGATGAGATCACTGGAATGTTTAACTTTAGTTATAATGTAAATTAGTTGCTTCCTTGCTAGGAGCCGAAGCTTCAAGAGACGCAGCAAGCAATGTCTCTTTTATTGGGGATAATTCGTCACCAAATAGATAAGGCGAGTACATTCTCATGTACTCTCAAACATTCCATGACAATCCGCCAAGTAGAAAGAATTTTTGGAGGAGCCCTGGGCACCTCATGAAAATACTTTCCCAATTTTTTCCATGTGGAAATGCTAATTGATCCCTTCTCTGGGTAAGCCTGACAATTTAGATAAATAAATTTCAGAAGGGATGTTAAATCAGATTTGGTTGGGATGGGAAGATTTCTACCATTATTTTTAATAGAGGACTTGGACAATTCCCTAAGTTTGTGGAGGTATGCTACCTGAGGCTTAGGGAATTCTGTTTCCATACTCACGAATCTGGGAGGGTGCTCTGTCCATGACGGCCGGCCCTGGTATGCAAGAGGCGTTCCTTCGCCGGTGAGTGTGGAAATGCCAAGCGATGAGACAGATGAAGCAATGTGCTTGATCAGCCTCACACGGGGCACCAGATGCAACGTTTGCACTTCTGGTGGGCCGCCCATGACTTTAACCAAATAGAAGGAATACACCAGACAGTTTTTCCTTGGGATGAACGGCCCCTAATGAGACTAGGGTACGTTCTTTTATTGGGTTCAAACAAAGGAAGGATGGACATGATTACATCAAAACACACATGGTAAACTTTACCCAATAATAAAGTTACAGCATGGCAAACTCAACCCCTTTTCAGGGGGGTATGAGTGGGAGACAGGTACAGAGGCGGGGTGATTTATGGATGCTAATTAACTGGTATCTGTCAGGCACAGCACCCACTCCAATGTCCATTGGAGCTGTTTATCAGTTGATAATTTCCAGACACGGAGAGGGCTGTGCTGGCCTCTTTGCACATAGGCTGACAAAGGTCAGGATGTGAGTTTTTGAGAAATGCAAAAGGAGTGTGTCGTATGTGCCTGACCCTTTTTCAATATGTTAGCTTACAAGCTAACATGCCAATACTTTTTTCACATGTGAATCAAAAAGGGCAAATACAATGCATTTTGTTACAAGGATATAGACATATAAAATAATATTGCAACAGGTCTCCACACGCTGTTTTTGGAATTGGAGAGGGGATCGCAGTGCTGCCGCCCGAAAACGCTTTCCTCCCCAGTTCCCTGATGCACATTGCAGAGTTGCGCACCCTCCTTCTCCGCAGACTCAACTTCTCTTTCCTCCTGGCCAGATCCATCCCCCGGGCCAGGAGCAGAAGCCGACTGCCCTCCGCCTGGGCCATTTGGAGAAGGGACAGGCCGAGTGGCGAGCCGCCTTGCCTTATGCCTCCTGTGCAGCACCCACTTCGCCAACCGAGTCCCCAACTTCCCAGGGCCGCTTCGGGAATCAGGCTCCGACCGAGGCAGCAAAGGCGCAGGGGGCTTGCCCGGAAGCCCGGCAGCGTGTTTATGAGATGGCAGCGTTCAGGAGGACTGAAGTGCTGCATCTCTATCGGGCCTTGCTGAGAGAAAGCTGTTGAGGTTATGAATTTGTGAAATGAATATACGCAACGGAATGTGGAGTTGCTATTCAATACTATAGAGTCAATAAACAGAAGTCTTCAAAGTGTTAAATATAATTTACTTAAATAAACTAGCAAAACTTCAAAACAAACAGTCCACGAAGAATCTTTCTTTAACTTATCTTCTTTGAAATAGCAAACAGATAATGTGGCTATTTAATATACAGACACAAAGTCAAACTCTTAGCACTTAGCTACTCATCTTTTGTAGATAAAGTTCTTTCAGCAAAAACCTTGAACTTCTTTCGGTGTCTTCAGTCTTCAGTAACAGAAACAGGACTGAGTAGAAGCAATCTCTCAGTCACTAAGCACACAGCACACGGACGCACAAATTTCTCAAGCTAACCTGTTCTCTTTTATAATTATCAGCAAGCCTACAATGCTTACAATTTAAAGCATGTCACGATGTGAATTTTGATTGTCAGCTGTGATCATATGCTACACTCTATGGTACTTAGACATTCCTAGCAAAGCAGACACGTGATAGGTGAGCTGCGCATGTCTAACATTCCATTGCATTTTTCTTCTCTCTGCTATAGTCCTCTGCCGAGAGAGGACATGATTTAGCTTGCAGAAATGTAGCTATTAAGATTATAGTTTTTATGTTCTTTTCTACTGAAATAAATATTTTATTAATTAGACTTTATTATCGGGTTTTATTTGATAGGGATTAGTTTCAAAGGAAAAAGATCTTATCACCTCAAGCCGTAATTCAAACCTCGACATGGTAGCAGAAGGGCGGTTTGAACTTTTTACTAATTAAATTTCCTTTGGATTCTATCCAGAAAAGATTTATGCGTCCTAGGCCAGTTAGAGAGATTTATAGCTTTTCTTAGGAGAGCTTTATTAAAAATCTTTCAAAATGCCATTTGATGAAGAAAAGACACAGGAACCGATTCCGGACCCACAAAGAGAGGAAATTACCTCTGGAGATATTCAAACTACACCTCAAAGAGAAATAAAACGAATTACACTACAAGGTCCTTCTTCACCTCCGGCTGCAACTGAGGAAAAGCAAACAGAACATATCTCCGAACAGGAAATAAAAAGAATGATGTTACAGCGCTATGCTACACCCCTGGCTGAGAGCAGCAGGAACGTCGCTGGAGCGGGTCCAGAGACCACAGAACATTAAAAAAGAAAAAAAACAGATCCAGGAAACTACAGACCTATCAGCCTGACCTCAATACCAGGGAAGATTTTGGAAAAGATAATCAAGCAACGAATCAATGAACACCTAGAAGCAAACACAGTAATAACCAAAAGCCAACATGGGTTTGTCAAAAACAGATCATGCCAGACTAATCTTATTGCATTCTTTGACAAAGTGACAAAATTAGTGGACCAGAGGAATGCTGTCGATGTGGTTTACTTGGACTTCAGTAAGGCATTTGATAAAGTAGACCATAACCTACTACTAGATAAAGTAGAAAAATGTGGGATGGACAGCAACACCACCAGATGGATTCAAAACTGGCTAACCAACCGCACTCAACGTGTAGTGCTCAATGGAACTGCATCTACATGGAGGGAAGTATGCAGTGGAGTACCCCAAGGCTCTGTTTTAGGCCCAGTACTCTTCAACATCTTCATCAATGACTTGGACGAGGGGATAGATGGGGAACTCATCAAATTTGCAGATGACACCAAACTGGAAGGAATTTATTTATTTATTTTATTTATAAGAATTCTTATAGGCCGCCCAATCCCGTAGGACTCAGGGCGGCTTACAACAGAGATTAGAACTACACATTAAAATAACATCTAAAAACATCGTATTACAATTTAAAAACCATTCATACATGGGGGAGTCGTCTCTTCATCCCGCCTGCCGGAAGAGCCATGTTTTTACTGCCTTGCGGAAGGCCAGTAGGGTGGGGATAGTCCGGATCTCTGGTGGGAGTTGGTTCCAGAGAGATGGGGCTCCCACAGAGAAAGCCCTCCCCCGTGGGCCCGCCAGCCGGCATTGTTTGGCAGACGGGACCCGGAGGAGGCCCTCTCTGTGGGACCTAACTGGTCGTAGGGAGGAATGTGGCAGGATGCGGTCCCGAAGGTAACCTGGCCCTGAGCCATGTAGGGCTTTAAAGGTCAAAACCAACACCTTGAATTGCGACCAGAGACTAATGGGCAGCCAATGCAGCTGGCGGAGGATGGGTGTTACGTGGGTGTATCTCGGTACACCCACCACAGCTCGCGCAGCTGCATTCTGTACCAATTGTAGTCTCCGGATGCTCTTCGAGGGTAGCCCCAATGTAGAGCGCGTTACAGTAGTCAAGCCGTGAGGTGACAAGGGCATGAGTGACTGTGAGCAAAGCCTCCCTCTCCAAGTAGGGTCGCAATTGGATTCAGCTTTACTAGCCCTCCATCGGAATAGCCAACACTCCAGAAGACAGGCTCAAGATACAGAAGGATCTTGACAGACTTGAACATTGGGCTCTATCTAACAAAATGAAATTTAATAGTGAAAAAAGTAAGGTTCTACATTTAGGCAAGAAAAACAAAATGCACAGGTACAGTATATGTGGTATTTTGCTCAACAGTAGTAACTGTGAGAGGGATCTTGGATTCCTAGTGGACAACCATTTAAATATGAGCCAGCAGTGTGCAGCAGCTGCCAAAAAAGCCAACACAGTTCTAGGCTGCATTAACAGAGGGATAGAATCAAGATCACGTGAAGTGTTAATACCACTTTATAATGCCTTGGTAAGGCCACACTTGGAATACTGCATTCAGTTTTGGTCGCCACGGTGTAAAAAGGATGTTGAGACTCTAGAAAGAGTGCAGAGAAGAGCAACAAAGATGATTAGGGGACTGGAGGCTAAAACATATGAAGAACGGTTGGAGGAACTGGGTATGTCTAGTTTAATGAAAAGAAGGACCAGGGGAGACATGATAGCAGTGTTCCAATATCTCAGGGGTTGCCACAGAGAAGAGGGAGTCAAACTGTTCTCCAAAGCACCTGAAGGTAGAACAAGAAGCAATGGGTGGAAACTAAACAAAGAGAGAAGTAACTTAGAACTAAGGAGAAATTTCCTGACGGTTAGAACAATTAATCCGTGGAACAGCTTACCTCCAGAAGTTGTGAATGCTCCAACACTGGAAGTTTTTAAGAAGATGTTGGATAAACATTTGTCTGAAGTAGTGTAGGGTTTCCTGCCTAGGCAGGGGGTTGGACTAGAAGACCTCCAAGGTCCCTTCCAACTTTGTTGTTTTTTTAAATAATAATAATAATAATAATAATAATAATAATAATAATAATAATAATAATAATAATAATAATAATAATAATAATAATAATAATAATAATAATAATAATAATTATTATTATTATTATTATTATTATTATTATTATTATTATTATTATTATTATTATTATTTAAGGTCAGTGCAAAGTATACTAAGCACACCATTAATCTCTGAGGCAGATTTTAACCGTATGGGAACTAAGCCGAAGATATCTCATGATGAGACGGCACAATTCCCTCAGTCAGAAGTTTACTCTGCAGATATGTATTCCCCTGAGCAAACAAGTCACGAAAGAATAATAGATACAGGTTTTAAACAAGCCCAGGAGGATCAGAATATACAGATTGAATATTTGCAACAAGAATTGCGAGCAGCGAAACGGTGCATCCTTGCACTTAATGCAAAACAAAATGTCCGCCAGCTCCCAAAAATTCCAGAGGAAGCAAAAATGGCTTCCCCTCCTCTTTCTTCATCCAACTTAGAGACACGCCCACAAATGGGTGCCACGTCGAGCCTATTTGAAGAAAGAAATGTGCATACATCACAAGGGGCTGATTTTAGAGAACAAAGACTGTATGAACTTCCAAGAATTAATGTTGCAGTGCCATCTAGTGGCGACAGGGCCAAATTATTAATGCAAACTTTACATGGGCAAGATTTATTAACACAATTGGGAATTGAAGCACTGATGTCTTGTATGCATGTGCAAGCCCAACTATCAGTACCCCCCAGAGGTCCCGACACATATTTAACTTATATGGGACCTCAGGCACAGAGGCAAATACAACAGAGCCCGCTGCAACAAAGATTAATGCAAAGCACACAACAGATGCAGGCACAAGCAGCACAGCAAATACTTCAGCCTGCTCAAGCTGTTCAACCACAGCCACAAATTGCACAACCTGTTCCTATGGCAGCCCAACCTGCTCCAATAGCCGTCCAAGCTGCACAGCAGCAACCCCAAGCTCAGGCCGCACCACAAGCCGTACCACAACCTGAACCAGCGCCGGCTCCAATAGCGGTACAACCTGTGCCGATCCAAGTACAGTCTGCTCCAGCAGTAGCCCAAACACACCAGGCGCCTGTTGCCCCATTAACTGGCAACGCAAGATTAAAACAATCAGGAGAAAATTACAAAGCCTGGGTCAGTGAGATCAGACTTTTGCTCCGCAGTGAAGGCACATATGACATGATCTTCAACCCTCCTGCACAGCCATGGGCTGATGCAATAAGAAATTTAGATGTCAAAACATGTACCACATTATTGATGTCAATGGACACAGAACTCGAGTTAACCTTCGGCCCTGATGTAACTGCCCAAGAGATCTGGACTCATTTAGAACTGTGTTTTCGCCCAACCTCAATGGAGTCCACATGTCTACTACTATCAGAGTTTCATGGTTCGAGAATTAAGCCTGGAGAAAGTGTTGGGGCACATTTAACAAAAATGAAAGGAATGCGAAAAGACTTGGCCGAAAGAGGCAATGTCGTCAACGACTTCCAAATGGTCAGTATTATCAATTCATTGAATTATGCATGGAAAGATGCTATTACAAAAATTAATCAAGTACCTGTCGCTCAAAGAACAGTTGAGTACGTTTGCAGAATTTTAACAGAAGAAGCAGCAGTTATGCTTGCTACGCCACACTTGTGAACTCCACCAGCAGCGGCCAGAGCTCCAGCCAGATGACCCTTCAGAGGTAGGGATTACGTCCCAAGGGTGCCAAGATGCCAGATCTGCGATCGTGTGGGCCACACCGGCAGAGATTGTTTTCAACGCACACCGGCCCCTGTCCAGTACCACCCCAGAGGAACAGGCCCCAGAGGCAGCAGAGGTGGAAGACAGCGTCGCCCCGGTCCCAGGCGCAGTTCGCAAGCTCCATACGTCACACTAGCCATCACCAACGATCCACAACCACATCAACGATATGACAGACGTCTCTTGTGGACTCTAGACAGCAGTGCAGCACTTCATATTACCTACAGAAAATAACTTCTTAAAGAAATGCATGAGCCAGAACCAGAATAACGTGAACTTGGGGGTCCTTCTGGATCCACAGCTAAAATTGGACCAACATCTAACAGCTGTGGCCAGAGGCACCTTTGCACAAGTTCATCTTGTGCACCAGTTGCGTCCTTTCTTGGACCGGGAGGCACTACTTACAGTCACTCATGCCCTTGTTACCTCACGTCTTGACTATTGCAACGCACTCTACATGGGGCTACCCTTGAAGAACGTTCGGAGACTGCAGCTAGTGCAGAATGCAGCGGTGCATGTGGTGATGGGTGTCCCTAGATGTGAGAAAAATAATTAAGCAGGAGTCCAGATTTAAAAATATAAACAGATTTATTGACATTCTTTGCGCAAAGGTCCAATACTTGGACAGAAGACAGAACTTCTGACACAAATAGAAGCAAAGGCCATTATCCAGAAACATGGTTTTATACAGAACATGACTCCACCTTACTCCTCCCATTCTCCTCACATCATATCATCCAACCTCCCATTATGTAACATCCTAACAGTGTTTTCACATTAGGAAAATCCCAGGAGCTATCCATCATCCTGACAGCTGCACACTTCCTCTCTCTCTGTGTGAACCTGAGCATTCCCATACACTCATTTCCTACATAACAACAAAACATTTCCGTATCATCACTTCCTCTCTTGCACATTCCCAAACTTTTGGTACAAACATATCCTGTGTATGAGGACAGTGAAAATGAGCTGACATACATAAAATACATTTTGTTACACAATATGATTTGTCATTACAAATAGATTCAAAATGGTTGTGCTATGGCTCTTATTACATGTCTTATTTAACAAGAATAAATTCATACTTCTCACAATCCCTACTCTCTGATTTTATCAAATTTTATTCTTGTAACAATACGCACATCCTTCTTATTCAGGGCCTACTTTCCTAACTTCTTAGGGTTTCTCATCTTACAACAATACTTGCAACACTTCACACACATACAGGCATACAGTACATCTCATACGGATACAAGATATACGGCTTATAACTATAATGATTATAGTGCCTACAAATGGTTCTTCAACCATGCAAAACTTGACAACCAAGAGTTAATACATTCCATAACCCATGGAATGCAGAATTCACAGTTTCATGTTGTAGGTGGGTAGTAAAGCTCTTAATTTAGACTCAGAAAATTGATTTATTTTCTATATTAAAGCAGCATAATCCTTGGAATTCTTCACAACCATGGCCCATCCTTAATAATATATCAATAGCAACACGGTTCTGCAATAAAGACTTCCTTATCTCTCCCATCTCATCAGCCAGAGCTGCTATGGCAGACAAAGTTTCATTAATACTTTTTGCCAAAGCACAAGCAAGATCTGCTATGATTATATTGTGTTGCAAACCAAGGAAATATGCCTAGAAGTCGAGCTTCTACGTCAGATAATATCACCACCTCATTACTACCTCCAGCATCATATGCTTTCTTTAGGTACCTTTTACCTCTATAACTCCTACTGGCAGTACATTCAGTTGTCTTATACTGCACTAGAGATATAGATCTTTGTATAGATATGATATGCAAATCATGTATTACCAGGTGAGCTTCACCTGCTTTCTTAGATGTTTCTTCATGTTCAGGTTTCTGATCATGTGTCTCACCTGTAGTGTACTTTTCACTACCTTTGCAATCGTGGTCTTCTTGCTGGTATGCGATTACTATGATGCAGTGTAGCATTCATCAGTTCATAAGAAAACTGTATTTCTTCAAATGTGTTCAGGCATCCTATAGTATAAGATCTTCCCACTGCATTAGCAGGAATAAACGCATAAGCATATAAGCCACAAAACAGAAACCATCCTTTATGTAGGTATAACACCTATCCTAATGCATCCACCTCTTCACTCTCAGTACAAGCAAACACTATTTCTTGTTTATAGTTGTTTATATACTACACAGTCATAAGCTGGCAAAATGTTTTTCATCTCGATTACCAGTTTCTTCTGATTAGTCCATTCATTGGCCGTAATTGGATGACCAAACAAAGTAATCACTTTTGATAGATCATAGATGTTATGTTCCATAACAATCTTTCCGTCTTTAAACAAAAACTTCCCAGGAACTGGTACACCCACTAAACATATAGACATGATCCCCAAGACTGTTGTCTCTCCTTTCACACAAAAGGATATACTATTCAAAGCCACTGTCATCAGGTCAAGGAAAATATTTCTCTCCTCCTTCATAGGCTTCTCTCACATGTCATATGTACCTAAGTGGTGCTTTCAAATTGTACATCTACCTTTCCACCAAAGGGCAGACCTGACAATGCTATATTGTCATATAACTACATAATCTTAGATGGGGCTTTTATTTCTCCATATGGTAACATCAATCCTTCCTCTAAAATTCTGAACTTCTTATAGGAAAGTGTATAATTGCCATATCTTTCATAGCAATGATTATGTATAACTTCCATCCTATTGGACACATCTCTATAATGAACAGCTATCTCATATGTACACTTTTGATATCTTCCAAGTGGTATTCCATCACGAAAGGTAGATCTTCTACAGATTCCACCCTCAAATTCCGGCTCAATCAGTGTCAGTGATGTATGTATCTGGGAAAATCGTTGTTCAAGTTCAGCATGGAAACACAACTGCTGCCACATTATTGGATAACACGGCAAAACAGCAAACGTTCCCATCCCTCCTTGAAGATACATCCATATTCCCCAGAAGACAATAATCACCCTTACTGTCGAATTCATGCTTCCAGTGGACTGCCCCCCCCCCCGTGTATGTATATGTAATGTAATACAAACTCAAACTTCAATACAATCACTCCAGGGACTTACATCCACATACTTTCACAACATGTAACCATACCACTCTACTATGTCTCTTCCCTATAGAATCAATAACACAATATAAAAGTTTATTACCCCCAACCAAATAAGCAACTCAACCTCCCAAAGTACCATCAATTAGTATTACTTCTCCTAAAAGTCAATGTAAGAGGATCTATTGTCTTAGCAGTCACTGTCCATCCATGGGGTGCAGTCACCAGTCCTTTCACACGCAAATAATGGACCCAGCCTGTCCCTTTAGTCCGCACATCCGACTCGGTAGTCAACAGCACTTGGAATGGTCCTTCTCACATTGGCTTTAGTTCATGTCCCTTTAGAGCTTAAATCACCGCTCTTAAAGTCACGTATTTGAAAATCAAGAGAAGGAGTCTGTGCCAATAGTCCTTTGAACCTTAAAAGAGAAAAACACTGGGACAGTCCCTGTATATTTTTTCAAAAACAAACAGCTTCACATTTTATCTATGACATTCCCACATTTCTAGTATAAGAAATACCAAACATCATTTCATATAACGAAATTCTAATGTCTTTTCTTGTATTTGTCTTAATAAGCAATATTGCTAAAGGTAAACATTTCATCCAAGGTAGCGGCAATTCTAAAATTAACTTCTTTAAGGTATTTTTCAGTGTTTGAATCATTTTCCCAACTTTGCCTAACAAAATCAGACAAAATGATAAATGAAATTGCCAAGTAATACCTAATTGGTCTATTACCTATTTCACTACCTGGGCTATAAAATGCGTACCTCTATCACTTTCAATAGTTTTCACCAACCCATATCTTGGAACTTTCTGCTCCAATATTATTTTCATATCATCTGAGCATTTACTTCTTCATGGAAATACTTCCACCCAACCATTTAAATGAACCACTATCACCAGCAGATTTCTCAATATTCCCACATCTGGCATCCCACCTGGATTCATTGGAATGGCCAAACAGCCAATTCACTTTCCCCCGGTCACTTGCTTCCTCATGCTCTTTTTGTTTATCTAATGCAATGTATACATTTTCTCAATATCTGCATAGCAATTACATACATTCCTCTACAAACATACTTTCTTTTCACAAAGTCAATCAACACTTGCATTCTCCAATGCACTCTTCTCATTATGTTTCTCATAATGGGTTTATTCACTATTTGCAATCCATCTCTTCCACACCTTCTGAATTTCAGAATAAGAATTTTATTATCTCTGCTTCCTTTCCCTTCCTTGCAGCTTCTTTTTCAGCCTCATTCGCTAGCCTATTTCCAAAAATCAATTTCGAGGAACTTTCCTCATGTGCTAGCCAGCCTCTGGTCTCTTCCAGATTCAATGAGCTCTACTTAGTTTAGCTCCTTTCCCTTGCTTGGTATCAAACCCCATTCCATCCAAATCTTCCCAAAGGTATGCAAAATACCATAGGCATATTTAGAATCTGTATAAATATTACCCACTTCATTTGCCAATAACTTCAACGCTTGTAACAAAGCAAACACATCACATGTTTATGCTGACCATTCAGACAGCAACCTATTACTCACTGCATATCCAATTTCCCTTCTTTCATCCCCCTCTCGGGATGAACCATCAATAAACAAAATAAAAAAAACAAATAGCCTCTATAGGTCTATCTTCCACATCCTCACGCATTCTTATTTGTAGATCTCTTGTGTCTACACATCATGCTCTACATTTTCCCAATCCTTCCTTTCTCCTGATAAGAATTCAGTGGAAAGTACTAAATTATCCTAAGATAACAAAATCACCTCATATTGCAACAATCTAAAATGAGTAAGCCCCCTATGAACCTTCTTCATCATAATTTATTTATTTATTTATTTATTTATTTATTTATTTATTTATTTATTTATTTATTTGTCAAACATGTATAGGATAGTAGTAGTTTGTATAAACATAAGTAAAAAGTAACGATAAAAGAGGACAATAGGACAGTAGGACAGGGACGGTAGGCACAGTGGTGCGCTTATGCACACCCCTTACAGACCTCTTAGAAACAGGGAGAGGTCGACTGTAGACAGTCTAAGGTTAAAGTTTTTGGGGTTTGGGGAAGAAACCACAGAGTCAGGTAGTGCATTCCAGGCATTGATCACTCTGTTGCTGAAGTCGTATTTTCTGCAGTCGAGTTTGGAGCGCTTTACATTTAGTTTGAATCTATTACGTGCTCGTGTATTGTTGCGGTTGAAGCTGAAGTAGTCATTAACAGGAAGGACATTTTGGTATATGATTTTATGAACTACATTTAGATCAGATTGGAGACAACGTATTTGTAAATTGTCTAATCCCAGTATTTCAAGTCTGGTGGAATAAGGTATTTTGTTGTGAGCGGAGGAGTGAAGGACTCTTCTTGTGAAATATTTCTGGACTCTCTCGATTGTATTTATGTCTGATATGCAGTGCGGGTTCCAGACAGGTGAGCTGTATTCCAGAATTGGTCTAACAAATGTTTTGTATGCTCTGGTTAGTAATGTAGTGTTGCCAGAGAAGAAGCTACGCAAGATTAGATTAACAACTCTTAGTGCCTTTTTGGCAATGTTGTTACAGTGGGCTCTAGCACTTAGGTCGTTGGATATGAGTACTCCAAGGTCTTTGACAGAGTGAGGGTCATCTACAAGTTCGTTTCCTCCAAGTTTGTATTTTGTGTTTGGATTCTTTTTGCCAATGTGTAAGACAGAGCATTTGTTGGTTGAGATTTGAAGTTGCCAGTTGTTTGACCATTCTGCTACATGATCAAGGTCTTTTTGAAGGGTAGCAACATTGTCGGTGGTGTTAAATAGTTTAACATCATCAGCAAAGAGAACGCAGTTGCTTATAATATGATCACAAAGATCATTTATGTAGAGTATGAAGAGTGTTGGTCCTAGAACACTGCCTTGAGGGACACCACTGTTGACAGGAGCAGGATTTTATATGGCACTTCCTATTTTGACCACTTGTTGTCTGTTAGACAGGAACGCAGTTATCCAATCATGTAGGGGTCCAGAAATGCCATAGGATTTTAGTTTCAGAAGTAGTTTGTCGTGTACAACTGAATCAAAGGCTTTACAAAAGTCTATGTAAATTGCATCTATTGTTTTACCCTGATCAAGTTGAGTGGTCCATATGTTTTTGCAGTGCAAGAGTTGCAGATTACAGGATAATTTTTTTCTGAAACCAAATTGTTTGTTGGAGAGTAGGTTGTTAGTTTCTAAGTGGAGCGTAATGGATTGGTTTATGATTGATTCCATGACTTTGCAGGTGATGCAGCCCAAAGAGATTGGTCTGTAATTTTCAATGTTACTTGGATCTCCTTTTTTGAAGCTAGGGATGACTGTGGCTAGTGACCATAGGTTGGGTAAGGAGCTAGTCCTGAAGGAGTTTTTAAAAATTATGCTTAGAGGTTCAGCCAAGGTTGTGGAGAGCTTTTTAAAGAAGTATGCACATAGTCCATCTGGTCCAATAGATAGAGATGGTTTTTGGTTGCGTAATGCCTTTCTAACGTTATCTTCTGTAAAATCGATTTGTGTTAGATCGTTGAAGTTAATTGTGGTACGACTAGGAAATATTGGGCATGAGCCATTGCTGTTTACAAAGACTGAGCCGAAGAATGTGTTAAAGAGGTTGGCTTTAACTGTTCCGTCGTTATAGTCTTTACCATTCGGTCCTTTAAGGGGTGGGATGGATCTTGAGTCTTTGAGTTGTTTGTTTACAAAGTTATAGAAGGCACGTGTGGACTTCGTGCGTAGAAGGTTTTCTTCTTGATTGATGTGATAATTGGTGCATTCAGTCTTTATTTGGTGACACAGATTTTTGTAGCGGCTTTTAAAGTTTGCAACGTGGCCTGTTTTATTTTTTCGCCAAAGAGATCTTTTTTTGGATTGGAGCTTCCTTATTTTTTTTTATTCAAAAAGTTTTATTAGTACAAAGTACAAACATTTTTATCTTTTCTCCCCCCTTCCCCCCAGACCCCTACCCACCCCCCTTCCCCTCCCCCCTCTCACCCCCACCCCACCCCCCGGACTTCCCAGAGAAAGTACAGGGCATAATATTCAATAAAATAAATTTAAATTAATCTAAAAAAAATTCTTAATTTCCACATTTCTTTGAGTCTTTAACTCCTTATTATTCAAAACTTTTTAAACATAATCACAAAATCAAGCATATTGTTAATCAAACTCCATTCAGTATCTCAGGCTGATAATTTACCCCACTAAATATCTTTCTTTTATATAATCTATATATAATCTAATAATATAAAAGAAAAAAGAGAAAGGAAAAAAAGGAAAAAAAGGAAAATCTTTCCTCCCCATTTCATTCAGTTACAACATCACATCATTTCCTCAGTATTAAATAAAACTTGAGTAAATATTACATAAATATTAATTAGATATTAAGTATTTATACCTATTCAAAATACCTAAGTATTTAAAATATTCTATCAAATTGTTAATTCCAATATTTTAAGATTTCTTTAACCCCTTATAACTCAAAAAAACTTGAACTTAATCATAAAGTCAAGCACAATATTAATAACTTAATATTACAATGTATCAAGTTGTTAATTTTACAAAAATTCTGAATCATTAATTATTTTAAAATATGTTAATATAAAAAAGGGAAGGAGAGGAAACCAGAAGAAAACAAGAAGAAAAAAAAACACAAAGCCATCAAAGTAATTTCCTCAATAATTTTCTTGCTGCAAAATATCAGTTCACGTTAATCTCTCCATCTGTCCTGTGAATTCCCACACTAACACCAAACTCTGACCATTCCTTCCTCTCGATCAAATTTTGAATCTGGTTCTTGCAGCCTTTTGTAACTTGACGATTTTGGGTTTGTCAGCTCAACTCTCATCTGACTCTGATCCTTTGTCTCCTTTTCCACATTATAAACATCTTTCTGGCTCTGTAGATCATCTTGAGTCTTCAAAGCTCTTTCCGTTTGAACAAATATAGATGACTTTCCCTTCTCCTCTTCTGTTGCTTTCATGTTTCTTACTTCTGGAATTTTGGATGTGTCGGCCTTTAGAACTTTGACATAAAAATCAGTAGCTTTCATTATCGTATTAAGCCGGTATCTTTTTTCCAAATATCTCACCACTATTCCTGTTGGGGAATCTCATTTGTACTGTAGGTTCTGTCTTTTAAGCTCTTCCACCAAAAAGGTATAATCTTTTCTGGCTTTAAGCATTTTAGGAGGAATTTTTTTCAATGTCATTACTTCCTGGCCATTTACCTGAAGCTTATTCTTAAAAGTCGCCTGAAGGATTTTATTCCGTAGCGCCCTTGTGGTAAAATATATTACAATGTCCCTTGGCAGGTGTTTTTGTTTGGCAAACCAAGAATTAACACGGTATATCTTATCAATTTGTGTAGCCAATTCCTCTTTAATCATTCCAGACACCTGCTCCAAAGCCTCCACCATCCTTCCTTTCAAATCTTCATATTTTTCCTCTTTCAGGCCCCTCACCCTTATAGCGAATTCCATACTTCTGAATTGAGTCATTAACACCTCTCTTTCAAGATTTGCAATATCATTTTGAGTTTTGTCTATATTTTCTCCCGAGGTTATCAAGGATTGTTTAGTTATTTCCACATCATTCTCCAAAATTTCCATATTTACTGCTAATCCTTTAAAAACATCTAACGCATCCTTCCTCACTTGTTGATCCAGTGTTGTGCCTTGGCCGCGTCCGGCGCCGAGTATGGAGGATCCAGAGGACGTGGAGCCGCTCATGGTGCAGCAGTACCAGCCCATGTGCCTGGCACCAGAGACGGCTGGTGATGAGGACTCGGTGCCAGAGCAGGACGATCTCCCAGGACCTTCTGCACCTGCGCAGCAGAGTGCTTCATCAGGAGATGAAGAACCCATGCTGGATGCCAGAGCTCACAGAGCAGCCAGAAGACAGGATTGGCTGAGTAAGCATCGGTCTACTCGAAGGAAGCAGTGAGGGCTAATTGGGCCACGCCCTTCAGTGCCTATATTAGGCCGGCGCAATTAGTACTCACTGCTGAGAACAACGAATCCATGATTGCAGCATATCCAGAGTCTTACTTCTACGTTTGTTTGGAAAACCTTGTCGAAGACAGCAGCTTCTGCCAGCTTTATTCCGGGAAGCCAGCCAAGTTGTTCAGATAAGAGGAGAATTAATGAGTCTTGCTTTGAACTTTTGACTGTGTGCTATTTAACCCTCACGTAACCCAAAGAACCTTATTCCTTGAGACTTTCCATTTGTGTTGTTTTTGGACTTTTAAAACCTCTGAGCTTTTGCTAAGAAACCTTATTAGTAAAAGGAACCTTTTTGTTTGCCTCACAAACGGTTGTGTGTGTGTGTTTCTGGGGGTTGCGGTGCTGGGTCACAACATCCATCTCCTCTAAAGCAGCCTGCATTTTTTTATTAATGTCGTTGATTTTTAAGTTAAATTCCATAACCAATTCATTTTTCATAACTTTTAAAGTATTAAATAGATTTTCAGGTGTTAGAGTCTGTGGGGGTGTTAAGTCAGAAGTAAGTTGCATTCTTGAAGTATAAACAGAGGAGTGTTCAGTTCTTTTATTTAAAACAGTTTTTCCAGATTTAGAAGCCATTTGAAGTATTTGAAGTATTAGATTAAAAAAAAGTAGAAGGGTTCATCAAAATCCAGCATTTCTGGAAGAATACAAAGAGAAAGCCAAATCCCTAATTGACAAAGTTCTTTCCAAATACAAAACCAGTTAGTTTTTAAAAAATATAAGTTGTTATTTTAGTCCAAAATCAGGAAACAAAAAGAAGAAAGCCAATTCTCAGGATCAAAGGTTTCCATAAAAGGAGCTGCTGGCGAAACAAACTTAATCACTTTCACTTCCACGCCCATGATCTCCAATCGCCATTTTATTGCTTATTAGCGCTACTTTGTAACTTCCCAAAGTGAAAGTCAGCAGTGGAGTTAAAGATTAGGATACTTGCCCTTCTGATCTCCTGCCTTTCTCTGTCTGCCTTCTTTGCTGATTCAAATTATTGTAAATCCCATTGTAAAAGCAGCAGTGGTCGCGGCATCTTGCTCCGCATAAGCGGAGGCTTCCGAAGTCCTGGAGCAGGAGACAGGCTACCTGGGGAGCCCTCACCCTTCGCTCCCCTGTTTGTCCTGGGGCACTAGGGGGGCTCTACCCCACCTGTCAGGCTCTCATCTCTCCCCTAATCCCGGGGAGAAGATTTTCAAGCCGCCAGACAGCTGTTCTGGCGGCTTTTATGGGACTTCAGAAGAGGCGCTCGACAAGGAGCGTCCTCGATGTCTGCGGAGCCAAACCGGAAGTCACAATCGAGCTTCCTTATTTTTATGGGTAATTTATTTTTCTTGGTTTTGGTGATTATTAGTGGTACATGTAATTTAATGACTCTTTGGATTTCGAGCAAAAATGTATTGTAGTAGTCTTTGGCAGTATTACAGCCAGAGAATAGTGTATGCCAATCAAGAGATGAGAGGTCGGCTTCTATGATATCATAGTTGGCTTTTTTAAAGTTGTAATTGGTTATCCCATTATTGAGGTGGTTTCTGTAAGGACATATATTGAGACAAAAGTCAATCATGCTGTGGTCACTGTTGGAAAAGGGTTCTTTTATTTGTAGTCCGTAAATTGAGTGTAAGTTGTTGCAGAAGATGAGATCAAGAACATTGCTGAGTCTAGTATTGTCTGTTACTAGTTGATCTAGCCCTAGATTGGTAATAGCATTGTAAAGGGTTGAATGTATGGGTTCAGTTGTACATTTGTTTAGGGTCCAGTTTATATGAGGTAGGTTTAGGTCACCAAGAAATATAAGAGGATGTGGGTAGGAGGCTGCCCACGTTAGTAGTGAGGTTAGCTTGTTCGCATGTGTCATGTCGTAATCAGGAGCTCTATAACATAGTAGGAAGCGAAGTGTGGTATTTAAGGTCAGTTCACAGATGATAGTTTCTGGAAGATCGAGTTCATGTTTAATTTGCACCTTTTTTAGGTTCAGTGATTTCTTATAGAAGATTGCAACTCCACCTCCTCTACGGGTTTCGCGATCAGATCGGTAAACATGATAGTCTCTTACTGTGATAATGGAGTCGGGGAGGGATGCGTTTAGCCATGTTTCACAGACAAATATAATGTCGAATTTAGCAGTTTTTAGTAAGAGAAGGAGTTCAGGTATTTTGTTAACGATGCTTCTTGAATTCATTAGTTTACATTTAAGATTAGCAGTGGTTGATATTGAGGAAGTAAGGGGCGTGCATACCTAGTTTTGGTTTATGGGGGGTTGGTTTTGGTTGAAGGTGGATTGGAAGTTTGGATTGTTTTGGGTGATGATGGTTTGAATGATGGATGGTGGATTGCGGGTCTTAGTTTTGATGCAGCCAGCGCGGTAGTCAATGTACAGGTCAGTTTGTCCTTGGTCTTGACGTTTTTTGAGATCTGCCCGGAGTTCACGGGAGCGGATTCGTTGTAGTATGGATAGGTCAGGTCTTGAGCGAAGTTTTTTGGGGTTGGGGTCATTTCTGTTAATAGAGTTTATAGTATTAATGAATTTTCGTTTGCTGAGTTCATCTTTGCACATGACTCTACAGAATCGTGGGGCCACCGAACCATCTTTATACTTAAACTCGGGGCCATCTCTGGAAACTTCAATGATTTTTCGGCGGGGAATTTTGATGCAATAATGTTGTGAACCTGATCTATATCAGGTTCATTGGTAACTTCAAGGCCAAATAGAATAGCATTATTACGTTTTTGTTCCTGTTCAAGGGTGTCTTTGATGAGTAAGGATATATTGCTTGGATGGTTGGTAGTTGGTTGAGGTAGTTGTTGTTGTGGTTGTGCATGTGGTTGAGGTAGTGGTTGTTGAGCTAGTGATTGAGGTAGTCGTGTTGGAATATGGTTTTGAGCATTTGAATTTCCATTTGTCTGTGCTGTAATTTTTTTATCCAAAGTTGTGAAGCATGCTTCTATGCGTGCTTCTATGCGTGCTTCCATGGAATCTATGTATGTTTTTTGTGTTTTTATGGTTGTTTCCAAGGTTTGGAATCTATCAGACATGGTCATTAGATCATCCAGTATTGGTAGACATGATGGACAGAAATTAAGAAATGTGGAAGCTTTTTGTAGGAAATTGGCTACAGTTTTGTTTATTTCCAGGCAGGTATTGTGGGGATAAGTTGAGCACATGTGGCATTTTGTGTATTCTTCATTCTCTTTGATGGTTTTGTTACATTTGTAGCATATATCGTCGTTGGTAGAGGTATCTTCCATTTGGGGGTTTTTGATTGTGGAGTTTTTTGATTTTTTGTTTGGCATGGTTAATAATCAAATAGTGGCTGACAAAAGATCAATAGTCAAATAGTGGCTGACAGATTAGTTAATTAGTATCAATAATTCATCAAATTAATTAATTAATATCAATAACTAATCAAATCAATTATTTAATATCAACAATCAATGGAATTAATTAATATTAATAATTAATTAATTAATTAATATTAACAACCAATCAGCCTAACCATCAATAACCAATCAGCTAATTAATTATACTAATTAATGTATAGTTAATTAATAGTACCTAACAAGTAAAATATCAGATTAATAAAAGTCAAATAATAATATAATCTATCTACAGTTAAACAATGCTTGACTAATGCCTGAATTATTAATTGATCAATTGAAATAAGTAGCAGAGAAGTGAAGTACAAATCCTTTGTTTTAAACTGGCTTTTAAATGTAGAATTCGTGACCCCCCACCTTTTTCCACTTCACTAGGCAGCTCCGTTTGTTATTCAAAAGCAAAAAGACTTTATTGCAGCTTTTCAAAGGAAGTTTTAGTGATGCTGGGGACGAGCGAAGCCTTGCTCTGGGTATATTCTCTTTGCTGGCTTTATGGCAGTAGCTTTGGGGACGAGGGTATGGTGATTCTCTGACTCTTGCCTTCGATGAATTTGTTGCTGTAGCTTTGCACACATAGTGGTTTTTTTTTAAATTCAAGCTACGGAGATTCTAGCTAAACAAACAAAGCTGGTAGCTTTGTAGTAGCTGAGACAAGCAGAAGCAAGCTGGCACTCTGGAAACTCACCGGGTCTGATGGCTTCGGGTGATCGGGTCTCAGTTGCTCCACAGGTCCGGTTGCTAAGCTCCCTCCAAGCTGTCCCTTTCGAGCTGTTCCCTCGTGGAACTTCGCTGCAGCTCTTTTATTTATTTATTTATTTATTTATTTATTTATTTATTTATTATGGTGTTCTTATATGCCGCCCAACTCCCGAAGGACTCAGGGCGGCATACAACAGAAAAAATACAAGGTAGGGATGCTGTGGTTGCCTTTACTGAGCGTTCCGGGGCTTCTCGGTGATGTTTTTTGAGCCTTGCGAAGCTTACCGGTGGTCGAGCGCTTCTAGGTTTTTTTATTTGCGATCCCTTATGGCTGAGCCCTCGTGGTGCTTTTCACTGCAACTCTCTTTGCTCAGGATCGTTTCTCCGCTTTTTTTAGGTCTTTTCCCTACTTTTGGTTTTCAGCGATGGGACTAGGCGTCTGCCTCGGTCACCATCTTACCGGAAGTTTTGATTGTCCTCACTACTCACTACCAATACTCTACCAATAAAGCCACCCTCTCACCACAGGGTCCATCAACTTACCAGCCCATTTTTGAGCTAACACACCCATAGCCACATCATCTTACCTAAAGTGGACTACTCCACACAAACGAAAAGGCTTTCCCAAATCAGGCAAACTCATGTCAGGCGCTTGTATCATAACTTTCTTTAACTCCTCTAACCTGTCTCTATCTTCTTCCTTCCATGTCACTTCCCATGGTTCTACTTCTGACAACTTCTCATATAAGAGTTTATCCTTGTTAGTATATCCATCTATCCACAACCGGCAGTCCATTAAACTAAACAACTTCCTCAAAACCAGAGCTGAGAGCAGGACATCTGCGAAAAATATCAACACTGCATTTGCAAATCCACCCATTTACCCCTCCTCTCTCTCTGCAGACTTCAGGAAAAAAAATGTGTAAAGGGAAAAAGCAAACCGCTTCCCCCCCCCTTCTCTCTCTCTCACACACACAGCTGAATACTCCGTTCAGAATACTCCATTCTCTTCAACATCGTTTCAACAAAGAAACTCACAAATAACAAATAACACATCTCTTCTCTTACTTTCCCACATTCTCCATAGAATGTCTCTCTAATCAGTATTTTCTTTCAAATACTTTCCCAAGTACAAATCTTTGCTACTTACTATAACTAGTAAAGGAGATCTCTCTCTCTCATCCCCTGGAACACACAAACATTTACAGGTCTCCAGACCACCTCCGTTTGAGGACTCTCTCACTTCCATTGGAAAAAAACAACTATTGTGCAAACTAACATGAAAAAAAATTCCTATCAACTGATCTCTCAGGGAGCTAATGTCCTTTGCATCTGGTAGCTTATTCTCTAATAATATGATTTTGGGCCCTAACCACAGCCCATTTCCCAAAGCTCCAAGGACAAGCCAAGCATTTCCCTATCCTTCCTGGCTTGTCTTCCTACTACCCTGACTAATCAAATGTCCTAAAAACTTCTGAACACTCTCAAAACTTCCAAAGAAAAAATCTTTATCCACAAAAAAAAATCAACAACCCATTGGTTCCATTCTCTACCTACAATAACAAATCATCTATATCTGAAACAACTACAATCTTTCAGATCGGCTGAACATTTCCAGCATCTTAAACAATATCTATCCAAACAAATCAGGATTTTCTAAAAACTCAATGTATCACACACTACCAGTGTCATTTAAAACACTTCCTTGCCTCATGCAAAGCATTTCTTACTCTCACTTGCCCTCCCTGCCTCAAGGACTAATGCCAACATCTGTGTTATCTTTCAGGTACAATTACCATTGATTTATAGTCCTTTAAATCAGAGAGGCAAGAAAAAAACACATTAACAAATGTAACTGAATTCCCCAGCAGCCATCAGACCATTTGGCTCTCTGTCTGAAGGAGCTCTCTGTCTGAAGGAGCTTAAGGACACAAAACATACATAAAAGGGTCTCATCCCCTTCTGTCTCCCCATAAATTCCTAGGAGGGGAAGAAGAGGTCATAACAAACACTGGAACGAACATACAGCAGTTAAGCTTACACTTTGTTTTGCCAAGCACTCTCTTTAAAGCAATATAAATTAGAGTTACCACACTCATTCCAATGACAACCTTGGCCACATTCTAGCACAATTTTCAATCATCACAACTTAATTTAGCCCTTTTGTATAAGGTTTAAGCCAATCCCCATTCCACTGTATTAACAGCTCTCCCAAAGTAGGAGGTAAGAGGGATTTGAAGGAATCTCTTTCCTTTCACTAGCATTTCTAGTTAACCGGGGGCCCATTTCCCCCGAGACTTTTTCTTTGATTCCTCCTGAATACTCTAACAACCATAACCACGGCCATCACAGACGTTCCCTTGTACATAGGGACAAAAACATCATAGCACAAACACAGAGACTGATCAATCTCCCAGTGCTTCTCGTATTCACTCACAACATAAACACATCACCTGCTATTCAAGGAATCCAAATACACTTAAGGAGTCTAAAAAGAAACACCCAGTATTTCATTACTCACCTAAGCCAATTAATTGCCGGTGCCTTCAGTATCTCGGGGCTGTTTATATTGTTACTGGATCCTGCAGTCCATCTGAGGAGCGAATTCCCCTGGATAAGTGAAACCCTCTTCCTGGCCACCCAAAGATAGGGCGTGTGCACGCAGTCCCGGTTCAAGGTGTTTCCCAAATCCAGAAAGAACGTCCAGGGCCCTCGTTGGGCACCAATTGTGAGAAAAATAATTAAGCAGGAGTCCAGATTTAAAAATATAAACAGATTTGTTGACATTCTTTGCGCAAAGGTCCAATACTTGGACAGAAGACAGAACTTCTGACACAAATAGAGGCAAAGGCCATTATCCAGAAACATGGTTTTATACAGAACATGACTCCACCTTACTCCTCCCATTCTCCTCACATCATATAGTCCAACCTCCCATTATGTAACATCCTAACACAGTGTTTTCACATTAGGAAAAGTCCCAGGAGCTATCCATCATCTTGACAGCTGCACACTTCCTCTCTCTCTGTGTGAACCTGAGCATTCCCATACGCTCATTTCCTACATAACAACAAAACATTTCCGTACCATCACTTCCTCTCTTGCACATTCCCAAACTTTTGGTACAAACATATCCTGTGTATGAGGACAGTGAAAATGAGCTGACATACATAAAATACATTTTGTTACACAATATGATTTGTCATTACAAATAGATTCAAAATGGTTGTGCTATGGCTCTTATTACATGTCTTATTTAACAAGAATAAATTCATACTTCTCACACTAGATACACCCATCCTTCGCGAACTGCACTGGCTGCCTATAGGTCTCCGAGCGCAATTCAAGGTGTTGGTGATTACCTTTAAAGCCCTACATGGCTTAGGACCAGTTTACCTCCAAGACCACCTTCTCCAACATACCTCCCTAAGACCGATTAGAGCCCACCGAGTTGGTCTGCTGGTGATCCCATCAGCCAAACAATGTTGGCTGGCGGGCCCACGAATGAGGGCCTTCTTTGTGGCAGCACCGGCTCTCTGGAATACACTACCCCCCGAGATCTGCATTATTCCCACCCTGCCAGCCTTCAGAAAAGCAGTAAAAACATGGCTTTGTCGACAGGCCTGGGGCCAATGATTTTAATACAACACCGATCACTCTTGGCCCCATGAATGATTTATTGTATGGGTTTTTAAATTGTGGTTTTTAATGTTTTTTTTAATGTTTAAAATCTATTATTTTAATGCTTTTTATATTTGTTGTTGCATGTGAATTTTTACTGCTGTGAGCCGCCCAGAGTCTCTGTGGAGTGGGCGGCATACAAATGCAACTAATAAATAAATAAATAAATAAACTGTACACATTCACAGACCAACCCTGCAAGGTCGAAGGAAAAGGAACTGTTTACATCGAAGAGTTAGGCACATTTATTCCAGATGTCTATTATGTACCAGCGGCAACCTGTAATTTGCTTAGCCAAAGTCATTTGTCTACTGTTTTAGATTTTCAGGTTAACCATCTAAAGACAGCAAGTTATATTATTAAGGATGGGGATATTGTTGCTGACACAATTTTGATTGGTGGGGTCTATTACTTAAGGCCAAAGCCTCAACCACAAGCACAGGCAAGTATACAAATCTCAATAGAGAGCAACACAGGCCCAGAGAGAGATGTCCCAGAGAGAGATCCTGTAACTACTCCACAGGCTCCTAAAGCCATTAAGCAAAAGGTAGACAAACAAACTGCTAAATGCATGCCTAAGGTTCCTCATTTAAATGTGAATATCGCAAATTCATTAACCGGTAAACCTTTGCATTACAGGTGCAACCACAAGTGGCAGAGAAGACTGGGTCACCCAAGTTTTCAAGTTCTTAAGAAAATGCTGTTTTTTGTAAAAGGTTTGGATCTAAAGGGTTTTAAGGTGTATTTGGATTGTGCTGTTTGCAAAAAGGCAAAGTCCAAGGCAACGGCCATTCCAAAACACGCTACACGCCGGTCAACACGCATTTTTGATTTGGTACATACTGATATAGTGGGTCCTTATAGACCAACAATTGGCGGTAAAAAGTATTTCTTAACCATTGTTGATAATTATTCTAGATATGGATATGTATATCCTATGAAAGAAAAATCTGAGACCTTTCAGATCTTTAAAGACTTTGCAGTCCAAGCCTACAATCAACACGGGGTGCGGATCCGAAGAATCCAGAGTGACCGAGGTACCGAGTTCATGTCACAGCATTTTCAGGATTGGATGTGTAGAAACGGAATCCTCCGCCAAACGTCAGCTCCTTACTCGCCAGCTCAAAACGGAGTAGCTGAACGAAGACAGGGAGTTCTACAAACCATGATGCGTTGCCTCCTAGAAGATGCTAATCTCAATAATTCATTCTGGGGTGAGGCTCTTAAGTATGCAAACTACATCGTCAATCGTACTTGGAGCAGTGTAATTGACCAGACACCTTTCTACATATTACATGGCTACCAACCAGATCTTACAAACTTACACATTTTTGGCTTGTATGCTCTGGTGAACATTCCATTAGCACAAAGAAGGAAAGGAGGCCAAATAGCGAAGAGACTGAGATTTATGGGTATTGATGACAATTCGAAATGGGGCAAATTCATTGACTCCCAAAATATGATAACAATTTCTAATTCAGCCAATTTTGAAGAAGACACAGATTGGTCCAGGGTACATTCAAATGATCCCGGAGTTTATTTTCCTAGAGATGAAATTGCTGATACAGAGCAACCAGATGACCAAAGTACACAACCTGATGTTCCATCTTCACAAGCCGCGGATGCTGATGCTAGCGACAATGATGGAGACGAGGAAGACATGGAAGGAGAATGGACAACTGTCCTGAGACGTTCCGAGAGAATAACAAAAGGCATCCCTCCAAAGAAATACTCACTGCAGTTAACAGAAGAACCATCACCATTGATCTGTAACGTTACACTTCCACCAGAGAATTTTTCCCAAATAAAATATCTTTCTGAAGATGAACAACAAAAGTGGAACAAAGCCATGCAGGTTGAGATGGACAGTCTGCAGAAATTTAAAGTATTTACACCTGCAGAACCTCCAACAAACAAAAGGATCATTGGCACAAGGTGGGTCTACAAAATCAAACAGAAGCCAAACGGTGAGTCATTGTACAAAGCAAGACTTGTCGCTCAAGGTTACGCACAAAGTTATCCTGAAGACTATACAAACACCTACTCACCTACAGTGCGAACTGAAAGTGCAAAAATAGCCTTAACTACAGCTACCATTCTTGGTCTAGAAGTTTTCCAGTTTGATGTTGAAACAGCATACCTACATGCTGATCTAGATGAACAGATCTACGTGAAATGTGCTCCCGGCTTCCGGAAGCGAGAAGGGGATACTTGGTTCCTAAACAAAAGTCTTTATGGTCTGAAACAGTCAGGTTTAATGTGGTATTTATGTCTAAAAGACAAACTAAATTCAATGGGCTTTATTAAGTCCGAAACTGATGAGTGTGTGTTTACAAAAAGGTATGAAAATTCATATGAAATTGTTCTTGTTTATGTTGATGACATTGTTTACATTGGGCCAAGCAAGCGCATGAGTGAGATTTTCATTAAAGGTTTGCAAAGATACTTCACATTGAAATCCTTAGGTCACATTAATGATTATTTAGGTGTTCAGATTGTAAAAACACAGAAGGGGTTTACTCTTTCACAAGAGAATAAGATAGAACAACTTTTGCATCATTGTAACATGAAAGATGCTACAACAGCACACACACCTATGCAAACAGATTTTCATAATTTAAGGATGAAGAAGGTCCTGAGTTCAAGGATCAAACACTTTATCGTTCAGTAATCGGGTCACTACTATACATTAGTGGTTGGACTAGACCAGACATAGCACTTAGTGTTAATTTACTATCACGACACATAAGCAAAGCAAAACAGTTCCACTGGTCATGTATTAAGAAGTTATTGAAGTACCTAAAATATACTCAACATTTAAAATTAAAGCTAGAACCAACACACACTGATTTTGCAGAATTATATTGTTATGCAGATGCCGATTGGGCAAGTGATAAGGAATCAAGAAAAAGTACTTCAGGTTACATAATATTCCTGAATGGATGTCCAGTTTACTGGAATGTGAGAAAACAAAGTTTTGTCTCCTGCTCTTCAACTGAAGCTGAATATGCTTGTGTTTCAGATGCATGTAATTCTTTAACCTGGTTTGATGCCCTAGTTACAGATATCTGGACAAGACCGACTCAACCGATCATTATGATGGACGATAATCAATCAGTAGTTTGTATTTCAAAAACACGCTTCACGGGTTCAAGGTCCAGACACATTGACATTCGTTATAAAAATGTTAGAGAGTTAGTAAGAGAAGGTATTGTAAAATTAGAGTATGTGTCAATGAATTATTAGATAGTTGACATTTTAAACAAACCATTGCCAGCAGCTCGACACAAGTACCTGCGCAAATTAATGTGTGTTGAGTGATACCTCATATTCGCTCAACTGACAAAAAAGGGGTGTCACGATGTGAATTTTGATTGTCAGCTGTGATCAAATGCTACACTCTATGGTACTTAGACATTCCTAGCAAAGCAGACACGTGATAGGGGTTCAGGTGGGCCTTCTGTTAACGTACCTGCCTCCCAACTGCGTTACGAAGGCCCTGCCTGAGCTGCTTGAGGCGGTAGCAGGCCTGGCGGTGGAGTTCCCCAGGCTTATGGTGCTGGGGGACTTTAACCTGCCTTCAGCCGGCGAAACCTCTGGTGCAGCTCAGGAGTTCATGGATTCCATGACAACCATGGACCTGACCCAAGTAATCCAGGGTCCGACTCATGAGGGAGGCCACACGCTCGACCTAGTGTTTCTTTCGGGGCAGTGGAGAGATGATCTGAAGACAGGGGATATAGTCACCACCCCGTTGTCATGGTCAGATCATTTCCTACTGAGGTTGGATTTTGCAGCCCCACTCCTCCCCCGCAGGGAGGCGGGACCGACTAGGTGGTTCCACCCCAGGCGCCTAATGGAGCCTGAAGGATTCCAGAGGGAACTTGGGGAGATACCTGAAACCCTGGAACACAATTCGTCTGATTCCCTGGTGGCTGCCTGGAACATCGCGGCAGCAGGGGCATTAGATCGGATTGCGCCTTTGCGACCTCTCCGTGGCAGTGGATCCCGGAAAGCCCCCTGGTTTACCGAGGAGCTCCGGGAGATGAAACGCCACAAGAGACGTCTGGAGCGACGCTGGAGAGCCAGTAAAATTGAGTCCGACCGAGAACTTTTAAGAACTTTTATTAAGTCTTATTTAGTGGCGATAAGGGCGGCAAAACAATCTTATTTTTCCGCTCTTATTGTGTCCACAGATTCTCGTCCAGCCGCCTTGTTTAGGGTGACTCGCGCCCTCCTTGCAAAAGGGGGGAGCGAGGAACACTTGCAAGGTAGAGCTGAGGAATACTCGCAGTTTCTGACGGATAAAGTCGCTCGGATTCGGTCGAACCTGGACTCTAGCTGGGCAGAGTTCATTGAGTTGACAAGGGCAAGTTTTAGTCCAGCGTTGTGGGAGGAGTTTGAGCCTGTCTCTCCTGATGACGTGGACAAGGCCGTGGGTGCGATGAGCTCTGCCACCTGTTTATTGGACCCGTGCCCCTCCTGGCTGGTTTCGGCCAGCAGAGAGGTGGCACGCGGCTGGATCCAGGCGGTGGTCAACGCTTCTTTTAGGGAGGGATCCGTACCGCAGTCTTTAAAGGTTGCGGTGGTGAGACCCCTCCTTAAGAAGCCTTCCCTGGATCCAGCGGATTTGAAGAACTTTCGTCCGGTCTCCAACTTACCTTTTATAGGTAAAGTTGTTGAGAAGGTGGTGGCTTTTCAGCTTCTTCGGTTATTGGAGGAAACTGATCATCTGGATTCCTACCAGTCAGGTTTCAGGCGCGGCTACAGTACAGAAACTGCCTTGGTTGCCCTGATGGATGATCTCTGGCAAGCCCGGGATGGGGGCAACTCTTCCATCCTGGTGCTACTTGACCTCTCAGCGGCTTTCGATACCATCGACCATGGTATCCTTCTGCATCGTCTCGGCGAGGTTTGGGTGGGAGGCACCGTTTTACGGTGGTTCTCCTCTTACCTCGCCGACAGGATGCAGTCGGTGTTAGCAGGAGGACAGAGGTCGTCCCCTAGGCCCCTGACTTGTGGGGTACCTCAGGGTTCGGTCCTCTCGCCCTACACTGACGACACCCAGCTGTACATCACCACCCCGTCTCAATTCAGGGAGGCAGCCGATGTAATGTGCCGATGCCTGGACGATGTCAGGATCTGGATGGGGAGGAACAGACTCAGGCTCAACCCCGACAAGACTGAGTGGCTCTGGATATTGCCTCCTAAGGACCATGCCGACTGTCCCTCCTTGGTTCTTGAGGGAGAAAAATTAACTCCCTCGGAACTGGTTCGCAATTTGGGAGTCCTCCTAAATCCACAGCTAAAATTAGACCAACATCTCACAGCTGTGGCTAGGGGAACTTTTGCACAGGTTCGCCTGGTGCACCAATTGCGACCATTCTTGGAGAAGGAGGCTTTACTCACGGTCACTCATGCCCTTGTCACCTCCCGCTTGGACTACTGTAATGCGCTCTACATGGGGCTACCCTTGAAGAGTATTTGGAGACTTCAACTGGTGCAAAATGCAGCTGCGCGTGCTGTGGTGGGTGTTTCAAGATACACCCACGTAACACCCCTACTCCGCCAGTTGCATTGGTTGCCCATCGGTCTCCGGGTACAATTCAACGTGTTGATCATCATCTTTAAAGCCCTACATGGCTTAGGTCCAGGTTACCTCCGGGACCGCATCCTACCTCACACTTCCCTTCGACCGGTTAGGTCCCACAGAGCGGGTCTACTCCGGATCCCGTCAGCCAAACAATGCTGGCTGGCGGGGCCTAGGGGGAGGGCCTTCTCTGTAGGGGCTCCTGCTCTCTGGAACCAACTACCCCCAGAGATCAGAGTTATCCCCACCTTGCTGGCCTTCCGAAAAGCCATTAAGACATGGCTCTTCCTGCAGGCAGGGTGACCTTGAGACTACTTTCCCCCATGTATACATGCTATTGTATGTCGTTTTTGATACTTTTTAAATTGTTTTTTAATAATTTTAATGTTTAGTTGTTCTTTAAAATGTTGTACGCCGCCCTGAGTCCTCAGGGAGTAGGGCAGCATAGAAGAGCATCTAAATAAATAATAAATAAATAAATAAATCTGCGCATGTCTAACATTCCATTGCATTTTTCTTCTCTCTGCTATAGTCCTCTGTCGAGAGAGGACATAATTTAGCTTGCAGAAATGTAGCTATTAAGATTATAGTTTTTATGTTCTTTTCTACTGAAATAAATATTTTATTAATTAGACTTTATTATCAGGTTTTATTTGATAGGGATTAGTTTCAAAGGAAAAAGATCTTATCACCTCAAGCCGTAATTCAAACCTCGACAAAGCAATACCACTTTTTTATATAAACATAGATTAGTGGTTTATTTATACATTAGTAACCCAATCAGTTTTAAACATAGTTCTGACATTCTCCCCTTTGGGTTTCTAATGTATAACACTTTACAATCTTACATTCAATTTATCACAACTTTCTTTATGTCTTGTACAACTTTGTGCTTTTGTAAACAGGTCTGCTAAGTTACTCTCACTTTTGCAATATACCAACTTGATCATTCCATTCTGCACACTCTGTCGTACATTTAAATACCTTAGATCAGTATACTTAGATCTAGTCTTCACTCCTATTG
The DNA here is from genome assembly GCA_023053685.1 of Diadophis punctatus similis. Lineage (NCBI taxonomy): Eukaryota > Metazoa > Chordata > Lepidosauria > Squamata > Dipsadidae > Diadophis > Diadophis punctatus. The sequence goes on from JALIGW010000064.1 coordinate 1,044,886, forward strand.
TAGCCATGTTAATTGCAGCTTGATTATCTTCATACACTACAAATGGCTCTTTTACATCAATTCCAATATCTTTACACAATTGCTTATAGTATACAAGCTCAGTGCACATAAGAGATAAACTCGAGAATTCTGCCTCCATTGTAGATAGACTAATGTGTTGTTGTCTTATAGACCTCCATCCTATCAACACATTTCCTAATAATACAATATTTCCTGTTGTTGATTTTCGAGTAACTCTATCCATTGCAAAACTAGCATCTGCGTATGCATTCAATATTAAATCATTTCTAGATTCTAAATACAACGAATAATTACTTGTATACTTTAAATATCCAAGAATTCTTTTAGCTGCTTTCCAATGCTGTTCACTAGGATTTGAATTATATTTCGCTAATTGATTCACACTATAAGAAATATCTGGCCTGGACCAATTTGCTAAATATGACAGGCTTCCTATCAAGGATTGATACATATCTTTATCAAATTTTGCTTCTTTCAACTCGCTATGCTGAAACTCTGTACTCATTGGAGTATTTACTCCCTTGCAATTTTCCATATTGTACCGTTTCAGTAGTTCATTAATTTTCTTCACTTGAGATATCTTAAATCCCATATTTGTTCTTTTAATATCAAGGCCTACATAGTGTTGAATCTCACCAAGATATCTAATCCTAAACTTCTCTTTCAATCTATTTACAATTTCCTTGACATTATCTTCAGTTTTTGCAATAATTGCAATGTCATCAGTAAATAGTAACAACAAAATAACTTCACCATTTTCTTCTTTTCTAAATAAACATGGATCTGCTAAACCAGCATTAAATCCCATATTTATCAATTGCTTAACTATGCACTGGTTCCACTCAAACCCAGCCTGTTTTAATCCATATAAACTTTTTCTCAATTTCCAATAACCAGTATTTCTTTTTCCATTCAACCCTTCTGGTTTCCTCATATAGATTTCATGCTGCAGCTTTGCATGTAAATAAGCTGTCTCTACATCTACGTGATGAACAACATACTTATTCTTACCTGCCCATACTAATGCAGATCTTAATGTACTGGCTTTAAGGCTCGGTGCAAATATCTCATCATAGTCTGTTGCAGTTTGACTAAATCCCTGGACAACAAGCCTTGCTTTATGGGTTATACTGCCATCATTAGCAGTTTTTAGCTTATAAACCCACTTGCATCCTATAGCCTTCTCATTTTTTGGTAAAACAGTCTCTTCATAAACTCCCAAATCTTTTAATGACTGCAATTCTCTATTCATTGCTTCTCTCCATAACTTCTGCTCTCTTTCAGAATACAGTTTGATATCATTATAGCAAGAAGGTGCTATTTCTACCTGACAAGCAACATTAGCCTGATATCTATCAGGTTCCCTTCTTATTCTACTACCTCTTCTAGACAATACTCTACTACTAGTTGTAGAACTCTCTTTCCTTTCCAATTCCATTTTAACCTCCCCTATTGGAAATTCTTCCTCTTCTACTGAACATTCTTCTACTGAAGATTCTTCCTCTTTCATTTTATTTTCCAAATAACTCTTAGGATAGATGTTTCTAGTGCCTTTGTCCCAGAACCTTCTATGCAATAAATGTATACAATTATTATGTGGCTTCCTATTGTCAAACACTGACTCAGTCTTACTAACTTGGTTATCATTTAACAAAAACAAACCATTTTCTGATTTAACTGTAATTAGCTTGCCCTGTTTCTCAATCAAACATTCATTATGTTTAAATATTACAGTGTAACCTGCCTTAACCAATACATTTACAGATAATAAATTATACACCAAGTTAGGCATATATAGCATAGGCCCGTGATGGCGAACCTATGGCACGGGTGCCACAAGTGGCACGCGGAGCCATATCAGTGGGCACGCGAGCTCAGGTCCGGCATGCATGTGTGCACCAGCCAGCTGATTTTCGGGCCTTCTGGGCCCACTGGGAGTCGGGAAACAGGCTGTTTCCAGCCTCCAGAGGGGGTGGGGAAGGCCGTTTTCGCCCTCCCCAGGCTCCTAGAAAGGCTCTGGAGCCTGGGGAGAGTGAAAAATGGGCGTACCATTGCATGCTGGGAGCAGGGGGGTCATGCGTGCATGTGCGGGGGTGCATGAAATTATGAGTGTGGGCACGCACACACGTGATCCCCCACATTCCCCCCCCCTTTTGGCACGCGAACCAAAAAAGGTTCGCCATCACTGGCATAGGCAATCATTAATCCCCAAACAATATCATTAATCCCCAAACAATAAGCTTTTCCTTCCCCTTTTGCCCGCATTTTCCAACCATTTGCTAGAGCAATATACCGTATGTTCCGGCGTATAAGACGACTGGGCGTATAAGACGACCCCCAACTTTTCTAGTTAAAATATAGAGTTTGGGATATACTCGCCGTATAAGACTACCTCTCCTACCATCTTTCTTTTTCTTTCTGTCTTTCTTCCTTCCTAACATCTTTCTTTCTTTCTTTCTTTCTTTCTTTCTTTCTTTCTTTCTTTCTTTCTTTCTTTCTTTTCTTTCTTTCTGCCTTCCTTCCTAACTTCTTTCTTTCTCCTTCCTTCCTTCCTTCCTTCCTTCCTTCCTTCCTTTCTTCTTTCTTTCTTTCTGCCTTCCTGCCTTCCTGCCTTCCTGCCTTCCTGCCTTCCTGCCTTCTTTCTTTCTTTCTTTCTTTCTTTCTTTCTTTCTTTCTTTCTTTCTTTCTTTCTTTCTTTCTTTCTTTCTTTCTTTCTTTCTTTCTTTCTTTCTTTCTTTCTTTCTTTCTTTCTTTCTTTCTTTCTTTCTTTCTTTCCTTCTTTCTCTTCCTTCCTTCCTTCCTAACTTCTTTCTTTCTTTCTTTCTTTCTGTCTTCCTTCCTTCCTAACTTCCATCTTCTTTCTTTCTTTCTTTCTTTCTTTCTTTCTTTCTTTCTTTCTTTCTTTCTTTCTTTCTTTCTTTCTTTCTTTCTTTCTTTCTTTCTTTCTTTTTTTTCTGCTGCTCACTTCATCCTGCTTGTGTGGGGGGGGACTATGGTGCTCAGGTTGGGCCCCCCAATGCTCTGCAGCCCTCTGGTCTGGCAGGAAAAGGAGGGGCTCTCAACCCTCCCCAAGAAGAGACCCGTTGATGCAGGCTGGGGGACGACGACGACAGGACCCTCGGTTTCTAACCTTCCTCACCTTTTCTCTTGTTCTCCTCCTTGTGGGCACACACGGGAGGGACTGCGGAGCAGAGGCGCCGGGCGGCTTAAGGCAAGAGGCGGGCGGGAGACACTTCTGGCATTCCCGCGCCTCTCACCCTGCTCGCCGGGCGCCTCTGCTCTGCGGTCCCTCCCGCGCGTGCCCATCTACCTCGCTTGGTGCGGTTCCCCACACTTGGCATCTTGGAAGAGGGCTGGGCGAGAGAGAAAGGAGCCACGGTGGGGATTGGTTTGCAGGACCGCGGAGCAGAGGCGCCTGGTGAGCGGGGCGAGAGGCGCGGGGATGCCAGAAGTGTCTCCCGCCCGCCTCTTGCCTTAAGCCGCCAGGTGCCTCTGCTCCGCGGCCCCTCCCGCATGCGCCCACAAGGAGGAGAACAAGAGAAAAGATGAGGAAGGTTAGAAACCGAGGGTCCTGTCGTCATCGTCCCCCAGCGCGCGCCGACCTGCTGGGAAGGCTGCGGTAGGCGGTGGCGGCCGCAGCCTTCCCAGAGGAGACCGAGATGCAGGGCGGCGGCAGGGCTCCGGGGCTCCTTTGGCAGCTTGGTTGGAGAATGGCGGGGATGCGGCCGCCGCTGTTTTTGAGCTCCCCCCGGCTCGGAAGTTTTACTACCCGGCGTATAAGATGACCCCCGACTTTTGAGAAGATTTTCAAGGGGTGAAAAGTAGTCTTATACGCCGGAACATACGGTACTGCTTACTTTTAAACATTTTTACAAACTGTTTCTTATTGTTTGAAATACATTGAGTCGCTCCACTATCTATGACCCATTTACTATGATTTATCTTATCGTTAACCTTTGGCATGGCAAAACCTACATTATGCTTTGTATTCTTTTTACAGTATTTTGCTATATGTCCTTTAGACCCACAATTATAGAATTTCCTAACGTAGTAAACACTAGAAGATGTATTCTCTTCTTCTTTTTGTTTCTGTACTCCTGTTCTCATCTGCTTTCTGTCCTCCCTTCTTTTTTTTATTCAAAAAGTTTTATTAGTACAAAGTACAAACATTTTTCTCTTTTCTCACCCCCCCTTACCCCCAAACCCCTCCCCACCCCCTTACCCTCCCCCCTTACCCTCCCCCCTTTCACCCACCCACCCACCCCCGGCTTCCCAGAAAAAGCACAGGGTATAGTATTCAATAAACATAAAATTAAAATATACTAACAAATTATTAATTACAAAATTTCTCTAGTTCTTTAACTCCTTATTACTCAAAACCTTTGAAACATAATCTAAAAATTAGGTGTATATCATTAATAAACTAACATTCCAATATATCAAATTACTAATTTCACAATTATTCTAAATCCTTAATTCCATATGACTCAAAACCTTTTAAAAGTATTTCAAAAAAAAAGAAAAAGAAAAAATTCATCTCTAGTCCATTCCAGTATATATCTTTCATTTAAATAGTCTTTAAAATATAATAATAAAAAGAGAAAGAAGAAATTTTCTTCGCCATCTCGGCCAGATGTGCAACCATCAACGTTGATTCCTCGCTAATAGATAAATCTTCCTTCTTCCAACACTATACCTCCAATAGTCTGACATTTAGAATCAACTTGATTACTATTACAGTACAATCCGTAATTATTCCCAACAAGAAAAATTGTTTTATAAACTTGATCTTTTCAATAAAATATTTTGAATAGTCCACCATATTTTTATCCAGAAAACCTAAATTTTCTTTTTTTTTAACATAACCATTGTATACAAAAATACATAACATCTTCACATCACCAACATTTAAATTATAGATTTAGTCTTTTCCCATATTTCCAACCTTATAATTTCTCCACTATTTTAGCCCCATTTTCATACCATCCTTAAACTCAGTTTCTAAATTTATTTCCATTAACACATTATACAACCTTTCTATATGCATTTAACTGTTATCTTTTATTTATATTGTCAAATTGTCATCTTACTGCAAAATACCAATTTTGGATCTTCTCTCCATCTGGCCTTATACGGTTACCCATACTGAAACCAAATTCTAATTGTTCCTTCTTCTCATTCGACCTTTAAATCCAACTCTTCCACCCACTTGTGGTTTAATAATTTCATGAGTTGTCCCCTTGGATTGTTGTTGTCTTGATTCATCCTTACATATAGCTGCTGCGCTGGTCTGACTCTGATCCTTTATCTCTTCTTGTATATCAAATAGATCCAAATTATGAACATCGCTCTGGTTCTGTAGATCACCTTGACTCATCAAAGCTCCTCCCCATTGAACTACTGTCGACGACTCTCCTCTCTCTCCTTCCATTAATTCCTTCATTCTTCTTCCTTCTGGTATTTTGGATATCTTGGCCTTTAACACTTTTACATAAAAATCTCTTGCTTTCCATATCGTATTGAGCCGATATCTCTTTCTCAGATGTATCACCGCTATACCAGCTGGAGCTTCCCATCTATACTGTATTAGCTGTTTTTTCAATTCATCCACCAGAAAGGCATAGTCCTTTCTGGCTCTCAACATCTTGGGAGGAATTTCTTTCATTGTCATCACCTCCTGTCCATCTATCTGGAGCTTGTTCTTAAAAGTCACCTGTAAGATTTCATTACGTAATGTCCTTGTAGTAAAATATATTACTACCGGTATTTATTTATTTATTTATTTATTTATTTTATTTAGACGCTCTTATAGGCCGCCCGATCCCATGGGACTCAGGGCGGCGTACAACATAAATAAGAAATGTACATTTTAAAAACGATAATCATAATTTAAGTTAAAAATAGAATTAAAAATATAATTAAAGAAAAAAAGAAACATAATAAACGCAACATTCAGGGGGGAATCTGATTATCCTATTCACCCCATCTGCCGGAAGAGCCATGTTTTTAAGGCTTTACGGAAGGCCAGCAGGGTGGGGATGGTCCGGATATCTCTAGGCAGATGTTTCTGTTTAGCCACCTAAGAATTGGCACGATATATCTTGTCAATCTGCATACCCAATTCCTCTTTTGTCACCCCTAACGTTTGCACAAATGCCTCCAACATCATTTCTTTTAAATTTTCTTGTTTGTTCTCCTTTACACCTCTTACTCTTAAAGCAAACTCCATATTTCTGTATTGAATTATTAATACCTCGGCTTCATACTTTTCAATTTTATTTTGAGTCTCTCCTATATCGTCACCCAAAGTTGTCACAGATTGTTTAATTTCTTCCACCTCCTCTTCCAAAATTTTAATATTTTAAATACCAATAATAAATTTTAAATACCAATAATATATCTTCCCTTAATTGCTGGTTCCGAGTTACAATCTCCTGTGAAAAAGTCTGTATTTTTTCATTAATTTCATTAATTTTTAAATTAAACTCCATAACAAGTTCACCCTTCATGGCTTTTAAGGCTTCTTGTAACTTTGCAAACGTTAAAGTCTGTGGGGGTGTTGAATAAAGAGTAGGTTGCATTCTTGAAATATGAGCAGGAGGACCATAAGATCCTTTGTTAAAAACAATCTTTCCTGATTTTGAGGCCATTTAAAATTTAGAATTAGACTTCTTATTTTACTCCAAAGTCAGAAAGAAAAGAGAAAGTCCATCAAAGTCAGGCGTTTTCATACAGAGGGCTGCTAGCGAAACGAAACTTCCCTTTTAACTTTCACTTTTCACGCCCTTTGAAACTTCAATCGCCATTTTGTTGCTCATTAACTCAATTAGTTTGTCACTTCCGAAAGGAGAATCAACATTGGAGTTAAGTTTAAATACTTGCCATCCGAGTCTCCTGGCTTTTTCTGTCTGCCTTGAGTCTAAATGTTAAAAATCACATCTTGAAAGCAGAGTTGGTCGCGGCATCTTGCTCCGCTTAAGCGGAGGCGTCCCAGGTCCCGGAGCAGATGACAGGCTGCTAGGGAGCCCTCACCCTTCGCACCCCAGATTTTCTCCTGGGGCACTTGGGGGCTCTACCCTCGCCTGTCTGCTCTCATCTCTCCCCTATGCCCAGGGAGAGGATTTTCAAGCCGCCAGACAGCTGTTCTGGCGGCTCAACAGAACCTGAAATCAGGCGCTCGATGGGGAGCGTCTTCGAGGCTCGTGGAGCCAAACCGGAAAGTCCTCCCTTCTTCTTGACTCTTCAAGTAATCTTCCCGTTATCCCAGTTAATGTGAGTTCCTCTCTGGGTAACACTTCAAAGGAAGATACATAGTCATCATAACTTTCATCTAATGATGACAAAATTATATATACTTGATGAAGTTCAGAAAATATTAGCTCTTTTTCATGAAGTTCCTGCAATGTTTTCTTCATTTCTTCTAAATGAGCTAACATATTGCCTCCTTTTGACAAACAAGCTCTAAATAGTTTACGTGTAAGATGAATATGAGCACCCACACTATCATGTATATAAATTTGTTTCAGTATGTCCCAACACCTAGCAGCTGATTCTTCTTGTCGAACATGAACGAGTTGCTGATCTTTCAGTGTTAGAACTATAATACTTAAAGCTCTCTCATTGTCACGATTAAAGTCCTCAATCTTCTTGGCATCATCGTCATTATCAGGATCCAAAGCTGATATATCTGGAGGATTAATTACTACTTTCCATAGTCCCTCATTCCTCAACAACATTTTACATTTAGTAGACCAGGATACGTAGTTAGTTCCATCCAGCTGAGTTATCATGGACAAATAACGTGACTTTGTTTGTGCCATTGTTATTGTTGTACACTACAACTTACTGAATATTAAGACTCAATATCTTCTTAGCAACACTCCACTTATAGCTCTGGCTATAGCTTTGGCTCTGGGCCTTTAACCAATGTTGAGGTTATGAATTTGTGAAATGAATATACGCAACGGAATGTGGAGTTGCTATTCGATACTATAGAGTCAATAAACAGAAGTCTTCAAAGTGTTAAATATAATTTACTTAAATAAACTAGCAAAACTTCAAAACAAATAGTCCACGAAGAATCTTTCTTTAACTTATCTTCTTTGAAATAGCAAACAGATAATGTGGCTATTTAATATACAGACACAAAGTCAAACTCTTAGCACTTAGCTATTCAACTTTTGTAGATAAAGTTCTTTCAGCAAAAACCTTGAACTTCTTTCGGCGTCTTCAGTCTTCAGTAACAGAAACAGGAGTGAGTAGAAGCAATTTATTTATTATTTATTAGTTGCATTTGTATGCCGCCCACTCCACAGAGACTCTGGGCGGCTCACAACAGTAAAAATTCACATGCAACAACAAATATAAAAAGCATTAAAAACAATAGATATTAAAACATTTAAAAAACATTAAAAACCACAATTTAAAAACCCATACAATAAATCATTCATGGGGCCAAGAATGATCGGTGTTGTATTAAAATCATTGGCCCCAGGCCTGTCGACAAAGCCATGTTTTAACTGCTTTTCTGAAGGCTGGCAGGGTGGGAATAATGCAGATCTCGGGGGGTAGTGTATTCCAGAGAGCCGGTGCTGCCACAGAGAAGGCCCTCGTTCGTGGGCCCGCCAGCCAACATTGTTTGGCTGATGGGACCACCAGCAGACCAACTCTGTGGGCTCTAATCGGTCTTAGGGAGGTATGTTGGAGAAGGCGGTCTCGGAGGTAAACTGGTCCTAAGCCATGTAGGGCTTTAAAGGTAATCACCAACACCTTGAATTGTGCTCGGAGACCTATAGGCAGCCAGTGCAGTTCGCGAAGGATGGGTGTCACATGGGTGTATCTAGGGACACCCATCACCACACGCGTTGCTGCATTCTGCACTAGCTGCAGTCTCCGAACGTTCTTCAAGGGTAGCCCCATGTGGAGTGCGTTGCAATAGTCAAGACGTGAGGTAACAAGGGCATGAGTGACTGTAAGTAGTGCCTCCCAGTCCAAGAAGGGACGCAACTGGTGCACAAGTTGAACTTGTGCAAAGGTCCCTCTGGCCACAGCTGTTAGATGTTGGTCCAATTTTAGCTGTGGATCCAGAAGGACCCCCAAGTTGCGAGCCTGTTCTGAAGGGATCAAATTTTCCCCTCCTAGAACCAAGGAGGGACAGATGTCGAAGTCCTTGGGAGGCAGCATCCAAAGCCACTTCGTCTTGTCCGGGTTGAGTTTGAGCCTGTTAACCCCCAACCAGACCCTTACAGAGTCCAGACACCGGCACATCACATCAACTGCCTCACTGAATTGGCATGGGGTGGACATGTACAGCTGAGTATCGTCAGCGTACTGTTGGAACCTCACCCCATGCCTACGGATGATCTCACCCAACGGTTTCATGTAGATATTAAAGAGCATAGGGGAAAGAATCGACCCCTGAGGAACCCCACATACGAGGGGTCTCGGGGTCGACCTCTGTCCCCCAGCCAACACCGACTGCGACTGGTCAGAGAGATAGGAGGAGAACCACCGCAGAACGGTGCCTCCCACTCCCATCTCCCCGAGCCGTCGCAGAAGGATACCATGGTCAATGGTATCGAAAGCCGCTGAGAGGTCAAGTAGCACCAAGATGGAGGAGCAACCTCCATCTCGGGCTCGCCAGAGATCATCCATCAGCGTGACCAAGGCAGTTTCTGTGCTGTGACCAGGCCTGAAACCCGACTGAAAAGGGTCAAGATACTCCGTTTCATCCAAGAGCCATTGGAGTTGCAGCGCCACCACTTTCTCCACCACCTTCCCCATGAAGGGGAGGTTGGAGACTGGTCGATAGTTTTTAAGGTCAGTTGGGTCCAGGGATGGCTTTTTAAGGAGGGGCCTCACCACCGCAACCTTAAAAGGCTGGGGGAAGAACCCCTCTCTTAAAAAAGCATTGATTAACTCCTGGAACCAACCTCGTGTCACCTCCCTACTTGCAGAAACAAGCCAGGAGGGGCACGGATCCAGCATAAAAGTGGCGGAGCTCACCGCTCCAATGGCCTTGTCCACTTCCTCAGGGGTCACCAGGTCAAACTCTTCCCATAAAATGGGACCAAGATCTGCCCCTGTCATCTTGGCTTGCTTCACCCAACCAGAGTCCAGGTCTGTCCGGATCTGAGTGACTTTATCCGTCAGAAACTGAACAAATTCCTCAGCTCTACCTTGAAGGGGTTCCTCCGTCCCCTCCCCCTTGAGAAGGGACTAGGTCACCCTAAAAAGGGAGGCTGGGCGAGAATCTGCGGATGCAATAAGAGCGGAAAAATGCGAGCGTTTTGCCGCCCTTATCGCCACTAGATAAGTCCTAATAAAGGCTCTTAGTAGTGTTCGATCGGATTTGGATTTACTGGCCCTCCATCGTCACTCTAGGCATCTCTTCTGGCGTTTCATCTCTCGGAGTTCCTCAGTAAACCAAGGTGCCCTCTGGGATCCACTGCCGCGGAGAGGCTGCAAAGGCGCAATTCTATCCAAAGCCCCAGATGCCGCCCTATGCCAGGCAGCTGCTATGGCTTCAGAGGAATTGTGTACCAAGGATTCAGGTAAATCCCCAAGCTCCCTCTGAAACCCTTCCGGGTCCATTAGGCGCCTGGAGCGGACCACCTAATCGGTTCTGCCTCCCTGCGGTGATGGAGTGGGGTGGAAAAGTCCAACCTCAATTGGGAATGATCTGACCATGACAAGGGAGAGATGACTAAACCCCTTAGTTCCAGATCATTAATCCATTGCCCAGACAGAAATACTAAGTCGAGTGTGTGACCCCCCCTGTGAGTCGGACCTTGAATTACCTGGGACAGGTCCATGGTTGTCATGGAAGCCATGAACTCCCGCTCTGCATCAGAGGAATCGCCCAGCGATGGCAGATTAAAGTCCCCCAGCACCATGAGTCTGGGGAACTCCACTGCCAGGCCGGCTACTGCCTCCAGCAGGGCGGGCAGGGCCATTGACACGCAGCTGGGAGGCAGGTACGTGAGCAATAGGCCCACCTGAACCCCTAGGTCCAACTTCACAAGGAGGGCCTCACACCCGATAATCTCCGGGGCAGGGATCCTACGAGGTAACAGACTCTTCCGGATGATAACTGCCACTCCACCACCCCTTCCCTGAGGTCATGGCTGATGCTGTACCTGAAACCCGTCTGGGCACATTTCTGAGAGGGGAACGCCCCCCTCAGGATCCAGCCAGGTCTCAGTTATACATGCCAGGTCGGCTCCCTCCTCTAGGATAAGATCCCGAATGATGGGAGCCTTGTTGACAATTGACCTGGCATTTAGCAGCAGCAGCTTGAGCCCAGGGCCCTGACAACCCTGGTCCCCAGGCCTCCGAGTTGACTCTGAGGGGTTAGAACATGGAATCACTTGAAGGTAGCGAGTCCTAGTTCTCCGAGTGCGGCCCACCCCTCGGTTCCCGCCGTATCTCCCCCTCCCCATAATGACCGATATATTCCGGCTCTCCCCCTCTCCAGAGGTCCACTCCCCTTCCCTGCCAGCTCCCATAATTTCCAACTGGCCCACTTGTTCATACATACTATGTTGGTATTAGGGTCTGGCCCCCACCTGCATCTGTTTTTCACACTCAGCAGGTGAGAAGCGTTTTCCCGGGTCCAACTCACTCCATTCCGTACCCACCCATACAATTTTAAAACTACCCAATCATTTCCCCATCCAAACCACTTATATACTAGTCAGCCACTCCCCCCCCTATAAAAAGATAAAACCAATCTGTAAATTAAAACAGGATGATAAAACAGGATGATTAAAACTTGATGATAAATTTCCTATTTTAACTGCAACCCTAGATGGCTTGAGAGGGTAGTCTGTAGGGAAATGAATAATCAGAAAGAAAACACCGCCTTGATATGGACTGTCATTAGGACCCATAATTGTAGCTTGCCAATGAAACATGTCCTTTCCAATAGGGCCTACAGAATACTGAACTAGTTTCCTCCGGTGGAGGGAGAACAGGCAGGCTCAGATGGGAGAAACAAACAGGCTTTGCAACAGGCAAGCAGTTCTTTCTGTGTTTCTTCTTTAATTCTTCCACAAGCCTCCTTCTAAAACCAAGTTCTTGTGGCTCCGGTGTTGTCTTCCCAGCAAGAGGGGGGGAGGGCTCCTTTTTCCAGCCTGCAAAAGAAGCCAAGATGCCGGCATCGGCAGAGAGCTTCCTCCCAGTTCCAAAACCAAGCCCAGATGGCTCCAAGTTCCAAAACCAAGTTCAGGTGGAAGAAACAAACAGGCTCTGCAGCAGGCAAGCAGCTCTCTCAGTGTTTCCCCTTCCCCAATTCTTCCACACGCCTCCTTCCAAAACCAAGTTCTTGTGGCTCCAGTGTTGTCCTCCCAGCAAGAGAGGCAGGAGAGAACAGGCAGGCTCAGATGGGAGAAACAAACAGGCTTTGCAACAGGCAAGCAGCTCTTTCTGTGTTTCCCCTTCCCCAATTCTTCCACAAGCCTCCTTCCAAAACCAAGTTCTTGTGGCTCTGGTGTTGTCCTCCCAGCAAGAGAGGCCGGAGAGAACAGGCAGGCTCAGATGGGAGAAACAAACAGGCTCTCAAACAAATCTCTCAGTCACTAAGCACACAGCACACGGACACACAAATTACTCAAGCTAACCTGTTCTCTTTTATAATTATCAGCAAGCCTACAATGCTTACAATTTAAAGCAATACCACTTTTTTATATAAGCATAGATTAGTGGTTTATTTATACATTAGTAACCCAATCAGTTTTAAACATAGTACTGACAAAAGCCAGGCTTTCAACGCCTACGGCTATAGGTAGGAAGACGGGGGTGTCTCGGGAGTGGAGCCTTCGGTGCCAAGTCCCTCTTCTGCCCCCATGAAAATCATCCCCCACCCCACCCCACCCACTCCAGTTAAATGCACATAGGGTAATAGGGTTTGTTTTAAACCTCCGAGTGGAAGTGAGGATCCCCGCCGCCTGGAGCCGCCCGAAAATGTGATGTGCGGAGGTCAAAAACCTCCAAAGGGTGGGCCCCGGCAGGTGGATGGGGCTACATTCGGAGTCTAAGACGCACCCAGATTTTCCCCCTCTTTTTTGGGGGGGGGGAAGGTGTGTCTTATACTCCGAAAAATACGGTAATCTTTCAAAGCTCTTGTAGCACAGGGGAACGACCATGAAGGGCTACATGAAGGGCTCCTGGCAAGGGGTGGACTGCACCTCACAAGTACTGGAAAGAATATATTCGGAAAACTGGCTCATCTTATCAAAAGGGCTTTAAACTTAAATTGAGGGGGAGGGGGGCAATCTTCATGACCTTTAGAACCTAATTCCAAGCAAAAACCACTAGATAACCAATCATATAAGGAGGTAGTGAGTAAAGAGAAAGAAGAAAAAAAGAAAAACATAATGAGGTAGAGAGTGTTGGGAAGGATGGAAAACCCAGTTACAAAGTAGGAGATATAAGAAACATACCCAAGACCAATAAAGGACTCAAATGTCTAAACCAGTGGTTCCCAACGTGGGGCCCATGCCCCACGGGGGGGGGGCAATTTGATTTTTAATGGGGGCAATTTGAAAATGAGCTATTAACTGAATTGTTGAAAGCCCACTAATTGTTCTTATATATTTGTGATGAAACAGCTGTGTTTCATTTACCTATTGTTGTCTTTGTTAAAGTGCATTTCCTAGGGCCTGGTCTGAAAAGGAAATCCCAGCTGGGGGGAGGAGGGAGAAACTGCCAGCCAATCAGATGTGTTCCCACTAAGGATCATGGGACTGGCAGAGTCTCTCTCTCTCTTTCCTGTGGGCTTTGCTGCTGGGTGGTTGCAGGGAGAGCTGCTCTGTGGGGAGTCAGAGTGGATGGCTGCTGGGGGAAGCCCAGCAGTGAGGATACAGAACCAGAACCCAAGTTTAAGTAAGAAATTGTTAGATTTACAGTTATTTTTAGTCTGTGTTTTCCCATGCCGTGTTTTACAAGACTTTTCCTCTCAGGGCAATCTGGGGCTGGGCCACGCATGCGTAGGCCTTGCCAGGCCTGTGTGATTCACCTCCACCTACTGAACTACCAAAGCATTTCCCCACTAAGCTGCAGGTTCAAACCAAGTGGGCGAGTAGGGGGGTCATAGGTTACAACCCCCCTTTCGTTCATGACAATCTTATTATTCATAAATTAAGCTAAGAATGTTTTTTAAATTTCCCTCTTTCTGCGCCATCTTCTTTTAATAGTTATTTCTTTTAATAATTTGCATCATTTCATAAGTTTTTCTCACATTTATTTCTTTTAGTCACAAACCCTATGCATAAAATGAGTAGTGCAAGCAAGAAAAAAGTTTGTCAGTATTCACAAGAATATTTAAAACTTGGCTTCATACCCGCTATCCATGATGAACGGTCACCTTTCTGCCTCTTATGCCAACAATGCTTGTGTCAAGCCTGACTTATATTGGGGTGTGGGATTGTTTGTATCCTTGGGCATTCTGACATGCATTCAGCTTGACACAGTTTGGAGCTGAAGGGGGGATGGAGCCTTCAGTCAAAACAGAATTCCTAACTGATGAGTCAACCACATTCCAACGTCTGGCTGACAGGAGGAGGAGGAGGAGGAGGAGGAGGAGGAGGAGGAGGAGGAGGAGGAGGAGGAGGAGGAGGAGGAGGAGGAGGAGGAGGAGGAGGAGGAGGAGGAGGAGAGATGTCGCTGAGCAACCAGCTCCCATCTTGGTTGGACAATGTGACAGTTGCTTTGGAAACTTGAGAAACTGAAACTTATATTGGGGTGAAAAGCCCGGGAACTTTAGTACTGGCTTTTCACCAGTAGCGCCAAGATGGTAGATGGTGATGGGTGCATTACTTGGAGCCTGACAGCTTGACCAACGAATCAATGAAACGAGGTTGAGGCGCATTTGAAGGTGAAACATTGTATGTAAATTCAGATTTAAATTACTTAAAGTCTTTAAAGGAGAAGTTTGAAAAAAGATCAACAATAAAGTCTCTGTTCACTGCACAAACTGTTACTGTCAGTCGTACTCTTGAGGCTAGTTATGAAATTTCTTTACTCATTGCTAAATCTGGAAAAAATCATACTATAGGGGAGGATTTAATTAAACCATCAATATCAGCATTTCTTAAAACAGTTCTGGAAAAAGATGACAAAGATGTGAAAGCCATGCCACTCAGTAACAATACTGTTAGAAGAATAGATGAAATGATTGAAGATATTGAAACACAACTTGTTGAAAAGCTGAAATCAAGAAAATTCTCAGTACAAATGGATGAATCAACTCTGGAAGACAATGAGGCCATATTGCTAACCTATGCAAGATATATTGATAACGGTGAATTTGCTGAAGAAATGTTATTCTGCAAATCATTAGAGACCACCACAACCGCTACTGAAATATATAATAAACTAAAAAATTACTTAGATGTCAATAATATATCAATGGAAAACATAACATCTTGTGCTGCAAATGGTGCTCCTGTTATGATGGGCAAGAGAAATGGCTGCTTAAAATTGATGAAAGATGAGAATCCAGAAATGCTTCTTGTGCACTGTGTTATTCATAGAGAGAACTTAGTGTCCAAAAATATTTCTCCTGTTCTTAATGAGGTACTAAAATCAGTTATAAAATGTATCAATGCTATCAAAGCTAATGCCAAATGTGAGCGTCTCTTCAAGCAATTTTGTGAAGATAAAAATGCAGACCATGTGAAACTTGTACTTCACACTGAGGAAAGGAAAATCGTTTGAAAAGATTCATGAAATTATTTGATGTTCTTAGTGACTTTTTAAGTGACAAGCCTGAAATGAAGCACCTGCTAACCGTTCATGGTAAAGCATTTGTGAGTTATTTAGCAGATATCTTTGAAAAACTGAATATGTTGAATAAACAACTTCAAGGAACAAATAAAACTCTTCTTGATGCAAAGGCGAAGGTATTTGGCTTCATTACATTTATAGAGTTATGTCAAAAACATATTTCTGACAAAAATTTTGACATGTTTCATTGGCTAAAAAAAATGTGAAGTGACTGATGCTGCTGTACTTGTCATTGTGGATCATCTGAAAATATTGGCCTCTGATTTGAAAGAAAGATTTTCTGATTTTAAACAAATTGATTTTCCAACATGGGTAGTGCAGCCAGTGCTGGTGGATCTATCTGATGTTTCAATGCAGTACCAAGAAGAACTCTCGGAAATGCAAAATGATGAGTCACTTAAAACTTTATTCAATATAAAAGGAGCGATGGCATGGCTTTTTGATGAGACAGAAACTAAATACCCAAATTCAACCTACTTTGCAAGAAAACTGCTGTTACCGTTCCCATCTTCATATTTAGCTGAATGTGGCTTTAGTGCTGTAAATGATTTGCTACTGAAGAAAAGAAATTGACTGGATATCACTGAATGAGGAGACTTGAGAATGAAGCTGACTAAATTGCAGCCTAATATAAAATCTCTGCAGCAGGCATCAAGCACAAGGATCTCACTAACTTAAGTAGACTAAAGCTGCAATCCTACAACATTTTCCTGGGAGTAAGCCCCATTGAAGACAATGGTACTTACTTCTGAGTAGACATGCATAGGATTGCGTTGTAAATATGATCTTGAGGTGAGCTCAAATTGTTATTTTGGATTTGTTAGGTACCTTTATTTTAGTATGTATAGTAATTAATATGATCAAAGTATTACAGAAAAAGCTTTCATTAAAATTATTTTATATTTATGCATTTCAGTTCTCTGTTATATGTTTTAAAACTTTATTTGCTGTTTTTTCATATCCCTTCATACTATTATTTTTTAAGTTCCTCAGTACTTCTACTATCTTTTAAAAGTTCTTTTATTTTTCTCTTTCATGAATGCCATGTTCTTTGGAACCTTGTTTAAACCAAGTTAATGGCCTTTTAGGCTTTCTCCGCGTGAGTAGGAGTTCACTTTTTGAATAGTAAGAATTATATGTCGGGGGGGGGGCATCAGGATTTTAGAGATGCTTAGGTGGGGCATGGCCAAAAAAAGGTTGGGAACCACAGGTCTATACACTAACGCTCAAAGCTTAGGGAACAAACAGGGTGGATTTGAAGTACTAGTACATGAAGGCAGATATGATATAGTTGCCATTACTGAAACTTGGTGGCATGAAACACAAGAGTGGAATGTACTGATGGAAGGATACAAACTATTCAAAAGAAACAGACCTAACAAAAGAGGTGGAGTTGCATTATATATAAAAGATCACTACATCTCTACAGAAATACACAAAACCAAGGATGAAAACCTCCTAGAATGCATATGGGTCAATATAAGAGGAAAAAAGAATGATATTGTTATAGGTGTATACCACAGGCCACCCAACCAAGCAGAAGAAATAGATTAACTTTTTGCTATACAATTAACAAATGTATGTAGGGAATATGCGACAGTAGCAATGGGAGACTTTAACTACTCTGATATCAACTGGGAGACAAACTCTGCAGCAAGTGGGAGATCGAACAGATTCCTAACCAACCTAGCTGACAACTTTATCATCCAAAATGTAGAGGAGGGAACTAGAGGAAAAGCTATACTGGACCGAATTCTTACTAATAGAGAAGAAGTGATAGAGGAAGTTGAAGTTGCTGGAACCTTGGGCGAGAGTGACCACGTCATATTGGAATTAAATATAATGCGAACAGAAGCAATAGAACATAATCCAACCAGTGTTTCAAACTTTAAAAGAGCTGATTTTAACAAACTCAGAGAGAGCCTAGGAAAGATTCCATGGATGAAAATGCTAAAGGGGAAAACAACTCAAGAAGCGTGGGAAGCTCTGAAAAATATGATAATAAAAGCCCAGTTCAGCACAATACCATTAAAAAAGAAAAACAAGAAATCCAAGAAGAAACCAGCACAAAGATATATCTGATAAACTGAAAGAGAAAAAGGACAAGTACAAAAAATGGAAAGATGGACACATGAATAAGGCAGAATATCAGCAGATAGCCGGAATCTGCAAAGATGGAAGTCAGGAAAGCAAAGGCTCAGAATGAACAAAGACTTGCAACAAAAGTCAAAGATAATAACAAAAGTTTCTTTCAACTTATTAATAACAAGAAAAAAGTCAAGGAAACAGTCAGTCCACTAAAGAGAGAAGATGGCAAGGAAGTAACAGGCAGTAGAGAGAAAGCAGAGCTGCTTAACTCATTCTTTGCATCAGTCTTCACGCAAAAAGAAACTATAGCCCAACTTACCAAAAAACTAACCATAAAAGACAGACTAGAAATAAAAATTAAAATAAGCAAGAAAATTGGTAAGAGAACACCTGTCTGATCTTGACAAATATAAATCACCAGGACCTGACGGATTACATCCCAGAGTTCTGAAGGAGCTGGCAAATGTTATCTCAGAACCATTGTACCATATCTTTCAAAAATCTGGGAGCACCGGGGAACTACCAGAGGATTGGAAAAGAGCTGATGTGTTTCCCATCTTCAAAAAAAGGGGGGAGGGAACAGACCCAGGAAACTACAGATCAATCAGTCTAACATCAATACCTGGGAAGATACTGGAAAAGATAATAAAAAAACAGATCTGCGAATATCTAGAAACAAATAAAGTTATAACTAGAAGCCAGTACAGGTGTTTTAAAAACAGATCATGCCCTACCAATCTTGTTTCATTCTTTGACAAAGTGACTAAATTAGTAGACCAGTGAAATGCTGTGGACATAGTATACGTAGACTTCAATAAGGCATTCGACAAAGTAGGCCACAACCTACTTGTTGGTAAGCTTACTTGTTGTAAGCTGGTGGGGACGAGAGCCGGAACATCTCGGTCATAATGGGAAGAGGCAGATATGGCGGGAGCAGAGGGGTGGGCCGCTCTCGGGGAATAAGACCTCGCTGCTTGCAAGCGATCCCTTGTTCCTGCCCCTCCGATGTGGTTCCATCTTGCTCAACCCGAGTACCTGGCAACCAGGGTTTTCAGGGCCCTGGGCTCAGGATGCTGCTGCTTAACGCCAGGTCAATCATCAACAAAGCCCCCCTGATACGCGATTTAATCGCAGAGGAGGGGGCGGACCTGGTTTGTATAACTGAGACCTGGCTGGGCCAGGAGGGGGGAGTAGCTCTCTCCGAGATATGCCCAGACGGATTCTCAGTGCAGCATCATTCCAGACCCCAGGGAAGGGGAGGAGGAGTGGCTATAATAACGCGCGGAAGTCTGCATCCTCGTAGGATCCCTGCCCCGGAGATTGTTGGGTGTGAGACGCTCCTTCTGAAGTTGGACTTAGGGGTGCAGGTGGGCCTTTTCTTAACGTACCTGCCTCCCAGCTACGTAAGTAAGGCCCTGCCTGAGCTGCTCGAGGCAGTAGCCGGCTTGGCGGTTGAGTTCCCTAGGCTTATGGTGCTGGGGGACTTCAACTTGCCTTCTGCTGGCGAAACCTCTGGGGTAGCTCAGGAGTTCATGGATTCCATGACAACCATGGACCTGACCCAAGTAATCCAGGGTCCGACTCATGAGGGTGGTCACACGCTCGACCTAGTGTTTCTTTCGGGGCAGTGGAGAGATGATCTGAAGATAAGGGACATAGCCATCACCCCACTGTCATGGTCAGATCATTTCCTACTGAGGTTGGATTTTGCAGCTCCACTCCTCCCCCGCAGGGAGGCGGGACCAACTAGGTGGTTCCGCCCCAGGCGCCTAATGGAGCCGGAAGGATTCCAGAGGGAGCTTGGGGAGATACCTGAAACCCTGGTACACAATTCGGCTGATTCCCTGGTGACTGCTTGGAACACCACAGCATCAGGGGCTTTAGACCGAATTGCGCCTTTGCGACCTCTCCGCGGCAGTGGATCCCGAAAAGCTCCCTGGTTCACCGAGGAGCTTCTGGAGATGAAACGCCAGAAGAGACGTCTGGAGCGCCGCTGGAGGGCCAGCAAAACCGAATCTGATCGAACACTATTAAGGATTTACATCAAGTCTTAATTAGTGGCGATAGGGGCGGCAAAACGATCTCATTTTTCCGCTCTTATTGCGTCCGCAGATTCTCGCCCAGCCACCTTGTTTAGGGTGACTCGCGCCCTCCTTGCCAAAGGGGGGAGCGAGGAACACTTGCAAGGTAGAGCTGAGGAATTTGCAGAGTTTCTGTCGGATAAAGTCGCTCAGATCCGGTCGAACCTGGACTCCGGCTGGGCAGAGTCCATGGAGTTGACAGGGGCAAGTCTTAGTCCACCGTTGTGGGAGGAGTTTGCGCCTGTTTCTCCTGAAGATGTGGACAGAGCTGTGGGGGCGATGGGTGCCTCCACCTGTTTATTGGACCCGTGCCCCTCCTGGTTGGTCTCGGCCAGCAGGGAGGTGGTACGCGGCTGGATCCAGGCGGTGGTCATCGCTTCTTTGAGAGAGGGATCCGTACCGCAGTCGTTAAAAACTGCGGTGGTGAGACCCCTCCTGAAGAAGCCTTCCCTGGACCCAGCTGATTTGAAGAACTATCGTCCGGTCTCCAACTTACCTTTCTTAGGGAAAGTTGTGGAGAAGGTGGTGGCTACTCAGCTTCTGCGGCTATTGGAGGAAACAGATCATCTAGATGCCTATCAGTCGGGTTTCAGGCGTGGCTACAGTACAGAAACTGCCTTGGTCGCTCTGATGGATGATCTCTGGCGAGCCCGGGACGGGGGGAACTCCTCCATCCTGGTGCTACTTGACCTCTCAGCGGCTTTCGATACCATCGAACATGGTATCCTTCTGCATCATCTCGGCGAGTTGGGAGTGGGAGGCACCGTTTTGCGGTGGTTCTCTTATCTCGCCGACAGGATGCAGTCGGTGTTAACAGGAGGGCAGAGATCGTCCCCCAGGCCCCTTTTATGTGGGGTGCCTCAGGGTTCAGTCCTCTCGCCCATCCTGTTTAACATTTACATGAGACCGCTGGGGGAGATCATCCGTAGACATGGGGTGTGTTTCCATCAGTACGCTGATGACACCCAGCTGTACATCACCACCCCGTCTCAATTCAGTGTGGCAGTTGATGTAATGTGCCGGTGCCTGGACGACGTTAGGATCTGGATGGGGAGGAACAGGCTCAGACTCAACCCCGACAAGACTGAGTGGCTCTGGATATTGCCTCCTAAGGACCATGACAACTGTCCCTCCTTGGTTCTTGAGGGAGGAAAATTAACTCCCTCGGAACAGGTTCACAATTTGGGGGTCCTCCTAGACCCACAGCTAAAATTGGAGCATCATCTTACTGCTGTGGCTAGGGGGGCCTTTGCACAGGTTCGCCTGGTGCACCAGTTGCGGCCATACTTGGAGAAGGAGGCTCTACTCACGGTCACTCATGCCCTTGTCACCTCCCGTTTGGACTACTGCAACGCGCTCTACATGGGGCTACCCTTGAAGAGTATCCGGAGACTTCAGTTGGTGCAAAATGCGGCTGCGCGTGCTGTGGTGGGTGTGCCAAGGTACACCCACGTGACACCTATACTCCGCCAGCTGCACTGGTTGCCCATCGGTCTCCGGGTACAATTCAAGGTGTTGATCATCATCTTTAAAGCCCTTCATGGCTTAGGACCAGGCTATCTTCGGGACCGCATTCTGCCTCATACTTCCCTTCGACCGGTTAGGGCCCACAGAGTTGGCCTCCTCCAGGTCCCGTCAGCCAAGCAATGCCGGCTGGCGGGCCCTAGGGGGAGAGCCTTCTCTGTGGGGGCTCCAGTTCTCTGGAACCGACTACCCCCAGAGACCCGAACCATCCCCACCGTGCTGGCCTTCCGAAAAGCCGTCAAGACATGGCTTTTCCTGCAGGCAGGGGGTTAGAGACTAATCCATCTGAGCTCTCCCCCGGGTATGTTTGGTGGATGGATGTTTTTGTAATATTGAATTTTTAATTTTTGTATTTGATTTTAATTATGTTTATTGTTGGTTTCTTGTATCTTTTCTGCTGTACGCCGCCCTGAGTCCCTCGGGAGTAGGGCGGCATATAAGAAAACCAAAATAAATAAATAAAATAAAAATAAATAAAATTGTGTTCTGCCCCAGCACCGAACCCCAATAATTACGCAACACACAACCATTCAAACATAGTTTGTTTTAGTCAGTAAAGCAACATCTCATAATAACTTCTTAAACACGAACACCGAACAAGATAGGCAGAAGTCCAGAGACTACCGGGGGCGGTGCTATGATGGAGCGGAGTGAAGAAAGCTAACTGCGAACTTTGCCCGACTTTTCGTGTTCCTGGAAGCCGAAAGCGGCGTGCGATTCTTTGGAGGAGATCGCAGAAAGAAGGGGGACACTGAACTGCAGCGGGGGATGGTGCTATTTCCCGCTGTAATAGGTGGAAACCCCGATAACAGGCACGAAAGAGATCGGCGATTGAAGACGATCCAGAGACATGGCGTTTTGATCTTGATGTAGAGGAAGAAAAGCGAGAGTGAAACGGTAAACGCTTGACAAAACTTTTCCTACCAAGCCTCGAAAGTGCTGAAACCCACTGGAATCGGAGACGGAGCAGCAAAGGCGGAAAAGTGACAGTCTCCTGAGAGGAAGACCGGTAAGGAGTTATAAGAGAGGATATCGTAAAAAAAAGGATTGGAGAAGGATTAAAAAAATAAATAACTGTTGCTAACTTTAATATCGAGACTTTTTGGGATTTGAATAATAAGGAAAAAGCAAGAACAGTGAAAGTATTGACTTTGTTATTTCTGTGGAAGCAAGCCGGTAAGAAAGAGACTGTAACAGTGACACTGAGTTTTCTGACAGCGACATCTTGGAAAGAGCTGAAGACTAGAAAAGGAGATACTTTGTAACAACTACGGCCGAAGACTGATATAAAGATTGGAATACACACTTTAAACTGTTGCATTTGAAACTGTTGCGAAACTGTTGCATTTGAGACTGCTGCTTAATTCTTGATTTGTTACAGAAAGAGGAGATATACTCCAGAGACAGATAAAGGAACACACTTTGAGAACACACACACACACAAACAAAAAGAGACAGTGACTGTGCAGTTCTTGAAACAGACGAAATTTTAAAAAACTAACTGAGAATATATTGATTGTTTTTTTTGGTGGGGGGAAAAAAAGAATACATCTCTGGACAATAGTTGTATAAGGAAAAGAAAAGGAACTCTTTGTGATTGAAATATATAATTTTGACTTATACTTAATATTTAACTGAGTAACAAAATAATAATAATAACAACAATATAGCTATTTTCAATTGGTTTAAAAGAAACATTGAAGCAAATCCCCACCACCGCGCAGCGATCCCGTCCACGACTCCTTGCTCCCCATTGCACGTATCCAAAAGCGCGCTTTGGAGAAGTTGCCCAACAGGAGGAGGGTAGAGCTGGAAGAAAAAGGGGGGCTGCCAGTCATAGGGACCCCCGATTAGAAACCCCCTCCCCCTGCTCGCTCTCCTCCCTCCTGGAGACCGCTAGCTGCAGAGCCCATCTCTCCATCGCGTTGCCGGCCGGCCTTTTCTGCGGTGGAGGAAGAGCCCGGGCGGGCTTGCAAGGCGGGGCTTGGGCGGCTCGGGATCCTCCTGCCTTCCTTCCTGCTTGCTCGTCCGCCTCTACGGCTCCTCTCAGCCCCGGTTGCGGCGCCTTTCCCTCCCCAAGCGCACCCAGGATGACCCTCTCCAAAGCCGGCCGTGCGCGCCGGGTGCGCCATTGCGCACCTTGTAAACATCGTCGTAAGTGCCGGAGCCGATGCGCTGGATGAGCTTGTAGCGCAGCCGCGGGTCCTGCAGCGAGACGTCCCGCAAGGCACTTATGGTCCCCTCACCTAGCCGCCTTTTCAAAGATTCCCCTTTGCGGCTGGAGGACAATTCCTTCAAACTCTTCTGTTCCTCCTTCATTCTTTGCAAATTTGATTCATGAGAAGCGTCAAACTCTCTCCTTCCTTACACCCGTTTGTCCTCTTGGGTTTATATGTCTTCTGCTTTAAGAACTATTTTTTATATTTTATTAAATCCTCCCACCCAGACACTCCCTGCTACCCCCTCCGGCATCCCCGTCTCCTTGCTTGCCACGTCCCACATCTCCGACTACAGCCGGGACTCGCAAACCGGGCCGGCCGGGGCTCGCAGTGGCAATTTCTTCCCGCTGGTGTCGAAGGGAAAGGGAGTCACGGGGGAAACGGCCAGCCAACAACCACTTAAGTTTAACAGCGCATGACGGCGGGAAGGAGGATAGCTGGGTCGGTCTCCGTGCCCTCTCGCCCTCGGCTGGCACGGAGATCCAGCGAACAAAGAGGCAAACAGGGAGGGAGGGAAGAGAGAGACTGAGCGATATTAGCACAGGGCTAGCCTGATCATATGGAGCAGGGCGGCGGCGATGGACCATGCTCCGGCACCACCTACTTCTCCAGTTCCCTCCGGCTTAGCTCCTCCTGCCCCCGGCGGTGGCACCCTCAGCACCGAGGCTGTATGATCAGGCTAGCCCTGCACTAATATCTCTCAGTCTCTCTCTTCCCTCCCTCCCTGTTTGACTCTTTGTTTGCTGGGTCTCCGCACCAGCCGAGGGCAAGAGGGAAAACAGACGAACCCGACCCAGCTGTCCTCCTTCCCGCCGTCGTGCGCTGTTAAACTTAAGTGGTCGTTGGCTGGCCGTTCCCTCCCGTGACTCCCTTTCCCTTCGACACCAGCGGGAAGAAACTGCCGCTGCGAGCAGGAGACAGGGGCGGCCACAGATGTCTTAAGCACCACCTTGCACTCTCCAGCACGCAATCTTGTGACGCCCTGCCCCTTAGCTGATGCCTTCAAAGCTCAGCCGCCAGGCATCACAAACGCCTCTCGCCGAATGGCACCTCTCCTGACCAATCGGAGGGCTCGAGCGAGTTGAGCCGATATGGCCAGGCTTGTGGAAGTGGGGGGGGGGACTGAGGATGCCAGGGCGACCCCTGGGAAATGGTCATTCGACCCCCAAAGGGGTCCCGACCCCCAGGTTGGGAACCGCTGTGATAAGTAATTGCAAGATACTTTATTTATAGACTGACTGATTGATTGATAACTATAGAAATTGATTGATTTGATTAATTAAGTGTTATAGAAAACAATATATAGGAATTTGGAATTAAGAATTATAAATAACACAGCAATTAGAAAATTGTTAATAGTGGACCTAGAATATTGCTATTGCTTTTTTGGTGAATAAGATATAAAAGGGCATAAGTCAATAATTAATAGAAAGAAAGGAGAAATAGAAGTCACGAAGAGGTTATATGAAAGTGTGGAATAATTTCTTTAAAAATTATAATTTCTTTACAAAAGTACAAATGTCCTCAACTATGGTGACAAAAACTATAAAGAGAACAGCTTCAACAGCACCATCACCGGCAGGACAAAGACTATTAACAGAAATGACAACAATAGAGAAACAGGGACAAGCACCATCCTTACAATCTATGCAGGCCTCACTTGATAGAATACAGTAATTTATTATTGCATCACAGGGAAAAATGACCAAAACACAAGAAACAATAGAAAACAATCATGAGGAAATGAAAGGAAATTTTGAAGAGGTCAAGGGAGATATTAAGAAATTAGATAATAAAGGGACTTCCGGTTTGGATCGCGCCATCGCGGACGCCCCTTTGTTGGGCGCCTTTCCGATTCCTGTAAAAAGCCGCCAGAACAGCTGTCTGGCGGCTTTGAAATCTCTTCCCCGGGCAAAGGGGAGAGATGAGAGCTTGACAGGTGGGGTAGAGCCCCCCCCAGTGCCCTAGGAGTCATCTAGGGGCGCGAAGGGAGGGCTCCCCATGCAGCCTGTCTCCTGCTCCGGGAATCAGGAAACCTCCGCTTTTGCGGAGCTAGATGTCGTGACCACCGCTGCTTCCAGAATGGGATTTACAACTATTTTTTGATTTATAGAAGCAGACAGAGAGAAACAGGCGTGAGATGGGCAAGTACTGAAACTTCCTTTTCTTTTTTCTTCAACTTCTTTGTTAGCTTTCACTTCAGTAAGGAAACAAAGTAACAATATGGTGATTGAAGACGTGAAAGTGACTTTCGTTTTCCCAGAGGCTTTTTTTTTCTTATGGAAACTTTTGACTTGGAAAACTGGCTTTTCTCTCTCTGTCTCCTAACCCTGCATTAAAGTTATAACTGATAGATTTTTAATAATAAAAGACTACCTGGTTTTGAAATTGGAAAGAACTTTAGGGATTTGGCCTTTTTTTTTTCTTTGTACTCTTTTGAAACACCACAATGACTTCAAAATCTGGAAAGATTGTTTTGAGTAAAAGAAATGACTATCCCTCTGGTTATATTTCTAAAATGCAACTTAATACTGAGTTAACACCTCCACAGCCTATGACACCTGAAAATTTATTAAATAATTTAAAGATTATGAAACATGAACTGACTTTGGAATTTAATCAGAAAATTAGTGAGATAGACAAGAAAATGCAGGCTGCTTTGAAGAATATGAATCAACAACTTAGATCGGACGTGTTAGAGGTTTGCAAAGGATTAGCAACAAATATTGAAGTTCTGGCAGAACGTATTGAAACAAATAAACAAGCTTTGGCAACCTCGGTGGAATATATAGATAAAATTCAAAATGACATTGCAAATTTTGAAACAGAGGTGTTGATGACGCAGTTCAGATCAATGGAAGTTGCTATAAGGGTCAGAGGATTGAAGGAGGGATTATATGAAGATTTAAAAGGAAGGATGGTTGATGCTTTGGACCAGGTGTCTGGAATCTCTAAAGTGGAACTGGCTACACAAATTGATAAGATATACAGAATCAACTCGTGGTATGCTAAACAAAAACATTTACCAAGGGATATTGTTATATATTTTACTACAAGAGCCTTACGGAATAGAATTATACAGGCAACGTTCAACAACAATCTTAAGGTGAATGGTCAGGAATTAAAGATTTGGAAAGAAATCCCCTCTAAAATGCTCAAAGCCAGAAAAAGTTACACCTTTCTGATTGATGAACTCAAAAGATTAAATTTACAATATAAATGGGAAGCGCCAGTAGGAGTAGCGGTGAAATTTTCTGGAAAAAGATACCGGCTTAATACGATAAAGAAAGCTACTGAATTTTATGTCAATGTTTTAAAGGCTGATATATCCAAAATTCCAGAGGAAGGATGTATGAAAGTAAAAGAGGAGGAGGAGGGGAAGCCATCCCTGTTGGATCAAAAGGAAATAGATTTAAAAAACCAAGATGAGTGCCAGAGCCAGACAGTCGGGGAAAAGGAGATGGAGGATCGGGACCAGATGGGAGACGAGTTGATAAACTCAAAATCATTGAGCTACTAAAAGATGCAACTATCAAGATACAAAAAGATGTGGTGTTGAAATATATTGGACGGATAGAAATTAACACGATTGTATTTTTCCTTTTCTCTTCCCTCCCTTTTTTTTTATATACATATATATATATATTGAAGATTTGTTTTTCTTTTTTTAAGATTTTTAAGATTTTTTGTTTTCTGAAGTTAATAAGTTAATGTATAATAATATTATGTTATTAATATTATGATGAAATTTAATATTTAATGATTACCTATGTAATATTTAGTTAAGTTTTATTTAATTTTGAGGTTATTTTTAATGTTAATAATATTAGTTTAAGATTTTTGTATTTTATATTTAGCTATTATTTATATAATATTTACCTTGCACAAGGTAGAGGACTGAAGGGAGGAGGAAGGAAGTTTGTTTGTTTATCTTTTTCCTTTTTTTTCTCTCTATTTTATTTTAGTTATGCTTTTCTTGTATTGTTAAAGAGATTTTTCTTTCTATTTTTTTCTTTTTTTTGTATCTTTATTATTGTATACATAGACGATATATTATTAGTGTATAATTTGGAGTTGAAGCTTTCAAAAAATAATGTTCTTTTTTATTAACTTAATTTAAATTTATCTAATTGATATTATGCCCTGTATTCTCTCTGGGAAGTCTGGGGGGGGAGGGGGGAGGGAAGGGGGTGGGTTAGGGGGGAGAAAAAATAAAAAAATGTTTGTACTTTATATTCAATATTTAGCTATTATCTATGTAATTTTGTACTAATAAAACTTTTTGAATAAAAAAAAGAAATTAGATAATAAAATGGAAAATATACAAGAAATAGTAGCTAATCATGAACAACAAATAAAAACAATAGTGGAAAAAACAGAGAAGGTGGAAAAAAGACAGGAAGCAACAGAAGAAAAATTGAGAATGATAAATAGGGAATTAGAGGGGGCGATCTCACAGCTCGAATTTGAAAAAGCATCGTATTTTCTGAGTTTTCAAAATGTTTTAGAAGAAAAGGAAGAAGATACTTTAAATTTAATGTCAGAAATTCTTGCAGAAGTCCTTCAAGCAGATAAAGAAGAAATAAAAACTAACATTGATGAGCTTTATAGAGTCCAGAATAACTATATAAGGAAACATAAATTATCTAGAGAAATCCATGTTAAATTTACGAAAAAGCACATAAGAGACGAGATTCATAGAATTACAAGGACAGGACAAATACATTACAAAGGAAAGGATATTATAATACTGAAACAGATACCAAAAAGAATAAGGGACAAAGGAGGGACTTCCAATATCTCTCAGTAAAATTAATAAGAAGAGGAATACCATTTAGATGGCTAGTGCCAGAAGGACTTCTGGTCACATGGAAGGATAAAAAATTAAGAATAGACACACTGGAGAAAGCAGATCAATTTATTTATTTATTTATTTATTTATTTATTTATTTATTTATTTATTTATTTATTTATTATGGTGTTCTTATATGCCGCCCAACTCCCGAAGGACTCAGGGCGGCGTACAACAGAAAAAAAAATACAGGACACCAATTTATAAATAACACATTAAAACGAGATATATAAAAATTAAAAGACACAATATTTAAAACCATCCAATACCCATTCAATAACCATACATACTTGGGGTGAGCTTGAGTGGTTTAAGCTCTACCCCCAGCCTGCAGGAAAAGCCATGTCTTGACAGCTTTTCGGAAGGCCAGCAGAGTGGGGATAGTTCGGGTCTCTGGGGGAAGTTGGTTCCAGAGCGCGGGGCCTGCCACAGAGAAGGCTCTCCCCCTAGGGCCCGCCAGGCGGCATTGCTTGGCCGACGGGACCTGGAGGAGGCCAACTCTGTGGGCCCTAACCAGTCGAAGGGAAGTATGAGGCAGAATGCGGTCCTGGAGATAACCTGGTCCTAAGCCATGAAGGGCTTTAAAGATGGTGATCAACACCTTGAATTGGACCCGGAGACCGATGGGCAACCAATGCAGCTGGCGGAGTATAGGTGTCACGTGGGTGTACCTTGGCACACCCACCACAGCACGCGCAGCCGCATTTTGCACCAGCTGAAGTCTCCGGATACTCTTCAAGGGTAGCCCCATGTAGAGCGCGTTGCAGTAGTCCAAGTGCGAGGTGACAAGGGCATGAGTGACCGTGAGTAGAGCCTCCTTCTCCAAGTATGGCCGCAACTGGTGCACCAGGTGAACCTGTGCAAAGGCCCCCCTAGCCACAGCAGAAAGATGGTGATCCAATTTTAGCTGTGGATCTAGGAGGACCCCCAAGTTGCGGACCTGATCTGAGGGAGTCAGTTTTGCTCCCTCGAACACCAAGGAGGGGCAGTTGACATAGTCCTTAGGAGGCAGTATCCAAAGCCACTCAGTCTTGTCGGGATTAAGTCTGAGTCTGTTCCTCCCCATCCAGATCCTAATGTCGTCCAGGCACCGGCACATTACATCAACTGCCTCCCTGAAGTCAGACGGGGTGGTGATGTACAGCTGGGTGTCATCAGCGTACTGGTGGAAACACACCCCATGTCTGCGGATGATCTCCCCCAGCGGTTTCATGTAAATGTTAAACAGGATGGGCGAGAGAACCGACCCCTGAGGCACCCCACATGATAGGGGCCTAGGGGACGATCTCTGTCCTCCTGCTAACACCGACTGCATCCTATCGGTGAGATAAGAGGAGAACCACCGCAAAACGGTGCCTCCCACCCCCAACTCACCGAGACGATGCAGAAGGATACCATGGTCGATGGTATCAAAAGCCGCTGAGAGGTCAAGTAGCACCAGGATGGAGGAATTTCCCCCATCCCGGGCCCGCCAGAGATCATCCATCAGGGCGACCAAGGCAGTTTCTGTACTGTAGCCGCGCCTGAAGCCCGACTGATAAGGATCTAGATGATCTGTTTCATCCAGAAGCTGCAGAAGCTGAGTAACCACCACCTCCTCCACAACTTTCCCCAAAAAGGGTAAGTTGGAGACCGGACGATAGTTCTTCAAATCAGCTTGATCCAGGGAAGGCGTCTTCAGGAGGGGTCTCACCACCGCAGCTTTTAACGACTGCGGTACGGATCCCTCCCTCAAAGAAGCGGTGACCACCGCCTGGATCCAGCCGCGTGCCACCACTCTACTGGCCGAGACCAACCAGGAGGGGCACGGGTCCAATAAACAGGTGGAGGTACCCATCGCCCCCACAGCTCTGTCCACATCTTTGGGAGAAACAGGCCCAAACTCTTCCCATAACGGTGGACTAAGACTTGCCCCTGTCAACTCTATGGACTCTGCCCAGCCAGAGTCCAGGTTCGACCGAATCTGAGTGACTTTATCCGACAGAAACTCAGCGAATTCCTCAGCTCTGCCTTGTAAGTGTTCCTTGCTCCCCCCTTTAGCAAGGAGGGAGCGAGTCACCCTAAACAAGGCGGCTGGGCAAGAATCTGCGGACGCAATAAGGGCGGAAAAATAAGATCGTTTTGCCGCCCTTATCGCAATTAAGGTATTGAGCAATACCTAGAGTTAGAAGGAGAGAGTAGTACAGAAATAGAAACACAAAGTCAAGAGGAACAAAGTACAGAAGAAAGAGAGAAGTTAGAGAAAGCACAAAGTAAGACCCAAATAGAGACTCGGAGCGTAAGAACAACTAGAGCAACAGCAAAACAATAAAATGGAAAATGTAGCTAAAATCCTATCAGTCAATATAAATGGAATCAATTCGCCGATTAAAAGAAGACAAACTTTCAATAAACTACAAAAACAAAATTTAGATATAATTTGTTTACAGGAGGTACATGTCAAAAAAGAAAATGTTAAATTACTAGAAGTACAAAAACTAGGGAAACTGTTTACATCATTGGATGATTAAAAAAAAGAGGAATTGCAGTATATGTAAAAGATTGGTTACAACCAAAACAAATATTTCAAGATAAAGAAGGTAGAACACTTATGATAGAGATTTCAATAAACCAAAAAAAATGTTACTTATAACTATTTATGCCCCTAATAGTAAACAAAAAGAATACTACAAGGAATTACATGAACAAATAGTCAAACTAGAGAAAGAAAATATTTGTATAGTGGGAGATTTCAATGCTGTATTAGATAATAAACTGTATTATAAATCAGTGAATAAAAACACCACGAAAGAAAGACCTTACCATGTGAATTTTTTGATTTGGCTAGGGAACTCAATCTTAGAGATGCCTGGAGAGAAAACCATCTATATGAAAATCAATATACATACCACTCTACCCCACAAAACTCCTGGTCGAGAATAGACATGGTTTGGACTGATATAGAAACACTGAATAATATGCAAGAAATTGAAATAAAACCAAATATATGGGCAGACCATAATCCTATAGTTTTCACAATAAAAGGGAGGAAAATGACAAATAAGAGATGGTTTATGAACCAGGCGATAATAAAAGAAAAGAATTATATTAATTACATGGAAAAAGAATTAGCTTTTTTTATGAAGGAGAACTGGAATAATGATACTACGATTCAGAACTTATGGGACACCACAAAAGCTTATATAAGAGGACTAACTACAACATACACTATAAGGAGAAATAAAAATAAAAATAAACAAATTAACGAACTGCAAAAAAAGATGGGAGAATTAGAATATAAACAACAAATCGAACCATTAAATGATAAAATTAGAGAAGAAAAGGTTTTAATTAAACATAGAATTAACTTATTGACACAAGAGGAGGTGGCACAGAAAATTAAAACAGCAAAACAAAATTACTTTGAAAACGCCAATAAGCCAGGCAGGTGGTTAGCCTATAAATTACGAAAGGAAAAAGAAGAAAGACACATACAACAATTAGAAGATGAGAATGGTGACGTAAAAACAATGATAGAGGAGAAAAAAGATATAATACTCAAATACTTTAGTGAATTATATCTAAAAAGAGGAAATAAGGGAAGATGATACACCAATAACAGATTCAGATAGAAATATATTAGAGGAAGAAATAACACTTTTAGAACTGGAAAAAGCCATAAAAAAACAAAAAAATAATAAAACACCTGGACCAGATGGTATATTAGCTGAGTGCTACAAAGAACTACAGAACTGTTTAAAACAACTATTACTAATAACATACAATGAAGTTTTAAACAAAGGGGAAATTCCCAAAACCTGGGCAGAATCAACAATATCACTAATTCCCAAAGACAAAACAGGAAAGCAGAAGATACAAAACTACAGGCCAATCTCGCTGCTGAATGTGGACTATAAGATTTTCATGACAATAATGGCGGAAAGATTAAAAAACATAATTAACAAAAATATACACCCTGACCAAAACGGTTTCCTTCCAAACAGAAATATTAGAAACAACACGAGAACGATTATGGACATATTAGAGTATTACGAGACAAATCCAGGAAAACCTGTAGCTCTCATGTTCCTCGATGCCCAAAAAGCTTTCGACAATTTAAATTGGGATTTTCTCATAAAAAAATTAGAGAATACAAATTTTGGGCCCAAATATATTAGGATGATTAGAACTATATATTCGAAACAAACAGCTAAGATCATTATAAATCAAGATATGACAGATAAATTTGATATTCAAAAAGGAGTACGGC
The DNA here is from genome assembly GCA_023053685.1 of Diadophis punctatus similis. Classification (NCBI taxonomy): domain Eukaryota; kingdom Metazoa; phylum Chordata; class Lepidosauria; order Squamata; family Dipsadidae; genus Diadophis; species Diadophis punctatus. The sequence continues at coordinate 1,077,706 of JALIGW010000064.1, forward strand.
AAGGATGTCCACTGTCCCCCTTGCTATTTATATTCACTCTAGAAACACTATTACAGCAAACTAGGCAAAACCCAAACATTGAAGGACTTAAAATTAGAGGACAAGAGTACAAACTCCAAGCTTTTGCAGATGACATGGTCTTTAATATGGAAAACCCGGTAGAGGTTGGACCAAAATTATTAGAAGAAATAAATAAATTTGGAAAAGTAGCAGGCTTAAAAATTAATAAAAATAAAACCAAAATAATAACAAAAAAATTGCCAAATAAACAAATTCAGGAATTAGAAGAGAAATTGGGAATCCAAGTTGTTAAGAAAATTAAATATTTAGGTATAACACTAACGGCTAAATGCACAACAATCAAGAATGATAATTATATAGAATTGAATAAACAAATAGAAAAAGACTTGGAAAAATGGACCAAACTACCCATTTCATTGATAGGGAGGATTTCGAGTATTAAGATGTCAGTGTTACCAAAAATATTGTACCTGTTCCAAACGATACCAATTAAATTAGATAGAAAATATTTTGAAAATTTAAATAAAATGATATCCAAATTTGTTTGGGCAGGGAAAAAGGCAAGAATTAGATTAAAATATTTACAGGATAATAAAGAGCAAGGGGGCTTTGGACTTCTGGATTCGGAGACCTATTATCAAGCAGCAATATTGCAATGGGTAACTGATTGGATTCAAATTAAAAATAAAAGAATATTAACGCTCGAGGGACATGATCTACAGGTAGGATGGCATGGGATGAAAAACACAAAACACACTCCTATTTTCAAAAACATAAAACCAGAGAGTCATTATATAAAATATGGGCCAAGATAAAACATCAACACTACAAAGAAATCCCGATATGGTTCTCAAGCATGGAGGCGACTACCTATCCCACCACAACAGATATACATAAAATAGTCAAGTATGAAGAAATATTAGATGAACAAGGAAACCTAAAAGAGATTGAGATTTTGAGAGAGCAAGGAATTAGAATAGACTGGTGGCCATATTATAAAATTAGATCTAGATTGCAAGAGGATAAGAATAAATTTGGAATAGCAAAAAAGAAATCAGAATTGGATAAAATCTTATTGGGACAAGGGAAAAAAATGATAACAAAAATGTATAAATTTCTATTAAATTATAAAATGAAAAAAGAAACTGTTAAGGGCAATATGATTAGCTGGGTTAAAAAATTTGGACACGATATGAATTTGGAACAATGGGAAGAAATTTGGATTAAAAATTTGAAATTAACTAAATCAACGTCATATAAGGAAAACATTTACAAAATGTACTACAGATGGCACTTACCACCAGCGTGATTGGCCAAAATGTATCAAAACATGAACCCTAAATGTTGGAAATGCCCACACAAAAATGGAACATATTATCATATGTGGTGGACCTGCCCCAAAGTTAAAAATTTTTGGCAAAAAATCCATAATTGGCTTGAAGAAATAACTACCCAAAAAATAAACATTAAACCGGATTTTTTTTTACTAGGGAGGTTAGAAAGAACTATAGAAAAGAAGTACTGGTACATTATAATTCATATACTGACAGCGGCGAGAATATGTTTAGCACAATATTGGAAGCAGGGAGATGTACCAACTGAAAACGTAATAATCGGAAAAATTTTAGAATGTGCAGAATTAGACAAATTAACAATGGAATTAAATCAGAAAGAAAATTCAGAATTTTTTGAAATTTGGAATTCTTTTTATAATTGGCTGGAAAGGAGAAAAGAAAAAAAATAGAAATGCTTATACTGATATATAACTTATGAATCTATAGAGGAATAGATAAGTTTAATTATTATAAATGTATATATCTATCTACTAATTTATACCTAGATAAAAATTATAAGAAAAATATGATATATATAGTTATATATAGTTGTACAGATATATATAAGTAAAAAGATAACGTGAAGACGTTTACCGTAGAGGTTTGCATGTATATATGTACACATATGTACATATAGTGTTTTGTTCAATGTTTGTTTGTCTTTTTTAATGTTTATATTTCAATAAAAATTATTTTTTTAAAAAAAAAAGATAGGCAGAAGTCCAAGAGATAATTGGCAAGGCTTACAGTACTTGGCACAAGTCCCGGAACTAACAAAGGCAAGATACAAGACCCGGGCTGTAATGCACACTGAAACCACGCAGAAGTCAAGATTCAGGAACGACGTTTCCAGAAACCTTATTCCGGGCTGGAATGCAAACTGAAACCACGGAGGTCAAGATTACAAGACCCGGGCTGGAATGCAAACTGAAAACCACACAGAAGTCAAGTTTCAGGAACGACGTTTCAAGAAACCAGATTCCGGGCTGGGGTGCAAACTGGAACCACGGCAGTCAAGATTCAGAAGCCACGATGCAAGCTGGAACCGCTGAAGCCAAGATTCAGCAGTGACAATGCCAGATTCAAAAGTCATGCTGCAAGATTCATGAGTCATGATACAAACTGGAAACTGAAGGCAATATTCAAGAGTGATGATGCAAGATTCAGGAGTCACATTGCAAACTGGAAACTGGAGTCATGGAACAAGCTATGACCAGACGGATTTTTCCCAAGTTATTCTCTGCAGCTTCCCAGCTGCATCGACTCTTCTTAAATAGACTAGGGGAGTGGCCAATTAGCCCCAAGTCTTACTCTTGAGTAGACCTCCTCTCGAGTAGACCTTTCTGCCTCTTGGCAGCCCTGCGTGTTCTTGCATTAAGGAAAGGAGGGGCTACTCCTTTCCTATCACTGCCAAGAGGTGCTGGAGGCTCCAAAGGCCCTGGCTGCACAGGCTGCTAGGCAGGCCACAACAAAATGTGGGATAGAGAGCATCACCACCAGATGGATTTGTAACTGGCTGACAAACTGTACTCAATGAGTAGTCCTTAATGGTACTACATCTACATCAGTAGTGGGTTCTGAATTAGTTTGCTACCGGCTCGCGCATGCGCAGAAACGTTCCAGGTGGGTGGGCGGAGCCTCCCACCGCCGCTACTGATTCTAAGAACCGGTCTGAACCGGGAGCAACCCACTGCTGATCTACATGGAGGGTAGTAAGCAGTGGGGTACCACAAGGTTCTGTCTTAGGCCCAGTAGTCTTCAATATCTTCATAAATTACTTAGTTGAAGGAATAGAAGGAGAACTCATCAAATTTGCAGATGACACTAAGCTGGCAGGAATAGCCAATACCCCAGAAGACAAGCTCAGGATCCAAAAAGATCTTATTATTTATTTATTTATTTATTTATTTATTTATTTATTACGGTTTTCTTATATGCCGCCCAACTCCCAAGGGACTCAGGGCGGCGTACAACAGAGAGAAGATACAAGAATCACCAATAATAAACGTTACATTAAAAGCAAATATAAAAGTTAAAAATTCATATTAAAAAAAAAAACCATCCAACAATCAGACATACCCGGGGGAGAGCTCAGATGGATTAGGCTCTACCCCCAGCCTGCAGGAAGAGCCATGTCTTAACGGCTTTTCGGAAGGCCAGCAGGGTGGGGATAGTTCGGGTCTCTGGAGGCAGTTGGTTCCAGAGCGCCGGGCCCGCCACAGAGAAGGCCCTCCCCCTAGGGCCCGCCAGCCGGCATTGCTTGGCCAATGGGACCCGGAGGAGGCCAACTCTGTGGGCCCTAACCGGCCGGAGGGAAGTATGAGGCAGAATGCGGTCCCGGAGATAACCTGGTCCTAAGCCATGAAGGGCTTTAAAGATGATGATCAACACCTTGAATTGGACCCGGAGACCGATGGGCAACCAATGCAGCTGGCGGAGTATAGGTGTCACGTGGGTGTACCTTGGCACACCCACCACAGCACGCGCAGCCGCATTTTGCACCAACTGAAGTCTCCGGATACTCTTCAAGGGTAGCCCCATGTAGAGCGCGTTGCAGTAGTCCAGGCGGGAGGTGACAAGGGCATGAGTGACCGTGAGTAGAGCCTCCTTCTCCAAGTATGGCCGCAACTCGTGCACCAGGCGAACCTGTGCAAAGGCCCCCCTAGCCACAGCCGTAAGATGATGGTCCAATTTCAGCTGTGGATCTAGGAGGACCCCCAAGTTGCGGACCCGGTCCGAGGGAGTCAGTTTCGCTCCCTCGAGATCCAAGGAGGGACAGTTGTCATAGTCCTTAGGAGGCAATATCCAAAGCCACTCAGTCTTGTCGGGATTGAGTCTGAGTCTGTTCCTCCCCATCCAGATCCTAACGTCGTCCAGGCACCGGCACATTACATCAACTGCCACACTGAATTCAGACGGGGTGGTGATGTACAGCTGGGTGTCATCAGCGTACTGGTGGAAACACACCCCATGTCTGCGGATGATCTCCCCCAGCGGTTTCATGTAAATGTTAAACAGGATGGGCGAGAGAACCGACCCCTGAGGCACCCCGCATAAAAGGGGCCTAGGGGACGATCTCTGCCCTCCTGTTAACACCGACTGCATCCTATCGGCGAGATAAGAGGAGAACCACCGCAAAACGGTGCCTCCCACTCCCAACTCGCCGAGACGATGCAGAAGGATACCATGGCCGATGGTATCGAAAGCCGCTGAGAGGTCAAGTAGCACCAGGATGGAGGAGTTCCCCCCGTCCCGGGCTCGCCAGAGATCATCCATCAGAGCGACCAAGGCAGTTTCTGTACTGTAGCCACGCCTGAAACCCGACTGATAGGCATCTAGATGATCTGTTTCATCCAAAAGTCGTAGAAGCTGAGTAGCCACCACCTTCTCCACAACTTTCCCTAAAAAAGGTAAGTTGGAGACTGGACGATAGTTCTTCAAATCAGCTGGATCCAGGAAAGGCTTCTTCAGGAGGGGTCTCACCACCGCAGCTTTTAACGACTGCGGTACGGATCCCTCCCCCAAAGAAGCGATGACCACCGCCCGGATCCAGCCACGTGTCACCTCCCTGCTGGCCGAAACCAACCAGGAGGGTCACGGGTCCAATAAACAGGTGGAGGCACCCATCGCCCCCACGGCTCTGTCCACATCCTCGGGAGAAACAGGCCCAAACTCTTCCCACAACGATGGACTAAGACTTGCCCCTGGCAACTCCATGGACTCTGCCCAGCCAGAGTCCAGGTTCGACCGGATCTGAGCGACTTTATCCGACAGAAACTCAGCGAATTCCTCAGCTCTGCCTTGCAAGTGTTCCTCGCTCCCCCCTTTGGCAAGGAGGGAGCGAGTCACCCTAAACAAGGCAGCTGGGTGAGAATCTGCGGACGCAATAAGAGCGGAAAAATGAGATCGTTTTGCCGCCCTTATCGCCACTAAATAAGATCTGATGTAAATTCTTAATAGTGTTCGGTCAGATTCGGTTTTGCTGGATCTCCAGCGGCGCTCCAGACGTCTCTTCTGGCATTTCATCTCCCGGAGCTCCTCGGTGAACCAGGGAGCTTTCCGGGATCCACTGCCGTGGAGAGGTCGCAAAGGCGCAATTCGGTCTAAAGCTCCTGATGCTGCGGTGTTCCAAGCAGCCACCAGGGACTCAGCCGAATTGTGTACCAGGGTTTCAGGTATTTCAGGTATCTTGACAGACTTAAACAATGGGCCCTATTCAACAAAATGAAATTTAATGTGGAGAAAAGCAAGGTTTTACACCTAGGCAGATAAAACCAAAGGTACAATTACAGATTAGGTATAACCTGGCTCAAAAACTGTGAGAGGGACCTTGGAGTCCTAGTGGATGATCACTTAAACATAAGCCAGCAGTATGCGGCAGCAGCCAAAAAAGCTAATACAATCCTTGGTTGTATAACATGAACATATTTACATGAAACCGCTGGGGGAGATCATCCGCAGACATGGGGTGAGTTTTCATCAGTACGCTGACGACACCCAGCTGTACATCACCACCCCGTCTCAATTCAGTGAGGCAGTTGATATAATGTGCCGATGCCTGGACGACGTTAGGACCTGGATGGGGAGGAACAGACTCAGACTCAACCCCGACAAGACTGAGTGGCTCTGGATATTGCCTCCTAAGGACTATGACAACTGTCCCTCCTTGACTCTCGAGGGAGGAAAACTAACTCCCTCGGAGCAGGTCCGCAATTTGGGGGTCCTCCTAGATCCACAGCTAAAATTAGACCAACATCTTACAGCTGTAGCTAGGGGGGTTTTTGCACAGGTTCGCCTGGTGCACGAGTTGCGGCCATACTTGGAGAAGGAGGCTCTACTTACGGTCACTCACGCCCTTGTCACCTCCCGGCTGGACTACTGCAATGCGCTCTACATGGGGCTACCCTTGAAGAGTATTCGGAGACTTCAGTTGGTGCAAAATGCAGCTGCGCGTGCTGTGGTGGGTGTGCCAAGGTACACCCACGTTACACCTATACTCCGCTAGTTGCATTGGTTGCCCATCGGTCTCCGGGTACAATTCAAGGTGTTGATCATCATCTTTAAACCCTTCATGGCTTAGGACCAGGTTACCTACGGGACTGCATTCTGCCTCATACTTCCCTTCGACCGGTTAGGGCCCACAGAGTGGGCCTCCTCCAGGTCCCATCAGCCAAGAAATGCTGGCTGGCGGGCCCTAGGGGGAGGGCCTTCTCTGTGGGGGGGCCCGTGCTCTGGAACCAACTCCCCCCAGAGATCCGAACTATCCCCACCCTGCTGGCCTTCCGAAAAGCTGTCAAGACATGGCTCTTCCTGCAGGCAGGGGGTTGAGACTAGCCCCATCTGAGCTCTCCCCCGGTATGTTTGGTGGTGAAGATTTTATTTTTTTAATTTTTTAACTCTGTTTTTAACTGTTGTTTATTGTATAGTGTTCTTCCACAATGTTGTACGCCGCCCTGAGTCCCTCGGGAGTAGGGCGGCATAGAAGAACCAAATAATAAATAAATAAATAAATATAAACAGAGGCATAGAATCAAAACCACGTGAAGTATTAGTACCACTTTATAAATCCTTTGTCAGCCCCACCTTGGGGCTGCCATTCGGGCGGAGGGAACTTTGTGCTGCTGGGGGAACCTGCATCCCGTTCGTCACCAACCTCACTAAGATCCTGCAAAGACTGAAGCTGGCTGGCGGCAGCTGTGTGATCGTAGCTTGAAGTGAGCACAGCCAGGAGAGGCTGGAGCCGTGGGGAGGGGTGCGCTACATGTTAAATAGGTGGTGGGAGTATCCAATGATTGCTGCTGACAAAATTCTCATTCATGTAATGATGGTTGGTGAGTGCCAGGAGTTGGAGAAGTAAACAACTTCGATTGCAAACGCTTGTGTTCGAGTTTTTCTTCCAACGACTTCCTGGAACGTGACAGTTTGTCAGCAGCCCTCTCCTAACCTAAACGGAGATTCAGAGGTAATGGCAGAGGGGACAGAAGGATGCCTGGAGGCTGAGGAGTTGGCTGAAGAGTCAGTTGCGGTGTCTGAGCCTACTCCAGAGGTGCTACCCTCGTTGTCTGTGGACTCTGATGTAAGGCCCAAGGAGAGACTAACCTTGCTGGAGCCGGTGCCTAAGGGCTTGGAAGTGGATGTTGGGGTTGGTGTTTATCAGGATAGGGGCAGACAAGAGGGGGATACTGGAGGTTGGTGGCAGGGCTCTGTGGGTCTTCCTACATATGGGAACCCCCCTCCAGTGCTCACACCCACGAAAAGCCACTTCACCCAGTGGAGAGAGTGAAGAATATCTGAAGACGAGTGGAGCTATTCAACAGCTGTAGGCAGTCAGACAATGGACGTTATAAGGGAGATGTTTGGCCCTACTGGCTTTCAGGCTCCTGGAACAGGCATTTGGCGGCAGACCTCCGAGCCCATGGGGGGGATACCATGGTACAGAGCACATCTCCCTGGGCCTCCTTCCCCTCGTTTTGTTACATCAGAGGCGGGACCTAGCACTTCAGGTTTGGGTCCACGGTTGGGAGCGCCCATAATAAACAAGCCCACTAGCAGGGCCCCACCTGGACAAAGCCGCTTTGGAGTTACCGGACAGGGTATGGCTTTTGGAGCAGGTCCAGGTAGACAGGGACAGGGTCCGGTGGTCCGCTGGGACCCCCCTGCATTGAAGATGATGTTCGATGGCAACCCGGATAGGGTTGCTCTGTTCATGGGTCAGGTGGTTGACCATATTGATAGGTGTTGTGGCTTGCCCGCGTCCTGCGCAGCTGATCATGGATCCCGAGGACCGAGAGGCGAGTGTGGCGTGGTACCATCGGCCCATGTACCTGGCACCCGAGTCCGATAGCGAGGAGGACTCGGTGCCAGAGGCTGAAAGTCAACCAGGACCTTCTGCACCTCCTCAGTGGCCAATGAGTGACTCAGGAGAAGAGGAGGAGCCTCTTCTTGATGCTAGGGCACGCAGGGCAGCTAGCAGGCAAGACTGGCTACGCAGGAGGAGGCCTCCTCGTGAGTAGAGCTGCAGGCTAATTGGCCATGCCCTTAGACTATTGAAGCCGTAGCCATGCAGCACTTCAGTGCTGGAGACAACTTAGTTCGCTTCGATTCCTGACTTTCTGAAACTCTTGCTTTGAACTTGGATTTTTCGGCTTGTGCTAATTAACTCTGGGCTTTCTGCCAACTGCTGTAAGTTCCTTGAATGATATCTGAAAGACTACTTTACTGACTGTTTTGTTTTGGGGCTTGGATTCTGGCCGGTTATTAAGAAGTGAAATTAACAGCTGGCTCTCCAACAAGAAATCATTTCTGCTTTTCATGAACTTTAAACATAGAACTATCAAGGAGTTATTAATAGTAAATTTATTAGCGTTTCAAACAGTTTTGTGTGTGCGTCATTTCTTAGTGGTCTCCACGTTGGAACAGAACAATAGGTATGGCCACCTGTACAATTCCCAGTGGGCCATGGTGATGGCTGTGGCAGCCGTGTTGGAGGGCCAGGTGGCTGAATGGGTGGTCATACACCCAAGCTGGGGGACATAGGCCTTTTCCTAGCAGCATTACAGGAAAGGTTTGAAGATGCAACCCGTGTGCAACAAGCAGAGGGGGAACTGATGTCGACGGTGCAAAGAGACAGGCCAGTGGTGGACTATATATGCCAATTTAGATGCTTGGCGGGCAAGGTGCGCGGCTAGCCGGAGAGGCTGCTAGTTCATCAATTCAAGACAGGGTTAGATAGACAGTTGAGACAAGCGTGTGTCACTCGCGGTTTGCCACTACGTCTCGTTGCCTGGATGCAAGCTGCGACGGAAATCGATGCCGAATTACGAAGAGATGATAGATCTCGTATGGATTGGACCCCTAGACAGAGGGGTGGCATGTCAACAAGACAGAGCTGGGGTTTGCCTGGGGCACAAATGACTGCACCACCTAGGACACCAGTTGTGTCCTCACCTAGGACTACACCTGTCGCGGGAGCATTGATTTGTTTCCGATGTGGAAAACCGGGAAATCGTGCTGTGGAGTGCCCTGATAACTGAAAAACCTACACCGCCTACACCTAGTACCATAGTGCAGCGGGGTGGTGGCCATGCCACAACGAGGAGGAGCGGTCGCAGAACAACTGAAAGCATGTGCATGTCACAACAGGCGACCCACTCCGCTGCTACTGATACTGTGCCTGTGGAGGTGGAGGATTGCAGTACTAGCGATGATGAACCAGTGGAGGACCCCATGGTGAGTGACCCTGTACGTCCCTTCCTTGTTCAGGTAAAAATTAGGACAGCCACGAAGGTGCAGGAGTGTCAGGCTTTGGTGGACTCTGGATGCACTACGTGTCTTATGAGTTCTGCTATGGCCTCTCAATTGGGCCGAAGACTTAGGAAGTTAGCCACTCCCATTCGCTTCGAGCAGATGGATGGATCTGTGCTTGGTGGTCAGCCAGCGACACATATAACCGAACAACTTTCCTTAGAAATCGGACCCCACCAAGAACAGATCCGGTGACAAAGCATCGTTTGCCACCGTTCTACCTAGAAGAACGTTCTACATAGAAGTGGGGAGGGGAAATGCAGTGAGCGTGAAAAGCTACAGAGAGCACATTCTTCGTTGCTTCTCCAAGGTCATCTTTTGTCCAGCACCTGCAAGGAACTGGGAGGAGAGGTTGCCACGCTGGCAGAAGTTTAGTGGTCAACGTGACCCGGATGGGGGTGGGGAACAAGGAGTGCCCATTTTCTATTGAGAGGGAACTTGGGAGACAAGTTAGATTTGGGTTTCCCCATGCGTTGCCAACATGGTGTCTGCAATAAATTGGAACTTTGGTGAAATATTTGCCGTGGACTCTGATTTCTGCTCGACTACTATTTGGAACCTTGACACTAACCCAAATCTCTCTTAAACTTTACCCAGCTACCCCTTTTTCCTGGGGCGCTGGTTGGGGTCCTGAGCCCCAGTTCCGACCCAAAGCCGGGCGGTACAAAAGACTCAGGGAAGATGGAGAAAGAGGAGAAACCAGCCGGGGATCCTGCAAAGGAAGACGCAGAGGAGTGTATTAGAAGCCTCTACTCTCCTTCCCCGGCATTTGTGGAGGCCATGGAGGCCACGGAGAGGGACCGTCAGATGGGGGCACAGAGCAAGCTAGAAGCCCCTCAGCCTCTCTCAGATGTAGCGGACCCCGCTGGGAGCCGTAGGGGGCTGCAGGCTAGAGCAGCCCTTGTATACTGGAGTGGGCCTTGATCCTGAATGGGGCCAGCGAAGAATCACGCTTGCGTGTCGCTCCGAAGATGAGGGATCCCAGCCGGGCTCGCACGCGCACTCGCTGATGGACCTTCCCGATCAGTTTGGACGACTAAGCGTGAGTTGGACTGTCACGAGGTGATTTTTGATTGTCAGCTGTACTCATATGTCAGACTTTATGACCCAGAGGTTCTTAACAAAGTGAAGCAGTCACATGAAGAGTGAACTGCGCAGATGTTACATTCCATTCTCAATCTCCATTATTCTTTGCTGCTATCCTCCCTGAAAGGAGGACCTCTTAGATTGTCAAGATGTAATTATTAAGATTTAGTGTTTTTATATTCTTTTATACTGGAATAAATATCTTATTATTTAGACTTTTATTCGCATTTTAGTTTATCAAGGATTGGTTTCCAAAGGAAAAGATTCGTCACCTCTAAAATTTATTTTCTCATTCTGTCATGGTAGCAGAGGATGGTTTTTGAACTTTTCCTCATTAAATTCCTTTGGACTCTGTCCAAATAAGTTTTATGCGTTCTTTGGCCAGTTAGAGAGATAGAGAGATTTATTGCTTCTCCGAGGAGAGCTATCTCGTAAATCTTCCAAAATGTCGCTTACTGAAGAACAGCTCCGAGAACAAATTTTAGACCTTTCGACAGAGGGCATCGCTTCTGCAGATATCCAGTCTACACCCAAAAGAAACTCCTCTCCAATTTTAGGAGCAACTGCCAAAGCAGCTGTCGGGACACATGAAGAATGTTACATAAGGTCAGTGGATGACGTGCAAAACAAACAAAGTACACCATTAGGAGCCGAGGTGGCGCAGTGGTTAAAAGCAGCACTGCGACCTTCAGCTGATTGCTGATTGCTAGTTCAGCAGTTCAGCTGTTCAAATCTCACCAGGCTCAAGGTTGACTCAGCCTTCCATCCTTCCGAGGTGGGTAAAATGAGGACCCAGATTGTTGGGGGCAATATGCTGAACTCTGTAAACCACTTAGAGAGGGCTGTAAAGCACTATGAAGCGGTATATAAGTCTAAGTGCTATTGCCATTAACCCAGGGGGCAGAATTTATTCACATCGGAGCTAAACCGAAAGTGCATTGTGATGAGCCCGTTCAGGCAGAGTTTTATTCTGAACCTCTCTATTCTCCTGTACGAATTAGTCAGGAAAAATCAAAGGATACATGTTATACACAAACTTATGAGGATCAGATAAGTGAAATTGAGTGTTTAGAAGCAGAGTTATCTGCAGCCAGGTGCCGTTTTCTTCCACGAAATGTAAAACAAAATGTCTGCCGACTACCCCAAATTCCTGAAAGAACAAAAATGGCTCCATTTCCTGCTTCTTCATACAATTTGGAGGCCCGCCCACAAATGGGTGTTACCTCAACCCTCTTAGATGAAAGACACATGTATACGTCAGAAAGGGCTGGCCTCAGAGATCAAGCCCAGTATGAAGCACAGCATGAACTTCCAAAAAGTAATGTTGCAGCACCATCTAGTGGCGAAAGGGCCGAATTAATGCAAATGTATAACAAAGACTACTTAGTTCAAATGGGATTCGATGCTATGATGTCCTGTTTGCATGTACAAGCCCCACCACCTGTGCCACCTAGAATTTCAGATTCTTATTTTACTCAGCCTCCTAATATAACCTATATGGAACCTCAGGCACAGAGGCCAATACAACAGACCCCGCTGCAACAAAGATTTATGCAAGGCACACAACAGATGCAACAACAACAAATATTTCAACCTATTCCTGGGGCAGCCCAGCCTGTTCCTATTGCTGCTCAAGGTGCACAGCAGCACCCACAAGTTCCTCTACAGCAGCCCCGAGTTCAGGCCGCTCCAAGGGCTGCACCACAACCAGTGCAAGCCCCAATTCAAGCCCCACTATTTCAGATTCCAGCACGGCATGCCCAAGCATTAGCTCAACCACAACAGGCCTCCATTATCCCATTGGCTGGCAATTCAAAGTTAAAGCAATCAGGAGAAAATTATAAAGCCTGGGTTAGTGAAATCAGAATTTTGCTTTGTCGTGAAGGCACATTGGGCATGATTTTTTATCCACCTCTACAACCATGGGATGATGTAATAATTGATCTAGATGCCAGGGCAAGTACCACGTTATTGATGTCAATGGACACAGAATTGCAGCAAACTTTTGCCTCTGAAGCAACTGCCCAAGAAATCTGGACTCAGTTAGAACTGTGTTTTCGCCCAATTTCACTGGAGTCCACATGTTTACTACTGTCAGAACTTCATGGCTCCAGACTTAAACCTGGAGAAAGCATTGGGGCACACTTAACAAAAATGAAAGGGATGCGAAAAGACTTGGCCGAAAGAGGTAGTATAATTGATAACTTCCAAATGGTCAGCATTATTATCAATTCATTGAATTACACATGGAAAGATGCTATTACAAAAATTAATCAAGTGCCTGCTGCTCAGAGAACAGCTGACCACGTTTGCAGAATTTTAACAGAAGAAGCACTCATACTTGCTGCACCACACCTGCAATATCCACCAGCAGCAACCAGAGTTCCAGCCAGACGACCTTTCAGAGGCAGAGATTACATCCCAAGAATGCCAACTTGCCAAATTTGCGGCAGAGTCGGTCACACCGCCAGAGATTGTTTTCAACGCACCCAATTTCCTGTCCAGTACCAGCACAGAGGAACAGCTCCCAGAGGCAGCAGAGGCAGAGGCAGCGGCGGAAGGCAGCGTCACCCAGGTTCAAGGTGCGACCCGCAGCCACCATACACCACACTTGCCATCACCAACGATCCACAACCATGTCAACAATATGACAGACGCCTCTTGTGGACTTTAGATAGCGGTGCGGCACTTCATGTTACCTACAGAAAAGAACTTTTTAAAGAAATGCATGAACCAGAACCAGAATTCCGTGAACTTTATGGTTTTGCAGACCAGCCCTGCAGAGTGGAAGGAAAAGGAACTGTTTACATTGAAGAGTTGGACACACTTGTTCCAGATGTTTATTATGTCCCACAGGCAACCTCTAATTTGCTTAGCCAAAGTTATTTATCTATTGTTTTAGGATTTCAGGTTCACCATCTACAGAAGGCCAGTTATATTGTTAAGGATGGTGATATTGTTGCTGACACAATTTTGATTGGTGGAGTCTATTACTTGAGGCCAAAGCCAAAACCTCAAGCTCAGGCAAGTATAAAAATCTCAATACAGAGCAATGCAGGCCCAGAGAGAGCTATCCCAGAGAGAGATCCTGCAACTATTCCACAGGCTCCTAAAGCCATTAAACAAAAGGTAGACAAACAAATTGCTAAACTCAAGCCAAAGGTTCCTCATTTAAATGCAAATTTTGCCAATTCATTAACCGGAAAACCTTTACATTACAGGTGTATTCACAAATGGCACAGAAGATTGGGCCATCCAAGTTTTGAAGTTCTTAAGAAAATGCCATTTTTCGCAACAGGTTTGGATTTAAAGGGGTGTAAGGTGTATTTGGATTGCTCTGTTTGCAAAAAGGCAAAGTCCAAAAGCAGCAGCCATTCCAAAACACGCTACACGCCAGTCAACACGCATTTTTGATTTGGTACACACTGATATAGTGGGTCCTTATGGCCCAACAATTGGCGGTAAAAAGTATTTCTTAACTATTGTTGATAATCATTCTAGATATGGATATGTATATCCTATGAAAGAAAAATCTGAGACCTTTCAGATCTTTAAAGACTTTGCAGTCCAGGCCTACAATCAACACGGAGTGAGGATCCGAAGAATCCAGAGTGACCGAGGTACCGAGTTCATGTCACAGCGTTTCCAGGATTGGATGCGTACAAACGGCATCATACACCAAACGTCAGCGCCTTACACACCGGCTCAGAACGGAGTAGTAGAACGAAGACAGAGGGTTCTACAAACCGTGATGCGATGTCTCCTAGAAGATGCTCATCTCAACCACTCATTTTGGGGTGAAGCTATCAAGTATGCAAACTACCTTGTCAATCGTACTTGGAGTAGTGTGATTGACCAGACACCCTTCTACATGTTACATGGCTACCAGCCAGATATTTCAAACTTACAGATTTTTGGTTCATATGCCATGGTGAACATTCCATTGGCACAGAGAAGAAAAGGTGGCCATACAGCTAAGAGACTGAGATACATGGGTATTGATGACAATTCAAAGTGGGGAAAATTCATTGACTCTCAAAATATAATAACAATTTCCAATTCAGCCAATTTTGAAGAAGACTTAGATTGGTCCAGGGTACATTCTAATGAACCTGGAGTTTATTTTCCCAGAGATGATGCAGTGCAACCAGATGACCAAAGTCAACCTGATGTTCCATCTTCACAAGCCGCAGATGCTGATGCTAGCGACGATGATGAAGATGAAGACGACACAGGAGAATGGACAACTGTCCTGAGACGTTCCGAGAGAACAACCAAAGGTATTCCTCCAAAGAAGTACTCACTGCACTTAACAGACAAACCATCGCCATTGATCTGTAACGTTACACTTCCACCAGAGAACTTTTCCCAATTAAAATATCTTTCTGAAGATGAACAAGAGAAGTGGAACAAAGCTATGCAAGTTGAGATGGACAGTCTGCAGAAACTCAAAGTATTTACACCTGCAGCACCTCCAACAAACAAAAGAGTCATTGGCACAAGATGGGTCTACAAAATCAAACAGAAGCCAGATGGTGAGTCACTGTACAAAGCAAGACTTGTAGCACAAGGCTACGCACAAAGTTACCCTGAAGACTACACAAACACTTACTCACCTACAGTACGAACTGAAAGTGTAAAAATTGCCTTAACTACAGCGACCATTCTTGGTCTAGAAGTTTTCCAGTTTGATGTTGAAACAGCATATCTAAACGCTGATCTAGATGAAGAAATCTATGTGAAGTGCACCCCCGGTTTCCGTGGCCGAGAAGGGGACACGTGGTTTCTTAACAAAAGTCTTTATGGTCTGAAACAGTCAGGTTTAATGTGGTATTTATGTCTCAAAGACAAACTAAATTCAATGGGCTTTATTAAGTCTGAAACTGATGAATGCGTGTTCACAAAAAGGGATGAGAATGCATATGAAATTGTTCTTGTTTATGTTGATGACATTGTTTACATTGGTCCTAACAAACACATGAGTGAGATTTTTGTTACAGGTTTGCAAAGACACTTCACATTGAAATCCTTAGGTCACATTAATGAATATTTAGGTGTTCAGATTGAAAAAACAGAGAAGGGGTTTAGCCTCTCACAAGAAAACAAAATAGAACAACTTTTGCATCATTGCAACATGAAAAATGCTACAACAACACACACACCTATGCAAACAGATTTTCACAATTTGAAGGATGCACAAGGTCCTGAGTTTAAGGATCAAACACTTTATCATTCAGTAATTGGTTCACTACTATACATTAGTGGTTGGACTAGACCAGACATTGCACTTAGTGTTAATTTGCTGTCATGACACGTGGGCAAAGCAAAAAATTTTCACTGGTCATGTATTAAGAAGCTATTGAAGTATTTAAAATACACTCAACATTTTAAAGTGAAGCTAGAACCAACACATACTGATTTTGCAGAAATGTATTGTTATGCAGATGCAAATTGGGCAAGTGATAAGGAATCAAGGAAAAGCACTTCAGGTTACATAATGTTTCTGAATGGATGCCCAGTTCATTGGAATGTGAGAAAACAAAGTTTTGTTTCTTGTTCTTCAACTGAAGCTGAATACGCGTGTGCTTCAGACGCATGTAATTCACTAATTTGGTTTGATTCTCTAGTTACAGATATCTGGACCAAACCGACACATCCAATCATCATGATGGAAGACAATCAATCAGTAGTTTACATTTCAAAAACACATTTCACAGGTTCAAGGTCCAGACACATTGACATTCATTATAAAAATGTTAGAGAGTCAGTAAGACAAGGTTTTGTGAAATTTGAGTATGTGTCAACAAAATATCAGATAGCTGACATTTTGAACAAACCTTTACTAACAGTTGAGTGATACCTCATATTCGCTCAACTGACAAAGAAGGGGTGTCACAAGGTGATTTTTGATTGTCAGCTGTACTCATATGTCAGACTTTATGACCCAGAGGTTCTTAACAAAGTGAAGCAGTCACATGAAGAGTGAACTGCGCAGATGTTACATTCCATTCTCATTCTCCATTATTCTTTGCTGCTATCCTCCCTAAAAGGAGGACCTCTTAGATTGTCAAGATGTAATTATTAAGATTTAGTGTTTTTATATTCTTTTATACTGGAATAAATATCTTATTATTTAGACTTTTATTCGCATTTTAGTTTATCAAGGATTGGTTTCCAAAGGAAAAGATTCGTCACCTCTAAAATTTATTTTCTCAACCCCCCCTCGGGAATGGAAGCTCTGAGATGGAACCTGGCCCAGCCCGTGTTCTCTTTCCCAGAGAGACCTCGAGCCTCCCACCAAAGTGGGGTTACAGCCTCTTTCCACACCACTGCGGAGGGGAGCCTGGGAAGCCTTCCTACCGGGCCACCTCCCAGGTGGGAGTCACGCTACTAGTCTCTGAGGCCGACCCACCAACCTGAGGGTGGAAGGCCCCAATGGTGGCAAACGGGGGGAGAAAGGATGCCGGCGCCAAACCCACCGCCAGCCTTCGGAGCCATGCCACCATGGCAGGCCCCTCCTAGATGGGGGACTTCCCTGGAGTGGGATGGGTGCAATGCCAGTGGACCCCGGGGTACCCCCCAACCGACGCCAGCACCAGCTGCGCCAACCCCCCCCAAGGGGGGGATTGGGCCAGCAGATGCAATACGGAGGGATCCAGATGGGAGGACCCCTGCAACAAGCGGCTGCTCCACCAGCCACCACTGGCCTAGCCACCCCCCCCCTCGGGCCCAGGAGGCCGTTCCCCAGTTTCGAGCCACGTTTGATGGACACCCGACAAAGCTGGCCTACTTCCTCCACAGGGTGCTAGTATACATCGACGAAAATCGAGCACTGTTCCAGACAGATAGACAGCTGATCGATCAGATCACCGAGGGGATGAATGACGGGGAAGCTTCCGAGTGGGTGGCGGAGCTTCATGATGAAGCGGCCCCTGAGTTAGATGACCTGGACGACTGTCCAGCTGATGAGAATCAGGTTCCGCGATGAGGCCCAGCAAGCAGATGCCGAGGCCCAGATTAAAGCGTTGAAGCAAGTGGGACGCCCAGTGAAGGAACTGGTGTGGGAATTTAGGAGAGCGGCAGGGAAAGTGCGAGATTGGCCCGAGTGACTCCTGGTGCACACGTTTTGAGACGTGTTAGACCCAGAGCTGAAGAAAGCATGTGAAATACGGGGGGTCCCGTGCCGGATCCAGCAGTGGTACTCCACCACAATTACTCTAGACCATGTGGTCAGAGTCAAAAAGGAGCCCCCGGTGGACCACCCCCCTAGAAGGCTGCCAGCCCGCAGGATCCCTCCTAGACTGGCGCCGACCCCGGGTGGAGCCGATGAGGGGAGGGGAGTGAAGTGCTATAGATGCGGCCAAGCAGGGCATCGCGCGACCGAGTGCCTAGCACCAGCCTCCCTTCCTCTCCCAAGGGCCAGGTCAACTCCTGCCTCCAGAAGGAAGCCGAGCAAGCCACCTGAACCAGGGCGGCTGGCCCTGCAGCAGGAGGGGTACCCTCCCCCTCCAGATGATGACGAACCACCATCAACAGGGGAATCGAGTCCTCCATGGGAAGAGGGGGTCGATGAGGAACATGATCCGATGGTGAGTGCAGCCATTCGGCCTTTTCTCATAAAAGCCAAAATCCTAGTACCCGAAACGGGGAAAGAAGGGGAAGTAGATGCCATATTCGAGGTGTCTAATCAGCAAGATAGTGGTAGATAAACTGGGGATCCACACTAGACCCTTAGCCAGTCACATTCGCTTCCAACAACTGGATGGGTCGTTAGTGGGTGGGGCTCCCGCCACCCTCCTAACTCAAGCCGTAAAGCTACAGTTTGGGCGGCACCAAGAACGATTTCGATTCATAGTAGCCCCCAAGATGTCTGAAGCGATTATCCTGGGCCTGGCATGGTTAGATAAGTGGACCCCCACCATCCGATGGGAGGATGGGTATCGGAAACTCAACATACACATTCGTCCGACTCCCCCTTTAGAAAGCCAACAGCAGAAGGAGAAGGTCATGCAAGGGGGGGAATCGGAACCTCAGCTGGCCGCACCGGTGAGGGAGATCACCCCCCCCAGGAGCCCAAAGGGTGCCGAGAGTGTACCTCGACCTAGAGAGGGTGTTTAGTGAGGAAGAATGCAACGAGCTCCCTCCTCACCGGCCAACGGACTGCGCAATAGAATTCAAGCCGGGTGCTACGCTCCCAAAGCCAAAGATGTACTCAATGTCCCCCAAGGAATTGGGAGAGTTGAGAAGATACATCGACTCCAACTTGGAGAGGGGGTTCATCCAGCCAGTGAAGTCAAGAGTGGCCGCACCGGTACTCTTCAAAGAGAAGAAAGATGGGAGGGGTCAGATTATGCGTGGACTTCAGGGGGATCAACGGAGTGTGCGTTCAGAACACCTACCCCCTACCCCTCATGAAAGACTTACTGAACCACTTGTCAAAAGGAAAGATATTCACTAAGTTGGACTTAAGGGAAGCGTACTATAGCATCCGAATCCGAGAGGGAGATGAATGGAAAACCGCCTTCAACTGCCCCCTGGGAAGTTTCCAATTCAAGGTGATGCCTTTCGGGCTGCAAGGGGCTCCAGCGGTGTTCATGCAGTACATTAACGAGGTGCTCCACCCCCATCTATACAAGGGGGTGCTCGTTTACTTAGATGACATCTTCATCTTCAGTGAGACAATGGAGGAACATGTGAAGTTGGTGAGGCAAGTCTTAAGAAAGCTTCTCGCCGCCAAATTGTATGCCAAATTATCCAAATGCGAGTTTCACAAGACTTCGCTGGACTACTTGGGGTACCGGATCTCCAAAGATGGAATCGAAATGGATCCGGGGAAAGTGAAAGCAGTGCTTGATTGGCAGGCCCCGCGCACCCGCAAACAGCTACAGAGCTTCCTGGGTTTTGCGAACTTCTATAGGCAATTCATCCCAGCCTTTGCCGAAGTAGCTTTACCGCTGACCAAATTGCTCAAGACGGGGCCGACGCCGACCAAGCCAAAACCCAGTCAACCATTAAATTGGACGATGGCCTGCCAGAAAGCCTTCGAGAAATTAAAGCAACTGTTCGCCAAGGAGCCGATCCTCCAACATCCCGATCCAGAATGACAATTCATCATCCAGGCTGATGCGAGTGATGTGGCTGTGGCGGCGGTGTTGCTGCAAAAAGATGAGAAAGGCCAGCTCCTGCCGTGCGCTTACGTCTCGAAAAAACTCACCGCTACGGAGAGGAGATGGGCCATCTGGGAAAAAGAAGCCTATGCAGTTCGTTGGGCGCTGCTAACTTGGAGGCAATTGCTCGAAGGAGGAAAAGTACCTTTCGAGGTATGGACTGACCACAAGAACCTTGAAGCGCTAAAAAACCCCAGGAAACTGTCACCCAAACAGGTGAGGTGGGCGCAATACTTTATGCGATTCAAATTTGAACTAAAGCACATTCCAGGGGGGAAGAATTTGCTGGCGGATGCCCTGTCCAGGAAGCCGCAATACGACAGCCAGAGAGAGGAGGAATTCCACTCGGTCATCCCCTCATCGCTTCCATCAAACCCTTCTGTCGCAGAGGGGGAGCTCGCAGCTCCGGTCCTCACCAGAGCTCAATCCGGACAATCGAGTGCCCGGAGCCATGAGGAATGGATAGACAAATTTAAAGCATCCTCGCCCAACAACCCCTGGTCAAATGAGAACAAAGAAATCCTGACCATGAGGGATGGACTAGCTTGGAAGGGATCCAAGCTGTACGTGCCTGCTGACCTCCAGTTGCAAGTACTCCAACGAAGTCACGACTCTAAACTGGGAGGACATTTCAGATTCTTGAAAACCCTCCACCTTACGAGACGGCAATTTTGGTGGCCAAAAATGAAATCCGAAGTGGAGGATTATGTGAAGAGCTGTGCCATCTGCGCCACAGGAAAGCACCGACCAGGAAAACCACCTGGGCTTCTGCAGCCGGTGGCCAACCCCACTAAGCCTTGGGAAGAGATAGGGATGGATTTCATCGTAGAACTCCCAGAGAGCAAAGGGAATACGGTGATCTGGACGGTCATCGACCTATTCTCCAAACAAGCACACTTCGTTGCCTGCTCTGGGTTGCTGTCAGCAAGGCACTTAGCAAAGCTCTTCCTCAAACACATCTACCGCTTGCACGGAGTACCAAAGAGGATCATCTCCGACTGAGGCATACAATTCACCGCTAGGTTCTGGAGGGAATTCCTGCACACCATTGGATCCACTCAAGGCCTTAGCTCAGGGTTCCATCTGGAAACCAACGGAGCAGCTGAAAAAGTGAACTCCATTGTGGAACAGTATCTTCGCTGTTATGTGAACTACCAGCAAGCCGACTGGGCGGAGCTGCTACCATTTGCAGAAGTAGCGTACAACAATGCAGTACACAGCAGCACCGGATTGACACCTTTCCAGGTCACCAGCAGACAAGAGTTTGTCCCAATGCCAGAATTGCCCACAGAAGCCCCGACATCCATGTCCCTAACGGAATATATGGAAGGACTAAAGAAGGGGTGGGAAAACACAAAAAAGGCATTGGTGGAAGCTGCAGAGACATATAAGAAGCAAGCAGACAAACATAGAGCCATTCAGCCCCCTTACAAAGTGGGAGATAAGGTCTACTTATCAACAAAATATATCCGCTTGAGGATACCCAGTAAAAAGCTAGGTCCAAAATTCTCAGGACCCTTCCCAATAGTAAAAGTAATCAATCCTGTCACAGTGCAATTGGCGCTGCCAAGAATATTGGGAAAGATACACCCAGTGTTCCACAGTAGCTTACTTAAGTCAGTGAAGCAATCTAACATTAGACTACCAACCCTTCCTCCACCCCACCCCTAGTAGTTCAGGGGGAAAGACACTATGAAGTGAAAAAAATCCTAGACTCTAGGCTCTTTAGGGGCCGCCTTCAGTACCTTATCCATTGGAAAGGATATTCGTTAGCTGAATCCACATGGATCAATAGTTGGAAAGTTAAGGCAGATAGGCTACTTAAGGATTTCCATAACAAATATTCGAATAAGCCGAAGGAGCCCCCTGGGGGAGGGAGGGGTGGTTAAGATCATTTACTTAATCCCCTGTACTCTCACTAATTGTCTTCTTTTGAAGCTATTATAGCTCGCCAGAATCTATGTCCTCGAAGGAGCCCTGCCCCGGAGATTGTTGGGTGTGAGACGCTCCTTCTGAAGTTGGACTTAGGGGTTCAGGTGGGCCTTTTGCTAATGTACTTGCCTCGTAGCTGCGTTGCAAAGGCCCTGCCTGTTCTGCTCGAGGCGGTAGCGGGGCTGGCGATTGCGTTCCCCAGGTTGATGGTGCTGGGGGACTTCAACCTGCCATCGCCTGGCGAAACCTCGGAGGCAGTCCAGGAGTTCATGGCTTCCATGACAACCATGGACCTGACTCAAGTAGTTCAGGGTCCGACTCATGAGGGAGGTCACACGCTTGACCTTGTGTTTCTCTCGGGGCAGTGGAGAGATGATCTGAGGCTGAGGGGTTTAGTCACAGTACCCTTGTCGTGGTCAGATCATTTCCTTCTGAGGTTGGATTTCATGGCACCACTCCTCCACTGCAAGGAGGCGGGACCGATTAAGTGGTTCCGCCCCAGGCGCCTAATGGAATCCAAGGGATTCCAGAGGGAACTTGGGGAAATACCTGAATCCCTGGTTCACAATTCATCTGAGTCTCTGGTGGCTGCCTGGAACCGGGCGGCAGCGGGGGCTTTAGATCGAATTGCGCCTTTGCGGCCTCTCCGTGGCAGTGGATCCAGGAGGGCTCCTCGGTTTACCGAGGAGCTCCGGGAGATGAAACGCCATAAGAGACGCCTAGAGCGACGATGGAGAGCCAGTAAAGCTGAATCCGACTGGACATTATTAAGAACTTTTATTAAGTCTTACTTAGTGGCGATACGGGCGGCAAAATGTTCGCATTTTTCCGCCCTTATTGCATCCGCCGATTCTCGCCCAGCCGCCCTGTTTAGAGTGACTCGCTCCCTCCTTGTTAAGGGGGGAGTTGAGAAACCCTTACAGGGCAGAGCTGAGGAATTTGCTCAGTTTCTGGGAGATAAAGTCACTCAGATTTGGACAGACCTGGACTCCGATTGGACAGGACAAGTCGAGATGACAGGGGCAAGTCTTAGTCCTGTTATATGGGATGATTTTGAGCCTATCACTCCTGATGATGTGGACAAGGCCATAGGAGCGATGAGCGCCTCCACTTGTTTATTGGACCCGTGCCCCTCCTGGCTGGTTTCTGCCAGCAGGGAGGTGTCACGCGGCTGGCTCCAGGTGGTTGTGATCGCATCTTTGAGAGAGGGGTCCATCCCACAGCCCTTAAAAGTTGCGGTGGTGAGGCCCCTCCTCAAGAAGCCTTCCCTGGACCCAGCGGATTTAAAGAACTTCCGTCCAGTCTCCAACTTGCCCTTCGTGGATAAAGTTGTTGAGAAAGTGGTGTCGCTCCAACTCCTGCGGTTATTGGAGGACACTGATTATCTGGATCCCTTTCAATCGGGTTTCAGGCGCGGCTACAGTACGGAGACTGCTTTGGTCACCCTGATGGATGATCTCTGGCGAGCCTGGGATGGAGGTTACTCCTCCAGCCTGGTGTTACTTGACCTCTCAGCGGCTTTCGATACCATTGACCATGGTATCCTTCTGCGCCAACTCGGTGAGGTGGGAGTGGGAGGCACCGTTTTACGGTGGTTCTCCTCCTACCTCTCCGATAGGATGCAGTCGGTGTTGACAGGAGGGCAGAGGTCATCCCCTAGGCCCCTGATTTGCGGGGTGCCTCAGGGATCGGTCCTCTCGCCCATCCTGTTTAACATTTACATGAAACCGCTGGGTGAGAGCATCTGACGACACGGGGTGAGGTATCAGCAGTATGCTGATGATACCCAGTTGTACATCTCCACCCTGTGTCAGTTCAGGGAAGCAGTTGATGTAATGTGCCACTGCCTGGACGATGTTAGGGTCTGGATGGGAATGAATAGGCTCAAACTCAACCCTGACAAGACTGAGTGGCTGTGGATATTGCCCCCCAGGGATTATGTCGACTGTCCCTCCTTGGTTCTCGGGGGAGAAAAATTGACTCCCTCGGAACGGGTTCGCAATTTGGGTGTTCTCCTAGACCCACAGCTAAAATTGGAGCAACATCTTTCAGCTGTGGCTAGGGGGACCTTTGCACAGGTTCGTCTTGTGCACCAATTGCGACCCTACTTGGAGAGGGAGGCTTTGCTCACCGTCACTCATGCCCTTGTCACCTCACGGCTGGATTACTGTAACGCGCTCTACATGGGGCTACCCTCAAAGAGCATCCGGAGACTGCAATTGGTACAGAATGCAGCTGCGCGAGCTGTGGTGGGTGTGCCGAGATACACCCACGTAACACCTATCCTCCGCCAGCTGCATTGGCTGCCTATTGGTCTCCGGTCGCAATTCAAGGTGTTGGTTTTGACCTTTAAAGCCCTACATGGCTCAGGGCCAGGTTACCTCCGGGACCGCATCCTACCACATTCCTCCCTACGACCAGTTAGGTCCCACAGAGTGGGCCTCCTCCAGGTCCCATCAGCCAAACAATGTCGGTTGGTGGGTCCACGGGGGAGAGCCTTCTCTGTGGGAGCCCCATCTCTCTGGAACCAACTCCCACCAGAGATCCAAACTATCCCCACTCTACTGGCCTTCCGCAAAGCCGTAAAAACATGGCTCTTCCGGCAGGCGGGGTGAAGACGTAGAAGATCGGATTCCCCCTGAATGAATGTTTTAAATGTTTCTTTTAATGATGTTATGTTTTATATTGACATGTTTTTTATTGTATTGTTCTTATTCCTATTGTACGCCACCCTGAGTCCTACGGGATTGGGCGGCCTATAAGAACTTTTAATTAAATTAAATTAAATTAAATTTTGTGTATTAGTAGGAAATGCTCTTTTTGTGAGGAGGGCCGCCTGACAAAGCATCATTTGCCACCGTTCTACCTAGAAGAACGTTCTACATAGAATTGGGGAGGGGAAATGCAGTGAGCGTGAGAAGCTACAGATAGCACATTCTTCGTTGCTTCTCCAAGGTCATCTTTTGTCCAGCACCTGCAAGGAACTGGGAGGAGAGGTTGCCACGCTGGCAGAAGTTTAGTGGTCAACGTGACCCGGATGGGGGTGGGGAACAAGGAGTGCCCATTTTCTATTGAGAGGGAACTTGGGAGACAAGTTAGATTTGGGTTTCCCCATGCGTTGCCAACATGGTGTCTGCAATAAATTGGAACTTTGGTGAAATATTTGCCGTGGACTCTGATTTCTGCTCGACTACTATTTGGAAACTTGACATCCGGTTTGTTGTAGTTCCTTGCATAACAGAAGCCGTAGTCCTCGGTTTGGTATGGCTGGACAAATGGGGCCCGACAATCTGGTGGGGTGGGAGGTGTAGACATTTATGGTTGGCTCTTGGGCCTGATCCACCCCCACATGAACGATGTGGCGGCAGTGTGGAGGAGAGCAGTGGGGTTTTTCCCACAGTGTATAACGATCTCAAGGAGGTGTTTAGTGAGAGGGAATGCGATAACCTACCTCCCCACCGTGCAACTGACTGTGCTATTGAGATCATACCGGGAGCGGTTCTACCGAAACCACAGATGTATTCAATGATGCCACAGGAAATGGCAGAGATGCGCAAATACATTGAAAAGAACCTAAAATGAGGGTTTATACAGCCAGCTAGGTCAAAGGTCGCTGCTCCGGTATTATTCAGGGAAAAGAAGGATGGGGGTTTGTGCCTCTGCATTGATTTTTGGGGTATCAACGCAGTGTGTGTGGAACACTTATATCCTCTCCCTTTAATAAAGGACATGTTAGCTTGCTTGGTGGAGGGGAGAATCTTCACAAAACTAGATCTTAGAGAAGCATATTACAGAGTGCGGATCAAACCTTGTGACGAGTGGAAAACCATGTTCAATTGTCCTCTAGGGCACAGGTCACCAACTTGTGGTCCGTGGACCACTTGTGGTCCCCAAGAAAATTTTGGTGGTCCGTGGAGAAATCTTGGCCCCTGGGCTGGATATGGCCGAGAGCAATTAATTCAGCCCGCACGCAGGAACACAAGGCTGCACTGCCCAACATCACCCCACCCATATGCCAGCCCCCACTCTTAAGGCCAAGCGCAAACCTCACCTTGAGTATATTTGTTCGAGCCACACGAGCTGGAACAGGAAGGTAAGACCCAGAACTCGCCGTGCTCAGCTGAACGGCTGCCGGGGGGAGGGGACGTTCAGCCGGCTTTCGGGCCTACATCTCTCCTTCTGTGAGGCCTCTGGGTGGGAGGCCCGAGAGAAAGCACCTGCTAGATTCTCTCCGGCTGCTTCTCTCTGCTGTAGTGCGGTATCAGCATTTGCGTGGCATCAGCATTCCGCCTCGGTATATTTGCACCAGCCGGTGGTGCAAGGCAGCCCTCATCTCCTGTCGCTTGGGACTCGGAGCAGTAAATGGCATCGGGTCCGGGGAGCAGCCAGAGTTTGCTGTCCATTGCAGATGCTAGCTCGGCCCCCTGCAAATTCTCGTCTGTCGAGGTGCCACTTCAGCGAGCGCTCCTCGAGAGACGAGAGTTTGCAGGGGGCCGAGCTAGCGTCCGCAATGGACAGCAAACTCCGGCTGCTCCCCGGATCAGACGCCATTTACCTCTCTGAGTCCAAGTGAGAGGAGACAAGGGCTGCCTTGCGCCACCGGCTGGCGCAAATATACTGAGGCAGAATGCTGATGCCGTGCAAATGCAAGTAGCGCTTCGCTCCCGCAGCTTCCAGCATCGCAACCCCCACTTCAACCTGCTTGTGCCCCCCACAACAGCACCATTATTTTGTTCTGGCCAGCGAGGGCTGCGCTCCTTTTTGCACGTTTCACCACCTGCAAAGTTGCACATTACACGTGCCACCCTCCATGGCAGAGATTTCCAGCCTCACCACGGGCCGGTCCCATATTCCAGAGCTGTGGTAATCACAGGACTGGGCCTTTGGTCATCCCGGAGCAGCTCCTCCACCCGGGTGCAGGAAAAGGAAAAGAAAGGAAAGAAGGAAAGGAAAGGAAAGGAAAGGAAAGAAGGAAAGGAAGAAGAGGAAAGGAAAGAGGAGAGGAGAGGAGAGGAAAGAAGGAAAGAAGAGGAAAGGATAGGAAAGAGAAGGAAAGGAAAGAAGAAGGAAAGGAAAGGAAGAAGAGGAAAGGAAAGAAGGAAAGGAATAGAAGAAGAGGAAAGGAAAGGAGAGGAGAGGAAAGAAGGAAAGAAGAGTAAAGGAAAGGAAAGAGAAGGAAAGAAGAGGAAAGAAGAAGGAAAGGAAAGGAGGAAAGGAAAGGAAGAAGAGAAAAGGAAAGGAAGAAAGGAAAGGAAGAAGAAGAAAGGAAAGGAAATGAAGAAGTGGAAAGGAAAGGAAAGGGGGGAAGGGAGGGACGGAAGAGACTACAGCTCTGGAATATGGGACTGACTTTCCCAACAACATCAGCCAGCCACCATCAAATAAGCTTCAATTATTTTATAATAATTACACTAACTTTAATAATTTTGTTACAATTAAACAATCTTTAAAGATTTTGTTATGCTTAAATAAGCATTTACGATTTTGTTATAATTAAATAAGCATTTATAATATTGTTATATTAAATAGGTGCATTTCATATTAATAAAATGGAAGTTCTGTGATCATTATTTTACAAATGTATTTATCTTTTTAAAAAAATTCATATGAGTGGTCTGCGGGACTTAAAATTATGAATTAGGGTCTGTGGGATTTAAAATTATGAACTTGGTGGTCCGCAGGATTTAAAATTATGACCTGGGTGGTCCCTGAGGTCCAAAAGGTTGGGGACCCCTGCTCTAGGGAGTTACCAGTTCAAGGTCATGCCTTTTGGGCTACAGGGAGCGCCTGCCGTATTTATGCAACTTATAAATGAGGTGTTGCATGACCACTTATATAAAGGGGTGCTAGTGTATCTCGACGATATATTAATCTATACGAAAACCCTAGAGCAGGGGTAGGCAAAGTTGGCTCTTCTATGACTCATGGACTTCAACTCCCACACTTTCTGAGCCAATCATGCTAGCTCAGGAATTCTGGGAGTTGAAGTCCATGAGTCATAGAAGAGCCAACTTTGCCTACCCCTGCCCTAGAGGAACACATTGCGTTGGTCTGCCAGGTTCTCCGAAAACTCTTAGACGCTAAGCTCTATGTAAAAACATCAAAGTGTGAATTCCATAAAACACAGCTAGACTACTTAGGTTATCGCATTTCCCCAGAAGGGATTGAGATGGACCCTGAAAAAGTGAAGGCGGTGATAGATTGGCAGGCTCCTAAGACATGTAAACAACTGCAGAGCTTCTTAGGATTTGCAAATTTTTATAGGCAATTTATCCCGTCGTTCGCCAGGGTAGCATTACCCTTAACCGACCTGGGGCGCACTAAACACTTACTTGGGAAACCATGTCCAGGCCTCCCCTTGCAATGGACGATGTCATGTCAGCATGCTTTTGAACAGTTGAAGGCCTTGTTTGCAAAGGAGCCTGTCTTAAAGCATCCCGACCCTGCTAAACCATTTGTCGTGCAAGCCGATGCCAGTGACGTGGCTGTGGCTGCAGTACTGTTGCAAATAAACGAGGGGGTGAGGTTGCAACCATGTGCATACACCTCCAGGAAATTGAATGACACCGAATGCAAATGGGCCATTTGGAAAAAAGAAGCCTTTGCGGTTCGGTGGGCTCTGCTGACATGGCGACATTTATTGGAAGGGGGTGGATTACCCTTCGAGGTCTGGACAGACCATAAATATTTGGAGGGCCTTCAGGCCCCACGTAAATTGTTGCCTAAGCAGGTTAGATGGGCTTTGTACTTCCGGCGGTTCAATTTCCGACTCCGGTATATACCGGGCGGACGGAACTTTCTAGCCGATACCCTGTCGAGAAAGCCCAGTTCTCAAGCAAACAAGATGAAACAATTCAGGCAATCATACCACCTATGAATTTGCTTGGAGGGTCACTATCTTTAACACCCAAAGACACTAGTAAAGTAATAATAAGCAGATTAATGAAGGACATGAAAGAAGCATTAACAACTGATCAGTGGTACCAGGCTAATTCGACTAGTCTTAGCCACAGAGAGGAGTTTACCTGGAAGGGGAATAAAATATATGTCCCGGAGGCTTTACGAACTAAAGTGCTCAGTCGTTGTCACGACGTATGAACAGCCGGTCACTTTGGTTTCTTAAAAACCTTACACCTTGTTAATCGGCAGTTTTGGTGGCCGCATTTAAAAAAGGATATCGAGGAATAAGTTCGTAGTTGCCCAATATGTATGACCATGAAGAAGCAGCCAGGCAAACCACTTGGCCTGTTACAGTCAGTAGCCAATCCTAGTGTACCTTGGCAGGACATAGCTATGGATTTTATCGTAGATCTCCCTAGCAGTCGTGGCAACACAGTTATCTGGACCGTGGTGGACCTGTTCTCCAAACAGGCCCACTTCATTGCGTGTCCCGGTTTACCATATGCTCGAAAACTAGCCGACCTGTTCTTAAAACATATATATCGAATCCATGGAGTCCCAAGAAGGATAATATCAGACAGGGGCGTGCAGTTTACCGCCAGGTTCTGGTGACAGTTTCTACTTAGCATTGGATCATCACAAGGATTAAGTTCTGCCTTCCATCCTGCTACTAACGGTGCTGCTGAACGAGCGAATGCAATGGTAGAACAGTATATCCGGTGTTATGTGAAACATCAACAGCATGACTGGGCGGACTTGTTAACTTTTGCGGAAGTGGCCTATAACAATGCTGTCCACAGTAGCACTGGATATACCCCGTTCCATGTGTCTACAGGGAGGGTGTTCGTTCCAATCCCTGAATGTCCTCATCCACAATCTGACAATGTGGGCGTACAGGGATGGATATCCGAGATGGAAAAGGTATGGCTCAATGTTTGAGATGCATTAGCAACAGCTATGCGGAAATACAAACTACACGCAGATAGGAAGATGAGACCCCAAACCCTTTTTACAGTAGGACAGAAGGTGTATCTCTTTATGAAATACCTGAAGTTAAAGGTACTGTGTAAGAAACTAGCGCCTAAGTTTATTGGTCCATTCCCTATCGTCAAAATCATAAACCCTGTCACGGTGCAGTTGCAATTCCCATCGTTATTAGGAAAGACACACCCAGTGTTTCATGTTAGCTTATTACGTCCCATCCATACATCACCATTACGACCGACCTGTCCACCACCTGGTCCTGTAAGTGACAAAGGGCCGCCACATTATGCAGTTGAGGATATCATTGATTCCCGAGTTCATCGGGGCTGTATTCAGTATTTGGTGCTTTGGAATGGATATCCACTAGCGGACGGGTCATGGGTCCCATACACCCATATCAGAGCTGATAGGCTCATCGCTCGATTCCACCGAAAACATCCCAGAAAACCGGGCCCGCACCCGTAGCGAAAAATCCTTACTCACTGCCTTTTCTCTTCTAGGCGTCCTCGTGGTAGAGGGGCAACATGTCAGCCCCACCTTGGGGCTGCCATTCGGGCGGAGGGAACTTTGTGCTGCTGGGGGAACCTGCATCCCGTTCGTCACCAACCTCACTAAGATCCTGCAAAGACTGAAGCTGGCTGGCGGCAGCTGTGTGATTGTAGCTTGAAGCGAGCAAAGCCGGGAGAGGGTGGAGCCGCGGTGTTGTGGCCCGCCCGCAGCTTGTGCAGCCTGGGCCTTTGGAATCTTCAGTACCTCTTGGCAATGCTGAGAAAGGAGGGGCTACTCCTTTCCTGAATACAAGAGCATGCAGGGCTGCCAAGAGGCAGGAAGGTTTACTCCGGAGATCTACTTGGGAGTAAGACTTGGGGCTAATTGGCCACTCCCCTAGTCTATTTAAGGTCATCAGTTGCAGCTAACAAGCTGCAGAGAACAACGTTTGAAAAAGAGACCTGTCTGATCATAGCTTGCTCCATGACTCTTGTTCTGGCATTCTCTGCGTTGGCTTGGATTATCAAGGACTAATTTCTAGGAACTTTGCCAACTCTTGGAAACCCCGTAAGATAAACAGACTCAATTGCTCGTCATTGTCTTCGAACTCTTTGAACTGATACCAGCTATTAATGAAGCTTAATTGATAGCTGGTTGCTTGCTGATAACAGTTTGTTTGTAAATTGGTGTGTGCATCTTGAGTACTACTAAGACGTTTTATTAGTAGCCTTTGTTTCATTAAATCAGTGTGTACGAACTGCTTGTGTGGTTGTGTGCTTCGTGGGGACAGAACATGCGGGGAGGGGCGTGCTATGTGTTAAATAGGTGGTGGGAGTATCCAATGATTGCTGCTGACAAAATTCTCATTCATGTAATGATGGTTGGTGAGTGCCAGGAGTTGGAGAAGTAAACAACTTCGATTGCAAACGCTTGTGTTCAAGTTTTTCTTCCGACTTCCTGGAACCTGACATCCTTAGTAAGACCACACCTGGAATAGTGCATCCAGTTTTGGTCATCACATTACAAAAAAGAAGTTGAGACTTTGGAAAAAGTGCAAAGGACAACTAAGATGATTAGGAGCCTGGAGACAAAAACATGAATGGTTGCAGGAATTGGGTATGGCCAGTCTAGAGCAGGGGTGTTAAACTCAAGGTCCATGGGCCAGAACTGGGCCAAAGGGTGCTTAAATCTGGCCCACAGGGGCAGCCTTGAAATATCAAAGGACCGGCCCGCGGTGCCTCTGCCGCCCAAAACGGGCCGTGGGGGGGGGCCTCTGTGTGGCCCATTTTTGGCGGGCAGAGTGCTGTTGGAGGCTGAAAATGGGCTGCGCGGGGCCTCCGCACGGCCCATTTTTGGCCGTTAGAGTGCTTCTGGAGGACTGGATTGGACTGGATTACAATTATGTGGTCTCAAGTAAGTGCCTGATCTGGATAGAAAACAAGCAACATCCTATGTTAATAACTACAGTTTAATGCCAGATTTTACGTATTGTAGGTCCATTTAATCTACAATCAACAATCATTGACAGCCGTTTCTATTTACTATCCTGGAAATTTACCTCTGCTGTTAGATCTTGTATTATCATATTATTTATGCTATTGTATTTTTATTATTAGTTCAATAATAAAAATACAATAGTATAAATAGCTTTTCTGCCTGGAAAAGCAATTTACTATTAAACAATAGGGTATAAATTTAGAAATAAAAAGTTTAGTGGAGTATGAAGAATAAGTAATAAATGTTTGCCAGTAATATCTGGTAGAAGAGATAGGAAAATGGTTATAGTAAAGAACTGTGGCAAGAAAGAAGTGTTGGAAGAAATATCCATCTGGTTCAGTTCCAAGCCGGGAGAAAGGCACTGGAGACAAAATGGAGGCTGGAAGCTGATTGGAAAGAGGGTCTAATGGTGAACAGAACCACCAAGCACATGGTCCTGGTACAGCTGACCACATGGAGTTGCGAGTGAGAGCTATTTATACCTCTTTGCACAGGTTTGCCTGGTGCACCAATTGCGACCCTACCTGGAGAGAGAGGCCTTACTCACGATCACTCATGCCCTCATCACCTCACGGCTGGACTACTGTAATGTGTTCTACATGGGGCTACCCTTGAAGAGTATCCGGAGACTACAATTGGTGCAAAATGCAGCTGCGCGTGCTGTGGTGGGTGTCCCCAGATACACCCACATAACACCTATTCTCCGCCAGCTGCATTGGCTGCTCATTAGTCTCCAGACGCAATTTAAGGTGTTGGTTTTAACGTTTAAAGCCCTACATGGCTCAGGGCCAGGTTACCTCTGGGACCGCATTCTACCGCATACCTCCCTATGACCGGTTAGGTCCCACAGAGTTGGTCTCCTCCAGGTCCCATCAACCAAACAATGTCGGTTGGCGGGACCGTGGGGGAGAGCCTTCTCTGTGGGAGCCCCATCTCTCTGGAACCAACTCCCCCCAGAGATCAGGACTATCCCCACCCTACTGGCCTTCTGTAAAACCGTGAAAACATGGCTCTTCCGGCAGGCGGGGGGAGAATAAGATCAATCCCCCCATGTGCGAATGTTGGTATGTTTTTGTTTTTAAATTGTTGTAATTCTTTTAATCATTTGTGTCGTTTTTCTTAATAAATTGTTTTGTATTGTGTTGTACGCCGCCCTGAGTCCTACGGGAGTGGGGCGGCATATAAAAATGACCAAATAAATAAATAAATAAATAAATAATAAATAACTTCTCTTGGGCTTTGAACTTGAGCTTCCTGTTCCTGTGCAAGAACATGTATTCTATTGGCTGCTGTCAGACTCCCATGGGGCCATGCAGGGGTCATAGATGAGGTTGTCTGAGCTCCCAGATTTGCTTGAAGTTTGCTGGGTGATGCAATGTCCCCAGGTGATTGTGCCTTGTGGTGAGCTCTGCTGCTAGATGGGTTAGTCCTATTATGTCCTGGAGGGTCATGTCTTAATCCCATCACCCTGGAGCGGAAGGTCTTTTGTCTTGTAGATAGGCTGGCCCAGTCCTGCTGGAGCTATTAAGAAAGGTGGGGGCTGCTTTCCAAGAGCATGTTTATCCTTTAGGGAAATATAATATTCTGCCTTTTTTAATATTTCCCAAAATATTTCATTCTTCTAGGAGAGGGATGGGTGCTAACTTTGTACAGAAGAGAAGGGAAAAATGCATCCTGAGCCTGTGTCAAACGCCCACCCCGGCCACATCCACCATGACCACGCCCACCCCCGGACACACACACACACACACCCTGGCCCTCCAAGGTCAAACACAACCCTGATGCGGCCCTCAATGAAATCGGGTTTGACACCCTTGGTCTAGAGAAAAAGACTACGGTTGACATGATAGTATTCCAGTATTTGAGCTGCTGCCACAAAGAGGGGGTCAACTTATTTTCCAAAGCACCAGAAGGCAAGACAAGAAACAATGGATGGCAACTAATCAAGGAGAGAAGCAACTTGGAATTAAGGAGAAACTTCCTAACAGTGAGGACAATTAACCAGTGGAACAGCTTGCCTGCATAAGTTGTAGGTGCTTCATCACTGGAGGTTTTTAAGAAAAGTCTGGACAACCACCTATCTGAAACGGTATAGGGCAGTGATGGCGAACCTTTTCAGCACCAAGTGCCCAAACTGGAACGCACATGTGTGTGTGCGCATGTGTGCGCGCGGGAGCCAGAAACCCAAACACCAGCTGGCCGGTGCACATGCGCACACCAGCCAGCTGGTCTTTGGGTTTCCGGCGCACACATGCGCACCAGCCAGCTGGTCTTCGGGTTTCTGGCACTCCGGCACATGCGAAGACAAGCTGGCCAGCGCGCATGCGCATGCCGGAAACCAGAAGAGCATCTAGCGACGGCGTGTGTGCCCACAGAGAGTGCTCTGCGTGCCACCTCTGGCACGTGCCATAGGTTCGCCATCACGGGTATACAGTCTCCTTGTTCAGCAGGGGGTTGGACTAGAAGACCTCCAAGGTCCCTTCCAGCTCTATTCTGATTGATGCAGTCCCACGTGCATGTTAAAATCTGACTGCGTCTGCGCAATCCAACCCCTGTAATACGACGGAGGAAACCGCATTTTGTTTATTTTTGAAGGAACGGGAGTGGTGTGTTTGGTTGGCCCTTCTCGTGTCCCGTACATCGGGCGAAACCAGCTCTCCTCAGTCTGGGATGGGAGGGGAAGAAAAAGGAATAACGAAGGGTGAAGTTATTGTTGTTAGCCCGTGGCGTGTTGCCTGAGAAGGCAACTCGCCATGCCGAGAAACGTGGGAAGAAACTGCCGCCCTTCAGCCTAGGAGAGCGTCAAGAAATAGCAGCAAAATGGTTACGTCCTTTCTTTCCCTGCCGAGCCGCTGGGAAGCCAATGGGCGGGGCTCAAAGGGCAGCCGTGGCGGCTGGGTAATGGGAGCCCTGTGAGGAGGATCTGGGAGAGCAGCCTGCGCGCGAGATATACACGGTGAGGCGAGGGGCTGGGGATATGACACAGAAAAAGGGCGGAGGCGCGCGTGCGTACACACACACGTGTACGGGTACGCTCTTCTTTCGCCGCTCTTCCGTAGTCCCTCCCTCGGAGATATCCTTTCATCTCTCCCCGGAAGGTTCGGTGTCTTCCTGCCTCTCGGTTCCCTCTTCTGAGTTCTCTCCGGCTTCCTTCTCTTGGAGACGGAACCTATCGGCTGGTCAGATTAGCAGTCTCTCCGCCCGCCGTCCTTAGCCAAGCACCGCTTGCTTCTCTCTTCTCCCGCTGTAGGTATTGAATGTGGGTATACGGGCACGCGTGCGTGTGTCTGGAGCCAGAGATGATGGAACCCGTGTTTAAAGCGGGTCGGCTGGCATCCATACCGAGTTGGTCACCTGAAATCGGCGGGACTTAAAGCTGCTGGGTCTGGATGCTGTAATAGGCATCAAGCAGGCCCTGAGGCAAGGCATCACCCAAATCCGTGTGTCTGGATGTGTGAGAAAATTCAGATAGGATTATTCTGTCTACTCCAGTGTTTTTGTTTCTGTCCTATTCAGGGAGATGGCTGGGGTGAAAGAGGATTTGCACGATGCTGAAAGCGAACCCGGCTGATCCTGTGTTAAAAATTCATGCTATTTTCCTTAATCTCGGTGAGATAAGGTTATGCCTTCAAACTCCAGGAAGTTCCAACTTCTGCCAATGTTTGTTTTGCAATTCAGAATAAAGGATGCAAAATGTTAAACGCAAGCTGGATCTTAAAGTTGTGTCTGTGTCTGACACTCAGAGTATTTTAAAATTCACATCTAAAGACATTTTTCTATAGCATTTTCTTCATGAGGATGGCCTCGTCATATCTACTATTATTATTTACTTTACTTTAGCAATGCTGAGAAAAGATTTAAAAATGGACAGTGCGCTACTTTTGATTTTATGATACAAAAGGGCAGCCAGTTTATAGCATATGGGAAAAGCAATTTGCTGACAAGATCATGGTGAATACAAATATATCACTTATACTTATTTTAGGTATGTAATAGTTTTACAAAATAAAAATGCTCAAGCTGTAGCTATAGACCATAATTCCCAATCACAAGTCAGCACTCATGACAAAAATGCTGCAACAATTTGTCCTTTTTGTCTTGTTTTAATTGGCCATAAGCAATACTTTTAATAGAATAACCATTTCCAAGAAATTAAGGAAAGACAATACTAAATTGAATAAATTGCACATCATAATCTTCATGCCCCTTAATGTGGATTGTAACACTGATTCCCTCCCCCCAAAATCTTTAAAATTGTTAAAAAAATAGGACACTTGATTAAATGTTACTTCTCCACTCTCCTCCTGCCTTAACATTATTACTTTCTCAATTCATGGTGAAATCTGTGTCATTTTTGAAAGAAGAAACCGAACCATTTGACTAGGATTCATTGCTGATGTCACCTTGGCTAGTGGCATATATCTTTATGTACCTTACAAATTGTGCATGCATGTATATGTGAGTGTGTATATGTGGGCTTTTTTTTGGTCACCCATTTACTTTCAAAGCTTCAGATATATATAGTCCTTTCACAGTGGTAGATTTGCATATGTTCACCTTCAGGAAAAAAACCCTACTGTATACCGTATGTATACTTGGATGTAGGATAATATTTAATACAGTGTAGTAGAAGGTGCAAAACTGATGTCCATGGAGTTTTTGTTTTATTTCAGTAAGAAATTTTGTCAGGCAGTAAAAGCAAGTACAGATAGTTATTGAAGATGACTCTGATGTTTGAAGAAATTGAAAGCAATTAAAACGTTATGGAAAACGGTAGCTGGGCCTTATTGATGTCACAAACAGGAGTTCACAAGAAGTCAGAGAAGTAGCCCTGTTAAAAGTGTTGTCTGTTGGATCATAAAGTGTCAGAAGATTGAGCAACAATATCAGAAGTGCTAAATATTATTAATCTTTAGAAGTCTAGAATTGATGAAAAGTTACATTTTTAAAGGTACAGCAATATGTCAGATTGGTGACGGCATGTATGCATAGATCACTAAAAATAGGTGTCAGTAAAGGAGAACATTTGTAGCTCAGGGTTGAAATGAGGGGTCCTTGGTGCTCTCTGAGCTTGGTTGTTTTCTTGCAGATGTTTCATTACCCAAAGTAGGTAACATCATCAGTGCTAGTAAGGAGTGGGGTTTGCTCTCAGTTTATATTCAAGTGGTTTGCCCTGTCAGTGTTGGTGGGAATGGTTTTAGAGCAGGGGTCCTCAAACTTTTTAAACAGGGCCATTTCACAGTCCCTCAGACTGTGGGGGGGCCAGACCGGCTGGGTGGGCGTGGCTAGATGGTCATGCGACTGGGTGGGCGTGGCTAGATGGTCATGCAACTGGGTGGGCGTAGCCAATTTAGCAGTCCATTTTGCCAATTTAGCAATCCATTAAACAATACACACAAATTAAACTTTCATTTGTTTTGCTCCTGGGGCTGTTTTCTTTGCTTTTGTTTGCATGTTGCTCATTTGGTTGGCTTTTCTTTTTACTAGATCGTTTTTTAAGTTGTTTAGTGGTCCACTTCAGGATACTCAGTTTTGCAGCAATTCTCAGCCCCAAGGAGCTTACAATCAGCAAGTCTCTCTTCTATCTATCTATCTATCTATCTATCTATCTATCTATCTATCTATCTATCTATCTATCATCTATCTATCTTCTCTCTCTCTCTCTGTGTGTGTGTGTGTGTGTGTGTGTGTGTGTGTGTGTGTGTGTGTTTCCATATCTCTCTCTTTCCATATCTCTTTCCACCTCTCTTTCTCTCTCTGTCTCCTGGGGCATCTTCTGCATCCCCTTCAATCCTGGCAGTGCCCTGGGATACCTCATTGAATTCCATTCCTTTCCATTTCCATTTCCATTCCATTCCATCCTATTCCCACTCCCACTCCCACTCCATCCTATTGCTATTGCTATTGCTATTGCTATTGCTATTGCTATTGCTATTGCTATTGCTATTGCTATTGCTATTGCTATTGCTATTGCTATTGCTATTGCTATCCCATCCCATCCCATCCCATCCCATCCCTATTCCCATTCCATTGTCTCATATTTCCATTCCATTCCATTCCCATTCCATTCCATCATTTTCCCATTCCCACTCCATCCTATTGCTATTGCTATTCCATACCATCACATTCCACCTCGCTGCCTTCTCTCCCCCCCCCCCACCGCTTGGATGCCCTTCCTGCCTCCCTCTCCAGGGGTAGAGACAGCTGTCCTCCTTCAGGGGCAGGCAGCCTCACTGGCCACCGCCAGGACTGATATCTATGTGTGGTAGCTAAATTCCACAAAGGAAATACAGTAGATTTAAGCAGGGGGAGATCCAGTCCGTCAAAAAAAAAAACACCTGCGGAAGGAGCCGCCATGGGCAGTGGGGCTGGGCTCACCTCTGGACGTCCCAGTGCGAGTAATGCCCCTTCGCTGACACCGCTTGATGCTTCGTGGAGGCAGCTTTGCTCAAACGGGGGTGGGTGGGTGGGTGTCAGCTGTCACAAACATCTCCTGACTTTCTTTGACCTCACGTGTTCAAAGAATCCCACGTTGCGCAGATCCACAGAAAGGAGTGAGGTTCACCCGATTCCTGATTGATTCTCATTCCAAGCCCGAAATCTCTCCCAAACTCAAATTGCCTTACCGTTGCCAGAGAAAATTGACCTTCCGAGCAAGCAAAGATCCCTCCCTTGATCCATGAAGAAACAGTCAGGGGATGTTTGTGACAGCTGAAACATCCCCCCCCCCAGTTTGAGCAAAGTTGCCTCCATGAAGCATTGCACAGTGTAATTATGCAGCAAGCGCAGGCTCTCCAGTTGGGACTCTTCGGTTCCCCCACCCCCCCAGTTGAGCAATGGTGGACTGAAGTCCCTGGCAAATCTTTGAGTTCTTTCCTCAGCTGGCAAAAGGCGTGGCCCGTTTTTGCCCCCCTGCCCCCCCAGAAGCACTCTGCCGGCCCGCAGAAGCACTCTGCTGGCCCTCACAAACATAAGTCCTGTACTTGGCCGAAGGGTGGGCGCCGGCGTGTGGGTGTGGCGATGTGGGTGTGGCAGCCTCGTGGTCCCGCGCGGGCCAGATTAATGGCTTTGGCGGGCCAGATCTGTCCCGCGGGCTGTAGTTTGAGGATGCCTGTTTTAGAGGTTCTTTGGTTGGGCTGTTTACTGTTGGCTTGTTTGGCAGTTCCTTGATTGGCGTATTGTTTACTTGATTGTTAGTCTGATGTTAATCTATTCTCATCTGGTTGCTGATTGCTAGTGGGGAGGTGCTTTGGTCTTTTTGTTCCTTTTTGGCTTGTTGATTGTCTGTTTTGCATAGTCTATAGCAGTGATGGCGAACCTTTTCGGCACCAAGTGCCCAAACCGGAACATGTGTGCCCGCATAGTTTGACCCCCTCATGCCTCATGCCGGCCAGCTGTTAGTTTGTTTGACCCCCTCATACTGGCTCATGCCGGCCAGCTGTTCTTCTGAGAGAAATATTAATTAAAAGATAATCAGGAATCGACCCTTTGGGGGTCGAATGACCATTTCCCAGGGGTCGCCCCGGCATCCTCAGCTCCCCCCCCCCGCCACAAGCCTGGCCATATCGGCTCAACTTGCCCGAGCCCTCCGATTGGTCAGGGGAGGTGCCATTCAGCCAGAGGCGTTTGTTACGCCTGGCGGCCGAGCTTTGAAGGCATCAGCTAAGGGGCGGGGTATCGCAAGATTGCGCACTGGAGAGTGCAAGGCGCTGCTTAAGACATCTGTGGCTGCCCCTGTCTCCTGCTCGCAGCGGCAGTTTCTTCCCGCTGGTGTCGAAGGGAAAGGGAGTCACGGGAGGGAACGGCCAGCCAACGACCACTTAAGTTTAAAAGCACACAACGGCGGGAAGGAGGACAGCTGGGTCGGGCTCGTCTGTCTGCCCTCTCGCCCTCGGCTGGCGCGGAGACCCAGCGAACAAAGAGGCAAACAGGGAGGGAGGGAAGAGAGAGACTGAGAGATATTAGTGCAGGGCTAGCATGATCATACAGCCTCGGTGCTGAGGGCGCCACCGCTGGGGGCAGGAGGAGCTAAGCTGGAGGGAACTGGAGAAGGAGGTGGTGCCGGAGCATGGTCCATCGCCGCCACCCTGCTCCGTATGATCAGGCTAGCCTTGTGCTAATATCTCTCAGTCTCTCTCTTCCCTCCCTCCCTGTTTGCCTCTTTGTTCGCTGGGTCTCCGCGCCAGCCGAGGGCAAGAGGGCAGACAAACGAGCCCAACCCAGCTGTCCTCCTTCCCGCCGTTGTGCGCTTTTAAACTTAAGTGGTCGTTGGTTGGCCGTTCCCTCCCGTGACTCAGAAAAGGACGGCCGGCAATGCGATGGAGAGGTGGGTTCTGCAGCTGGTGGTCTCCAGGAGGGAGGAGAGAGAGCAGGGGGAGGGGGTTTCTAATCGGGGGTCCCTATGACTGGCAGTCCCCCCTTTTTCTTCCAGCTCTACCCTCCTGTTGGGCAACTTCTCCAAATCACGCTTTTGGAGACGCGCAATGGGGAGCAAGGAGTCGTGGACTGGATCGCTGCGCAGTGGTGGGGATTTGCAGCCCCCCATCTCCTGGGTGGGGTATGGATCGGACTGGGGAAGGGGTGCAGAGGGGTGGGGGAGAAGCAGGAAATTATGGCCGTGTTTCCAGGGCTGCTCTCTCTCGGGCGTGTCCAGGTCTCTTGGGGCCAGCCTTTTTTTTTTTGCACCGGGACCTTTCACCAAAGGGTTGCCCCCAAGCGGAGGGCGCCTTTTGGAGAAGGCGAGGGTGGGGTGGGCTGGTTGGCTGGCTGGTTCCCCGGACAAGGTCGGCTCTGTGGGGCAGGCTGGCTTTGCTACAAGTGTAGGCAGGGCGGGCAGGATCCCTTCCCTGCTTGCTCCGCTTTCCTGGAGTGACTGAATAACCATAATGCGCTTATTTGTCCTGGTTGCCAGAGAGTTTGGCACGCGCGGATCTTGCGGTGCTGAAGGTTAGGAGAAGGAAGAAGAGAAAAGAGAAGGAAGGAAGGAAGGGAAGGAAGGAGAGGAAGGAAGGGAAGGAGAGGAAGAAGAGGAAGAAGAAGAATGTTAGGTGGGAGGGTGGGAGGAAGGAAGCAAGGAAGAGAAAAAAGTGAGAGAGGGAAAGAAAGAAAAAGAAAGAAAAGAAAAAGAGAGAGAAAGAGAAAGAAAGAAAGAGAAAGAAAAGAAAGAAGAGGAAGGTTGGGAGGGAGGAAGGAAGGAAGAGAAAAAAGTGAGAGGGAAAGAAAGAAAGAAAGAAAGAAAGAAAGAAAGAAAGAAAGAAAGAAAGAAAGAAAGAAAGAAAGAAAGAAAGAAAGAAAAAAAAAGAAAAACTGTTGAAAGAAGAGCCTTGCAAATTAAAATTGTTGTCTTTGCAGGCGTTTTGGAAAGGGTGGGTGAGCAGGCCCCATGGGGGAGGAAGGAATATGGGGCTGTTTTAAGAAGAAAGAGCTTAAAAGAGGAAATTGGCTTTGGGGACCCTGGCAATGTTTTTGGACCAATCATGGGTTTTTTTGCCCCCTGTTTGCCTCCTGAAACTTTGGAGTCCTGGGAGAAAGCTACTAAACAGGGATTACTTTGCTGGAAGTTTATCTGATTTCTAGTTTTTCGACACTGCAGGCCACAATTTCGCAACCTCAACAACTTGAATATACCTGGACTTCAACTCCCAAAATTCCCTAGCCAGCTTTGCTTTGGATTCTGGGAGTTGAAGTCCAGGCACCTTAAAAGTTGCTGAGATTGAGAAATATTGCTGTACACTTGTTGGTTATGAAGTCTAAATACAGAAGTAGACTTGTTGTGGAAGATGATATTCCTTGTGCTCTTGCAAAGACTGGCCCGAGAATTTCTGATCTGGCATAATTACATATTGTTTTTGTGATTAATCGCTATGCTTTAATTATGTTCAATTTGTAACAATAAAAATACATCCTGCATATTAGATATTTACATTACGATTCATAACAGTAGCAAAATTACAGTTATGAAGTAGCAACGAAAATAATTTTATGGTTGGGGGTCACCACAACATGAGAAACTATATTAAGGGGTCGCGGCATTAGAAAGGTTGGGAACCACTGCTCTATAGGTTCCAATTCTTCACGCACTTGCATTTGTAGATCTATTGCTTCTACACTATCATGCACTACATTCCTTCCTTTCTCCTGATAAGAATTCAGCTGGATTCAAATTCCCATCAGTGGAAAGTACTAAATTATCCTAGGATAACAAAATCACCTCATATTGCAACAATCTAGAATGAGTAAGCCACCTATGTACCTTCTGCATTAGAATTGTCCTCACCTAATGTGAACTACTCACTACCAATACTCTACCAATAAAGCCACCCTCTCACCACAGGGTCCATCAACTTACCAGCCCATATTTGAGCTAACACACCTTTAGCCACACCATCTTCCACTGCTACAAACAAATGAAAAGGCTTTCCCAAATCAGGCAAACTCGGCACAGGCACTTTTTCATAACTTTCTTCCTTCCATGTTACTTCCCATGGTTCTGCTTCTGACAATGTATCATATAAGAGTCTAACTTTGTCAGCATTAATCCACAAACGGCAAAGTATTAAGCTAAACAACTTCCTCAAAATCAGAACTCAGAGCAGGACATCTGCAAAAAACAGCAATTCTGCAGGAACAATCCACCCATTTGCCCCTCCTCTCTCTCTGCAGACTACAGGAAAAAAATGTGTAAAGGGAAAAAGGCAAACCGCAGTCCCCCCCTTTTCTCTCTCTCTCAACAGAATACTCCGTTCTCTATTCAACATCGTTTCAACAAAGAAATTCAGAGTTCATAAAGAAACTCA
Organism: Diadophis punctatus similis; assembly: GCA_023053685.1. Classification (NCBI taxonomy): domain Eukaryota; kingdom Metazoa; phylum Chordata; class Lepidosauria; order Squamata; family Dipsadidae; genus Diadophis; species Diadophis punctatus. The sequence continues at coordinate 1,120,216 of JALIGW010000064.1, forward strand.
CAAATAACATTTTCTAACTCCCAAACACCTCTCTCTTCCTTTCCCACGTTCTTCATGGAATGTCTCTCTCATCAGTATTTTCTTTCAAATACTTCCCCTTGCAACTTACTGCAACTAGTACAAAGAGGAGATCTCTCTCTCATTCCCTGGAGCACACAAACATTTACAGGTTTCCGGACCACCTCCATTTGAGGACTCACTCACATTGTAAACAAACCTTTTGTGCAAACTATCATGAAAAAAGAATCTTCCTCCCTGCCAACTGATCTCTCGGGGAGCTAATGTCCTTTGCATCTGGTAGCTCATTCCTCAACAGTGGGGAACGACCATGGTTTTAATCAAAAATATGATTTTGGGCCCTAACCACAGCCCATTTCCCAAAGCTCCAAGGTCAAGCCAAGCATTTTCTCCTATGTCCCCTATCCTTCCTGGCTTCTATCTTCTTACTACCCTGACTAATCAAATGTCCTAAATACTTCTTAATACTCTCAAACCTTCCAAAGAAAAAATCTTTAACTTAAAAAAAAATTCAACAACCCATTGTTTCCATTCTCTACCAAACCATTCTTCTCACCCAACAATAACAAATCATCTGCATCTGAAACAACTACAAACTTTCAGGTTGGCTGAACATTTTCAGCACCTTAAACAATATCGATCCAAACAAATTAGGACTGGTATCACACACTACCAGTGTCATTTAAACACACTTCCTTGCCACATGCAAAGCATTTCTTGCTCTCACTTGCCCTCCCTGCCTCAGGGACTAATGCCATTGTCTGTATTATCTTTCAGGTACAATTACCATAGATTTATAGTCCCTTAAATCAGAGGAGGCAAGGAACACATTAACAAATGTAACTGGATCCCCAGCAGCCATCAGACCATTTGGCTCTCTGTCTGAAGGAGCTGGAGAGCTTACCGCCCTGGGGATAAGGACACAAAGCATACATAAAAGGGTCTCATCCCTTTCTGTCTGTCACCTCCCCATAAATTACCGAGGAGGGGGAGAAGAGGTCATAATTCAACATACAGCAGCTGATCTTCCAATTTATCTTGCCAAGCACTCTCTTTAAAGCAATATAGATTAGAGTTACCACACTCATCCCAATGACAGTCTTGGCCACACTCTAGTACAGAATCCAATCATCAACACTTAGACATCTTAGCAAACAGGGCCCCCAGTTCCCCCGAGACTATTCTTTTGATTCCTACAAACACACTTAACTAACATAACCACTCTCACCTCAGACGTTCCCCTCGTGCACAGGGTTAGTACGTCACAGCACAGACACAGAGATCAATCAATCTCCCAGTGCGTCTCATGTTCACTCACAACATAAACACATCACCGCCTGCTGTTTAAGGAATCAAAACACTTAGGGAGGCTAAACAGAAACACCCCGTGTTTCATTACTCACCTAAGCCACGTAGTTGCACCGGCGCCTTCATTCTCTTGGGGCTGTTTATATTGTTACTGGATCCTGCAGTCCGTCTTAGGAGCAAATTCCCCTGGATAAGTGAAACCCTCTTCCCGGCCACCCAAAGATAGGGCGTTTGCGCACGTTCCCGGTGCAAGATGTTTCCCAAATCCAGAAAGAACGTCCATCCTCCTGGCTGGCTCACCAATTGAGAGAAATATTAATTTAAAGATAATCAGGAATCCAGAATAACAATAACAAACAGATTTATTATTACACTTTGCGCAAAGGTCCTCCATTTTGGACAGAAGATACAACTTCCAATCCAAATAGAGGCAAGACTATTATTCAGGAACATGGCTTAAATACAGAACATGGTTCCACCTTACTCCTCCCATTCTCCTCCCATTATATCGTCCAACCTCCCATTATATAACATCCTAATTCAGTGTTTTCTAGCTTGGAAAAACCCTAGAAATCATCCATCACCCTGACAGCTGCACACTTCCTCTACCTATGTCATCTTTGTTCTTTTCACATACTCTTCTTCTACACAACAGCAAAACATTTCCGTGTAACACTTCCTCTTAGTACAATCTCAGCCCTATCAGCATAATTCTATATCCTGTTTATGAGGACAGTGAAAAAATAGCTGACATACAAAAATACATTTTGTTACACAATATACTTTGTCATTACAAATGGAGTTAAAATGGTTGTGCTATGGCTCTTATTGCATGTTTTATTTAACAAGAATAAATTCATTTTTCTCACATCTTCGCACGCGCAGGAACCCCGAAGACCAGGTGGCCGGCGCGCGCATGCTCACTGGCCAGCTGGTCTTCGGGTTTCTGGCGCTCCGGCACGCACGAAGACCAGATGGCCGGCATGCGCATGCGCACCGGCCAGCTGGTCTTCGGGTTTCTGGCGCTCGGAAACCAGAAGAGCAGCTGGCAACAGTGCGCGTGCCCACAGAGAGGGCTCTGCGTGCCACCTCTGGCATGCGTGCCATAGGTTTGCCATCACGGGTCTATAGATATTGTTTATGTGTCTATTGATGACTAATTTGTCAGAGTGCCAGGCTTCTAGACATTCTAGAAATCAAGATCACGTGAAGTTGTAGTATCGCTTTACGAAGCCTTAATAAAACCACACTTGGAATACTGCATCCAGTTCTGGTCACCACAATGTAAAAAAGATGTTGAGACTCTGGACAGAGTGAAGAGAAGAGCAACAAGAATGATTAGGGGGCTGGAGGCTAAAACATACAAAGAATGGTTACAGGAATTGAGTATGTCTAGTCTAATGAAAAGAAGTACTAGGGGACACATGATAGCAGTGTTCCAATATTTGAGGGGCTCCTAAAAAGATGAGGGGGTCAAACTATTTTCCAAAGCACCAACAGGCAAGACAAGAAACAATGGATGGAAACTATCCAAGGAGAAAAGCAACCTAGAACTAAGGAGACATTTCCTAACGATGAGAACAATCAACCAATGGAACCGCTTGCCTTCAGAAGCTGTGGGTGCGATATCACTAGAGGCTTTCAAAAAGAGACTGGACAACCATTTATCTGAAATGGTATAGGGTTTACTGCTCAAGCAGGGGGCTGGACTAGAAAACCTCCAAGGTCCCTTCCAACTCTATTATTCTATGTTCTGGGGCTGCTGGGTCTTTTGGCTTACTTAGGATGTTTTGAAGGGCTTTAGTTGGCTTGTGTGCTACACTGATTCCATGTGGTTGTAGTAGTCTGTTGGTGGTTTCTGAGATTTTCTTGATGTATGGCAGTGTTATTCTTTTTAGGGCTTGTGTTAGTTATGCTGTACTGTATTGGGTTGAGTGGTCAGGCACTGTTTGATAAAGTTGCACAGCTATCCATTTTATTGGAATGTGTTGTATAGATGCCCTGTTTCCTTTTTCTGCCATTCAGGGTTGCTGCAGTGTTTTTGTGCTCGTCTAAATAAATTTCTTAGTCAGCTTCTCTTGTGGGAGGTTGGGTTGTTGCTTTGGTAGTGGAGCACTTGGTTGGTGTGGGTGGTGTCGAGACTGACTCGCACTTTCACCTACATTTTGCTTTGCTCGCAGTTTGACAAACAAACGAGAGGGGGTGGAATGGAATGCGAGGGTGGGGGGACTGGCAGCCAAGCATCTGTCGGTTCTCCTGAGACATTGCTTCCACCTCAAGGACGCATCGAGCAGATGTCCCAGCTGGCTGACAAGTTCCCATAACAAAATGAACAGAAGTGATTGGTGGATGTAATGGACTGTGGGTGGCCCGTAGGGAAAGGGGGAATTAACTATGCTTGCTTTTTGCAGGAAACCCAGAGCTGATTTCGCTTCTTCTGTGCCAATGTGGTTTATTCAGTAAAGTTTTATATTCTTGATAAAATAATGTCCCAGGAGTTTCTTTTTCTGGTTTCACCAACTGAACAGTTGACATGTGGTTTTTCTGTACACTTGAGTTTCTAGTTTGCCATTGTTGTCTCTGCTGATCAGGATGTCCAGGAAGGGTAGTGAGTTGTTGTCTTCTTCTCTGGTAAACTGGATTCCTTTGAAAATGTTGTTGATGGTTCTGTAGGTGTTCTCTAATTGGTCCTTTTTCATTATGGTGAAGGTGTCATCTACATACCTGATCCAAATTTTGGGTTTGAGTTTGACACCCCTGCTATAATGTGTAAACTCAAGTTTAGCTAAGCAAAGGTTCTACTCTGTAGTTAAAGTTTGCATATCTTTTAATACTATGTGCAAGTGAAGGATACTGTTATCATTTGGCTGTGCTTGTGAGTCACTCAGGAGCATCTAGCTGACTACTAGATGCTCCAAGAGCTGTGGTGGCACAGTGGTTAGAATGCAGTATGGCAGGCTAACTCTGCACACATTGCCAGGAGTGCGATTCCTTCGATCCTGACTGGCTCAGCCTTCCATCCTTCCGTGGTTGGTAAAATGAGGACCCAGATTGTTGGGAGCAATATGCTGACTCTGTAAACCGCTTAGAGAGGGCTGTAAAGCACTGTGAAGTGGTATATAAGTCTAAGTGCTATTGCTATGGTTGGAAACACAATTTTGGACTCCATAAAACTGATTTGTTTTAATTAAACTCTTCTAATATGACTTCCGGCGCTGACGTCACGCCGGTCCGTCTGGCGCGCCTGGTATTTCTTGTTTTTGTGGCCGCTCAAGGCAAGGTCGGCTCTGGGAAAGAGCACTGATAGAGAGGGGTGACCTCAGAGTCTCTGGAGAAGAAAGGCGATCTTCGAACAGAACGAGAGGTACCCTCAGATCAAGCAAGAAAGAGATCAGCCATTCAATGGCCGACCCGAAGACGTGGCTGTCAGCCTGACAAGGAGGAAGGCGGAAATAGAACAGTGAGTCGTATCGTGAACCCAAACTATACTTTGCAATAAGAAAGCTTCTTTATCGAGAGAAGTGAACCAAAAGGAAAATTTTTTTAAAAGAGATCCGGAGAGGACTGAATAGCGGCGAATTTGCGACAGGAACGGAGAGAGAAAGTAAAGTAAGTGACGAGACGGGATAGAGGAAGTGTTGAAGGGATCGGGAAGCGGAGATAAGAGTGACTTTTTTGGATTACGAAAGCACGAAGACGAGAGGGAGATCCCTGAAAGGAAAGGAAAAGTGACTGAGGTTGATTGAAAGTCGGAGGACAGATAGAAGGTAAAAGACGGAGAAAAACTGTAAAAGGGATCTCAAAAAATAAATAAATAAATAAAGAGACACCATTTTGGAAAATCAGGAATACCAGAACGAAGAAAAACAAGCAACAGGAAAGTTGGACTTAACTTTGTGAAAAGGTTGGACTCTAAATTCAAGAACTATATTTTTCTTTTTTCTTTTTTCCCCTTTTGTGCTACAAACTTTTTTCTTTTTTCTCAATCCTTTCCCTTTTGCTCTTTCTTACTTTTTTCTTCTCTTAATAACCTAAGATATTCCAATATATTCTACCACACATAATTCCAATATTAATGGTCAATTAACTGATTGTGTTATACCTGTAACGACATATTTATTTATTTATTTATTTATTTTATTTAAATAGATTTGTATGCCGCCCAACTCCCAGGGGACTCTGGGCGGCTCACACCATGTCAAATCCATTTATCAATATAAAAATCATAACAGTTAAAAACTACAAAAGTTAAAAAAACATCTAGCATTCATAACCATGGGGGAGACCCATATATAGTCTGATTGGTCTCACTTTCACCCTGCCTGCCGGAAGAGCCAAGTTTTTATTGCTTTACGGAAGGCCAGCAGGGTGGGGATAGTCCTGATCTCTGGAGGGAGTTGGTTCCAAAGGGAGGGAGCTCCCACAGAGAAGGCTCTCCCCCTAGGCCCCGCCAACCGGCATTGCTTGGTCGATGGGACCTGGAGGAGACCATCTCTGTGGGCCCTAACCGGTCGTAGGGAGGTATGCGGCAGGATGCGGTCCCAAAGGTAACCTGGCCCTGAGCCATGTAGGGCTTTAAAGGTCAAAACCAACACCTTAAATTGGATCCGGAGACTTAATGGGCAGCCAATGCAGCTGGCGGAGGATAGGTGTTACGTGGGTGTATCTAGGCACACCCACCACAGCTCGCGCAGCTGCATTTTGCACCAGTTGCAGTCTCCGGACACTCTTCAAGGGTAGCCCCATGTAGAGCGCGTTGCAGTAATCCAGCCGGGAGGTGATAAGGGCGTGAGTGACTGTGAGTAGTGCCTCCTTCTCCAAGTAGGGTCGCAATTGGTGCACCAGGCGAACCTGTGCAAAGGTCCCCCTAGCCACAGCTGAAAGATGTTGCTCCAATTTTAGCTGTGGATCTAGGACGACACCCAAATTGCGGACCCGTTCTGAGGGAGCTAATTTCTCCCCCCCAAGAACCAAGGAGGGACAATTGACCAAATCCTTGGGAGGCAGTATCCACAGCCACTCAGTCTTGTCAGGGTTAAGTTTTAGCCGGTTCATCCCCATCCATACCCTAACATCGTCCAGGCAGTGGCCCATTACGTCCACAGCTTCCCTGAATTGAGACGGGGTGGAGATGTACAACTGGGTATCATCAGCATACTGCTGGTACCTCACCCCGTGTCGTCGGATGATCTCACCCAGCGGTTTCATGTAGATGTTAAACAGGATGGGCGAGAGGACAGAGCCCTGCGGCACCCCACATAGTAGGGGCCTAGGGCTTGACCTCTGCCCCCCTGTCAACACCGACTGCGTCCTGTCGGAGAGGAAGGAGGAGAACCACTGCAAAACAGTGCCGCCCACCCCACCTCGCCGAGACGACGCAGAAGGATACCATGGTCAATGGTATTGAAAGCCGCTGAGAGGTCAAGTAGCACCAGGATGGAGGAATAACCACCATCCCGGGCTCGCCAGAGATCATCCATCGGTGACCAAAGCCGTTTCCGTACTGTAACCGCGCCTGAAACCCGATTGAAAGGGATCCAGAAAATCAGTGTCATCCAACAGCCGTAGGAGCTGGAGCGCCACCACTTTCTCTACAACCTTCCCCGCAAAGGGAAGGTTGGAGACCGGACGGAAGTTCTTTAAATCCGCCGGGTCCAGGGAAGGCCTCACCACCGCAACTTTTAAGGGCTGCGGGACAGACCCCTCTCTCAAAGAAGCGTTGACCAATGCCTGGAGCCAGCCGCGTGAAACCTCCCTGGTGGCCGAAACCAGCCAGGAGGGACACGGGTCCAATAAACAAGTGGCAGAGCTCATCGCTCCTATGGCCTTGTCTACATCCTCAGGAGTCACCGGTTCAAACTTATCCCATATAACAGGACTAAGGCCTGCCCCAGTCATCTCGGCCTGCACTGCCCAATCAGAGTCCAGGTCTGTCCGAATCTGAGTGACTTTGTCTGCCAGAAACCGAGAAAATTCCTCAGCTCTGCCCTGCAAGGGATCTTCGCCTCCCTCCTTGGCAAGAAGGGAGCAGGTCACCCTAAACAGGGCGGCTGGGCGGGAGTCAGCGGACGCAATAAGGGCGGAAAAATGCGAACATTTTGCCGCCCTTATCGCCACTAAGTAAGACTTAATGAAGGTTCTTAAAAGTTCTTAAAAGTATGTATAATAATATTTATATTTAAACACTATACTACAACTATATTACAACTATATATTTATATTCAAATACTAGATTATACCCATATTTATATCTATATTGATACATATATTTACTCCATTTATTTTCTGAAAGATATTGATATATAGATAAATACTTCAAAATTAACTGTTAAAACTATTATTAGATATTAGTATTACTGCAAATTGTGACAATAATGGTTATTGACTTTTTCCTCATTATATATTATTATTAACACTATAGATAAGATACAGTTATTGAAACAAAAAGAGAGATAACTTGCAATTGATGGTAAAGTGGAACAATATATTTAAGGTAATTCAAATGTCCACCATGACGACAACATTAACAAAAGGGGGTAAAAAAACATTAACTGCAACACCATCCCCAGCAGGTCAAAGACCACAGGAAAGTGCTGCAAGTGCTGCAAGCAGTGCTGCAAGTAGTAAAAAGACAAACTCAAATGCAGAGATGCAAGGCATACAATCTTCTATACACTCCTTGCAAGAAATAATATTAAAGATGCAGGAGAACCTATCAAACAGAACGGATGGGGTAAAAAATGAAATGACTGAGGTAAAAAACAATATGACAAAACTTGATGACAGAGTGGGTGTGATTCAAACAGCACTGGCAATTAGTCAAAAACAAATCCAAGAAGTGGTAGAAAGAACAGATAAAGTTGAGAAAAGGCAGGATAAAACAGACAACAAACTAGAGGAGATAAACAAAAATCTCGAGGATGCCATCTCCCATTTAGAAATGGAGAAATCTATGTTCTATTTAAGATTTCAGAATATTACCGAAACAAAAGATAAAAACTTACTGGAAATAATGGTTGAAATACTGGGGAAAATACTGGATAGAAGCAGGGAAGACGTAATGAGTGAAATAGATGAAATATACAGAATAATACTAGCTATGCCAGGAAACACAAGCACCCAAGTGAAGTACATATTAGATTTTTGAGAAGAGCAATGAGAGATGGAATTCTTAATACTGTAAGAAATGATACATTAACATATATGGGAAAATAAATTGCAATCCTCAAACAAATACCACAAAGGATAAGAGATAAAAGAAAAATCTGTAATTTTCTGTCAACGCAGCTCTTTAAGCAAAGGATAATGTTTAGATGGCTCATCCCGGAGGGGATGTTAATTACTTGGAGGGACAGGAAATTTAAGATAGATACTGTAGAGAAGGCACAGGAATTCTATGATCAATTAGTAGATGGAGAGGAAGATAAAAGTAACAGAGAAACAAGAATAACCAGAAGCTTGGAGGAATTAGGAACTAGTTACCAACAGGAAGAGCGGGAAAGAAGAGGTAGTAATGGGATAGAGAAACATGAAAGAGCATGAGCAAGAACAAGAGCGCAAGCGGAAATGCTTTCAAAGGGAATTACAAAGTAATAAGGAGGATGAACAAGAACTTAACTTATTATCAATAAACATTAATGGATTAAATTCACCCATAAAGAGAAAACATGTACTGCTAGATCTTAAAAAACAGAACATGGATATAATTTGTATGCAAGAGGTGCATATTAAAAAAGAATCTGAAAAGCTACTAACTTACCCTAAATTAGGAAAACTATATTGTGCACTACCACAAACTAAAAAAAGAGGAATTGCAATATATGTAAAAAAACACTTAAACTCAAAATTAATACATGCGGATGAGGAAGGCAGGATTCTTATTGTGGAGATAACAATAGGGAAAAAACAAATATTGTTAGTTGCAATATATGCACCAAATAAACAACAAATTTTTTTTATTCAAAATTGCATAAAATAGTAACAGAAATAGAATGGAAAAATATATGTATTATAGGAGACTTTAATGCCATAGTAGACAGCAAAATGGATTATAATTGCATAAATAAATAAAAAATCAGAAGACAGTTACCCAATACATTCCTTAACATGATCAAGGAATTAGATATAGAAGATGCATGGAGGAAATTAAACCCTCAAAAAAAGCAGTACACGTTTTACTCAAACCCGCACCAATCCTGGTCACGTATAGACATGGCTTGGATGAATAATGAATTGACAATGGACATTGAATATATTGATATTTTATCCAACAAATGGGCTGACCACCATCCAGTTGCAATAAAATGGAAAGGACGGAGGAAAAAAACATTTCGATGGTCTCTGAATCAAAATATTTTATTGGAAAAAGAATATTACCAAAAAATTGAAAAAGAATTAGGATTTTTCTTTAAAGAAAATATTAAAGAGCAAACATCAACCCAAAATACATGGGATACAATGAAAGCATATTTGAGAGGGCTAACCATAGCATATACAATAAAGAAAAACAAAGAAAAGAAAACTAAATTAGAAGATCTAAATACTAAACTCAGAGAACAAGAAATACTATTACAAAAAGATCCATTTAATAATAAATACAAAGAGGCAAGAGACCTAATAAAACATAAGATTAATTTGGAAACTCAAGATGAGATAAGTCAAAACATTTAAAAAACAACTTAAGGACGAAGAAGGAAAACTTCACAACGAAATAGAAGAAAAAAAGATTATTCAAAACTTCTTCGCAACTTTATATGGAAGAACAGAAATTCAAGAAGAAGATATTCAAAGATACCTGGACACTACAGATTTGCCAATCTTGCCGGAGGAAAAAAAGATAGCATTAAACAAGGAAATTACAATTGGGGAATTAAGAAAGGCCATCAAAAAACAAAAAAATAACAAAACACCAGGGCCGGATGGGCTTCCAGTGGAGATATATAAAAAATTTCAAGATACTTTGGAAATAGAAATGTTAGGACTATACAATGAAGCATTAAATCAGGCTAGAACACCAAAATCATGGGAAGAGACATACATAACACTCATACCCAAGGAAGAAACGGATAAGACAATAATCAAAAACTACAGACCAATTTCGCTATTAAATTCGGACTATAACATTTTTTCAACAATATTGGCAGAAAGATTAAAAATAATACTAAATCAAATGATACATTCGGATCAAAATGGCTTTCTTCCAAAAAGACAAATTCGGAATAATACAAGAATAATAATGAATGTGTTAGAATATTACGAAACTTATTCAAATCAACAATTGGCACTAATATTTATTGATGCACAGAAAGCCTTTGATAATTTGGATTGGAAATTTTTTATTACACAATTAAAACACATGCAATTCGCGAAAAAATTTATTTATTAGTTGCATTTGTATGCCGCCCACTCCACAGAGACTCTGGGCGGCTCACAACAGTAAAAATTCATATACAACAACAAATATAAAAAGCATTAAAAACAATAGATATTAAAACATTTAAAAAAAACATTAAAAACCACAATTTAAAAACCCATACAATAAATTATTCATGGGGCCAAGAATGATCGGTGTTGTATTAAAATCATTGGCCCCAGGCCTGTCGACAAAGTCATGTTTTAACTGCTTTTCTGAAGGCTGGCAGGGTGGGAATAATGCGGATCTCGGGGGGTAGTGTATTCCAGAGAGCCGGTGCTGCCACAGAGAAGGCCCTCATTCGTGGGCCCGCCAGCCGACATTGTTTGGCTGACGGGACCACCAGCAGACCAACTCTGTGGGCTCTAATCGGTCTTAGGGAGGTATGTTGGAGAAGGCGGTCTCGGAGGTAAACTGGTCCTAAGCCATGTAGGGCTTTAAAGGTAATCACCAACACCTTGAATTGTGCTCGGAGACCTATAGGCAGCCAGTGCAGTTCGCGAAGGATGGGTGTCACATGGGTGTATCTAGGGACACCCATCACCACACACACCGCTGCATTCTGCACTAGCTGCAGTCTCCGAACGTTCTTCAAGGGTAGCCCCATGTAGAGTGCGTTGCAATAGTCAAGGCGTGAGGTAACAAGGGCATGAGTGACTGTAAGTAGTGCCTCCCGGTCCAAGAAGGGACGCAACTGGTGCACAAGATGAACTTGTGCAAAGGTCCCTCTGGCCACAGCTGTTAGATGTTGGTCCAATTTTAGCTGTGGATCCAGAAGGACCCCCAAGTTGCGAGCCCGTTCTGAAGGGATCAAATTCCCCCCCCCCCAGAACCAAGGAGGGACAGATGTCGCAGTCCTTGGGAGGCAGCATCCAAAGCCACTTCATCTTGTCCGGGTTGAGTTTGAGCCTGTTAACCCACATCCAGTCCCTTACAGCGTCCAGACACCGGCACATCACATCAACTGCCTCACTGAATTGGCATGGGGTGGACATGTACAGCTGAGTATTGTCAGCGTGCTGTTGGAACCTCACCCCATGCCTACGGATGACCTCACCCAACGGTTTCATGTAGATATTAAAGAGCATAGGGGAAAGAATCGACCCCTGAGGAACCCCACATACAAGGGGTCTCGGGGTCGACCTCTGTCCCCCAGCCAACACCGACTGCGACTGGTCAGAGAGAGGAGGAGAACCACCGCAGAACGGTGCCTCCCACTCCCATCTCCCCGTATGTATTGTTTTACCAAAACAATAGAAACCATATACTCAATACAGACGGCAAGAATTTTAATTAATGGTGATATGAGTGAGACAATAGAAATAAAGAAAGGCGTAAGACAAGGATGCCCCTTATCCCCCTACTGTTCATATTCGCACTAGAAACCCTGCTAAACCAAATTAGGAAAAACCCAAACATCGAAGGAATGAAAATCAAGAAAGAAGAATACAAAACACAAGCATTTGCGGATGATATGGTTTTCATTATGGAAAACCCCCTAAATACTGGACCCGAAATTATGAAGGAAATTGAAAAATTTGGAAAAGTGGCTGGTTTAAAAATTAATAAAGACAAAACAAAAATAATAACAAAAAACTGTACACAGAAACAAGATAAGAAATTAGAGGAACTATTAGGGATTCAAACAACTAAAAAAATAAAGTATTTGGGAATTTGGATGACGGCCAATTGTACAACAATAAAAGAAGATAACTATATAAAATTATTACATAAAATTCAAAAAGATTTGGAATCATGGTCAAAATTACAAATCTCTTTAATTGGAAAAATAGCCACGATCAAAATGAACATATTACCAAAACTTCTTTATCTATTTCAAACAGCTCCAACAAAATTAGGGAAAAATTTTTATACGGATTTAGACAAATTAATAATGAAATTTATTTGGTCAGGAAAAAAAGCAAGAATTAAAAAAAAATTACTACAAGACAAAAGAACAAGAGGCGGTTTTGGATTGCCAGATTGGAAATCATATCATCAAGCAGCAACAATAGCATGGATAAAGGAATGGGTGACACTCACAAACAAAAGAATTCTAACAATTGAAGGATACGATTTACAAATTGGTTGGCATAATTTCATTTGGGAGGGAAAACACCAAGTACATAAATATTTTCAGAGACATCACATTAGAGGAACACTGTTAGAAGACTGGTTAGAAATTAAACACAAACATATTCAAATGCCTAAATGGATATCCCCAATGGAAGACCTAATCTACCCCAATCTGTTAGACTTGAACAAAAAAATTACATATAAGGAACTACTTGATGAACACAACAATCTAAAAACAAGAGAGGAATTGGCACTACAGGGAAAAAAGATTGATTGGTGGCCATATTTACAAATTCAAAAGAAATACAAAAAAGACATATCACAATTCGGCTTCCAAGAAACTCAAGTTTAGCTAAGCAAAGGTTCTACTCTATAGTTATAGTTTGCATACCTTTTAATATTATGTGCAAGTGAAGGATACTGTTATCATTTGGCTGTGCTTGTGAGTCACTCAGGAGCATCTAGCTGACTACTAGATGCTCCAAGAGCTGTGGTGGCACAGTGGTTAGAATGCAGTATGGCAGGCTAACTCTGCACACATTGCCAGGAGTGCGATTCCTTTGATCCTGACTGGCTCAGCCTTCCATCCTTCCGTGGTCGGTAAAATGAGGACCCAGATTGTTGGGAGCAATATGCTGACTCTGTAAACCGCTTAGAGAGGGCTGTAAAGCACTGTGAAGTGGTATATAAGTCTAAGTGCTATTGCTATGGTTGGAAACACAATTTTGGACTCCATAAAACTGATTGATGCACCTTATATTCTTACTGTCCATTCCTTAGTATTTTCTTAGTGTTTTCTACTAAATTACATGATTGAGGATTAACTACTTCATTGCAAGTGCAGAACATGAGTCCTGTTAGATTACTAACTTTGCTCACAAAGGTTGGGATTCAGTATCATTTGGAGAGCCACATGTTCTTTACCCCAGTGATGAATGTTGGGGTTACCTATTCCAGAATTCTTAAAAAAGTTAATTTAAGGGCACCTTCAGTAGCCTCACTATTTGTTTCAATTAAACTCTTCTAATATCCAACCTGAATGTATGCCTATTTTTTAATATTATGTTATTTTTATATTTTCTTTCACCTAAAAACTTTAGCTTGAAATTGATCTATTCAAGTTTCACCAAAATATTTTCCCCTCACTTATCATTTTGTAATTCATGTGGCAGTAGTAATGATCATATGATTTAAGGACCAATAGCCAAACAGATGATTGCAACTTTTCAGTAGTAGTAAATAGTAAATTTAATAGTAAAGTTCACAAGAAATACCTGAAAAAATCAGCCTTTCTAATAATACAGGATGTTTATGACATAGATATTTTAACAAAAAATAAGACTGATCTTTGAAAAATAATAATATAGTCATATTTTACAGCAAATATTTTGATTTTTTTTTACAGATTCATTTTAACTACCCACAATGTCCTTGAAACCACGAGTAGTTGATTTTGATGAAACATGGAACAAGCTTCTCACAACTATTAAAGCTGTTGTTATGTTGGATTATGTTGAAAGAGCAACATGGAATGATCGCTTCTCGTATCCTTTTATTAGAAGACAGATATTGATTACACAGGATTAAATGACGTACAGGAATTGATTTATTTACAGAAATTGGAGCTGGAATAAAACATTCACCATTAACCCTAGAACTAATAGGTTTTGTAACACAACTTCTGTTAAGAGCCAGTTATGGTATATACCAGGGGTTGGCAACCTTAAACACTCAAAGAGCCACTTGGGCCCGTTTCCCACAGAAAACAAAACACTGGGAGCCACAAAACCTGGGTGGGCATGGCCAACTTGATGTCACTCACTCCCACCCAGTCACATGACCCCCAGCCAAGCCTACCCAGGTTTTGTGGCTCCGTGTTTTCTATGAGAAATAGGTAACTCCCTCTCTGTCTCTCTCCCTCCCTCCCATCTTTCTCCCTCTATGTCTATCTCCCTCTCTCTCTGTGTCTCTCTCTATGTGAGTGTGTGTGTGTGTGTGTGTGTGTGTGTGTGTGTGTGTGTGTGTGTGTGTGTGTGTGTGTCACTCTCTCTCGGTGAGATAGGGACTTGTCTATCCCGAGCATGTGAAGTCAGATTCCGGCGGACTGAGCGGATGAAATCTACTAGAATAGGACAACGGTCATGAAGGCGGTCTCTGCAAGCGATGTGGTATGCTAAGAGCACGGCAAGACACGAAAGACGCCCTGGTCAACCACTGCGCCCAGCCCATCTCCAACTGTCTTGACTCTTGTCCTGCTATTTGGAGCAAGATGGAATCTGGGAAGAGAGAGTGAGGCTGACTATGAGCACCTCTCCCTCACTTTAATCCAATTCACGCGCAAGTCTTGACACCCCCCCCCCCCGATTCTCATAGATGTCAAGGTCCTCTTCGAACACGATGGACGAACATCATCGCTTTCTCTCGCTCTGTCTCTTCCCACTCTCGGAAAGCCCTACAGCCCTGCCTGTGCTCTTTCGGACTTTTCGCCAGCTGTTTTTCTTTCTTCCTTTTGGAAAGCAGGGCTGGTGGAGCAATGAGGGCAACCTGCGGCAGAGACTTCCCTCCTCCTCCCCCTCCCCCTCTCGCGACCCCCTGCCAGCTGTGGCGGGGCCGGGAGGGTGAGCACGAGAGGAGGAGGTGGGGAGGAGGAGGAAAGCCTCCACCACGCATTCCTCCACCACGCATTCCTCCACCAGCCCAGCTTTCCAAAAGGAAGACAAAAACAGCTGGCGAAAAGCCCCAGGGCTGCAGGGCAGGGAGCGAGAGAGTGACACACACACACAGAGACACACACAGAGAGACACAGTGAGGGAGACTGGCTGATGGGTGAGCGTCTTTGGCGAGGGCTGAATTGAGCTGAATCTGCCTTTCTCTCTCTCTCTCTCTCTCGCTGCCTGACTGGCGGGAAACGGCGGGCGGCTATTTCCAGATTTGCTCTCCGCCCAGAGAGAGAGAGAGAGAGAGTGTTGCCAGGGGCGAGTGGGGCAGGGAATGGGCTCCAGGTGGAGGAGGGGACCCAGTCTCCCCCATTGTAAAGTGCGCTTTCGCTGCAGGCCATAGAGGGGGTTTTGGGTCTCCCCCCCCCCCCGCCCCACACCAAAGGAAAGCCAGCCGGGCTTCTCCTTCCCTTCTCCCTTCCCCCTGCTCAAACCTATCTCGGGACAGAGGAGCGCGTGCTGGAAATGCATGTTGGGGCAACGTCGGAGTGTGTCTACTGACCCTCTGGTGCTCGCCCGCAATTCTCCGCGCTCCTCCAGGCCCGTCTTGCTGAGGGGGGGCAGCCCTGATGCCTCTGCTCCCCCCCATGACCCCAGCCATCGCTGCCCAGGGAAACGAAAGCAAACAGAAATATAGCTCTTGCTGAAAGAGCTGAGATCGGGAAGGCACAGGAAACAGCAAGCGGCGCATTCCGCTGCGAGAGCCGGACCACGCCTCTCCGCCGTCCAACTCTCAAATGGGGGCACTTCTGCCGGGCCATCTCCCCCCCCCTCCCGCTGGCCTGTTGTGCTCGGCAGGGCAGGGGAGTGCTTCCCCACGCCGCCCCCTTCTTTCTCTTGGCCTCGCCGACAAAGGAGGAGGAAGGCCAGGCTTGGGGGATGGCCCCCACCCCGCAAGATCCGTCCCTGTCATTCTCTCCCAGCAGTCTTTGCTGGTGGCAACAGCAAATATACCAGGGGGAATGCTGTTGCCGCGCAAAGGCAAGTGCAGGGGTGCTTTGCTCCCGCACTAAGGCTCCGACCATGCCACTGCAGCGACAGGGTGACAGGGAGCCACGGCAGAGGGCCCAAAGAGCCGCATGCGGCTCCGGAGCCGCAGGTTGCCGACCCCTGGTATATACAGTAGATTAAGCAAAGACTAATAATTTGCTAAGAATGGTAAATGTGTCTAAACTATGAAAAAAGTGTTTAGTATATAATTCTATGCTGTCTATTCTGAGCATAACATTCAGTTTCTAATTAGCTGTGAGGAAAGAAAATGTGGTTCTAAGTAAACCCAACAGTTCTGGCTGTTCTTGCTAACCTCATCTGAACTACTGTTCAGCTTTTTTCTGGTCCCACCAGAAAGCATAAATCAGATTTCCATTTCGAATTATTTTGAAGAAAGCTACACTAGCTAGAACTGGAGGATTATGTACTCTGGAGGAAATGATAGATGTTTGTCTTCCATCTCACTAACGGTTTTGGATCTTGTAAACTTCTGTTTCAAGAACAATAGATTAGTAAAGGCTTGACCTAATGAGTAGTGCTGAGTTGGATATGCTCTATCTGCTGTTCATAGATGTAAATGATAAACTTTATTATTATGAGAGCATCTATGGCAGAGAGTTTCAAGTTGTTGGTGGGACAGAAGAAAACGACAGCTAGGTAGAGAAAGTCACTTCAGGGGTATCTTTCAGGGACTATGCGTTAGTAGCCCCAGATTTGAATTCACATACCACCTTAACCCCTAATGTAGTTTCTTTTCTTTAGATGTAGGATGTTATGTAATGCCAGCTATTCCAGTTTGTAAACCATGGGTTGCAGCTTAGCGTATTCTGTGTACTAGGATGCTATGCTTTATTGACTTCAAGTAGCATGGCTAAATATAATGTGAGAAGCTAGTCACTGTCTATGGTAGTACCAACTTTTTAAGAGTGTTCTCAAATGGCATGTATGAATTTTGACTTTAAAGGGGGTCCTGTGCTCCTGAGCTTCAGTTTTTCCTCTAATTTAGTATTAACCTAATTCACTAATGTCTTTTAACTATGGTTTGAGAAAGAAAGCAATAAAGAATGTCAACGTTTTTGGTCGATATTTAATATATTATCTTTGTGAAATATAGTGTGAAAGAAGGGAGAAAAAATTCAAACATCCAATCATCCCAAGTACATTTAGATGTGACATACATATCTAGAAAAAAATCTTGTCTCCTACTTAATATTTAGTGGATATAAAAAGTCTACACACCCCTGTTAAAATGCCAGGTTTTTGAGATACAAAAAATTCAGACCAAGATAAATCATTTCAGAATTTTTTCCACCTTTATTATAACATATAAGCTGTACAATTCAATTAATAAACAAAATGAAATCTTTTAGGTAGAAAAATACCAATAAAACGTACAATAACGTGGTTACATAAGTATGCACACCCTTAAACTAATACTTTGTTGAAGCACTTTTTGATTTTATGACAGCATTCAGTCTTTTGGGGTAGGAGCCTATCAGCATGGCACATCTTGCCTTGGGAATCTTTGCCCATTCTTCCTTGCAAAAGCACTCCAAATCTGTCAGATGGCGAGGACATCTCCTGTGCACAGCCCTCTTCAGGTCACCCCACAGATATTAAATTGGATTCAGGTCCGGGATCTGTCTGGGCCATTCCAAAACTTCGCCCTTCTGGTAAAGCCATTCTTTTATTGATTTGGGTCCAAAGGGCTTTTATGCAATATGCCATGAATATATGGATGCTTTGCACTTAATCCCTTCTGGTGCCATCTTTTGGAGAAAGCCCCCCTTTCTACCCATAAGTGTTCTCTACACTGTCTGAGAGGCAGGGGTTCCAGGATTTTTTTCCCCTGCAGCCTGAAAAAGTTTGAAAACCCTTACTCTTCATCAGAGTGAATTGCAGCTGGAATGGCAAATGAGTCAACCTCTTTAGAACCCCAGCAAGATACTGGTTTTCTTTTCCTTTCTGTCAAGCTCTCATTAGAACTTGAGTTACAAAAGCCAAAAAATACAAAATATTTTATCCTTGACTTGACACCCAGGGACATATATGCTTTGTGTGTGGCCTATCCCGAACCACTTGGGGAGAGACTTTATATGGAAACTAAAATTTTTTTGGAAAATCATGTACGCCATTTGCACAAGGTAACTATGGAATGGATAAAAAGTGAATGTTAATACTGAATGTCAGAATTAAGGACTGTGCATATATTAAGTAGAGAGCAATTATAGTCTGCTGGAAGAAAACAGTCATTTATTTTTATTTTCTGAAATATGATACAGGAGTGTTAAATACTTATGGCTTCTCCCAAATACTTGAAATAGTTTATAGAGTTGAATTTATTATGCATTGAGTTTCTTTTTAACATTTCAAATACATGAATAGTAAAATAATTTTTTTCTCTGTATTTTTTTCCACAGACAGTCTTGGACTCTGAAGAAAAAGTACTGGTAATGTATCACAGAAACTGGGATGAATACAGTAAAGGGGCAGAGTATATGAATTGTTTATATAGGTAAATGCATTTTGAACTTATTCTGGAATTTGGAAATGTGATTTATCTTAACTGTTTTAGTGTTTTGGTCCAGTGAGTACATTTACAGTTTTGACACTTGCTGTGAACATGCTTACCAAATTTTCATTGGAAGAGCCTTGTAAAGGTACAAAGAGAGAGTTGTTTGGGGCATGGCTAGTCACACAATATCCAAAAGGCAATTTGTTGTATTCAGGCAACATATCTCCCATTTCTACTACTGTGTTAGAAAAATAAACTAGGACTACAAATCTGCTGGAAGTTTTTTGTTTCCCCAAATCTGGTGTCTGTGTTGGAAGGTGGAAAATGGGACAGGAATTTTACATACACATATGCACAGTTCTCAAAAATTGCAATGATGTTTGTTACAGTGCTTTTAGAAGAATAATTTGTGCTTATTAGCTCAGTATTTCTCAATCTTGGCAACTTTTAAGATGTGTGGACTTCAGCACCTAGAATTCTGGGACTTGAAGTCCACACATCTTAAAGTTGACGAGGTCGAGAAACACTGCCTTGACTTAACAAACTATACTTTTCAATAGAAGAGGATACATGTAGCTCCACAACCTATATGTTTTCTCAATATTTTTGTCTCTTTTCCTCCATCCCTTATTCACAGAATTATTTGTTATCACAGATTTGATATGCTCACTCCAGTCAACAGCTTCACTTTCATTTCTCAGGCTTGTTTTTAGTCTAGAGAGGAAATCAGAGGAAAAAAATAGTGCTTTTCTAAACTGTTTGGAATTCCAGCATCTTTGTCAAGCCATCATGTCATAGTTACCTTGTGCATCCTTATCAAACTGATATCTGCTCAGTCCTTTCTAAATGCTGCAGTCTTTTCTACCGGCTAGTCCAATCCACAGATCTTTCTTTCAGATCCTGCTGGATCCTTAGCTTCAGATTTCTCCTCCTGCTATGCCTGGATTCATACAGCACACATGCAACACCAGCAATGTTTGACAACCACCAACAGTGTCTTCTACTGCCTAACACTTCTGCCGTTTTATTTATTTTCATCAAAATGCGGATGTGTCTGCTCTTGGGTGTCTTAAATAGGCAGGAAACTTCTAGGTCGCTACATGGCAGTCTCTACATGACAGTCTCTACAGAGAAAATTTTACATCATCACATGTCCATCAGGGCAGTTCCCCTGCCACAGAGTGTTCAGTATGGAGGTCAGTTTATCTGTGGGAAACCTTAATTGGGAATAGGGCCACAGTGATTGGACTGAAAGCCCAAGGTTGTCAGATATTGTAAGTTTGTATAGTGTTATTTTGCTCTCTCTGCCAACTGATTTCTCCAGTAACTTGGCCAAAACTGAGCACCAGCCAACCTTGGGATGTGTTAGAAATTCATTATTGTACATGCATACGTATTCCTTGGGTCTAAAAATGTAAAAAAAAAATGCTGTGCTTTTCCTGACTTTTTTTCTTCCATAGAACAGTTTTAGAAAATATCTGATAAGAAATGTGTTGGGTTTTTTCACAGATACCTCAATACGCAGTTTATTAAAAAGAACAAATTGACTGAAGCTGATCTTCAATATGGTTATGGAGGTGTGGATATGAGTGAGCCATTGATGGAGATTGGAGAGGTAATTAGTATGGAAAAGAACTTTAGAGAGTTAACTATAAATGACATATTTTGTGACTGTCTAATTGTCCATTAAGATGATTTCTGTCTTTTCAAAATCATGTCTAAAAAACAAAGCTTTTATTATTTTCCAGAATGTTCACCAGGAAACTCTTGCAGCTTTTATTTCCTTTTAACTAGCTTTCGATTTACCTATTCAGAGGAATTGAAATTGCTGTAGCTAGATAGGAGGGGTGAACCCTAAAGGAGCAGATATGGGCTTCAAGGTTCTGATGACAGAAATGCCAAATACTGTATAATTAATGGTTGGAATGTATTCAATGCTTATTTGTTTAAGGTAGCCTCTTTAATTGGAAGTAGATAAGAATCGAGCTAGTGGAGGCCTTTTCAGAACATGGTGTAGGGAAAGTTAATACTTTAGAGCAGGGGTGTCAAACTCAAGGCCCGGGGGCCGGATCTGGCCCGCGGGGCCGCCCTGGAAACAGCGGAGGACCAGCCTGCGGTGCCTCTGCCAGTGAAAACGAAGCTTGGGAGGGCCATGCATGGCCCTCCCAGACTCCATTTTCGGCCACGACAGCCTCCTGCAGCCCTCTGCCAGTGAAACTGGCAGAGGGCTGCAGGCTGTCGCGGCCGAAAATGGAGCTCAGGAACCTGTTTTTGCTGACAGAGCGCTCAGGTCACCACAGGTGCCCCCCCCTTGACACGAGTGATGTCAAGCTGGCCACGCCCACAACCCTGATGCGGCCCTCAATGAAATCGAGTTTGACACCCCTGCTTTAGAGCATTGTTTCTCAACCGTAGCAACTTAAAGATGTGTGGACTTCAACTTCAATGCTGGCTCGGGAATTCTGGGAGTTGAAGTCCACACATCTTAGTGGCCAAGGTTGAGAAACACTGCTTTAGAGTTACTGTAGGTGTACTTAAGCCTATCCTATATTTTTGCTTATTTTCGTCAAGAAAACAGTAAGGTCTATTTACCTATCTATATCACATTTCTACCAGCAAACTGTGAATGGTTATTTGTTCTTGGTTTTTTTTCTATCAAATAAAAGTCAAGTGGAATTAGTTGAAGATAGAGTCAGGAATAATTCATGAATAAAAAGTAATAGATAGGATTCCATTGCAATCAATGAAATTTAAGTCAAGACTAAGTTACACTGATTTCCGAGGGCCCAAAATCAGCCAAAGATGTAGTACTTGTCAATATGTGTTTATGGTGAGAGCAGTGGTGGGTTCCTACCGGTGTGGTCCGGTGCGTAGCTCCCGTAGGGAGTGGCCGATTGCGCAATTTGCGCGCGACTGCTCCGGTGCCGTCTTCACCGGTCCGTCGCACGCGTCACCATCTTTTTTTGAGAATTTTTGGGCTTTTTTGCTTCTGCGCATGCGCAGAAGCAAAATTGCGCCAAAATCTCTCTCTCACAGGTCCCCTCGCGAGATTTCGGCGAGATTTTGCTTCCGTGCATGTGCAGAAGCAAAATCGCGCGAGGGGGTGCGCGCGAAACATGGAGATGCGCACGCAGCGCACCAGTATCGGTAAGTGAGCAACCCGCCCCTGGGTGAGAGGTGTGTCAGAGATATGTACAACACATAGACTATAAGGGATCTAAACCTGGCCTTCAAAAATGGAGAAGGAATGATCAGATGGTTAAGGGGAGATTCTCGGAAAAGATTATCAATCTTGAGAAAGAGGAAAGTATGAGAAAAAAACCTCAAAAATTACTCTCCCTTGATTTTGTTTGGTATAAGATGGGGCAGAGAGGACTCTAATAGGCTTTCAAGATTTGGTTAGTCTGCTACAATAAAAACGTTCCTAGATTCCCTGCCATGCCTGTTTATTGATCTTGCATACCTCAAAGGGCTGATACACAGACAGATATGAGAAATAGCAGTTCCCCAAATAAGTAACCTTTAATTGCTCCTGTTTAAGATTTTTGAATAAGTGTTTAATTTTGTTTTTAATTCTTTTGTTGAAAGTAAAAATGAACGAAGGGCTGCTTAATTATTTTTTCTGCAATGTTAATAGTCCTTTCATTAAACTCTTAAATCATGTATTTTAAATAAAATCTTTACCTCATGCAGTCCTAAATTAATTTCCATTTGGGGGCACTCCAAAAGTTACATTTTAAGTGCATTTAAAACTTACATGTACACCCCCTCCCTCCACAGAAGTGTGAATGGGAGCAAAATTGTCTTTCAAAACCATGTATAGTACATTTACTTTTATCAAGGAATTGGGACTGCTGGTGGTTATATATAATATTTTTGCTCTATAATATATATTTCTATAACTTACTGTTTGGAATGGTTAATAAAGTACTAGAATTCGGTATTTGCTAAACTGTACTTAATTTGTTTAGGCATTGAATTTTTGTCATGTCTGTTTTTCCAAGGGCAGAGAAATAATTCTTCAGTTCCAAAGTGCTACTTATTCCTGGATATTAGATGCAATTTGGGACGGCCCTGGAATTGGCATAATTTCTTTTCACAGTAATTTGTTGAAAAAAGAAAAACTAGTGGGGTAGATAAAAATACAAGGAAACATTCCTCCATCACTTCTTTTGAAATGACTGGAAGTTTTAGATTTGGTAGAAATTCAGCTGCTGGAGATCTCCTTCATAAAAGGAGGAATTGTTATGCTTATTGGCTATTTAGTACCCTTTCAGTTTATTCCTCTGTTTTGGAGACTTTAGGACTGAGCATCCTTTTTAAAATAAGAATGAATGAAATGACAGTTCTGTTATTGACTTGTTTTTTATTATACCATGACAGCTAGCACTTGATATGTGGAAGAGATTAATGATTGAGCCCTTACAGGCTGTCCTCATTCGAATGTTGCTCTGCGAAATTAAAAAGTGAGTGCTTTTCTTTTTAAAAAATGTGTATTACAAAGAATAGCTTGTCCAAATGCATATGCATTTACTGTACTCCTATGACCATTGTGTTAGAAGAAAGTCCTAGGTTGGAATCCAGGCTGTGTCATCTAAAGCAGTGCTCCCCAACCTTTTGTCACCCTCGGCACACCATAGCCTCTCCCAAAATTCCACGGCACACCACATACAAAAATTGGATAAAAAACAAATATAATCTTTAAAATATCGTTTTGAAGAGTATAATAGTATAGGAATGTCAAACTTGATTTATTTATGATTACTTGATTTATTATTTTATTTGATAATTAGGTAGGTACTTGTAACACATCCATCAATTCATAACTCTATATTCTAACTGTTCTCTAACAACTTATAACTAATGCGACACCTGCGCTTGTTTTAATGAACACAGAGATTTGATGTTCGGTTTAATACTGGACAGAGCAACCCGAAGTTCTTGATCGATGCCCTTCAAGCATGACCGCTTGTCATTTTTTATTTGGACTAACGCTGAAAAACTTTGTTCACATATATATGTGGTTGCAAATGGTAACAGAATTTCGACAGCCTTCTTGGAGATATGGGGATATTCTTCCTCAATCCCAATCCAGAACACATCCAACGGAACTTGAGCGAATTTTATTTTTAATGACCCATCATTCCTCAATTCAAGAAATTCCTCACGAATCTGAAGGGAAAGTACTTCGGTAGAATTTTTGGCAATCGTTGCAAAAGGATTTCGAACCCAATCGTATTGCTCCGTATTGATTGTATGAAAGTAATGATCAAACTTCTCTAAGAGCAATGTTAAATGTCGTTGAGCTAAATTTATTATGAACTGCTTATTATTTTCAATTTTAATCTGGTTTGTTCTTTTGTACATTTCTAGTGATCCACATCCTAACTCCGTTTGCCAAAGTTCCAGTTTCTCTTTGAATCCATTTAATTTGTCAGAGCACTTTAATACATTTTCATTCCGACCTTGCATCCTTTTATTGAGTTCATTCAGGTGCTCGAATATGTCAGCCATGTATGCTAGTTTTGTAATCCAGTGATCATCCTCGAGGAGCTGGTGTAGTTCGAACATGTTTTGCTTCAATAAAAAATGGCTCACCTCGTTGGGAAGCTCAAATAATCTTGCCAGAACTTTTCCTCGGGATAGCCAACGTATTTCAGTGTAAAACAATAATGACTGATATTCTGATCTCATTTCTTCGCAGAGTATTTCAAAAATTTGCGTATTCAGGGCCCTTGTTTTAATGATGTTTATGATTTTCGCGCATTCGTTCATCATTTGCAATAGTTCATCTGGCAAGTTTTTCGCCATCAACGCTTCTCGATGTATGCAGCAATGGGTAATTTGTATTTCCGCATTTTGTTGTTTTACACATGAGACAAAACCTTTTTTATTGCCCATCATTGCGGCGGCACCATCCGTACAAACACTTATGCAATTACTCCATTTAATGTCATAAGTATCGAAGAAATCATTTGTAGCACGAAAAATTGCCTCACCGGTAGTCCGCTCTGGAAGCACTTTGCAAAATAAATAATGCTCTTTTATAGCGCCCTCATCAACGAAATGGACAATACAAATTAGTTGTGCTTGGTTCTTAATATCAGTTGTTTCATCAATTTGGAGTGAAAAATTTCCAGCTGCTTTTAATTTGGTAATTACTGTTTTCAGAATATCGCTAGACATATCGTCAATACGTCTTTTTACAGTATTACCTGACAACGGAACATTTTCTACTTCCTTAACTGCACCAGGTCCAAACATTATTCGAATGATTTCCATGCATGCTGGTTTAATGAGGGTTTCGCCAATTGTATGTGCTTTTTTCTGACGTGCAATTAAATTTGCAATAGAAAAACTAGCTTCTAACGCTTTGTCAGAAACTGTGACTGATGACTTCATAAATTGTATCTGTTTAGCATTTTGACTCAAAAGCCGTTGAAAATATTGTATGTTCTTGTTGGCGCAACTAGGATGTTTCGATTTTAGATGGCGAATCAGTTTACTTGGAACCATTGCCTCGTTAGACAGCTTTTCCCTGCAAATTACGCATTCTGGTTTTGGAGCCGTTTCTTCACCACACCACGAAAATCCCTATCGAATATATTCTTCGTTGTACTGCCTTTTCGTAATCTTCTGTTTTTTTGCAATATCGCTCATGCTGGTTTCATCATCAATTGTCGGTGAAGTTGGGCGTTCTTTTCGCAAAAACTTGTCCATATTTGAAGCCGTACAAAATAAATATAATTCATATACCGATTTTCTAAGTTTAACTACGCGAACTTAAAAATTAGAACACAGTGCAGAAAACAACAGATAGGTAATACCTAATAATGAACACTGCTCTGTCCAGGCCCTGTAGACTTGTGATCAGGACAATCGTGAGCGGGGGAAGGGGGGGATAGAACTTCTCGGACTCAGAGCTGTAGGGCCGCGGCCGCACATCGAATGCAACAAAACGTTGCTGGGCAAAATCTAGCATTCGGTGGGCGGCAGGCCGTTCTGGATTTGACGCGAGCTTTTGCCGCAGCACACTTGGCATGGCCTCATGGCACACCAGTGTGCCGCGGCACACCGGTTGGGGAGCACTGTACTAGACTGTGTGGTTAAAACTGTCAACTAATCTGCTTGCCCAAGCTGACTCACTTACCAGAATAGCAGACCCTTCCTGTTTTTCCAGTCTTGACCTTTTTACCCTTAATGTCCCAATGGCCTACTGAACTTTTAAACCCACATCTCTCAAAAATTGCTTTCTTTGCAAAAATAACACTATCTCCCATCAATTTCTTACATAACCTCTTGTATTTGTTTTCTATTTTTTGTGGTGGGGGTGTAAACTGCTGTCATATTCAGTGGCTTGTTGGTTTTGATCTATCTTTTGATCTATCTTGCTAAATATATGTTATCAGTGGGAATGGAAAAATTACATTTAAAGATTATAGTAGAAAGCAGCAACTGGGACTGTGCTTCGTGCTCTTCCACTCACAACATCCAAGAAAAGAAAACTATTATGTAATCTGCCTTGGGTATACTGAACACATCATTTTAGCTATATTTTGATAGCAAAGAAAAAAATCTAGATGTAAAGGAAACTCTTAAACACAGTTACTTCTTAATCTCCAAAGATGTTGATTGTGGAAAACTTCAGACTTGCAGTGAGTTCAGAACTTAATGCTATCAGTTGTCAGAATTAAGATCAATGACATGGCAACTTGGGTGAGTTTAAACTATGATTTCCTTTTTAAAAAGTATTTTATTGAAGTTTATTATAACAGAATATCAATTATGTGGAATTTGAATTCTATGTTCGCGTCAAGAAAAAGTAGTGGCGCTCTTCTTTGACAAACGTAATATATATTTAATCTTGAATCTGTCTTTCAATCACTCTCAATACAAAAACCACGCTAGTACACTCAATAAAACACTGCTTCAAACTCCACGCCACGATGGCTCACTCAGAACTGACTGACCATATCGAACGCTCGCCGCTCATTCGCACGTGACTTCAAACACATGATGTGTTGCTAGTGTGTGGTGTTTGCGATCGTTTGAGCAGGAACGCGCAATGGCAACACCAATAAAAATATTTGTACGTTTGTAAACCCGCCTAAAGTAACATCTCACAAGTTCCATTCTAAGTTTCAGACACCGAGAAGTTGAACATTACCGAAGGCTGTACGAATTGAACTGAGATCACTTTGGTGTTGAAAATATTAAGATGGATTCAGTTATGACACCTATTAAAAAAAAAAAAGTAGGTGCAAGGATGCAATGCGCCACTTGTAATCATCTAATGCGCCATGTTTGGTGCATGCGCCACGGTTTGGCCACCCCTGTTGTAGGGTGATTCTAGGACTCTCCCTAACCCAGGAGAGTCATATAAACTAAGGGAACACAGTTCCCTTGTTAGTAAGTTGAAAGAACTTCTGTTTTGTCCCAAGTCACACAAGCAGGAGTAGGTGCTAGTATAGTATGTTTATTGCACAACTATACATGAATCAAGCAGTTCCCCAAAGCAACCTGACAGTCCCCAAACTGTTCTGCAGTTATGCTGGTAAAGTTCAGCCCCAATTCCCCTGAGACAGACTTCCCCAATCCACGAGGGCACAGTCCCAAGGACAAGGTCCAATAACCACAAGAGCAAGGTCTGCAATTCTACAAGGCAAGAGCAAAGTTCAAACTTCACAGAGCAGGGTCCAAAATCCACCAGACAATAATAAAGTCCAAAATCCACAAGGCAAGAGCAGCAAAGTCTGAAATCCACAGGACAAGAACAAGGTCCAAAGTCCACAAAACAAGGTCCAAAGTCCACAAAGCCAAAGCAAGGTCCTGTGTCTACAAAGCAAGGTCCAAAGTTCACAAAGTTGAAGAGAGTGCATTGCAGAAGCAAATGGTTGTTTCTGACAAACGCACCTTCCCCCCCCCCCCCCGCCCCGCCCCGCCCCGCCTGGCTAAATCACCTCAAGCCCAGCATTTCTTGTTAGGAGGGGCAAAGCTGCTTTCTCGCAAGTAGCCTTGCCAACCTCCTCTGTGCTTCCCTGTGCTCTGCTCTTTGTGCCAGTGGATCAGGAGGGGGTGGCAGCTGTTCCTCATCGGAGGCAGTCTGTTGCTCATCGATGCTAACCATCAGCAGCTGATCGTCCTCTGCTTCTGCTAGTGTAGGTGGCTGACCATCTGGTCGACCGCACCCCCTGGTGCCAGATGGACCCAGGACTACATCTTCCTCAACCCTCAGGCTCTCTGGACACTCCTGGGGAGTCATGCCACCCCTGTCTGATGTCCCCGGTTCCGGCTTATCTTCCTCCTCTGAAGCAGCTTCCAATGGGGCCATCACAGCTTTACTCCAGAGAAAACTCCCTTTCACAGAGCTTTCCCCTGGACTGATCAGTCAGCCATCTTCACTGGAAACCCTGAATTATGATTTCCTGTAGAAATGTTGTGCAGTATTAATATTTGGGGCCAAATATTCAGCACCACATTATTCAGCTTCAGCTTCATTTAACGTTGCCATCATTGAATCTGGGAAGACTGAAAGGAGGTAAGAAGGGAGTAATTGGCCATGTCCCCATAGCTTTAAACTTTGCTGGGTTGAACATAATCAATTCATGACCAGTTCTAGAATTATTTGTATACAAATCAGTATGTCAAAAACTTGTGTTCAGTCAGTGCTATGGTAGGTAGATAGTAAGGTAGAACAGGTGAGTTTTAATTTAATTGCAGTAAAGTGAATTTGTTAAGAACTCATATGAGAGCATGATTTTTAAATTAACCTATGTCAAGGCACAGCTGGGATGGTTTGGAAGCTAATCTGATTGCATATTTAGTTTGGAAGCCCAAACCAAGTGCCTCAGATAATAGTACAGGTAGTCTTCAACATACAACCACAATTGAGCCCAAAATTTCTGTTGCTAATCAAGACAGTTGTTAAGTGAATTTTGCCCCATTTTATGACCTTTCTTGCCACAGTTGTTAAGTGAATCACTGCAGTTGTTAAGTTAGTAGTTGAGCTGCGATGGCGCAGTGGTTAGAATGCAGTACTGCAGGCTACTTCTGCTGCCTGCAGGCTGCCTGCAATTTGGCATATCAAATCTTGCCAGGCTCAAGGTTGACTCAGCCTTCCATCCTTCCGAGGTGGGTAAAATGAGGACCCAGATTGTTGGGGGAAATATGCTGACTCTGTAACCCGCTTAGAGAGGGCTGTGAAAGCACTGTGAAGCGGTATATAAGTCTAAGTGTTATTGCTATTGCTAGTAACACAGTTGTTAAGTGAATCTGGCTTTCCCATTGACTTTGCTTGTCAGAAGGATGCAAAACGTGATCACATGACCCCAGGACACTGCAACCGTCATAAATGTGAGTCAGTTGCCAAGCATCCAAATTTTATTCATGTGACTGTGGAGATGCTGCAATGGTAATAAATGTGAAAAATGGTCATAAGTCTCTTTTTTCAGTGTTGTTGTAACTTTGAACTGTCACTAAATGAACTGTTGTAAGTCGAGGACTACCTGTAGTTGTAACTATTTTAATTTCAGTCTGCAGTCTATACTACTTGACACCAAGGTGAAAACTTGAAAAGTGCTGATCTTTTTCCTCTTTCTTAGTGTATTTTTCTTCTTTTCTTTCTTTACCTTCTCCCAAAAAAACCAATTTCAAAAGGGGAAAATTCTGAATGTAACCCAGTAATGTATCATTGCCAAACATCCTCTATTCCAATTGTTTATTTAATAAGAGAAGAAAATTATTCCTTGCCCTTCTGAACTGCAAATGAATTTCATTTTTTCTTCCTTGGCCAAGTCATAGGTACAACTGAAACAATATTTCTTCTCTGTTACAGGTCCATCATAGTTTCTAACAATTTAAATAATTGGTGTAAAAATGCAGATATTTGGACTTCTGGTCATCAGCATTCTGCTGTGCTTCTAATTCAGTTTGGAAGAAATAGGATCACAAATATACCATCTGTCTGCAATTTATTAAAGTAGCTATATTAGTTTCCAGGATTGTGAAGTAGAAGCTTCCCTGCAGCAGTTACAAGATACTGTAAAATGATTCAGTTGTGTTAATAAGTCACAGACAGATACCATGTTCACATTCATTCATGTTTTGAAAGACCTCTTCTAAATTTAATCTGAAGCTTATCACAGCCTTACTGACCACACAGCTGCTCAGTGGAAAAACTAATCTTGATTGCATCTTCCTCATTTCTATCCAAAGATAGCTGTAATTTTAATTACCAAAAAATTAGAAAGCATTGCTAAAACATCTGAAATGAAGAAAATGCTCTGATCTTGGAAGAAGATAGAAACACCATCCTGGCCACTGTAAGAGGTTCTAGGCTCATTATTCTTATGGTTCGTCACACAGTCAGCCAGGTGTTCAGGCTGGATTTGGCATTTTTGTTTACGTATAGAGTCCTTTCCAAGGACCTGGGATAGGCAGATCTGGATGTTTGATGGTGTTATAGATATCGTTGCAGGATGTAAGCTGTTCCAAGTAAAGCTGCCTTTTGCAATTGACTGATGGTGAATTTGTCAGTGCCGATGGTGTTCCAGTAGTTTTGGGATTGTGATTGCACCCAAGGCGCCTATTACTATTGGTACTACCTTTGCTTGCTTTTTCCACAGTTGTTCTATTTCTGTTTGCAGGTCTTTGTATTTGTATTTTTTTAGCTTCTCCAGTTCTTTCTCTTCTCTTCTGCTGTCTCCAGGTATTGCCATGTCCACTATCCGGACGTTTTTGTCTTTCTTATCAACAACTGTTAAGTTTGGGGTGTTGTGTGGCAGGTGTCTGTTTGAATTCTAAAGTCCCAGAGCAATTTAGCTTCTTCATTTTCTATGACTCTCTATTTTATGGTCGCACCAGTTCTTGCTCACAGGCAAATGATATTTCTTGCAGCTCTCCCAATGCACCATTGTTGCTACTTTGTCATGCCATTGCTTGTACAGGTAGTCCTCAACTTACGGCCACAATTGAGCCCAAAATTTATGTTGCTAAGTGATACATTTGTTAAGTGAGTTTTGCCCCATTTTACGATTTTTTTTGCCAAATTTGTTAAGTGAATCACTGCAGTTCTTAAATTAGTAACCTGGTTGTTAAGTGAATCTGGTTTCCCCATTGACTGCTTGTCAGAAGGTTGCAAAAGATCATATGACTCTGAGACACTGCAACCGTCATAAATGTGAGTCAGTTGTCAAGCATCCAAATGTAAATCATGTGACCATGGGGATGCTGCAACAGTCATAAGTGTGAAAAATGGTCACAAGTCACTTTTTTCAGTGCCGTTGTAACTTTGAACGGTCACTAAATGAACTGTTGTAAGTCAAGTGTCAACTCGCGAAGCATTCCTGACCTGCTCTCGAGTTGCCATAGGCAGGGGGATGGGGAATCGAACATCGCAGCTGCATTGAGGAACTTGCACTTCAGTCAAAACAAAGCACATTCCAGCCAGCCACGTCAAGGTCATATCCACGCAGACCCACAGTGGCAGGAGGGAGGGACCTCTACAACCCGCGAAATTGCTTCGTTGGAGAATGTGACTGATGACACACCTTGGGGGGAATGGGAAACAGGGTCAGAGCCTGGATGCGAATTAAGATTGGCTTCACTTGGTCCATGTGGACATGAAGCTCCTAATAAATAACTGGATTTCTTTTGAAGCTTAGCTTGAGGCTCATGATTTAATTAGGGCATCGGTCAGAACCCTGACATCAAGGACTACCTGTAGTCAGTCTGTGCGATCTTCTTGCAGCAGCTAACCAGGTGGTCCACTGTTTCTTCAGCTTCTTTGCATAGGTGGAACTTACTGTCTGTTGCTATCTTCTCAATTCTGGCTTTGTATGCATTTGTTCTTAAGGCTTGGTCTTGTGCAGCCAGAATTAGTCCCTCGGTCTCTTTTTTCAACTTTCCTGCTCTTACCCATTGGCAGGTCTTGTTATTATTTGCTTTCCCTGTTATTTCTTTAAGGTACTGGCCATGTAGTGCTTTGTCTTCCCATGCCTCCATTCTGTTTTCATTTGGTCTTTCTTGTAGGCCAGTTTGGTCTCTCCAGTAGTCAGTAAGCCTTCCTGGTATACTGACTTTTGTGCATCTTCTTCACTGTCTTTCAGGTATTCTTCCAGTGCCCTTTATTCTTCTTCAACCATCTTATGTACTTGCAACATTCCATGCCCACCCATTTTCCTTGGTATGTAGACTCTGTCAATGCAATTATGAGGATGAAGGGCATGATTCATTGTCATTATTTTTCTGGTCTTCCTATACATTGCTTTTAGTTCTGCGTGAGTCCAGTCCACTATTCCAGCTGTGTATCTAATGATTGGAATTGCCCAGGTTTATTGCCTTGATGGTATTTCCTCTACGGAGTTTGGACTTTAAGATCATCTACACCAGTGGTGGCCAACCTTAAGCATACCATGCGCCAATTTTTTCACAGACAAGTTCAGATGCGCCATACAACTCAAGCACGTTTTTTACCTTCTTACTTTCACGTTTGGGGTTGTAAAATAGGGATGGGGTAGGATCTGCTTTGCTTAAGGGAGGAAAAGGAATAACTCAATCACGCAATTCAATTAATTAATTTACGCCATTTCAAAAGACACATGTTTATTGGAGCACCAATCTACAATAGTTAGAAATAATCTCTTGGATGAGAGGGTGATCGCTGTCGTGGACCCCACTGGTGGTGCTACAGCTGCCGGAGAGCCTCGTTTGGTGAAGATAACTCTGCACCACAGTTGTTGGATGTGATGAGAGAGAGAAAGCTCTGAGCGAGATGAAGCACTGAGAGTGAGATCAGCTTGTAACTTGGAGTTGTCTGTTCTCTCTACTCACTAGAAGGGGTCCTGGAATATGATTTATAACAGTGGTGGCCCTTTTAAATAAAAGTATGCTTATTGACATAATCAACATTTTTAAATGGTTTAATTATTGTATGAAAAACAATATCTATTACAGCACAAAAACATTACTTACCTTTATTGAAACTTTTGCGCCTGCTTGGATTTCGCTAGTTTTTTAATGTTTGGTGTTAAATTTGTCACTGAAAGCAGCAGAGAGTTCTTCAAATTTGAGTCAGTTATTCGCGACCTTGTTTTGCTTTTAATCAATTTCATGGATGAAAATGCTTGTTCACATCTGTATGTCGTTCCAAAGCGACATATATACCGGTAACTTTTTGCATATTTTCTTAGCTCTGGGAAATGTTCACTGGGTAATGAATGCCAGAAATGAATTATATCAGAAGCATTTTGATCTGGAAAAAGCTCATCAAATTTCATTTTCAAGAATGAATTTGTTTTTAAATCAATCAGTTCCATTTGTATGTTACTAGGCATCTGCATTACGTTTTGTTCACTAAGTGAAAATGGGTTTATAAATGCGAGCATGCAGTCGTCTTCTTTAGTAAAATCATGAAAATGACTTTCAAATGACTCTTGCAATAACTTGATTTTTTCAATATATTTAGTCAAACTGCTATTATCCGCAGCACATTCACTCTGCTCTTTCAAATGTGGAAATTGACTTAAATCCCTATTTTCTAACTGGGAGATGAACAGTTTTAATTTCATTTTAAATGAACTGATGCTATTTACTAAGCTAGGAAATAATTTATTCTTGCCTTGTAGTTTTAAATTTAGATCATTGAGATGGCTAGTAACATCAATTAAAAATGCCAAATCAAATAGCCAGTTATTGTCAAATAATAGGGTTCTTTCATCAGGTAGTTCATTTTCCTGTTCCAAAAAATTAGAAACGGCATTTTTCAATTTCCAAAATCTACTCAGAACCTGACCTCTCGAAAGCCAGCGCATTTCACAATGAAGGATAAGTTCACCATATTCCAAATCTAAGTTCACAGTATTCTCTGAATTCTCGTCTGTTTAATGTTCTTGCTCTAATTTTATTCACAAATTTCACTACTGGCAACATAACGTGCTGCATATTTAAAGTTTTCCCACACAGTGCCTCTTGGTGTATAATGCAGTGATATTTCAGTATAGGACGTTTTTTAAAAATTTCAAGCAAAGTTGTAGCACCATTGACTTTACCTATCATTGATGGCGCTCCGTCAGTACACACATTGATAAGTTTGTTATAATCTAATTTTAGATCTTCTAGGCATGATTTCACCTTTTCAAATATGTCTGATCCTCTTGTTTTACCATGCAATGACTCCAGACTGGCAAGTTCTTCAAAGACATTAAAATTATCATCAATTCCTCTTATAAAAATGTTTAACTGGGCAACATCACATATGTCCGTTGATTCATCCAAAGCTAGAGAAAAGAAAGTACAAGAATGGACAAGGTCTTCCAGTTGCTGAGATACATCCTGAGAGAGTTCCTCGATACGTCTCGTAACTGTCTGCCTTGATATAGCAAATTCGTCTGCTTTCCTTTCAAAAACTTTATTACCAAGATGGCGTGCAAATATTTGGAGACAAGGCTTAACAATTTCTTCTCCATCAGAAAAAGGTTTCTTTTTTTTCGCCAATGCTAAAGCAATTTCATATGACGCTTCTGTCATCGCCAAGTCTTCACTACTTACTTTAACAA
Source organism: Diadophis punctatus similis (assembly GCA_023053685.1). Lineage (NCBI taxonomy): Eukaryota > Metazoa > Chordata > Lepidosauria > Squamata > Dipsadidae > Diadophis > Diadophis punctatus. The sequence continues at coordinate 1,154,806 of JALIGW010000064.1, forward strand.
ATATATTTTGTCTTTTTCTGATTTCTTCCTTTTTCTTAGTTACATATTCTTTTCGTAACTCAGACCCAAGAACAAGCTTCATTTTTTCTTCTATATTAGTCTGATGCTGTGTTGTATAGTGTCTCTTAAGATCATGTTTTCTATTATGTGAAAGAGTACTTTCACAAACAATGCAAAACGGTTTTCCTGATGAACTTGCTATAAATAGCAACTCATTTTCCCACTGTTCATTGAATTCGCGCTTACAATCACTTTCTTGGCTTTTGCTTTGGCTTTGGCTTTGGCTTTGCTCATTTTCTTTTGCACTGTAATGGATAACAGGAATTTAAGCATAGAAAAGTATACAACTAAAAAAAAGTGAAAAAGAACAAATAGATCACAAGTACGTACGTCGTATCACACAGAATATCAATTATGTGGAATTTGAATTCTATGTTCGCGTCAAGAAAAAGTAGTGGCGCTCTTCTTTGACAAACGTAATATATATTTAATCTTGAATCTGTCTTTCAATCACTCTCAATACAAAAACCACGCTAGTACACTCAATAAAACACTGCTTCAAACTCCACGCCACGATGGCTCACTCAGAACTGACTGACCATATCGAACGCTCGCCGCTCATTCGCATGTGACTTCAAACACATGATGTGTTGCTAGTGTACGGTGTTTGCGATTGTAACGCGCAATGGCAACACCGATAAAAATATTCGTACGTTTGTAAACCCACCTAAAGTAACATCTCACAAGTTCCATTCTAAGTTTCAGACACCGAGAAGTTGAACATTACCGAAGGCTGTACGAATTGAACTGAGATCACTTTGGTGTTGAAAATATTAAGATGGATTCAGTTATGACACCTATTTAAAAAAATAAGTAGGTGCAAGGATGCAATGCGCCACTTGTAATCATCCAATGCGCCATGTTTGGCGCATGCGCCACGGTTTGGCCACCCCTGATCTACACTCTCTTGATGTATTCACTTGTAACCTTTCTGTTGACTTCAGTGTGCTTGATGTTCTCAGCTTGAAGGATGCCCAGGTCTTTGTAGTAATCATCTTCATCCATCCTCTTGATGTTAGTTCTGTAGGGCATCTTGATTCCTTTAGTTTTCACTATTTTCCCCATTTGATGGTGAGTGTGGTGCATTTGTCCAGTCCAAACTCCATTTCAATATCTTGGCTGTATATACGGACAATGTTGAGCAGCAATTCTATTTCAGATGGTGTTTTCCCATACAGCTTCAGATCATTCATGTAAAGGAGGTGGGATAGTCTGGCAGATGTTTCTGATGTTTGATAGCCATGGCCTGAATTATTCAGTATTGTTGACAGAGGAATCGGTGCAATGAGAAACAGTAGTGGTTTTTAATCTATTATTATTATTATTATTATTATTATTATTATTATTATTATTATTATTATTGTTATTGTTATTGTTATTGTTATTGTTATTGTTATTGTTATTGTTATTGTTATTGTTATTGTTATTGTTATTGTTATTGTTGTTATTGTTATTATTATTATTATTAACTGCTATTTTATAAAGTGTAAACTGAATACTATAAAATATGGGAAGATAAGAGGATAAATTGAAAGAAGATGGTATTGGAGTCAAAAGCTAGAAGAAAAAAAGAAATGGAAAATGGAAAGGATACAGAAGGAATGGTAGAAATAGAGTACATTAATATTATGATGGATAAAAATTGATTTATGAATAATATATATAATATGTATAAAAGAAAATGAAAAATTGAAGGGGGACATATTGTACAAGAAAAAATGTTTTAACAACGCAAAAATGTGGATAAGAAGGAAATTGTATAAATTTCTGTCTGTGTTTGTCTAAAAAAACCTCTAATAAAATTATTATTAAAAAAAAGAGAAACAGTAGTGGTGATAGTGAATCTCTTTGGAAGATTCCTCTCTTGATATTAACCTCTCCCAGTCTATCACCATTGACTAGTAACCGTGTCTTCCCTTGTGCCATCGGTCTTTGCACAAAACTTCTGATGTTTCTACTGACTCCTGTTATTTCTAGGCACTTGATTATCCAGTCATGTGGCAGAGAGTCAAATGCCTTTCTGTAGTCAATCCATGCTACATTCAAGTTCATCTTCCTTCTCCTCAAATATTGGAACACTGCTATCATGTCTCCCCTGGTCCTTCTCTTCGCTAGACTGTCCATGCCCAGTTCCTGCAACCACTCTTCATATGTTTTAGTCTCCAGTCCCCTAATCATCCTGGTTGCTCTCCTCTGCACTTTTTCTAGTCTCAATATCTTTTTTATAGTGTGGTGACCAAAACTGGATGCAATACTCCAGGTGTGGTCTAACTAAGGCTTTATAGAGTGGTATTAGTACCTCCCTTGATCTAGATTGTATCCCTCTGTTAATGCAACTTAGGATTGCATTGGCTTTTTTGGCTGCCGCTGCACACTGCTGGCTCGTGTTTAGCTGGTTGTCCACTAGGACTCCAAGATCCCTCTCACAGTCACTGCTATTAAGCCTGTTTTCACCCAGTTTATATGTATACTTTTGGTTTTTTTAACCTATGTGTAGGACTTTACTTTTTTCTACATTGAATTTCATTTTGTTAGATAGGGCCCAGCGCTCAAGTCTGTCAAGGATGGATTGAGCATGCGTCAAGATGGAGGACTGGTAGGATATTTGCTTCCCCCACTTAGCCTCTGAGTTTTATTTTGTCTATTATTGTGATTTTTAATTGTGCTTTCAGTTTTTATCAGCGATGCTTGTAGGGGAGTTTTAAGGCAAAATCATATATCAGCTAAATTTCCAACTTTCTCCCGGCAACTCCCACTTTATTCTGGCAACAAGCCCGGTCTTGCAACTCCTTTGATATCTTTGTTTGTTAGGCCTAATTTCCTGGCCCAGCGTCCTGCTTTTATTACATTTACTGCTTGCGAACAACTCAGCAAATGTTCCCTACAAGCTTTTTTAACTGCTGACTGCTTTGATGTATATGGACTAATCCTTGTTGAACCATTATCCACATAACTTGTTTTTAACCGGGGACTTTATAAGCCAGGGACTATCCTAATTCACTATCAGAACGTAAACCTGCTTCGGGCCTCACTACTATCCATCAAGAGATCTACCAGCTGCCCTGACATGAGTCTACGCAAATGTTGTCGTTCCTTGTCCCCGAGGGACCCTTGTCTGGAGACCTCCCTTGAAAACATAATGGGTCCCTTGCCAAAGATCAAAAAGACTGACACCATGAAATTGAACCAAGATCCGAATAAATCACTTACTTCCTTGGAAGAATTCTTTGAAAATTTAATATCTCCGGACTCTTTGCCCAGACCCCCTTTGGAAGAACCGGAATTCCAGGTTACCTCAATCTGCAACACATCTTCCTTGCTGGACTGTCCGACACCATCAGATGCCAGTTCTGTCTTGCCCTGTCTCTCTGCTTTGCCGTCCCCTACCATCCCAGTTCAGCCCTCGAATATCCGGCTTTTGCAACAGTTCTGTTGCCGTCTGGCCGACTCCATTACTCTTTTGACATCTTCTGTTGGAGTGCTGGAGGGCAAAGTGGCATCCCTTAGTAAGTCAATCTCAGCATCCCATCCATGTGGATCCACCAGACATGCATCGGGCCCATCCCAAATGGAAAGCCATCTCCCTTCACGATCGACCCCAATAGTGAACCTCCAATTGCTCACAACCAATCTATGTTTCAACCTGGCCCATTCTCACTTTAACAAGCACGACTGGATTAACCGTAAAACCATACTAAACACATTGAGGTTCTTATCCAATTCTCACATTCCAAATAATGAACTGCTCTCTGTGGAATGGCTTCTCAGCACACCCCACCATAAACGTTTGATTCTTAAGTTCAGCTCATCCAAGATCCCCTCGCTTTTATGTGGGCTTCGCAACCATCTGACCCATTTTGGAGTTTTTCCTCAGAGATGCTTCATAAATACTCACCTATCCTCTCTTGGGAGGAAGCCGATTAACGTGGACATTTGTCGCCGGACGGGAACGGAGTGTAAGGACCCCCACATGGAAGTTGATAGCCCCTTGAGGGCCTCCACCACCACCAGTTCCACAAATCTGCTGGCGATCCAACAACAACAGGAGGAAGCCCTCCGGACTAGAAATGTTGCGCTCCCAGATCAACCCCTTTCTACCTCTGATTCTGAAGGTTTATCAGGACTCGGCCCCTTATCTCTGATCACTCGTTCCCCTTCTGCTCGGAAAATATTGTCTCCCGAAATGCCACACTTTCAGTCTCCACAACTGGCTGGCATGACCTCTCAGACTCCTCAGGCTCCCCCACTTTCGCCGTCTATCATCATCACCAAACCACATAATGGCTGCATTAATTTTGATGATGACAATATCATACAGCTGTCTCCCCCGACAGTTTTACCTGTACGACATTCAAGTCACTCCCAAGACCAAGACGACAACTTCAGTCCAAATCTGGTTTCCTACCAGAAGTCTCCAAGATCTAATAACGACCTCAAAACTGAGCAAGGAAAACAAGGCAAGATAACAGATTTTTTGGTTTAACAGTCCCCCGGCCTTTCCACCAGCCCCCTGTTACCTCTAAATGACAGTCAAAGATCCACCCTCCAACTCTTCCTTGGTCCATTCTGAGTTGGAACATCGCAGGGTGGGCGTCCAAAAAAGTCGACCCGGATTTTTTGAACTACCCCAAAACTTTCAAATTTTCATATTTCAGGAAACGTGGGAGGTCAATGACATTTCGCTATGTGGTTTTGAAATTACATCCCTGTCAGCCCGTCCCTCATTGTCTGGTGGTCGTCCGAAGGGCGGCTTTGCAACAGGTACCTCCCTGGATTTGCACGCAAATGTGGTTCTTGTGGATTCTTTCCCCCCTTATGCCCAGGCAAATTTGATATCAGTCGGGAAGTTCTCGCTCCTGGTGTTTAATGTCTACCTTCCTCCCGGGGGCTCTTACCGGGACTTGGACGAGCTCTGGGCTGGTCTGGAAGACTTTCTTGCTACCATCATACTTAGATTTCCTCATTCTCTGGTTCTTTTGGCAGGGGATCTAAATGCCCGCACTGTGGGGACTTGGGAATCCCTAGTTGCCTCCCGTTGGTGGACAGGCCCGGTCAGGGAGGACCATCCCCTGGATACTCTGAAAGGGAGAGTTTCCAAGGATCGGAAAGTTGACAAAGCGGGGACCTGTCTAGCCCTCCTTATCGTCAAATTAGACCTTTTTCCTCTCAACGGTAGATGTGCCCCGGATGTCCCCAGGGAATTTACCCATTTGGCCAAAAATGGCAACAGCACAATAGACTATACTTTGGTTTCAAGAGCCTTTTTGCCATACATTTCTTCTTTCAAAGTAGACGACAGATTTTTCAGTGACCACCTTCCTCTCATTACGGTTGCACGGCTATCTAGACCCCAAGGCCATCCTGCTCACGTTGTTTCAATAGACTCTAATCCTAGAGGCTCCCTGATGTTGTCGAAATGGTCAACGTCTCTGGCCCTTTTCCATGCACGCTTTTATCACCAAGAAGCAGCCAATACCTTGTTAGCCTTAATCGGCACCAAGACCTCATCGGGTGTCCTGCTAACCGCTTTTACTGAATGTCTAAATGGTCTTATAACCTCCTTTCAGCCCCCTACCCTTGTCCCTGGTAGAGTTTCCAGGAGAAAGGGAGCCCCTTGGTTTAACTTACAATGCAAACAAGCCAGGAACCATATGAGAACTATATATTCTGCCCACAAACGATCAGGCGCATCGACACCCCCCCCCCCCGCTTATTTCGAGGCCAAGAAGGCATACAAGCTAGCCCTTTTAAGAGCTAAGCAAGACTGGCACCGGCTAAGGTGGAACGCATTACTAGAGGCCGCGAAATCCAGCAACCATCGAGATTTCTGGAGTCTGTTAAACAGGAGGCCAACTAGTAGGCTTACTCATACTATTTCTGCCACTACCTGGGAACTCTTTCTACGTCGAGTCTTTTACGACCCGGACGCGCCAGTCTCTTCGACCGCAGGCTCTCTCCCTAACCACCTTCCCAGGTGGCCTCCGGTCGAACCATCTATGATTGCCAAGCTAATTGGACAAATTAAACCTCGAAAAGCTCCTGGCCCGGATCTCATCCCAGCCGAAGCCATTCAAGCCCATAAGGACTGGTGGATCCCGGTTCTTACTGAGGTATTCAATGCAATCAACCAAACGGGCCTTATCCCCAAATTCTGGAAGGATGCCATAATTATTCCAATACATAAGAAAGGCGCCCACTCCGATCCCGGCAACTTCCGTAACATCAGTCTTCTTTCAATTTTGGGGAAACTCTATGCCCGCCATCTCCTGTCCAAACTGGAGCGCTGGGTTGAAGAGGCCGACCTGCTCGGTTATGAGCAGGCGGGGTTCCGTCCAGACCACTCTACAATTGACCATGCCCTGATCCTTCATCATCTTGCTGTAAAATACTCCACCCCCAGAAAAGGTCGTCTCTGTGTTGCCTTTATAGACTTAAAGGCTGCCTTCGACAGCATCCCCAGAGCTAAATTGTGGACCGAACTTTCCGCCTGGGGTATTGACAAAAGATTACTCTGGCTTATCTCCCAACTGCATGATGGAACAGAAGCAAAAGTGCGCCTTACCCCGCAGGGAGATCTCTCTAAAGCTATCCCCGTTAACAAGGGGGTCAGGCAGGGGTGTATACTGGCACCCTTTCTCTTCAATCTTTATATCAGTGACTGGAGAAAGGCATTTTCAAATCACATGGTCTACATCCATGCCCCTAGATTAGCTGATTATAGATGCCTGCTCCTGCTTTACGCTGACGATGCCGCAATACTTTCGTTTTCCCGGGTGGGCCTATGTAGAGCCTTAAAAATCCTTTCTGCTTATTGCTCTGCTAACCAACTGCATATAAACCACTCTAAGTCTAAAATCATGGTTTTTGCAAAAAGCAGGAAAATTTATCAATGGAACCTTGATGGCATCCCAGAGGAACAGGTCCACAGATTTCAATATCTAGGTATCCTCTTTCAATCCAACACCAAGTGGCCTGCGCAGGTTAAATCTCTCTGTAATAAGGCTAAGATTTCCACCCATGCCCTCTTGCACTTTTTTTACACTGAGGGAGCTCATCATATCCCCTCAGCAATAAAAGTCTATAGGGCAAAGGTGATAGCTGCTATCATCTATGGTGCCCCCCTCTGGGTCCAATACAACATCTCCTCTCTTGAGTCTGTCAATAGTAAGTTCCTACGCCGTTTGATGGGAGTTCCTCCCTGTGTAAGTAATGCTGCAATTCGTTTGGAACTGGGCATGTCCTCACTTGCTACAATCATGTGGAAACGTGCAATTGGCTATTGGTTGTCCCTCTGGACTAGACTCTCAGGCTATTACCTAGGCCAATGCCTATGGCGGGACCCTTTTCATAGTCCCTGGGCCCATAATATCCATACTAAACTTTTGAAGATCGGGATTTCCCCCAGTGAAGTTTTTATCTTAGGCCGTGATGCTGCCAAATGGTTGATTTTTCAATGGCTGGACGACATTGATAGACAACTCAATCTGGCAAACGGATCAGGAACTTGCTCACCGTTTTCCCTTGGTAACCATTTTCCCTTGCCCTTGTCACCTCCCGACTGGACTACTGCAATGCGCTCTACATGGGGCTACCCTTGAAGAGTATTCGGAGACTTCAGTTGGTACAAAATGCGGCTGCGCGTGCTGTGGTGGGTGTGCCAAGGTACACCCATGTTACACCTATACTCCGCCAGCTGCATTGGTTGCCCATCTGTCTCCGGGTAGAATTCAAGGTGTTGATCATCATCTTTAAAGCCCTGCATGGCTTAGGACCAGGTTACCTTCGGGACCGCATTCTGCCTCATACTTCCCTTCGACCGGTTAGGGCTCACAGAGTGGGCCTCCTCCAGTTGCCGTCAGCCAAACAATGCCGGCTGGCGGGCCCCAGGGGGAGGGCCTTCTCTGTGGGGGGGGGGGGCGTGCTCTGGAACCAACTTCCCCCAGAGACCCGAACCATCCCCATCCTGCTGGCCTTCCGAAAAGCCGTCAAGACATGGCTCTTCCTGCAGGCGGGGGGAGGAGACTAGTTCCATCTGAGCTCCCCCCGGTATGACTGATGGTGAACATTTTTAACGTTTTGTACATTTTTAATTGCTGTTTTTAACTTCTGTTTATTATTAGTGTTCTCGTAAAATTGCTGTACGCCGCCCTGAGTCCCTCGGGAGTAGGGTGGCATAGAAGAACCAATAATAAATGAAATAAATAAATAAATAAGTATTATTCCCTTGCTTCACCCCCCACCTTACCTTTCCGCGTTACATTCTATCAAACATAGGCTTGCATTTATGAAGGCACGATTTAATGTGATCCCCTCGAATGTCCTCTACAGTAGGCTCTCAGGGGGAGTAAAATCCACCTATTGTACATGTGATGGCCGATCCCCGGAATCTCTGCTCCATATTACATTCGTATGCCCCCACTATTGAGACATAAGATCAAGATTCATCTCCCCTATTTCCCTGAGATTCCCTGGTTCACCGGATCTGTTCAACCTTTATTTCCTACTCCAGGATATAGACCCTAATATAACCTCAAAGGTGGCAAATTTTTTTGCTGCAGTCATGGCTGAAAAATGGAGGAAAAGACGGGTAACCCCTACGGCAGAGGATCACTAGTATTGACGGTACAGACTGTAGTAGATGGTATACTGTCACATGAGCTATCTATATTTGTAAAATTTACCCCCCCCCCTTTTTATGTGTATTTTAAATTGGTCTCCGACCGCAATAAAAACTATCTATCTATCAAGTCTGTCAAGATCCGTCTGGATTTTGAGCCTATCTTCTAGGGTGTTAGCTATTCCTGCCAGTTTAGTGTCATCTGCAAATTTGATAAGTTCCCCTTCTATTCCCTCATCTAAGTCGTTTATAAAGATATTGAAGAGTACTGGGCCTAAGATGGAGCCTTGTGGTACCCCACTGCTTACTTCTCTTCATGTGGACTTAGACCCATTAAGGACTACTCATTGAGTACCGTTTGCCAGCCAGTTGTGGATCCATCTGGTGGTGAGGTTGTCTATCCCACTTTTCTCTAGTTTACGAAGAAGTAGGTTATGGTCTACTTTGTCGAATGCCTTGCTGAAGTCTAGGTATAGTTTAGTCACGGTGTTGAAGAATGAAATGAGATTGGTTTGGCATGATCTGTTTTTAACAAACCCATGCTGGCTGCCAGTTATTACTTTATTCGTTTCTAGGTGTTGACAGATCTGTTTTTTAATTATCTTTTCCAGTATCTTCCCAGGTATTGATGTTAGGCTGATTGGTCTGTAGTTTCCTTCGTCGGTTTTTTTCCCTTTTTTGAAGATGGGTACCACATCAGCTCTTTTCCAGTCCTCTGGTAGTTCCCCGGTATTCCAGGATTTTTGAAATATGTGGTGCAGTGGTTCTGAGATGACATCTGCCAGCTCCTTTAGTACTCTGGGGTGTAATCTGTCCGGTCCTGGTGGTTTGTATTCATCAAGTTCAGACAGGTGTTCTCTTACTGGTTTTTTTGCTTACTTTAACTTTAGTTTCCAGTCTGGTTTTTGCAGTTATATTTCCGGTAGGTTGGGCTATAGTTTCTTTTTGCGTGAAGACTGATGCAAAGAATGAGTTAAGCAGCTCTGCTTTCTCTCTGTTGCCTGTTACTTCCTTGCCAGGCAACAGAGAGAAAGCAGAGCTGCTTAACTCATTCTTTGCATCAGTCTTCACGCAAAAAGAAACTATAGCTCAACCTACCATTCAGTTGCACTTGCTTTATTTTGGAAACAGCCTGTCTGCCTCAGACATTTCCAAGGGATGACCTTGGGGTTTGGGTCTGTCTCACACTTCTAGGCTGCACACTTGCATTCCAGAGTTCCCTCCCAAACCTCCCTTACATTCCAATGCCTTCCCTCTCCCCTCCCTTTACTGTTGTCTGGTTGTGAGCAGGGCTGCGTAACAAATCAACCATGACATTTCCCCCCCTACCATTTCTGCTGTTATTTACTAGTTCTTTCATTTCAGCTTCTTCTTTATTCTTAACCATCTCCTTTAACCAAACTGCATCCTTGTTACCGTGTTTCCCCGAAAATACGACCTACCCCAAAAATAAGACTTAGCATGATTTTTCATGGTGCTCGCAATATAAGCCCTACCCCCAAAATAAGCCCTAGTTCAGAGCATCATCAGCGGGGGTGTGGGGCGGTGGGTGTGGCCAGCATAGGAGGTGGGGAGCGCGGGGCCAGACAGTGTCCGGAAGCAGCTTCAGCCTGCGTAGGGGGGAGGCACGCGATCCGTCCCACCGTCTGTCTTTGCTTCCGAACTGTGCGGCGTAACTGGAGGACCAGGTTTGATGGCGGGGGCCGAGTACACAGGGGCACCATATTTTTTACAGAAGAGACACTCTTTTTCCGGCTCCTCTGATGATACCTGTCTCGTATGGTTGAACCTCTGGCATAGCTCTCATCTTCCTCAGAGCACACAAGCCCCACAACCACGTCAAGGTTGGATTATTTAAAATTTAATCTGCAATTCGATTCACAGTCTGGAACTGGTAAAAACTTAACAGTTCAAGTCCTAACCAAGGACCTAAGAGCTGTTAAGGTAACGTCTGAATATATATGCATTATTATGATTATGATTATGATTATTCCAATTTTGGAGAGGGTATTAAGTTGTTGAGCTGTGGATGTACTGAACTCAAACTCCTGCTGTCCCCACACTCACACCTCATATAGTGAAGACTTTAAGATAGAATAAAGAAAGTATCTCTCCCCCTAGCATGGTTTTAGATTTATCAGAGACACTTAATGGTTGCCTTGCCTGATCACTTTTAACATAAATACTTGTAAAAATTCCCCATCTTTAAAAATTACCTACTTACAGTATCACTATTTTATAACTACTGTAATATGTGGAGAAAAATTTGGGTGAGTTACTTCATCCTCAAAATAAGTACCAATTTTCTTCAGGTCTTTTATATAAACATACAGATTAAAAAAAATTATATTACACGGAGTGTAATCTGCTTCAGCATTTTTCTGTGAACAGGAGCTTTATCATTGGATAGTCGGTTTTAAAGTTTACACCAGTGTTTCTCAATCTCTAAAATGTTGGGATGTGTGGATTCCTGGCTGGGGAATTCTGGGAGTTGGAGTCCACACATGTCAGTGTTGCTGAGGTTGAGAAACACTGGTTTAGACAGTGATAAATAGTATAAATTTTGAGAGTTTTATTTTTCCATCTTTCAGTGATCGTTGTGGAGAAGATCCAAATCAGAAAGTAATCCATGGGGTTATTAACTCCTTTGTTCATGTTGAACAGTATAAGAAAAAATTCCCTCTGAAGGTAAAAAGTTTTATTTCTCTCTTGGGAAATTGTGATAAATATTTGTTCCATGCCTTACCTTCTTTGTGCTTGATCAGACTTTCTCAAATTAGTTTTACCAGGAAATTTTTGAGAGTCCTTTTCTGAATGAAACGGGGGAGTATTATAAACAAGAAGCTTCAAATTTAATGCAAGAATCAAACTGTTCACAGTATATGGGAAAGGTAAGATCATCATATTTATTTATTGTTCCATGTATTTTGGAACAAACTGCTTTTCAAGAGTTTCAGGAGCAGTTTATGGTGTGGGAGTTGTCAGTGTCATGAGGGAAATAAAGTCAAAATTCCACTTTGCTAACATAAGACCTCATGATGCATTTAAAGAGCATTTTCAAGGGATTCATATACATGCAGGTAGTCCTCACTTACTGCCTGCAATAGGGACTGGCAACTCCATCACTAAGCAGCGTGGTTGTTAAGCGTGATGTTGCATGACCATGCTGACTTAACAATGTCAGTTCCAGCTTCAGTTGTTAAGTAAATGACCATGGGTTGTTAAGCATGGGTGACCATGACTTGTGACTTCCTGCCAGCTTCCCCATTGACTTTGTTGGAAGCCAGCTGTGAAGGTCACAAAAGGTGATCATGGAGGAAATTGTGACTGTAAATGCATGCCGGTTGCCAAGTGCCTGAATCACAATCACATCACCTTAGGGATGGTGAAACAGATGCAACTTTGAGGACCAGTTGTCTCATTTTTCAGCACTGTCATAATTTTGAACAGTTGCTGAATGAGTGGTCAATAAGTGAGGACTACCTGTACATCCAAAATCATGTACAGGCTAAATCGGAGGAAGCATTTGCTCTTGTTTCCAAAGGTGTTACACTCTCTTTATTTCTTCAGCTGTAGTCAGTTTTCATAATTACTCTATTTGTGATATGATCTGTAAGTTATGCTCTGTGTCATAAATCAATACTCTAAATTAGATTGAATAAGATGCTTAGAGAAATAAAAGGCATCCAGTTTTAAATACTGTATACTTAGTTCAGATCAATATTTGTTCCCTGGTTTTGAATCATTGTATTGTCTTTTCAGTATAAACAATAGGCTTTTCTTTCCTTTTTCCTAGAAAACTCACCTGTTGCACTCTTAAATTTATATGGGTTTAAGTAGTCTCTTGGTAATAGTTGATTTGACTTGACTTTCTGCTCTTCTGCCAAACATTTTATTTGATTGCCTACTTTTTAGTCACTGGTACTGATTTAAATATTTGCTTTATTTATTTATTTGTTAAATTTGTACAACCTCCCATCTCAACCAAAACACAACAACCCCAAAAACAATTCTAAGACAACAAAATAGCCACAAAAATAATTAAAAACAATCAAAACTATTAAAAAAAACACAATCTGCAGGAGAACACCATTCATTTTCCTAACAGTATAAGTGGCTTTCCACCAATATACAGTAACTGGATTCCCAAACAACATGCAAAATCCATGTAATCAGGCTCTTATGGAAAGCCAGCAAGGTTGTGGCTAGTCTCACCTCAGGGGAGATGACGTTCTAATGGACAGGTGCTGCAGCAGAAAAGGGTCTTCTTTGGGGTTCTACCAAATGACATTCCTTCATGGACAGGAGCTGCATTGCAGCATGCCATTTCTGTGGATCTGATGCAATGGGTAGGTGTAATAGGGTAGGTGTAATAGGGAAGAGGTGATCCCTCAAATACCCTGGCCCCATGCCATATAGAGCTTTTTAGGTGATCACCAACACCTTGAATTGAACCCAGAAGCAAACTGGTAGCCAATGCAACTCATGGAGTAGGACAAATAGTACCCACACCACCACATTTTGCACCAGATGAAGCTTCCAGTTACTCTTTAAAGGCAGCCCCACGTACAACGCATTACAGTAACCCCCACAGGACGTCACCAGGACTTGCTGTGTGCTTCTTGTTACTATTCTGATACATATTTTTACTGATATTTTGTCAGTTTTCTTAACCACTTTGTGTATTTAAAAAACAAAACAAAAAGCAAGCTGTAAATGTTTAGAATGATGCCATAAGTGTGAAGATGGGTTAAGGCATTAATCAAATGTAGTACAGAATTATAGTTGACATTAGTCAGGATAACCAATGTTAGTATGGGAATTTGGGAGTGTCCTGCATTGTTTCCTTGCTTGTTAAACCATGCTCTAGTAAGCCAGCAACCAATAAGTGTCTAAAAGATCCTAATAGGGGACAATCCTTGACTAATGTCAAGAAGAGCCGAGATGGTGCAGTGGTTAAATGCAGCACTGCAGGCTACTGCTAGTTCAGCAGTTCAGCTGTTCAAATCTCACCGGCTCAAGGTTGACTCAGCCTTCCATCCTTCTGAGGTCGGTAAAATGAGGACCCAGATTGTTGGGGGCAATATGCTGAACTCTGTAAACCGCTTAGAGAGGGTTGTAAAGCACTATGAAGCGGTATATAAGTCTAAGTGCTATTGCTATTGCTATTGCTAATCCTGAAAAATGTTTTGAAATTGAAATCTTAGGATATTTATTTGCAAAACTTCCATGACAACATTGTAGCTTTATTTATGTTGTTTATCCTTTATTAAATTCCATTTAATAATTTTTAAATTATTATTTGATCCTACAGGTCACTCCAATACACTTTTTCCACTTTTTTTCCTTGAATGTTTTTGCTTTCTTATTGCATAATGTCACAAATAATGAAATTAGGCTTTTTAGAGTGTGTAGTTTGAAAAATGAATTCTTTACATTCACCTCAGTCTTGAATTGGCCATGATAACTTGAAAATATATATTCCTTTTACTTTTATTGTAATTTAGTATTTGATTATGCTGTTAATGTGGAAAAATACTTTTAGGTTTTATGTAGACTAAAAAATGAAGAAATGAGATGTCGAAAATATCTACACCTCAGTTCCTACAGCAGAGTAATCAATGAATGCCAACAACGAATGATAGCAGACCACTTACAATTTCTTCATGCAGAATGTCATAACAGCATCAGACAAGAGAAGAGAAATGGTAAAGATGTCATATGGGATAAAAATTGGAAAATACTTTGCCTTCTTACCAAAGTGAATAGCCATTCAGCATAGTAGAGATGGCCATTAGTCTCTTAGGCTATTTAACATATGGAGTAAATGAGGATTAGGACCAAGAGTTTCATCAAAGCTGTATGGATACCTTTCTTTTCCTTTTATTTATTGGCTTAAAACTAATTTATGATTCTGCCATATCCCGTGCTAAGCAGTTTCCATACCTGGTCTGTTTACCCAATGACATAAGCCAAGAACTGCCTATGCATTGTGATTTTATAAAGCAGATTTCCTGGCTTAAACTGACCTGCAAATGTCAACACACACTCTCATTCTCTTAGTAAAGAATTATGGCTTACAAAGCCATCATGCTGTTTATATACTGTATTAGCATTTGAAAGTAGTGATTTTTGTAAAAGTATACACTGTGTGCACAATTATTAGGCAAGTGAGTATTTTGACCATATCATCCTTTGTATGCATATTTTCCACCTCCAAGCTATATAAACTTGAATGCTTAGTGGATATAAGCATATCGGGTGATGTGTATTTGTGTAGTGAGGGAGGGTGTGCCCTAAGGAGATCAACACCCTATATCAAGTTGTGCATAATTATTAGGCAGCTTCTTTTCCTCAGGCAAAATGGGCCAAAAAAGAGATTTAACTGACTCTGAAAAGTCAAAAATTGCAAAATGTCTTTCAGAGGGATGCAGCACTAAGATATTGGGGCGTGATCACAGAACCATCAAACGTTTTGTTCCAAATAGTCAACAGGGTCGCAAGAAATGTGTTGAGAAAAAAAGACGCACATTAACTGCCAAAGATTTAGAAAAGAATCAAACATGAAGCTACCAGGAATCCATCCTCCTCCAGTGCTGTCATATTCCAGAACTGCAACCTACCTGGAGTGGCCAGAAGTACAAGGTGTTCAGTGCTCAGAGACATGGCCAAGGTAAGGAAGGCTGAAACCTGACCACCACTGAACAAGACAGATAAGTTGAAACGGCAAGACTGGGCCAAGAAATATCTGAAGACAGATTTTTCAAAGGTTTTATGGACTGATGAGATGAGAATGACTCTTGATGGACCAGATGGATGGACCCGTGGCTGGATCAGTAACGGGCACAGAGCTCCACTTCGACTCAGATGGCAGCAAGGTGGATGTGGGGTAGTGATATGGGCTGGTATTATTAAAGATGAGCTAGTTGGACCTTTTCGGGTTGAAGATGGACTCAAAATCAACTCCCAAACCTACTGCCAGTTTTTAGAAGACCCTTTTTCAAGCAATGGTACAGGAAAAAGTCTGCATTTTTCAAGACGACCGTGAATTTTATGGAGGACAATGCTCCTTCTCATGCATCGAAGTACTCCACTGCGTGGCTAACCAGTAAAAGGCCTTAAAGATGAAAGAATAATGACATGGCCCCCTTCCTCACCTGACCTATAAACCCTATTGAAAACTTGTGGGCTCTTCTTAAACAGGAGATTTACGATGAAGGAAAACAGTACACCTCTCTGAACAGTGTCTGGGAGGCTGTGGTTGCCTCATCAAGTTGATCATCAACAGATCAAGAAACTGACAGACTCCATGAATGGAAGGCTTATGACTTATTGACAAGAAGGTTGGCTATATTGGTCACTGATTTTATTGTTTGAAATGTCAGAAATGTTTATTTATACAGTTTGAGTTGTTTATTATTTTCACTTTAACAGATGAAAATAAATGAGTGAGATGGGAAAAATTTCATTTTTCATTTAGTTGCATAATAATTCTGCACACTAATAGTAGCCCAATAATTGTGCACACATAGATATTCTCCCAAGAAAGCCAAAACCTCAATTTTACTTTCTTAAATGTCAGGTTTGAGGTTTATTAAAATTTTGGATTGATCGAGAGCACTGTATTTGTTCAACAATAAAATTAATCCTCCAAAATACAACTTGCCTAATAATTGTGCACATAGTGTATATCCTGAAAATCAAGTTCTTTCTTTATGCAGATATGGCAAACATGTACACACTGCTTCATGCTGTGCCAAGTGGCTTACCTCATATGATTCAGGAACTGCAAAACCATATCCATGATGAAGGCCTTAGATCAACGAGCAATCTTTCTCAGGAAAATGTAAGTTTTTTTTCCTTCGGTGGAAAAAATCATTTGATACATCAAAGTCCAAAAATGTCACTAGTAATTGTAAGTTTGCTTGTTTGTTTTGGCTTAAGTTTTTGCCGTTTGGTAATCTGGTGTAGACCACTATTGCTACTTTCACTAAGGAAAAAAAATGAGTAATTTAACATGTAGTTGGGTTTGAATGATTTACAGTTGATTTGAGTAAGTAGTTTAGCTTGTCCACCCAGCCTTGGCTGATGTCAAAAATCTAAGCAAACATGGACTAAATACTTGGATGAAAGACAACCAAGAAATCCCAGTATTGTAGACAAGACTGAGAAGTTGAAAGAACATCTTATAAGAAGGCAACAGTAAACCATTTCTCTATAGTGGTGAAGAAAACAGCATAGACACATGCATTTAAAATACCAGTCAAGCTCATCAGCCAAAGAGAATCTTTAATCCTATGTCTTTAATAAATAGCAATAGCACTTAGACTTATATACCGCTTCATAGTGCTTTACAGCCCTCTCTAAGCGGTTTACAGAGTTCAGCATATTGCCCCCAACAATCTGGGTCTTCATTTTACCCACCTCGGAAGGATGGAAGGCTGAGTCAACCTTGAGCCGGTGAGATTTGAACAGCTGAACTGCTGAACTGCAGTGCTGCATTTTAACCACTGCGCCACCTCGGCTATAAAGTCCTTCCCACACACATACGTTCAAAATGCATTACATTTACCATCTCATAGAAGAGAATTTCTGTAGCTCAGGGTGGAACTGTGGAGTCCTTGATGCTCTCTGAGTGTGGTTGTTTGCTTGCAGACATTTCATTACCCAACTAGGTAGCATCACCAGTGCTTTTATACAGTAGCTTGCCCTGCTGGTGTTGGGGGTGTGGCTTTCTCCTTGGTAGTTCCTTGATTAGGGTAGTGTTCTCCATCCTCTGAGGAGCCAGCAGTCAGGATGGGTTTTGTGTCCGCCCACTAGCAGTGAGGACCGAGTCTCTTTTAAATATCTGGATCCGCCTCCTGGACCCCAGTTCTAACTCTGTCCTCAGCAGTTTAGGACGTGGCGAACGAAGCTCATCCCGACTGCTGGTTCCAATGTTTTGAATCGTCTCATTCAACTTCCATTTAACTTCTGATTTGAGTCTTTCCTGTAAGTAACCTGGTGGGCGCTGGGCAGCGTGGCATAAACGCAGCGGCGGGTGCCCAGTCTGCCACGTGGGGTGTCGGGCCCTCGCCCCCCCCTTCTCCAACCTCACCGAATTGTGCCGCAGCCACGGCCACTTTTTAAAACAGCTGTTAGGCGCCTCTAGCGAGAGCGCTAACCATTCAAGCATGCGCTCCGGCTTGGCCGTGAGGGACAGCTTCCCTCTTCTGCACCCGCGCCCACCCTCCTCTTCAAATAAGGCGCGCATCAAGGGAGCCTTCTCGACCGCAGCCCTCCCGGCCTCAAGAGATCGCCTCCGTAGTTTGGGACAGATCTGAGGCGCCGAATATTTTACCGCTATTCCAGGCTCCCGCAGTTCTTCTTTGCTCGTTAACTTTTCCCTTGGCGCCAAAACTTGTAGCGGCCACTCGCCTTGCCTCGGAGGCCCTGTTAGCGCCTCGTGGTCTATCGGCCTGCCTCCCCAGGCCTTCATTACCTCCCGGAGGGCTGCAGCAGGGATTACAGTCGCACTTGCTGGGCCTCTCCCCCTCCCCTATAGTAAGGCAATCAGCCTCCCATGAGGCCTCATTAGTTTAACTTTAATGGCGGACAGAGGCCCTCCCCCCACCAAACCAGGGGGGAAACGTACTAGGAAAACAGACAGGCCCAATGAGGATGAGGCAGCAGGCCCCTCAAACTGCCCCCCCCCCCAGCACCAGGGCCTCCACCAGAGCTGAAGAGCGCAGGGATTGTGCTCTACAGAAGCTGCACGAGAAGGCAGCCAAGGCTAGCAATACTAGGCCTTCTGACAAGGGTCCTATAGAGTTGTCCCTTTCATTGGACACCGCTGTTCTCTCTCCGGTTTCTGCTAATCTGTGGGGTCCAGGGGGCCTGGGGCCTACTACTGAATCTCTACCTCCAAGCCAGGCCGTGTCCGCTCAGGTCCAGCCTGCTCAGGGACAACCTCTCTTAACTCAGGGTTCAATGGCTGGGCCCAGTTGTGCCCCTACTTCTCCTTCAGTTGACCCTCTTCCCAGATCTCAGTCTGATTAGACAGGTAGTCCTATTCCTCCATCAATGCCCTTCGATCAGCTCGCCATCCAACATTGGATAACCATGGCGGTCCAAAACAGCATCACCGCCAATTTACAATCCTTGGCGGCCTCTCTGCCACCCCAGAGATCAGGAAGTTCTACGCCCCAACCTGATGTCCAGCCTAGCACCAGCGCGGGGCTAATAGATGAAGACCAACTGTCCAAAGTTTCGGAGGAGGACAATCTGGACGATTTACCGGAGGTGGAAGAGGAATATAAGGGCAACCTTATACGAGGTTCCAGTTCAATCCCAGCCCCCTTCTTCGACACTCTTCCCTCCAGGGCTTTACAAATCTCTCCTAATGAAGGCCAGAGCCGCTGCCGGCCTAGCCACACCAACCAATCAGGAACTCACCAAAGACACCCCACTGGGGTCTCTCTTCTCCTCAGTCACCCCTGAGCTGGATGTGGTACCGGCACCCTCTTTATTTTTGGACACGGTCAAAAACCAGTGGTCCAACCCAGCCACGGGACCCTCTCTATCGGACCTGGAACGCCAATTCTTTAACGTGGCAAACGAATTGGGGGATCTCCTAGCGGTCCCGACTATAGCTCCTCCGGTCTTGGCCCTACATTCACCAACCACTCTTCCAGGGGAATCAGATGAGAACCTGAAGCCTGAGGATCGCAAAGTAGAGCAGGCCCTCATCCGAGCTCACTGCTCGGCAGCCTGGGCCATAAAAGCTGCTTCAACCTCTTCCTTCTTCGCCAGGGTAGCCCTACTCTGGCTGAACCAGCTCCAAGAACTTATCCCGCCCTCCAACACACGGGCTCAACAAGACCTTAACAAGCTATTTGCCACATGTCAATTCTTGGCTGATTCCACCCTATATACGTCTAGATTCGCCTCGAAGGCCATGGCGGCTACCACAGTAGCTAGACGTATGCACTGGCTGAAACAATGGTCAGTGGAGACCCACCATAAATGGCGCCTAGCAACCAAACCTTTCAAGGGAAAACACCTATTCGGGGACTCTCTCGAACCCTTCCTCATTGAGTCCCGGGACAAACACAAGATCCTTCTATCCTTAACTCGCAGAGGCTTTCCGCACCAGTCTCCTTACTCCCGGCAACCCTTTCGCCAGGCTGACCAGCCCTCCAGCTTTCCCCGGGTTCCATATCAGTATGGGTCCAGGTTCTGTCCCAATCAGGACAGGGCCGGAAGCGGGAGGCAGTTTAGGAAACCGTTTTGCGGTGGAAACGGGGGTCGTACCGCTAGACGAGGAAAATGGTAGCTCCCCCTCCCCTTCTAACCCTCCCATCGGGGGACGGCTAGCCCTATTTGCCTCCCACTGGGCCTTGACCACCAATGATTTGTGGGTCCTTTCCACCATTCGGCAGGGCTTATCTCTAGAGTTCCTCTCCCCTCCCTCGGGTTTTTTTGTCCGGTGCCTCGTGCCCCGTGCCTCCGCTAAACGGTTGCTCATGGATCAGGCGGTTCAGCACCTTCTGGACATCTGGGCCATTCAACTGGTGCCTACTGCTGAAATCTTCCAAGGGCATTACTGTATCCTCTTCGTAGTACCTAAAACCTCGGGGGGTTGGAGGGCTATCCTAGATCTTAAGCGTCTAAATCGGTATATTTCCTATTGGAAATTCAAGATGCATTCCCTGAAGACCATCTTGGCGTGCATTCGCCATGGAGATTTCATGGCATCTCTTGATTTAACCGAGGCCTACCTGCATATCCCCATTTCTCATCAGCACCGCAAATACCTTCGGTTTTACTATGCAGGTAGACACTTCCAGTACAGAGCCCTTCCCTTTGAGCTCTCCTCCGCTCCCAGGGTCTTCACAAAGGTCCTCTCAGTCCTGGCGGCCCACCTTCGAACATTGCCGGTCAGGGTCCAGTGCTATCTGGACGACATATTGGTGCATGCCGCTTCTAAACATCTAGCTCTGCAGCACCTCCAGATAGTCTCTAACCTATTATCAGACCATGGGTTCTCTATTAATTTCCAGAAGAGTTCCCTTCTTCCCTCCATCTCCATTACCCATTTGGGTACCGTCATAGATTCCGTTGAGGGTAGAGTTTTTCTCTCCCAGGAGCGCCAAGATAGTTTACGGGAACTGGCTTCCCAGATCCAAAGGCAGACTTCTTCCTTACTGTCCCTTTCCTCCTTGTTGGGTAAGATGGTGTCCAGTATGTCTATCACCCCATGGGCGAGGCTCCATTTAAGGGAGCTGCTATGGTTCCTTCTTCCGTTCCAGAAGGCCGGCCGTGGATCATCCCTTCACAAGGTCAAGATCACCCCTGCCGTTCGATGGTCCCTCCATTGGTGGCAGTCTGCAGCAATCGCCAGAGGAACGCTCTTCCGCCCTCAACCGTCCATCACTATCACTACAGACGCTAGTCTCACTGGATGGGGGGCTCACTGCGTAGGTCTCACAGCTCAGGGCAGATGGTCAGGAGAACAAGCCAGGTGCTCCATCAACTGGCTAGAGCTGCATGCGGTTTTCCTGGCCCTCAAAAATTTCCTTCACTTGGTAGCGGGTTGTCACATGCTGATTCTAACCGACAACATCACCACAAAGGCGCACATCAACCGCCAAAGGGGCACCCGCTCCATGTCCCTGATGGCCGAGGCATTGAAGCTGGGACTGTGGGCGGAACGCCACCTCCTCTCCCTGACATCGGAACACATCTCCGGGGTTGCCAACGTCCAGGCGGACTGGCTGAGTCGCTCAACGGTGGATCAAGCAGAGTGGCGCCTGGACCCAGTGGTTTTCCACTCTATCACAACCAGGTTCGGAACCCCTCTGGTGGACCTCTTTGCAACCCCGGAGAATGCCCAGCTCCAGAGGTTCTTCACATGATACCGGTCACGGAACTCGGAAGGGACCGACGCACTCCGTTGCCACTGGCCTCGAGGTCTACTCTATGCCTTCCCTCCCCTCCCCATTCTTCCCCAGGTTCTCCAGAAGCTGATCCAGGAGAAGGCGAAACTAATCTTACTTGCTCCGTTCTGGCCCCGACAACCCTGGTTTGCCGAGCTCAGGGCGCTCTCGGTAGAGGATCCCTGGAAGCTGCCCGTTTTTCCATCTCTCCTCAGTCAGGGTCCTCTTGTCCATCCGGACCCCCGGTGGTGCCAACTGACCGCCTGGTGATTGAGTGGGTCACTCTAAGCAGCCAGAACTATGATCCAGACGTAATTTTTTACATCCAATCCTCACGTCGCCCGTCGACGGAACGGATCTATTCGGCTACATGGAGGGCCTTCTGCTCCTGGTGCGCCTCTCAGGGACTGTCCCCACTCAATGTTCCATTGCCCATGGTCCTACGCTTTCTCAAACGGGGACTAGACAGGGGCCTTTTGCCCAACACTCTACGGCGGCAGGTGGCCGCCCTGTCGTCTGTTCTGTTGTGCTGCCACTGGGACTCTCTCTCACATCCCTACTGTACGCTGGTTCTTAAAAGGAGTCACGAACTGTCGGCCATCTGTAATCCACCGGTATCCCACCTGGGATCTCCCCAAGGTCCTTCAGTCTCTTACGGGAGCCCCGTACGAACCTCTGAGGGAAGCCTCGCTCAGACACCTATCTCTCAAGATTGCCTTTCTTCTAGCCATCACCTCGGCTCGCAGAATCTCCGAGCTCGCAGCTTTGTCTGTCCGGGAAGACCTCCTCATCTTCCATCAGGATCGCGTAGTACTAAGGCTGGATCCGGCCTTTATCCCTAAGGTAAATTCCACATTCCACCGTGCCCAGGAACTGGTCCTACCCTCTTTCTGCTCCAGACCCTCCCACCCATCAGAGAGGCTCTGGCACACCTTAGACGTCCGGCGAACCCTGCGGGTCTACATCAAATGCACAAGGCCTTTCAGAAGGACGGAGGCCCTTCTTGTCACATTTTTACCTCAATCGATGGGTCTTAAGGCTTCCCCAACAACCATTGGTCGATGGATCAGGGGAGCAATTGCGAAGGCCTATGACCTGTCCTCCCTACCGTGCCCCGCTGGCATCACAGCACTTTCTACTCGCAGCGCCGCTACCTCGGCAGCCTGGTCCACTCAATGCCCATTGGAAGATCTCTGCCGGGCCGCGACTTGGGCCTCCCCAACTCCATTCATTCGGCATTACAGAATAGACAGATATGCGTCGGCTGACGCTGCCTTCGGAAGAAGAGTGTTGCAAAGAGTGATCGATGACAGGGCCTAATTCCGAGGGATCCCACCCACAGGGACTTGGCTTTGGTATGTCCCATCCTGACTGCTGGCTCCTGAGAGGATGGAGAATGAGCGTTGCCTTACCTGATACACTCTTTCTCATCAGGAGGAGCCAGCAGTCAGTTCCCTCCCTTGTTCTTTTCATTCCTGGTACTGGGGCCCTCGGGACTTCTCCTGTCCTTTCCTCTACTGAAGTTCCTATTCTCAGGAGATACATCCAAGTTTCTAGTGGTATGCTGCATCCCTGCTCTCTCCGATGACTTTTCTCCTACGCTGCTTATCTTGGAACACTCCTCTCAATATCGACTGATTCAACTCTACACCAGTGTTTCCCAACCTTGGCAACTTGAAGATATCTGGACTTCAACTCCCAGAATTCCCCAGCCAGCATTCGCTGGCTGGGGAATTCTGGGAGTTTAAGTCCAGATATCTTCAAGTTGCCAAGGTTGGGAAACACTGCTCTACACAACGGCCTACATATGAACCAGTCAACACACAGTCGGGATGCAACCTCAGTTATGTGTCTTAGACTTGTCTCGTTCGCCACATCGAGTCTTAGCTTCGGATTCGTCAGAACTGGGGTCCAGGAGGCGGATCCAGATATTTAAAAGCGACTCGGTCCTCACTGCTAGTGGGCGGAGACAAAACCCATCCTGACTGCTGGCTCCTCCTGATGAGAAAGAGCGTATCAGGTAAGGCAACACTCATTTTCTGTTTTCAAGTTTCTGTACATGTAATGGAATTTATAGATAACCTTGTGGAATGAAGGGAAGAGATGTTACCTAGGAAACATCAGAAAACAAAGGCAGGAGGCCCCAATGGATTAACAGAGGAAGAAATGTCAGTTAGTAGGAAGGATCTGCCCTAATTGTTCAGCTTGTTCTTTTTTTCCTTGAAACTCTATCAACCCATTTATCAAATTCAGGCAGTTTTTCTTAGCAATAATAACCATCATCCTTCACTTCAAATGAATTGAATTTGAACTTGAAGATTATATGAACTGGGAGTTGAGGTAACTGACTTCCAACACATCTGGAACACACTATGTAGGAGATGATAGATATAATAAAATTTAAGAACCTGATTAATAGCATTGTAAAATGATGATAGAAAACATTTTGAGAATTTTATTCTTTTACAGATTCATACTTTAATAGGGTATGAGTTTAAACAGTATTCATTTCTCTTTCTTGCAAAATTATTTCCCTATGAATTGTTACAGAACTGCCTGTTCTTGTTATTCTGTCTGATTTTGTCTTCAGATGCCCACTCAATTTGTAGAATCAGTGTTGGAAGTACACAGTAAATTTGTTCAGCTCATTAATACTGTTTTGAATGGTGACCAGCGATTTATGAGTGCCCTTGACAAGGTGAGCCTAATGAAAATGCTACATAGACCAAATACCGGAAGAACATAGGGTTGCAGCTAGAGGTGAATAGGTTTAGAGCAAACCCATGGAAATTAGTGCTATTTGGAAGCTAAGCAGGGTTGCCTCTGCTATTTGGATGGAAAACCACCATGGAATGCCAGACTGGTGGGTGAGACTGAGGTGTTGTAAAAAACATCTCAGAAGGAGCAGTGTCAAACCCTTTTCACATTGTGACGGAATGGGCCATTTAGGCACCGCTCCTTGGCCGCACCCCCTTCGCCCCCAGCCACCCGCCTTAGCCGATTCACAGCCAGCTTTCCTCCTCCACTGGCCCTCCCCTGGCCATTGTCCACCGCCAATGGCCCTCTGCCCCGGCTCTTTCCCCCTGGCACCGTTTGTCCCAGGTGCTTGGCTCCATGGGACAAAAAACTGCCAATTGGGTGGCGGGCAGCAGTGATGGCACTGTGGGGGGCGACCAAGGGGGCTGTTGGGGGCAGTGTGCAATATGATCAGTGGCAGGCTGGGGGAGAGAACAAGATCTGCAGTGGCGCGCAGCTGCTGGCATTGCGGGGGGGACGGGACGGTGGTGACGCGTGGCTGCTGCCGTTGCGGGGGCGAACGGTGATGGTGCGCAGTGGGGCGGCAGGCGAACTGCCTCTTCAGCATCAAACTAGCAAAATCGGGTGCACAGTAGGGTGGCGGTAGGCAAACTGCCCGTTCGGCGTCAGGACCGGGGGTGTGGTGGTGGGGCCTCAGGTGAACTGTTCAGCATCAGGCTGGCAGAATCGGGCGCAGTGGGGGGGCAGCAGCCGAACTGCCCGTTCTGCATCCATTCTGTGTCGTGCTGGTGTTGCCGGGGGGGGGGGGGAACAAGCCAATGGCAGTGGTGCACAGCTGCTGGCATTGCGGGGGGCGAACGGTGGTGGCGCGCGGTAGGGCAGGGGAAGGCGAACTGCCTGTTCGGCATCAGGCCGGCAGGATTGGGGGCGCAGTGCAGGGTGGCAGGCGAAATGCCTATTCTGCATCAAACTAGCAGGATTGAGTGCGCGGTGGAGGTGCGGCAGGCAAACTGCCCATTCGGTGTCAGGACGACAGGATTGGGGGTGGGTGGAGGGGCTGCAGGAACTTGCCCGTTCATCATCAGGCCGACAGGATTGAGTGAGTGGGGGGAGCGGCAGGCAAACTGCCCGTTCAGCATTAGGTTGGAGTCCAGGCGCAAAGGGAACAGCCAAATTTCAAAATGGGAAGCCGCTGGCGCCTCTCCACAAGTTTTTTTAAGCTGTCAGGTTGGTGGCGGTGAGTTGGCTCCAGGCGGGGCAGGCAACAGGTAGGCAGCCGTGGGTGGGGGATTCCCATTTTGACACCACCACCCCGCTGTTGCATCTGTGCTTGGACTCTGGCCTGACTCCAAACGGGCATTTTGGATGCCGCCGCCACTGTGCACCTGATCCTGCCAGCCTGAAGTTGAATGGGCAGTTCGCCTGCTCCCGCCCAACCTCATGTCACCAGCTTTCGCCCCACACACCAGCAGTCGTGCCCCCTGCAACACCAGCAGCCGCGTGCTACCGCCGTTGGCCTGCCGCACATACCCCGCACCACCGTTTGCCCCCCTGCAACACCAGCCACACACCACCACCGTTCGCCTGCAGCGCCACCCCCACAACACCAGCAGCCATGTGCCACCACAGATCTTGCTCTCTCCCCCAGCCTGCCTTGATCATATTGCACACTCCCCCCCACAGCCCCCTCGTTCACTTCCCCCAGTACCATTGCGTCTGCCTGCCACCAGATGGTGGCTTTTTGTCCCGTGGAGCGAAACGATGCCTAGGGGAAAGGGCCAGGACGAAGGGCTGAAGGTGGAGGGCCAGGGTCCATTGGCGGTAAACAATGGCGGGGGGAGAGGGCCAGCGGAGGAGGCAAGCTGGCTGTGAATAGGCTGAGGCGAGTGTCTGGGGGCCAAGGGGACGCGACCAAGGAGTGGTGCCTAAATGTCCCAGACCCCATTGTTGCCAAGAAGACTGCATGGGTGGTTTTACTAAGTCCTCAAGCTTGAGTTGAAGCAGACTTTACCCTTTTTGATTACTCATGCCAAATTTATTTATTTATTTATTTATTATTTGGTTCTTCTATGCCGCCCTACTCCCGAGGGACTCAGGGCAGCGTACAATGTTGAGCAAGAACACTGAACAATAAACAATGATTAAAAACAATGTTAAAAGAATTAAAAAAGTTTTAAAAAATGTTCACCACCAAACATACCGGGGGAGAGCTCAGATGGAACTAGTCTCAACCCCCTGCCTGCAGGAAGAGCCATGTCTTGACGGCTTTTCGGAAGGCCAGCAGGGTGGGGATGGTTCGGATCTCTGGGGGGAGTTGGTTCCAGAGCACGGGGCCCCCACAGAGAAGGCCCTCCCCCTAGGGCCCGCCAGCCGGCATTGTTTGGCTGACGGGACCTGGAGGAGACCCGCTCTGTGGGCCCTAACCGGTCGGAGGGAAGTGTGAGGCAGAATGCAATCCCGAAGGTAACCTGGTCCTAAGCCATGAAGGGCTTTAAAGATGATGATCAACACCTTGAATTGTACCCGGAGACCGATGGGCAGCCAATGCAGCTGGCGGAGTATAGGTGTAACGTGGGTGTATCTTGGCACACCCACCACAGCACGCGCAGCCGCATTTTGCACCAACTGAAGTCTCCGAATACTCTTCAAGGGTAGCCCCATGTAGAGCGCATTGCAGTAGTCCAAACGGGAGGTGACAAGGGCGTGAGTGACCGTGAGCAGAGCCTCCTTCTCCAAGTATGGCCGCAATTGTTGCACCAGGCGAACCTGTGCAAAAGCCCCCCTAGCCACAGCTGTAAGATGTTGATCTAATTTTAGCTGTGGATCTAGGAGGACCCCCAAATTGCGGACCTGTTCCGAGGGAGTTAATTTTCCTCCCTCAAGAACCAAGGAGGGACAGTTGTCGTAGTCCTTAGGAGGCAATATCCAGAGCCACTCAGTCTTGTCGGGGTTGTCCAGGCACCGGCACATTACATCAACTGCCTCGCTGAATTGAGACGGGGTGGTAATGTACAGCTGGGTGTCGTCAGCGTACTGATGAAAACTCACCCCGTGTCTACGGATGATCTCCCCCAGCGGTTTCATGTAAATTTTAAACAAGATGGGCGAGAGGACCGAACCCTGAGGCACCCCGCATGTCAGGGGCCTAGGAGACGATCTCTGCCCTCCTGTTAACACCGACTGCATCCTGTCGGCGAGATAAGAGGAGAACCACCGCAAAACGGTGCCTCCCACTCCCAACTCGCCGAGACGATGCAGAAGGATACCATGGGCGATGGTATCGAAAGCCGCTGAGAGGTCAAGTAGCACCAGGATGGAGGAATTTCCCCCATCCCGGGCTCGCCAGAGATCATCCATCAGCGCGACCAAGGCAGTTTCTGTACTGTAGCCGCGCCTGAAACCCGACTGATAGGCATCTAGATGATCTGTTTCCTCCAATAGCCGCAGAAGCTGAGTAGCCACCACCTTCTCCACAACTTTCCCTAAGAAAGGTAAGTTGGAGACCAGACGAAAGTTCTTCAAGTCCGCTGGATCCAGGGAAGGCTTCTTCAGGAGGGGTCTCACCACCGCAACTTTTAACGGCTGCGGTACGGATCCCTCCCTCAAAGAAGCGATGACCACCGCCTGGATCCAGCCGCGTGCTACCTCTCTGCTGGCCAAAACCAGCAGGAGGGGCACGGGTCCAATAAACAGGTGGAAGCACTCATCGCACCCACGGCTATGTCCACATCTTCAGGAGAAACAGGCTCAAACTCCTCCCACAACGGTGGACTAAGACTTGCCCCTGTCAACTCAGTGGACTGCCCAGCCGGAGTCCAGGTTCGACCGGATCTGAGCAACTTTATCCGTCAGAAACTGCGCGAATTCCTCAGCCCTACCTTGCAAGTGTTCCTTGCTCCCCCCTTTAGCAAGGAGGGCACGAGTCACCCTAAACAAGGCGGCTGGGCGAGAATCTGCGGACGCAATAAGAGTGGAAAAATGGGACCGTTTTGCCGCCCCTATCACCACTAAATAAGACTTGATGTAGGTTCTTAAAAGTGTTCGATCAGATTCGGTTTTACTGGCTCTCCAGCGACGCTCCAGACGTCTCTTGTGGCGTTTCATCTCCCGGAGCTCCTCGGTAAACCAGGGGGCTTTCCGGGATCCACTGCCACGGAGAGGTCGCAAAGGCGCAATCCGGTCTAATGCCCCTGATGCTGCGGTGTTCCAGGCAGCCACCAGGGACTCAGCCGAATTGTGTACCAGGGTTTCAGGTATCTCCCCAAGTTCCCTCTGGAATCCTTCTGGCTCCATTAGGCGCCTGGGGCGGAACCACCTAGTCGGTCCCGCCTCCCTGCGGGGGAGGAATGGGGCTGCAAAATCCAACCTCAGTAGGAAATGATCTGACCATGACAGCGGGGTGGTGACTATATCCCCTATCTTCAGATCATCTTTCCACTGCCCCGAAAGAAACACTAGGTCGAGCGTGTGGCCTCCCTCATGAGTTGGACCCTGGATTACTTGGGTCAGGTCCATGGTTGTCATGGAATCCATGAACTCCTGAGCTACCCCAGAGGTTTCACCAGCAGAGGGCAGGTTAAAGTCCCCCAGCACCATAAGCCTGGGGAACTCAACCACCAAGCCGGCTACTGCCTCAAGCAGCTCAGGCAGGGCCTTAGTTACGTAGCTGGGAGGCAGGTACGCTAACAAAAGGCCCACCTGGACCCCTAAGTCCAACTTCAGAAGGAGCGTCTCACACCCGACGATCTCCGGGGCCGGGATCCTACGAGGATGCAGACTTCGGCGCGTTATAATAGCCACTCCTCTCCCCCTTCCCTGGGGTCGTGAATGATGCTGCACTGAGAACCCGTCTGGGCATATCTCGGAGAGAGCTACTCCTCCCTCCTGGCCCAGCCAGGTCTGAGTTATACATACCAGGTCCGCCCCCTCTTCTGTGATTAAATCACGTATCAGGGGGGCTTTGTTGATGATCGACCTGGCATTAAGCAGCAGCATCCTGAGCCCAGGGCCCTGAAGACCCTGGTTGCCAGGTACTCGGGTTGAGCGAGATGGAACCACTTCGGAGGGGCCGGAACAAGGGATCGCTTGTAGACAGCGAGGCCTTATTCCCCGAGAGCGGCCCACCCATCTGCTCCCGCCATACCTGCCTCTCCCCGTTGTGACCGAGATGTTCCGGCTCTCGTCCCCTCCAGAGATCCCCTCCCCCGCTGGTCCCCCTCCCTCTCTGCAGGCCATACACACCATTCTCGCTAGGCCAGGTAGCAGGGCCCCGCCCCCCTCCGCTTCTGTTTCCACACTCAGCAGAGTGGGACTGCACCCCAGCCCCTGGCACACTCATTCTGTCCCACCCAATCATTCCAATCTACACATTCATCCCTTTGATTTGAGTGGGTCTCTTAAAAATGCCTTGAGGCAACCCTTAATTTGTGAGGATGATTAACTTGTCCATTGAATGGCAATCTCAAACAGCAATAGTGAAATGCGGCCTCATTATTATCACTTAAATTTTATGCACCTCCCTTCTTAATCCTTTTCTGGTTAAGCAGTGTAATGCAAAACTTAGAAAAGAAGTAAGAAATAGTAAAGCAAAAAAACCCTGAGGTCATGGGATAAGAAAAAGAAATGTACAGTACTTTAGTATACTTCATTTCATTCACAATCCCTTGTCACACAGTGTCACTGTCTCCTTTAGCCCAAATGGGTATTTTCCTGGAACTGCATAAATGTCCTACAGGTGAGGGAACATTATTGCTTCTTTAAGGAGGAACAGTCAGGTATCACGGAAGTAACTTTTTGGCTTTAGATTGAAAAAGCTTCAATCTCTCTGTTCTTTTTGATGTTTAAATTTATCAGCTCTCCTGGAGGATCTCTGCAACTCCATCCAGTCACAATGTTGTCTGTCTTCCCTTTCCTCTTAACCCATATTCTTTTCCTTCCATATGTTTGTTTTGTAGTTCAAATCCTTTTCATTCATTCTCTCTTTGGTTTTCATGCAGCACTCTTTCATCCTAGACCAGGGGTCTCCCAACTTGGCAACTTTAAGACTTATGGACTTCAACTCCCAGAATTCCCCAGCCAGCATGGGGAATTGAAGTCCACAAGTCTTAAGTTGCCAAGTTTGGAGACCCCCTGTCCTAGACCCTATATCTTGTTTTACAACACATATTTCCTAACTCATTCTTCCGGCATTGTTTCATTTTTTTTCTCTGTTTCCAACTCCCACCTCCAGATTAGAAAGTGGGAAGAATTAAGCTGCCATTTTTCCTTTTTTTGACAATCTTTCATTCCTTACAACAGACCACATATTGCCTTTACTACACTGTTTTTTAAACTTGACAATTTTAAGATGTGCAGGCACAGTATCTGGGGAATTCTGGGGGTTAAAGTCCACACATCTTAAAGTTGCCAACTTTGAAAAACATTGCTCTACTACCTCTTAAAATTTCTCATCCATTTCTAAGTTTATAGTGTACATAAGAAGGAAAGGTGGCCTAAGCAATTTGTTTTGTAAAAGCAGGCACTCCAGTTCTGTGGGGTTTTTTTAAGCCACTGAATATATTGCTGTGTTTTTAGCATTTGCTTTCAAGAGAAAGAGTAAGACTTAGAAACAGCTGAACACTTAAATAAGAATGAATTTGTTTGGGGCTATTTTCACCCCCAATTAATCACACACAAAAGAAGATAAAACCTACCCCAAGTATATGAACAGCTCTGCTACCTGGCTAAAGTCACTAAGATCCTCTGAATATTGGTTGACAGATTTTAGCAATGTTGGAAACTGCACTACCATATAGGAAACAATAAATGTTAAACTTTCCAGCCCATAAGGAAGCAATTAGGCAATAACTAGTCACAGGATGTAAAAGAAGTAGGGACATCACTTTGATTAACAGACAAGCCCTAAGTAATAAACCAGGTATAAAGCTCTGTGGGGTAAGAAAATTCCAAACAGCTTCATCAGCCAACCAAAGTCTGCCCTATAAAAAAAAACAGGTACCATTCTAGCCCTCTGATTTCTGCAGCTTCTTTTAATTTGCTAATGCTCAGATATGCTATGCAGACTTAGCTGCATCTCTGACAAAGCAGGAAGAACAGGCTACCACAGAGTTCCAGTTTAGGCATAATATTATGAAAAAGAAAAAATTTCTTCCTCTTTCCTTCCCCCAATTCTAATGATGTCCTTGCTAAATGAGGTTTATAAGACATCTACAAGTACAGTAGAATCAGTCAAGATGCTTCTTTGCATTAGCCTATTAGCAGTCCAGCTTGTCTGCAGAAAAGGGTGACTTAAATTAAGAGATTAGCATATTTCTGGGTTAAATGATTATTAAGAGGGAAGGGGCAGTCTTGGTTGTTGGTGTGTTTTTCTGTCTACAAATTGTGCTTTAATAAGTCATTGGATTTTCACTAGGGCTAAAGTTGCAATTAGTGAACATGCCATTTATAATTTAATAAGCGATTAGTCTTGCTTCAAAAATATATATACATACATATATTTCTCCATTATTTCCCTAACTTTAGTAAACATTCTCCCAAGGCTGACAAATTCATCCACTTTAGTTTTCCTCATTTATATATAACTTGCAGTCATTTATTCCGGTTTGCCCTTATGTTAATTTTCAGATCCATATCCTTTATCATGCAATCTAGCAATTGCTGCAAATCATTTGACTTCACATCCAATAGCACATCATCATCTGCATACAAAAGTACATGTATTCCTGTACCAGACCCATGCAACCTCTACTGCCACTGCATTTATCCATAAGTAAATTAAACAATCAAGGAGATATCATGTATCCTTGTCCTACTCCATGCACTGGTGTAATTAAAGCCCTATAACCTAGTCCACTGTTTATCTTACTAAAAACTATTGTAAAATGATATATTTTCAAGTCAGTTTTAGAAATCACATTGCAGTGTTAAAATTCAATAAGCAATTAATGCATTACTGTCTATGCTATCATTGTAGACTACACTACAGAAGGGGAGAGAGTGAACTGAAAAGTAGTGATTGATTCAGAGTCATCAAGTGAAATTCCATAATTAGGTATATTGAACCTTGAAGATGGATCTCTCCAGTCCTAATCCAACATCCTAATCCCAGTTTCTCCATGTCAGGAAGCCTGGAAAACCCCATTTCTCCCCTGTCAGGAAG
This sequence comes from Diadophis punctatus similis, assembly GCA_023053685.1. Lineage (NCBI taxonomy): Eukaryota > Metazoa > Chordata > Lepidosauria > Squamata > Dipsadidae > Diadophis > Diadophis punctatus. The sequence continues at coordinate 1,187,315 of JALIGW010000064.1, forward strand.
CATTTTGGAATTTATTGGTATTGCTTACACATGTGTGGTCAGTGCTGTTACATTAGCACAACTTTTAAAAGTTATTTTTCTTGCATTCCTAAATAGGCTTTAACATCAGTAGTGAACTATAGGGAACCAAAGTCTATTTGCAAAGCTCCTGAACTGGTAAGTATCAAATACTAGATTTATGTGCTCAATTGTAAGTGTAGAATGCCATATAATATTTTGAATAGTTTTCTGCAGACAAATAACAAAAACTTACAGAATACTGGCCAGAGATGTTATGGGTGTATCTCAATTTGTCCAGATAACAGTTGTATTGCAGGAATTGTACTGCAATTCCAGATGGCTTCAGGGTACAAATCAAGGTTCTGGTTGTCACTTTAAAGCCCCACAAAGTTCAGGACTCAGATATCTTCACAATTACCTGCTTCCAACAGTAACTGCCCATCCAACAAGGTCTGAAGTGGAGAATTTAGGTCCCCTTTCTAAAAAAGTATTCCCGTAAGGGACCACGAACACAGGTCTTTTCCATTGCTGTCCTCTTTCTGTGCAAAAGCATGCCTCTTGAGATCAGGTCAACACCAGTCCTGTGGGATTTAGTAAAGCCATTAAAACTTGGCTTTTCTAGGAAGTACTATGGTCTGATTATGATTCCTTTAGAATAGAATAGAAGAATAGAATAGAATAGAATAGAATAGAATAGAATAGAATAGAATAGAATAGAATAGAATAGAATAGAATAGAATAGAATAGAATAGAATAGAATAGAATAGAATAGAATAGAATAGAATAGAAGAATAGAAAATAGAATAGAATAGAATAGAATATAGAATAGAATATAGAATAGAATAGAATAGAATAGAAAATAGAATAGAATAGAAAATAGAATAGAATAGAATAGAATATAGAATAGAATAGAAAATAGAATAGAATAGAATAGAAAATAGAATAGAAAATAGAAAGAATAGAAAATAGAATAGAATAGAATAGAAAATAGAATAGAATAGAATAGAAAATAGAAAGAATAGAAAATAGAATAGAAAATAGAATAGAATAGAATAGAATAGAATAGAATAGAATAGAATAGAATAGAATAGAATAGAATAGAATAGAATAGAATAGAATAATAGAATATCTCAACGAAAACAATTTGCCAATCGTGCTGGAGGAGGACAGGAATATGCTAAATGATAAGATAACTCTAACAGAATTAAGAAATGCCATTGGTAAACAAAAGAATAATAAATCACCAGGTCTGGATGGTATCCCCTTTGAAATATACAAAAATCTACAAAGCTCATTAGAATCAGTAATGTTAGACTTATTTAATGAAACAATGGAAAAAGGGGAATTACCTGAGTCCTGGAAAGAAGCATATATAGCTCTGATACCCAAGGAAGATTCGAATAAACAACAGATCCAAAATTACAGACCGATTTCATTACTAAATACGGATTACAAAATACTTGCATCAATAATGGCTGAACGATTCAAAAAATTTTTAAATCAGATTATCCACTCAGATCAAAACGGTTTTTTACCTCACAGACAGATAAGGAACAACACTAGAATAATACTCAATACACTAGAGTACTACGACATACACATAGACAAACAATTAGCGCTTAGATTTGTCGACGTCCAAAAAGCGTTCGACAACCTTTACTGGCAATTTTTTATTATACAATTAGAAAAAATGAAATTTGGCAAAAAATTTATAAGGTTGATCAGAGCTATATATAGTAATCAAACAGCAAAAATAATAGTAAATAAGGATATAACAGGGAAAATAGATATTAAAAAAGGAGTACGTCAGGGATGCCCGTTAGCTCCATTAATTTTCATACTAGCATAGGAAATCAGGAAGGAGGAATTCAAACTTCAAGCCTTCGCTGACGATATGACATTTATAGTTGAAGAACCTTTAGAGACTGGCCTGATTCTAATCAATGAAATTAAAAAATTTGGGAAGGCGGCAGGCCTAAAAATTAATAAGGGAAAAACAAAAATAATAACTAAAAACATGACACCGAAACAAAATGTCGAATTGGAAAATTTATTAGGTATGAAAATAGTTAAAAGAGTTAAATATCTTGGGATATGGTTCACTGAGAGATGTAGCTCATTAAAGGAGGATAATTATGCAAAACTAATACAGAAAATCAGTAAGGACCTCGATGGATGGTCAAAACTTCAATTATCATTTATGGGTAAAATTGCGACAATTAAAATGAACATCCTACCCAAGATCTTATTCCTATTTCAGGTAATCCCAATAAAATTGAATAAAACAGTTTTTTCAAATTTAAATAAAATGATTCATAAATTCATATGCGCAAAAAGAAAAGTGAGGATCAAACTGAAACTTCTTCAAGACCATAGGAGGAGAGGAGGATTTGGTCTCCCGAACTGGGAGCTATACCACCAATCTGCTACACTCAATTGGATGAGGGAATGGATCATACTTAAAAACAGAAAGATATTAACCCTAGAGGGTTTCGATTTGCAGATTGGTTGGCATGCCTTCTTATGGGGGGACACCTATAAAACACACACATATTTCCGGCGATATTATATAAGAAAAAACTTATTAGATACATGGTTAACAATAAGGAAGGATCATTACAGAAGTGTTCCAAAATGGATATCACCAACTGAAGCAATTATATACCCGAACCTCTTAGATGTAAATAAGATTATAACATATCAACAACTCCTAGACGAACATAATGAGATGTTCTCGAAACAAGAACTCAAAGAAAAAGGAATAGACCTTGATTGGTGGCACTACCTACAGGTCAAATCGAAATATAACAAAGACAAAACAAAATATGGATTTCAAAAAAATTGTGATTTAGATAGGATATTAATGGGTACCGACAAAAAAATGATTTCTAAACTATATAATTTCCTACTCCAATATAATCTATTTGAAAAGGTGGTAAAAGGTTCAATGATCGCGTGGGCACAAAATTTTGGTTACCCAATTAATTTAAACGAATGGGGAAAAATCTGGAATATAAATTATAAATTAACACTGGCAATACCATACAAAGAAAACATATATAAAATGTTTTACCGGTGGCACCTTCCTCCAGCACGATTGGCAAAAATGTTCCCGAAACTTTCTCCAAAGTGTTGGAAATGCAAAGAAGGTATAGGAACATACTACCATCTATGGTGGACCTGCCCCAAGGTGAAGAACTTTTGGATTAAGATCAAAAACTGCCTTGAACAAATTACCTCAAGAACGATTCCCTTAAAGCCGGAGCTTTTCTTATTAGGTATTTTCAGAGAAAAAATGACAAATGAAGATAGGTATATAATTCTACACATTACAACAGCTGCAAGAATTATATACTGTACGCTCAAATCTGGAAAACCGAACAAATCCCAACTACGTTAAATCTCGTTAATAAAGTATTTGAGTGCGCAGAACTCAGTAGGATGTCACTGGAAATGCAAGATAAAAACGATTCTGAATTCTAAAAAACTTGGGACAGGTGGTATAATTGGCTTAATCAAAACAAATATCAAAAACTGCTATAATTATATGTCATAAACTAAGACAGTACAAACAATAACAAATGTCTACTTTTCTGCATAGACCGGAACAAACTATGGGGATATATACAATTTTACAAGATCTTAAAATATTAATCAAGTTGAACAAAAGAGCCGTTGTTGAAAAAGGAAAAATTGTTTTATTGTAATGATAATTGACTGAATATAATATAATAATAGAAAAGAATAAGGAAAATATTGGAAGATATAAGGAAGATAATGATGTAAACAATAGCAATAGCAATAGCACTTAGACTTATATACCGCTTCATAGTGCTTTACAGCCCTCTCTAAGCGGTTTACAGAGTTCAGCATATTGCCCCCAACAATCTGGGTCCTCATTTTACCCACCTCAGAAGGATGGAAGGCTGAGTCAACCTTGAGCCGGTGAGATTTGAACAGCTGAACTGCAGTGCTGCACTTTAACCACTGCGCCACCTCGGCTCTTGTAACTACTGTATATAGAATAAACATGTTTTTGTATTACTAGGCTGTAAAAGAATAGTGTCGACGAGATGGTTGACATGTATGTTCAATGTTTTTTATGTTTTCTATTTTCAAAGATATTTGATACTTTATTTGTATATAGATATGTTTATACATGTTTTTATGTTTGTATGCTTGTTAGTTTTTTAACATAATTAATAAAGATTATTTTTTTAAAAAAAGAATAGAATAGAATAGAATAGAATAGAAGAATAGAATAGAATAGAATAGAATAGAATAGAATAGAATAGAATAGAATATAGAATAGAATAGAATAGAATAGAATAGAATAGAATAGAATAGAATAGAATAGAATAGAATAGAATAGAATAGAATAGAATAGAATAGAATAGAATAGAATAGAATAGAATAGAATAACAGAGTTGGAAGGGACCTTGGAGGTCTTCTAGTCCAATTCCCTGCTTAGGCAGGAAACCCTACACCACTTCAGACAAATGTTTATCCAACATCATCTTAAAAACTTCCAGTGTTGGAGCATTCACAACTTCTGGAGGCAAGCTGTTCCATTGATTAATTGTTCTAACTGTCAGGAAATTTCTCCTTAGCTCTAAGTTGTTTCTCTCCTTGATTAGTTTCCACCCATTGCTTCTTGTTCTACTCTCAGGTGCTTTGGAGAATAGCTTGACTCCCTCTTCTTTGTGGCAACCGCTGAGATATTGGAACACTGCTATCATGTCTCCCCTAGTCCTTCTTTTCATTAAACTAGACATACCCAGTTCCTGCAACCGTTCTTCATATGTTTTAGCCTCCAGTCCTCTAATAATCTTTGTTGCGCTTCTCTGCACTCTTTCTAGAGTCTCAACATCCTTTTTACATCGTGGCGACCAAAACTGAATGCAGTATTCCAAGTGTGGCCTTACCAAGGCATTATAAAGTGGTATTAACACTTCACGTGATCTTGATTCTATCGCTCTGTTAATCCAGCCTAGAACTGTGTTGGCTTTTTTGGCAGCTGCTGCACACTGCTGGCTCATATTTAAGTGGTTGTCCACTAGGACTCCAAGATCCCTCTCACAGTTACTACTGTTGAGCAAGGTACCACATATACTGTACCTGTGCATTTTGTTTTTCTTGCCTAAATGTAGAACCTTACTTTTTTCACCATTGAATTTCATTTTGTTAGATAGTGCCCAATGTTCAAGTTTGTCAAGATCCTTCTGTATCTTGAGCCTATCTTCTGGAATGTTGACTATTCCTGCCAGTTTGGTGTCAGCTGCAAATTTGATGAGTTCCCCATCTATCCCCTTGTCCAAGTCATTGATGAAGATGTTGAAGAGTACTGGGCCTAAAACAGAGCCTTGGGGTACTCCACTGCATACTTCCCTCCATGTAGATGCAGTTCCATTGAGCACTACGCGTTGAGTGCGGTTGGTTAGCCAGTTTCGAATCCATCTGGTGGTGTTGCTGTCTAACCCACATTTTTCTACTTTATCTAGTAGTAGGTTATGGTCTACTTTATCAAATGCCTTACTGAAGTCCAAGTAAATTATATCGACAGTATTTCTCTGGTCCACTAATCTTGTCACTTTGTCAAAGAATGCAATAAGATTAGTCTGGCATGATCTGTTTTTGACAAACCCATGTTGGCTTTTGGTTATTACTGTCTTTGCTTCTAGGTGTTCGTTGATTCGTTGCTTGATTATCTTTTCCAGAATCTTCCCTGGTATTGAGGTCAGGCTGATAGGTCTGTAGTTTCCTGGATCTATTTTTTTCCCTTTTTTGAAGATGGGAACTACATCAGCTCTTTTCCAGTCCTCTGGCAGTTCCCCGGAGATCTCATCTGCAAGTTCCTTCAGAACCTTGGGGTGTAATCCATCCTGTCCTGGTGATTTGAACTCGTCTAGGGTAGACAGGTGTTCACTTACCATTTTCTTCCCTATTTTAACTTGTGTTCCTAATATGTTTTTTGTGGTGCTGTTTTTGATAGGTTGGACTGTTTTTTCCCTTTGTGTAAATGCAAAATGCAAAAAATGAGTTAAGTAGCTCTGCTTTCTCCCTGTTGCTTGTCACCTTCTTGCCACTTTCTCCCAGCAATGGACCAATTGTTTCCTTGACTTTTTTCTTGTTTTTAATATGTTGGAAGAAGCTTTTTTGGTTATTTTTTTACTTTTGTCGCAAGCCTTTGTTCATTTTGAGCTTTAGCTTTCCTCACTTCATCTTTACAGGCTCGGGCTATTTGCTGATATTCTGCCTTAGTTATTTGCCCCTCTTTCCACTTTTTATACTTGTCCTTTTTGTCTTTCAATTTGTCAGAGAGTTCTTTATGCAGCCATGCTGGTTTCTTTTGAGAGCTATTATTTTTCTTCTTCATTGGTATTGTGCTAGTCTGGGCTTTTATAATCTCACTTTTCAAAATTTCCCAAGCTTCTTGAGTTGTTTTCCCCTTGAGGATTCTCATCCATGGAATCCTTCCCAAGCTCTCTCTAAGTTTATTGAAATTAGCTCTCTTAGAATCCAAGACTCTAGTTTGACTTTGTTCTACTGCTTGTGTTTGTATAATGTTGAATTCCAATATTGCATGATCACTTGCCCCCAAGGTTCTTGTAGCTTCAACACCTTCTATCATTTCATCTCTGTTAGTGAGAATTAAGTCCAGTATGGCTGATCCCCTTGTTCCCTTCTCTACTTTTTGGGTAACAAAGTTGTCTGCTAGGTTTGTTAGGAACCTATTGGATCTTCCACTTGGTACAGAGTTTGTCTTAAGAGTCTGTTTGCAAGTGACGTGGCATGTAAAACTGAAGAACAAATATATAAAGGTTATTTCCTTTAACTTAGATAATGTCTTCATTACACTACATGTGTTTGCTTTTAACTGAAGTTGCTTATCCATTAGTTGTCATTATGCTTTATTGCTGTTTGCTTTAATGACTATTCTTTTTCTTGCAACTTGAGCTGGCCAAATATTGTGACAATTTGCTAAAAAAATCAGCAAAAGGCATGACAGAAAATGAAGTAGAAGACAAACTTACAAGCTTCATTACAGTTTTCAAGTACATTGATGATAAAGATATTTTTCAAAAGGTAAATAATCATATAGAAGATTAATTTGCTTTTATTTTTCCCCTTGGAGAATACCGTATTTTTTGGAGTATAAGATGCACCTTTTTCCTCCCCAAAAGAGGCTGAAAACTTGGGTGCATCTTATACACCGAATGTAGACCCACCCACCCCCACCCTTTGGCCTCTGTCTTCCAGCAATTTACCCATTTGCAGCAAACAGGGAAGAGCCTGTAAAGCCAAGCAAGTCCTTAGCAGCTTCCCGACCTACAGCTGATTTGCCACGTGCTAAAATGAAACTGAAACTGAAACTGCAAAGAGGCAAATAGCTGGGAGAGACACGCAGATTTTTATTTTCTGCTGAACTGGATGGAAGGGGGTAAGTGAATAACTATAAATGTCTGTAGAATGTTCAAATTATTAGACTTATTTTTTAAAGACTGCTTTATTATTGTTCTAGACCAGGGGTCTCCAACCTTGGCAATTTTAAGACTTGTGGACTTCAACTCCCAGAATTCTGGGAGTTGAAGTCCACAAGTCTTAAAGTTGCCAAGGTTGGAGACCTCTAGACAACTTAACAAAATAAAGAAGCTTTTTAAAATAAATGCTTGCTCTGAAGAGGTCCAGTGCTATTGTATCTTCTTTTAAATAATAGAGAATAATGTATACTTCCAGAAATTTTAATTAATTTTAACAGCTCTGTACAAGTATAGTCTGAAATGTAACAGTGTCCTGTTTAGTATTAGAGTTAAATCCTGACTTACCTTGGAGTAGATCTATTTAAATAATTGGGAGGAGTTAGTGTGACTACATTTAAGAAAACTTTCTGGCATAATGTACATTTCTCCAATTCTTTGCTATTTCTATGGGTCAGGCACACATGCACAGAAATACACAGCAAACAGTGTATATCATCTGTGCTGTTTGCTGTTTGGCAAATTGCTTGGAGTCAGAGGCCTTTTTTCCTTGTTTTCCTCCCCCAAAACTAAGGTGCGTCTTATACTCCAATGCGTCTTATACTCCGAAAAATATGGTATATAAATCATTATTAAAAATATAAAAAACATTATTTAAAACACATATAAGCCACCAGGCACAGGAGAGAGTAGATATTAACAATGATGGAGCCATCTTAAAATGTCACTGGTCGCCTAGGACCCCCAGGTCTTGAGGAACCTGTGGAACAATATTGGGGATGGACCCAATGTCACCTTGGGGCTGGGTGGAGGGGAGATTGGTGGGTGTCATATTACTAAACATATTCTATTCTGATGGTTTGGCTGTTGACATATTGAAGTAGTTTTTATGCTCTTATATTAATTACATTGCCATTTCTCTTCTGTATTAGCACTACATATTGTTTGGGAAGATTTTTAGTTTCTTGGGTTCTGGGCATAATATGCCTTTTCTTGAGTGACAAAAGTCAAAAATAAAAAAAAGCTGCTTTCAATATTTAAAAAAGAAAAGAAAAAAGTCAAGGAAACGATTGGTCTATTAATGGGAGAAAGTGGCAAGAAGGTGACAAGCAACGGGAGAAAGCAGAACTGTTTAACTTGTTTTTTTGCATCTGTCTTTACACAAAAGGAAAAAACACTCCAACCTATTAAATTGCTTGGAGGCAGAGGCCTTTTTTCCTTGTTTTCCTCCCCCAAAACTAAGGTGCATCTTATACTCCGGTGCGTCTTATACTCCGAAAAATACGGTACTTTTGAAATGCAAGCAAATCTGAACTTGTGGGTTTTTTTTCCTAACCGTAGTTCTATGCCAGAATGTTGGCAAAACGGCTTATACATGGTTTATCAATGTCCATGGACTCTGAAGAAGCTATGATTAACAAATTAAAGGTAAGTACTAGTTTATCAGTACAATAAACCCAGCTCTTCTCAGTACTTATTCATATTGTAAACGGTTGCTAATGTGATTTGAAATCAACTTTTAAACATATGGTGAGCTTTTATTCAGGCTGCTAATATAATTATATCCAGTGGTGATTCACTAAGACACTGCTAATAGATTTTAGTTGTCTTCCAGCTAGAAAATTGCTATGAGAATTAGCTAGCTGAAAATTGCCATATTAAGAAAAAACCTGCAGGTGTTGCTAAGATTATACAATTTAGAAAAATAGAGGTTTCTGGTGTAAAGCTGTGTGTTGAGAATTTTTCAGTAACTGGGAGATGATCTTCATCAAGCTCTTATTGCATGTGTCCCAAAGGTGCTTTTTTCCAAAAGGCAACTGGACTTTCTTGAGTTTTTTTTTTCTTTGAAAACATTTGGCTTCTCATCCAAGAAGCTTCTTCAATTCAGAACTGAAGAAACTTCTTGGATGAGAAGCAAAAGACTTTCAAAGAAAAAACCAAGAAAGTCCAGTTGCCTTTTGAAAAGTACCTTTGGGACAACCATGACCTGGATGATTGAGAATCTCCATAGACTTTATTGCATGTGGTTTACAGATCTCAGCACAGTCTCCTGTAAATTGGTTCTACTTATTTCAGAATATCTGAAAGCTTGAGAGGGAATCTAAAACTGGGGGTTGGGATGAAGAGCTATGCACTTTGTAGCTTTTAGCCATGTAGCCATGTAGGACGCGCATCTCACAGTGGCGGGGGTGGTGGTGGTGGCGGGAGGGAGAGAGATAGCCGTGCACTTTCTTCCCAATGATTTATTTAAACAGCCAAGCGATGCCAGGAAGACTTTTTCACCAGCCAGTCAGAGCAACAGATAGACCCCGCTTTTGCCTTCTGCAAACGACCAGTGCCCAACTAACTAAGTCCGGGGGAAAGCCGCAGACGGGGAAAAGGGGCACGCGCGGGGAGGGTCATTTTGTCTGCAGCGGAGTTTCCTTGTGTGTGTGTGTGTGAGAGAGAGAGAGACCGATTGGGTTGGGGTTGCCTTCAGTTTCGGTATGGCCTCGCAGGCTCTGTTAATTCCGAAGATTCCGGAGCTCGTGCGGCCCGACAGAAAAAACGACCCTCCCCACGCGTGCCCCTTTTCCCCATCTGCGGCTTTCCCCCAGACTTTGCAGAAGGCAAAGCGGGGTCTGTCCGTCGCTCCAAAAGTCTTCCTGGCAGCGCTGGCTGTTTAAATAAATCATTGGGAAGAGAGTGCATGGCTATCTCTCCCCCCCCCCGCCGCCACCCTTTCATGCCCCCTGACTTCCTTTCCAACTGGAGCATTACACAACCATGGTGCTTTGGCAGACAATGCAGCCCAGCCTTGGTGAAATTCGTCTCCTGCTCGGAGGAGGACGCCACTGGGTTTGCGGCTTCCCCCCCCCCCACTCCCCCCCAGGAAAAACAACTGATGCGTGTCTCCCAAGCGTCCCGCCTGCCCTGAAAAAGAGCCGGGATTCGGCGCTGGGCTACACTGAGAGGCTGGCTTGATTCCGAATAAATAATAAAAGCCACCGAGCCGGCCGAGATCAGCAGGCCAGATTTGGGGAGCTGAACATGCTGCCGCCACCCGGGAGGAGAAGAACGTGAGAAATGGGCTCTCTCACAGCGCCTCCTCTCTCTCTTCTTCTCCTGAGTGGCAGCTGTGCGTCCAGCTCACCGAATCTGGCCTGCCGATCTCTGGACACACAGTTGCCACTCGGGAGAAGAAGAGAGAGAAGAGGTGTTGCGAGAGAGCCCATTACTCACGTTATTTTCCCGGGCGGCGGCAGCTCATTCAGAAGTTTTTCTTTACATTGGAGTTTCCCTGCAAAGACGATCCGAGTGAGAGTAGTGGCGGAGAGAAGCCGGACGCTGGTAAGATGCGCGTCTCACAGCCCGCCCCTCCCCATCCCCTGCCTCACCTGCCACCCCCAAATTGTGCCCGAACATCTTACCAGCGTCTGGCAGCTTCACAGCTTCTCTTTCTCGGCAGGTCTTTGCAGGGAAACTCCTTGAAATGTAAAGAAAAACTTCTCGCGAGTGCGAGAAGTTGTTAATTGCTCGCACTCGCGAGAAGTTTTTCTTTACATTTCAAGGAGTTTCCCTGCAAAGACCTGCTGAGAAAGAGAAGCGGCGAGCTGCCAGACTCTGGTAAGATGTTCGGGCACAATTTGGGGGTGGCAGATGGGGCAGGGGGTGCGTGTACGTAGTTGGGGAAGGGGGCTTATTTTCGGGGGGGGGCTTATTTCAACGCATGTCCTGAAAAACCCTGTTGGCCTTATTATCAGGACATGTCTTATTTTCGGGGAAACACGGTATATATTTACCATATTAAAAATTAACTTTGATGCATTCATAGAATAGATATTTATTGAATCACTTTTGACACCACACCCTTTTTTCTAAGGTCCTCATTCTTAAGACAGAAATAGTTTCTCTCAGAAATATCTGTCTTTTAACATACTTACCTTTTGGGTAAATATATCTAGCAAATATATTTGTTATGTTGTTCCTTTAAAATTTTATAGGCTATTCATTCACTAAATGCTTACAGCCTTTTTATCAGTGTCAAGCTACAAATCTGGTATGTGTGTGTTCTTTTTCCCCCCCAGCAAGCCTGTGGTTACGAGTTCACTAGCAAACTCCATCGAATGTACACAGACATGAGTGTTAGTGCAGATCTTAACAACAAATTCAACAACTTCATAAAAAATCAAGACATCATCGTAGATTTGGGAATTAGTTTTCAGATATATGTTCTTCAGGTACTGATAAAGAAATGTGTCCATTTATGTTTTGATTTGTGTGTGTCCACACTTAGTGTGTAATGTTGATTGTACAAAAACAAGTACAAGAGGTGTGGGGTACTCCTGTGGCATCTGCACTTCATATATTATAGTGAGTATAGAGAATGGTCTTGAAGGACAGAGGGAAGATCCACCACAAAGGCAATGATCAATAAATAAGACTTGAGCCCAGGTTAAGAAAGTGGTTTATGAAAATGCCTCAGACAACCTCCCACTTAATTCTCATGAAGATAGAAAAAGGAGGAGGGGAAGCATATCCATAGAAGTAGTCCCCGATTTGTTTAGGTAGCGTTCAAAGTTGTGATCACACTAAAAAAGTGACTTATTACTGGTCTTCACACTTGATCAGGTGCAGTTGTGATGAATCAGATGATGACTCAATTAATGGCCATATTGCTTAGTGATGGAAGTTCTGGTCCCAATTGTGATCGTAGGTTGAGAGCTCCCTATGTGTGCAAGATTCTGTGACTATACTGTTCTAAAAAAAGTAGGTTTTGGTCTGCTTGGTTTTTGTTTGTTAGTGTGGTCTATCTTTTAGGACTGCCTGCTTTCAGAAAATTTTCTTGTTTTCTTGTTATAGCCTCCAAGTTTTTATGAACACTGAGCAGAGTACATCTCCCCCACCTCTTCAGTTTATGTTTTTCTAAGGCATTTTGTCAACATTTACAAACATTGATTGATAGCTCCTTTTTGTGTGGTCCCCATTTTGATTGCATTACATTTTGATACCTGAGTTTACAGATAATATATGACGAAGAGCAAACTTTCACTGAATGTAAATCCTGAATATTTTGTAATTTCTTGTATACAAATTTGCTTTCTATAGGAGCTTTTTGTATTTCATACAACTTCATCAGTAATGTAGACCATTATTCACAAAAGTGTTAATGCAGAAGCGTCTGTATGGATGAGTTGGAGTCAATTTTGCAAGAAAATTATGGGAAGCTGCAAAAAGAATATCAGACAGCAGCAGCCCAAAATCTCTTGTGACATATTTGTGACATGCTTGGAAGCACCATCTATGGTACTGATTTTCATATTGTCCGTGACTGCTTTTGTCGCGATGAGAAACTCAGTTAAATGCTTTATATTTGTGACTGGTTAAGACCCTGGAGAGAAAAGTAAAGTAGTAAAAACAAAGACCTTTAGCAGCTAGTAGGGAAGTGGACATAACTTTCAGCCTGCAGACATAGTGTGATTGTTCCCTTAATGCATGGGTCCTCAAACTACGGCCCGCGGACCGCATGTGGCCCGCCAAAGCCATTAATCCAGCCCGCACAGGACCACGAGGCTGCTCCGCCCACATTGCCCCACCCACCCTTCAGCCGAGCGCAGGACTTACCTTTGCGAGCCCCGCGGGCTGGAACTGAAAGGTAAGGCCAACAATTTTGGCCTGCAGAGATGTTCTGGAGGCAGGGGAGGTGAAAAACGGGATGCACAGATGCCCCAGGATGCCAAAAAACAGGCGAAAACAGCCCATTTTTGGCCAAAAAATGGGCCATTTTTGGCCTGCAGAATGCTGCTGGAAGTGAAAAAAGGGGTGCACAGATGCCCCAGGAGGCCAAAAAACGGGTGAAAACGGCCTGTTTTTCACCTCCCCGCCTCCAGAAGAGAGAGAAAGAGGGAGAGAGAAAGAGAAAGAGAGAAAAAGGGAGAGACAGAAAGAGAGAGAGAGAGAAGAGAGACAGAGAGAGATTTCTCAAGCTCCTTGGGGCTGAGAAGAATTGCTGCAAAACTGAGTTTTCTGAAGTGGACCACTAGACTCCTAAACAACTGAAAAAATGATCTAGTAAAAAGAAAAGTCAACCAAAAGAGCAACATGCAAACAAAATCAAATAAAACACCCCCAGGAGCAAAACAAATTAAAGTTTAATTTGTGTGCATTGTTTAATGGACTGTTAAATTGGCCATGCCCACCTAGTCACATGACCTAGCCATGCCTACCCAGCCGATCTGGCCCCCCAACAGTCTGAGGGACCGTGAATTGGCCCCCTGTTTAAAAAGTTTGAGGACCCCTGCTTTAATGCTTGACTTTGGCAGGAATATGAACTGTAGAGTCTGGACCTTCTCTGCTATTTTATTATTAACTAAAGTCAACTTTTTCTTTTAAAGCCAATTTGTTAAATGTCTTTTTGTAGCATTTAGGTTTGTTTCCAGGATCACTGACATGGACATGTTGACAAATCAGGAACCAGGGTCAAGACAAATGAGACTCCTTTATTTAGCTTTCCATGGATTTCTATGGTTTATAAGTTCAAATAAGGTTATTCACAGCTCTGGTCCTCTGATGGTACTTGGTTTGGGTTTTTTTTAGGACCATAGCTGCTTTATGTTTTTTTTAAAGAATGATATAATTCCTTTTGGAGAAAGAGTGGGGTAACAAATGTTAACTTGGTTATTTTTCAGGCTGGAGCATGGCCTTTGACCCCGGCGCCTTCATCTACCTTTGCAATTCCTCAGGAACTGGAAAAAAGTGTACAGATGGTATGTTAGTAGATTTATTGCAGATTTAACAATGACTAAACCGAAATGAAGGTTGAACTGTGAGTCAGCCTGAGAACAAACACTTGCAGTTCTGACTGTCATGAAGATTTAAATGTGAGTTAGCTTTTGGCTTGATCACAGCAACCTCCTCCAGTTTGAACCTCCTCTTTATGTGTGGATTATCATTCAGGAGGGTATCTGCATTAGGGAAGATTCTTCACAAAGTACTTCCTAATGTCATGTCTTTTTAAAGATGTAGGTGATGCAGGCATATGATTCTTCTAATACTACAGTCCAAATCAATATCCTTACATGTTCTATAGATCTCCTTGTGCTAGATGAAGGGTAGAAGTGTGAACATTGTCTAGGATTACATAATGAATCATAAGCAAACCTTCCTCATTTTTCAAATCCTATTGAGTGAAAATGAGGATTTAAAACTGAGGAAGGTTTACTTATGATTCATTCTGTAATGCCAAACAAGGCAAGTGTATTGACCTCTGAGTTAAGGTTTAATCAGGTTTCCTGATTAAAAGATAATTTTCAAAAATTCAGAATATCATTTAGGGCATACTGCCTTCAACAAGAGGATTCACTAATATCTGACTATCACATACCTTTTGCTGGGTATTTTCTTACCTACTATGATTCACATGGTATTTGTACTATTAATAAATAATTATATAATTATATAGAATATATAATTTATCAAATTTATATATCCACCCATCTCACAAAAAGTGACTCTGGGTGGTGTACAACAATTAAATAAAACCTACTGTATTTTTCAGAGTATAAGACGCACCTTTTTACCCCCCAAAAGAGGGTGAAAACTTGGGTGCATCTTATACACCGAATGTAGCCCCACCTACCCAGCCACCCCCACCCTTTGGCCTCTGTCTTCCAGCAATTTACCTGCTTGCAGCAAAGAGGGAAGAGCCTGTAAAGCCAAGCAAGTCAGTAGCAGCTTCCCGACCTACAGCTGATTTGCCACGTGCTAAAATGAAACTGAAACTAGCTGCAAAGAGGCTAGCTAGCAACCCCCTTCTGCTGAGTGTGGAAACAGAAGTGGAAGGGGGTCTGACTCGGCGCCCCAGCTCAGTGTGGATGGTATGTATGGCCTGCAGGGAGGGAGGAGGACCAGCGGGGAGGGGGAGGGGATCTCTGGGGGGGTGGAGAGCCGGAATATTTCGGTCATGATAGGGAGAGGTAGGTATAGCGGGAGCAGAGGGGTGGGCCGCTCTCGGGGAATAAGACCTCGCTGTTTACAAGCGATCCCTTGTTCCGGCCCCTCCGATGTGGTTCCAGCGGAGGGAGGAGCCGAAGTGGCGCAGTGGTTAAAGTGCAGCACTGCAACCTACTTCAGCTGACTGCTAGTTCAGCAGTTCAGCTGTTCAAATCTCACCGGCTCAGCCTTCCATCCTTCTGAGGTGGGTAAAATGAGGACCCAGATTGTTGGGGGCAATATGCTGAACTCTGTAAACCGCTTAGAGAGGGCTGTAAAGCACTATGAAGCGGTATATAAGTCTAAGTGCTATTGCTATCTTGCTCAACCCGAATACCTGGTGACCGGGGTTCTCAGGGCCCTGGGCTCAAGATGATGCTGTTGAATGCCAGGTCAATTGTCAACAAAGCCCCCCTGGTACGTGATTTAATCATTGACGAGGGGGTGGACCTGGCATGTATAACTGAGACCTGGCTGGGCCAGGAGGGGGGGTTGCCCTCTCTGAGGTATGCCCAGATGGGTTCTCAGTTCTGCATCAGCCGCGACCCCAGGGAAGGGGGGGAGGAGTGGCTATTATAGTGCGTCGGAATCTGCATCCTCGTAGGAGCCCTGCCCCGGAGATTGTCAGGTGTGAGACTCTCCTTCTGAAGTTGGACTTAGGGGTCCAGGTGGGCCTTTTGTTAGCGTACCTGCCTCCCAGCTGCGTTACTAAGGCCCTGCCTGGGCTGCTTGAGGCGGTAGCGAGCTTGGCGGTGGAGTTCCCCAGGCTTATGGTGCTGGGGGACTTTAACCTGCCTTTGGCCGGCGAAACGTCGGATGCGGCCCAGGAGTTCATGGATACCATGACAACCATGGACCTGACCCAAGTAATTCAGGGTCCGACTCATGAAGGAGGTCACATGCTTGACCTAGTATTTCTCTCGGGGCAGTGGAGAGATGATCTGAATTTAGGGGATATAGTCATCACCCCGTTGTCGTGGTCAGATCATTTCCTACTGAGGTTGGATTTCAGACCCCCACTCCTCCCCCGCAGGGAGGCGGGACTGATTAGGTGGTTCCGCCCCAGGTGCCTAATGGAGCCGAAAGGATTCCAGAGGGAACTTGGGGAGATACCTGAAACCCTAGTCCAGAATTCATCTGAGTCCCTGGTGGCTGCTTGGAACAATGCGGCAGCAGGGGCTTTAGATCGGATTGCACCTTTGCGACTTCTCCGTGGCAGTGGATTAGCGCCCTGGTTTACCGCCCTGGTTTACCGAGGAGCTCCGGGAGATGAAACGCCACAAGAGACGTCTGGAGTGACGCTGTAGAGCCAGTAAGGCCGAATCCAACTGAACACTACTAAGAACTTTTATTAAGTCTTACTTAGTGGTGATAGTGGCGGCAAAACGTTTACATTTTTCCGCTCTTATTGCATCCGCAGACTCTCGCCCAGCTGCCTTGTTTAGGGTGACACGCCACCTCCTTGCAAAAGGGGGTGGCGAGGAACACTTGCAAGGCAGAGCTGAGGAATTTGCACAGTTTCTGACGGATAAAGTCGCTCAGATCCGGTCGAACCTGGACTCTGGCTGGACAGAGCCAGTTGAGTTGACAGGGGCGAGTCTTAATCCAGTTGTATGGGCTGAGTTTCAGCCAGTAACTCCTGATGATGTGGACAAGGCCGTGGAAGCGATGAGCTCTTCCACCTGTTTATTGGACCCGTGTCCCTCCTGACTGGTGTTGGCAGGAGGGCAGAGGTCGTCTCCTAGACCCCTGACATGTGGGGTCCCTTAGGGTTCAGTCCTCTCGCCCATCCTGTTTAACATTTACATGAAACCGCTGGGGGAGATCATCCGTCGACATGGGGTGAGAATTCAACAGTACGCTGATGACACCCAGCTGTACATTTCCACCCCGTCGCAATTCAGGGAGGCAGTGGATGTGATGTGCCGTTGCCTGGATGATGTTAGGATCTGGATGGGAAAGAACAGGCTCAAGCTCAACCCTGACAAGACTGAGTGGCTTTGGATACTGCCTCCTAAGGATTACACCAATTGTCCCTCCTTGGTCTTAGGGGGAGATAAACTATCCCCCTCTGACCAGGTTCGCAACTTGGGGGTGCTCCTAGATCCACAGCTAAAATTAGACCAACATCTTACGGCTGTGGCTAGGGGTGCCTTTGCACAGGTTCGCCTGGTGCACCAATTGCAACCATATTTGGAGAAGGAGGCTCTATTCACGGTCACTCATGCCCTTG
The DNA here is from genome assembly GCA_023053685.1 of Diadophis punctatus similis. Classification (NCBI taxonomy): domain Eukaryota; kingdom Metazoa; phylum Chordata; class Lepidosauria; order Squamata; family Dipsadidae; genus Diadophis; species Diadophis punctatus. The sequence goes on from JALIGW010000064.1 coordinate 1,204,997, forward strand.
TCACCTCTCGGTTGGATTACTGTAATTCGCTCTACATGGGGCTACCCTTGAAAAGTATTCGGAGACTGCAATTGGTGCAAAATGCGGCTGCGCGAGTTTCTAGATACACCCACGTAACACCTATACTCCGCCAGCTGCATTGGTTGCCCATTGGTCTCCGGGTGCAATTCAAGGTGTTGATTATCATCTTTAAAGCCCTACATGGCTTAGGACCAGGTTATCTTCGGGACCGCATCCTACCTCATACATCCCTATGACCAGTTAGGTCCCACAGAGTTGGTCTCCTCCAGGTCCCTTCAACCAAACAATGTCGGTTGGCGGGCCCCAGGGGGAGAGCCTTCTCTGTGGGAGCTCCGGCTCTCTGGAACCAACTCCCCCCAGAGATCCGAATCATTCCCACCTTGCTGGCCTTCCGGAAAGCCATTAAGACATGGCTCTTCCTGCAGGCGGGGTGATTGTGACTGTTGCTTGTGTTGTTTTTATCCCTTTTAATCACTATTTTATTATTATTGTTGTTTTTATTGTATTTTTTTATAGTATACTGCTGTTCTTATATATGTTGTACGCCGCTCTGAGTCCCCAGGGAGTAGGGCGGCCTATAAGAATCACAAAATAAATAAATAATAAATAAATAGCTGGGAGAGACACGCAGATTTTTATTTTCTGCTGAACTGTATGCAAGGGGGTAAGTGAATAACTATAAATGTCTGTAGAATGTTCAAATTATTAGACTTATTTTTTAAAGACTGCTTTATTATTGTTCTAGACCAGGGGTCTCCAACCTTGGCAATTTTAAGACTTGTGGACTTCAACTCCCAGAATTCTGGGAGTTGAAGTCCACAAGTCTTAAAGTTGCCAAGGTTGGAGACCTCTAGACAACTTAACAAAATAAAGAAGCTTTTTAAAATAAATGCTTGCTCTGAAGAGGTCCAGTGCTATTGTATCTTCTTTTAAATAATAGAGAATAATGTATACTTCCAGAAATTTTAATTAATTTTAACAGCTCTGTACAAGTATAGTCTGAAATGTAACAGTGTCCTGTTTAGTATTAGAGTTAAATCCTGACTTACCTTGGAGTAGATCTATTTAAATAATTGGGAGGAGTTAGTGTGACTACATTTAAGAAAACTTTCTGGCATAATGTACATTTCTCCAATTCTTTGCTATTTCTATGGGTCAGGCACACATGCACAGAAATACACAGCAAACAGTGTATATCATCTGTGCTGTTTGCTGTTTGGCAAATTGCTTGGAGTCAGAGGCCTTTTTTCCTTGTTTTCCTCCCCCAAAACTAAGGTGCGTCTTATACTCCAATGCGTCTTATACTCCGAAAAATATGGTATATAAATCATTATTAAAAATATAAAAAACATTATTTAAAACACATATAAGCCACCAGGCACAGGAGAGAGTAGATATTAACAATGATGGAGCCATCTTAAAATGTCACTGGTCGCCTAGGACCCCCAGGTCTTGAGGAACCTGTGGAACAATATTGGGGATGGACCCAATGTCACCTTGGGGGTGGGTGGAGGGGAGATTGGTGGGTGTCATATTACTAAACATATTCTATTCTGATGGTTTGGCTGTTGACATATTGAAGTAGTTTTTATGCTCTTATATTAATTACATTGCCATTTCTCTTCTGTATTAGCACTACATATTGTTTGGGAAGATTTTTAGTTTCTTGGGTTCTGGGCATAATATGCCTTTTCTTGAGTGACAAAAGTCAAAAATAAAAAAAGCTGCTTTCAATATTTAAAAAAGAAAAGAAAAAAGTCAAGGAAACGATTGGTTTATTAATGGGAGAAAGTGGCAAGAAGGTGACAAGCAACGGGAGAAAGCAGAACTGTTTAACTTGTTTTTTTGCATCTGTCTTTACACAAAAGGAAAAAACACTCCAACCTATTAAAAACAGTACCTAAAAAACAGATTAGGAATAAAAGTTAAAATAGGCAAGAAAATGGTAAGTGAGCACCTGTCCACCCTAGACGAGTTCAAATCAGCAGGACCAGATGGATTACATCCCCAGGTTCTGAAGGAACTGGCAGATGTGATCTCAGAACTACTGAACCATACTTTCAAAGATCCTGCAGCACTGGGAAACTACCAGAGGAGTGGAAAAGGGCTGATGTTGTGTGCTCACTACAAATTACTCTGTGTGGAGCTTGACATGCAGCTAAACCCACCTATCCTCCAATAAAACAGACCATGTCTGTAGATCTGGATCAGAGGTGGTATTCAGTCGGTTCGGACCGGTTCTAGCTAACCGGTAGCGGACAGTTTGAGTAGTTTGGAGAACCGGCAAATACCACCTCTGGCTGGCCCCGCCCCTGCCCGCCCCTTCCAGGAGTCTCCACACGCCCCGTTTTGGCTTCCAGGTAAGTGCAGGGAGGCCCACTAGGCCCAAAACGGGGCACGGGTACGCCCCCCCCCCCGCGGCCCATTTTTGCTCCAAGGGGGCTGCAGGGAGGCCTAGCCTGTAAGGCTGGGGCACCCAATCGATCTATTCCCAGCCTCCCAGCTGATCGGCTGGGTCTTCTTTTGTTGCCCTGCACAGGAGAACGGAGCTGGAAAGCAGGTTAGGGGGGTGGGGAGGGAATGGGGATTTTGCAGTATCCTTCCCCTGGAGTGGGGAGGGAATGGGGATTTTGCAGTATCCTTCCCCTGGAGTGGGGAGGGAATGGGGATTTTGCAGTAACCTTCCCCAGGAGTGGGGAGGGAATGGGGATTTTGCAGTATTCTTTCCCCTAGAGTGGGGAGGGAATGTGGATTTTGCAGTATCCTTCCCCTGGAGTGGGGTGGGAATGTGGATTTTGCAGTATCCTTCCCCTGGAGTGGGGTGGGAATGGGGATTTTGCAGTATCATTTCCCCAGGAGTGGGAAGGGAATGGGGATTTTGCAGTATCCTTCCCCTGCCACGCCCACCAAGCCACGCCCACAGAACCGGTAGTTAAAAAGATTTGAATCCCACCACTGATCTGAATGCTTTATTAAAGAACAGGATGGTGAAATTGGGGAGAATAGAAATATATACAATAAGAACCCAAATCTATATAAAAGCGAAAACCACTCTGTCCGCAATCACGAATCTCCAGAACCGTAAAGCCTACAAACTTGAAATTTGGCATGCATGTTCCTCTTGGCTTCTAGGTGCTCGCTAAGAAAGGATTTTTCAAAATGACCATCAGATCATTAGTATTTCTTATATTATTATTAATACACTCTGATGCTAATTAGTTAGATGTTCTACTCCCCCTCCCAACTTGAAAATAACTCTGGAGAGAACGGGATAGCATAGGAGAGGCTTCTGTAGGGCAAGCCTGAGGGAGAGAAGGGGCTAGAAAGCTTGAGGGAGAGAAGGGGATAGGATAGGGGAGGCTTCTGTGGGGCAAGGTCGAGGGAAAGAAGGGGGTAGGATAGGGGAGGATTCTGTGGGGCAAGGCTGAGGGAGAGAAGGGTAGGATAGGGGAGGATTCGGTGGGGCAAGGCTGAGGGAGAGATGGGGATAGGATAGGGGAGGCTTCTGTTGGGCAAGGCTGAGAGAGAGAAGGGGATAGGATAGAGGCTTCTGTGGGGCAAGGCTGAGGGAGAGAAGGGGAGAGTAGAGGCTAATCGTAACTACTCATTAATTTTCAAGCTGTAAGTGTCGATTTATCAAGCCCGATCACATAGTTTCGTAGCAGAGCACCGGTATTCAGCTAGTACAGGATAAACAGTATTGAGTTGCTGATGAACATAACAATTAACAGATACAAGTAATGTAAACAAGTAAGAACTTGAAAACAATACAGAATGACTATGAGCAACTAGGCAAAAACGTCAAAAACCTAGGTGCGCAAGTAGTCTTCTCATCCATACTACCAACAAGAGGACAACACCCAGCAAGGGAACAAAGAATCCTACAAGTAAACCACTGGCTAAAGAGTTGGTGTCGCCAAAAAAACTTTGGATTCCTGGACCACGGACTGTACTACCTCCAAGATAGACTATTGGCAAGGGACGGGTTACACCTCACCAAGACTGGGAAGAATGTCTTCAGTAAAAGACTGGCCCAACTTGTCAGGAGGGCTTTAAACTAAAATCGCGAGGGGAGGGTGACCAATCTACAGGATCCCTGGGACCCAACTCCAAGCATGGACCCCAAGCAAACAAAACAAACAACAAACCAAAAATGGATGGGGAAGAAAACAAACTCAAATGCCAAACAAGAGACAAAGAAAGAACACCCACAATCAGACACAAAGAACTCAAATGCCTCTACACAAATGCACAAAGCCTAGAGAATAAACGGGGTGAACTTGAAATGTTAATGCACAAAGGTACAGTACACACGACATAGTTGGAATAACAGAAACTTGGTGGGACGAATCACATGATTGGAACACACAGATAAAAGGATACAAACTCTTCAAAAAAACCAGATCACACAAAAAAGGAGGTGGTGTTGCACTGTATATAAAGGACCACTATGTAGCTACAGAGCTACAAGTAACCAAGGAAGATAACCCATTAGAATGCATATGGGTCAACATAAAAGAAGAAAAAAATGACACAACAATAGGAGTTTACTACAGACCACCAAACGAAACAGAAACAATAGACACCCTTTTTACCAACCAGCTAAAGAACATGTGCAAGAAAAACAACATTGTAATAATGGGAGACTTCAACTACCCGGACATCAACTGGAAAACCAACTCAGCACCAAGTGAGAAATCTAACAGATTCCTAACCAGCCTAGCTGACAACTTCATTGTCCAAAAAGTGGAGGAGGGAACTAGAGGGGCAGCCATACTGGATTTAATACTTACAAACAGAGAAGAAACAATAGAAGGAGTCGAAGCTGCGGGAACACTGGGCGAGAGTGACCACGTAATACTAAAATTCACCATAACACAAACACAAATAACTGAACATAACGACACCTATATCCCAGACTTTAAAAAAGCCGACTTCAACAAACTCAGAGAAAACTTGGGGAAGATCCCTTGGATGAAAGTACTAAAGGGTAAAACAACTCAAGAAGCCTGGGAGATCCTAAAAAACACGATCTTAAAAGCCCAGAACACCACAATACCAATGAGGAAGAAAAACAAGAAATCCAAAAGGAAACCAGCATGGCTAAACAAAGACCTCACCGATAAACTGAATGAAAAAAAAGATAAATACAAAAAATGGAAAGAGGAGCACATAACCAAGGCAGAATACCAACAGACAGCCAGAATCTGTAAAGAAAAAATCAGGACAGCAAAGGCCCAGAACGAACGAAGACTCGCAACAGAAGTCAAAGACAACAAAAAAAGCTTCTTCCAACACATTAACAAGAAAAAAAATCAAAGAAACAGTTGGTCCACTAAAGAGAGAAGACGGCAAAGAAGTAACAGACAACACAGACAAAGCAGATCTACTGAACACGTTCTTCGCATCAGTCTTCACACAAAAGGAAACTGCAGCTCAACTACCCAGCAACACAAATATAAAAAACAGATTCGAAGCAAGACTCAACCTAAGCAAAAATACAGTAAGAGGTCACCTATCTGAACTTAACGAATACAAAGCACCAGGACCAGACGGATTACACCCCAGAGTCCTAAAAGAACTAGCAGAAGTCATTTTGGAACCACTGCACCACATCTTCCACAAATCCTGGAACACAGGGGAACTCCCTGAGGACTGGAAAAGAGCTGACATGGTCCCCATCTACAAAAAAGGTAAAAAAACAGACACAGGAAACTACAGACCAATCAGCCTAACATCAATACCTGGGAAAATACTGGAAAAAATAATTAAAAACCAGAACTCCCATCATCTAGAAACAAACCAAGTAATAACCAGCTGCCAACACTGATTTGTTAAGAACAAGTCATGCCAAACCAACCTCATTTCATTCTTCAACACTGTAACCAAATTAGTAGACCAGCGAAATGCAGTAGACATCATATACCTGGACTTCAGCAAAGCATTTGACAAAGTAGACCACAACCTACTTCTTCATAAGCTAGAAAAAAGCAGGATAGACAGCTACACAACCAGATGGATTAACAACTGGCTGACCAACCGTACCCAACGAGTAGTCCTCAATGGCTCTAAGTCCACATGGAGAGAAGTAAGCAGTGGCGTACCACAAGGTTCCGTCCTAGGCCCAGTACTCTTTAATATTTAATTTAATTTAATTTAATAAACGTTCTTATAGGCCGCCCAATCCCGTAGGACTCAGGGCGGCGTACAACAGGATAAGAAACGTACACTAAAAACAATTTTCACAATTTAAAATTAAAAAAGATAGTTAACACATTATAAAAACAACATTCATGGGGGGAACTGATCTTCCTATTCACCCCGCCTGCCGGAAGAGCCAAGTTTTTATGGCTTTACGGAAGGCCAGCAGGGTGGGGATAGTCCGGATCTCTGGTGGGAGTTGGTTCCAGAGGGACGGGGCTCCCACAGAGAAGGCTCTCCCCCGTGGCCCCACCAACCGACATTGTTTGGCCGATGGGACCCGGAGAAGGCCCTCTCTATGGGACCTAACCGGTCGTAGGGAGGTATGTGGTAGGATGCGGTCCCGAAGGTAACCTGGCCCTGAGCCATGTAGGGCTTTAAAGGTCAAAACCAACACCTTAAATTGCGACCGGAGACTAATTGGCAACCAATGCAGCTGGCGAAGGATAGGTGTTACGTGGGTGTATCTCGGTACACCCACTACAGCTCGCGCAGCTGCATTCTGTACCAGTTGGAGTCTCCGGATGCTCTTTGAGGGTAGCCCCATGTAGAGCGCGTTACAGTAGTCTAGCCGTGAGGTGACAAGGGCATGAGTGACTGTGAGCAAAGCCTCCCTCTCCAAGTAGGGTCGCAATTGGTGCACAAGACGAATTTGTGCAAAGGTCCCCCTAGCCACAGCTGAAAGATGTTGCTCCAATTTTAGCTGTGGATCTAGGAGGACACCCAAATTGCAGACCTGTTCCGAGGGAGTCAATTTTTCTCCCCCGAGAACCAAGGAGGGACAGTCGACATAGTCCTTGGGGGGCAATATCCAGAGCCACTCAGTCTTGTCTGGGTTGAGCCTGAGTCTATTCACTCCCATCCAGACCCTCACATCATCCAGGCAGCGGCACATTACATCAACTGCTTCACTGAACTGACACGGGGTGGAGATGTACAACTGGGTATCGTCAGCATACTGCTGATACCTCACCCCGTGTCGTCGGATGATCTCACCCAGCGGTTTCATGTAAATGTTAAACAGGATGGGTGAGAGGACCGAGCCCTGTGGCACCACGCAAGCCAGGGGCCTAGGGGCCGACCTCTGTCCTCCTGTCAACACCGACTGCGTCCTGTCAGAGAGGTAGGAGGAGAACCACCGTAAAACAGTGCCTCCCACTCCCATCTCCCCAAGACGACGCAGAAGGATACCATGGTCAATGGTATCGAAAGCCGCTGAGAGGTCAAGTAACACCAGGATGGAGGAGTGACCCCCATCCCGGGCTCGCCAGAGATCATCCATCAGCGCGACCAAAGCAACTTCATAAATGACCTAGATGAGGGAATAGCAGGAGAACTAACCAAATTTGCAGATGACACCAAGCTGGCGGGAGTAGCAAACACCCCAGAGGACAGACTCAAAATCCAGAGGGACCTCAACAGACTCGAACACTGGGCCCAAACCAATAAAATGAAATTTAACACGGAGTAAAGTAAAATTCTGCACCTAGGTAAGAAGAATAAAAAATACACATACAAACTGGGCGAAACCACACTCAATAGCAGCAATTGCGAGAGGGATCTCGGAGTCCTGGTAGACAGCCAACTAAATATGAGCCAGCAGTGTTGCAGCAGCAGCCAAAAAGGCCAACGCAGTCCTGAGCTGCATAAATAGAGGGATACAATCAAGGACCAGAGAGGTACTAGTACCACTCTATAAAGCCTTGGTCAGACCACACCTAGAGTACTGCATCCAGTTTTGGTGACCACACTACAAAAAAGACATTGAAACTCTAGAGCAGCGGTTCTCAGCCTGGGGGTCGCGACCCCTATGGGGGTCGAATGACCATTTCACAGGGGTCGCCCCGGCATCCTCAGCTCCCCCCACTGCCACAAGCCTGGCCATATCGGCTCAACTCGCCCAAGTCCTCCGATTGGTCAGGAGAGGTGCCATTTGGCGAGAGGCGTTTGTGACGCCTGGCGGCCGAGCTTTTTGTTTGCAAAGATTTTTTATTTTTTCTCCACAACTTATACAATTCAATACACATGTACCTTAAAATACTATAATGAAATACATAGTTTTACATTATGATCAATCATTCGAAAATCAGTATAATCATATCTCTTCTATATAAAGAGGCGGTAGCTGGGGCTGGCGGTTGAGTTCCCCAGGCTTATGGTGCTGGGGGACTTCAACCTGCCTTCATCGGGCGAATCCTCTGATGCGGCTCAGGAGTTCATGGCTTCCATGACAACCATGGACCTGACCCAAGTAGTTCAGGGTCTGACTCATGAGGAGGGTCACACGCTTGACCTAGTATTTCTCTCGGGGCAGTGGAGTGATGATTTGAAGCTGAGGGGCCTAGTCATCTCCCCTTTGTCGTGGTCAGATCATTTCTTACTGAGGTTAGATTTCATGGCACCACTCCCTCACCGCAGGGAGGTGGGACCGATTAAGTGGTTCCGCCCCAGGCGCCTAAATGGAACCAGAAGGATTCCAGAGGGAACTTGGGGAGATACCTGAATCCCTGGTACACAATTCATCTGAGTCCCTGGTAGCTGCCTGGAACAGGCGTTGGATCGAATTGCGCCTTTGCGACCTCTCCGAGGCAGTGGATCCAGGAAGGCTCCTTGGTTTACTGAGGAGCTCCGGGAGATGAAACACCATAAGAGACGTCTAGAACGTCCAGTAAAGCTGAATCTGATCGAACACTTCTAAGATCCTTTATTAGGACTTATTTAGTGGCGATAAGGGCGACTTGCATTTCTCCGCTCTTATTGCATCTGCCGATTCACGCCCAGCCGCCCTGTTTAGGGTCACTCGTTCCCTCCTGACAACGGGAGGAGGCGAGGAGCCCTTGCAGGGTAGAGCTGAGGAATTTGTTCAGTTTCTGGTGGATAAAGTCGCTCAGATCAGGTCGGACCTGGACTCCGATTGGGCAGTACAGGCCGAGGTGACCGGGGCAGGTCTTAGTCCGGTTATATGGGACGAGTTTGAGCCGGTTACTCCTGATGATTTAGACAAGGCCATAGGAGCGATGAGCTCCGCCACTTGTTTGTTGGACCCGTGTCCCTCCTGGCTGGTTTCAGCCAGCAGGGAGGTCTCTCACGGCTGGCTCCAGGCGTTGGTCAACGCTTCTTTGAGAGAGGGGTCCGTCCCGCAGCCCTTAAAAGTTGCGGTGGTGAGGCCCCTCCTCAAGAAGCCTTCCCTGGACCCAGCGGATTTAAAGAACTTTCGTCCGGTCTCCAACCTACCCTTTGTGGGTAAGGTTGTGGAGAAAGTGGTGGCACTCCAGCTCCTGCGGTTATTGGATGACACTGATTATCTGGATCCCTTTCAATCGGGTTTCAGGCCCGGCTACAGCACGGAGACTGCTTTGGTCACCCTGATGGATGAGCTCTGGCGGGCCCGGGATGGAGGTCATTCCTCCATCCTGGTACTTCTTGACCTCTCAGCGGCTTTCGATACCATTGACCATGCTATCCTCCTGCATCGTCTCGGCGAGGTAGGAGTGAGCGGCACTGTATTACGGTGGTTCTCCTCCTACCTCTCCGATAGGACGCAGTTGGTGTTGGCAGGAGGACAGAGGTCGACCCCTAGGCCCCTGATTTGCGGAGTGCCTCAGGGCTCGGTCCTCTCACCCATCCTGTTTAACATCTACATGAAACAGCTGGGTGAGATCATCCGTCGACATGGGGTGAGGTTCCAGCAGTATGCTGATGACACCCAGCTGTACATCTCCACCCCGTCTCAGTTCAGGGAAGCAGTGGATGTGATGTGCCGGTGCCTTAACGATGTTAGGGTCTGGATGGGTAGGAACAGGCTCAAGCTCAACCCTGACAAGACCGAGTGGCTGTGGATATTGCCCCCCAAGGACTACGTCGATCGTCCCTCCTTGGTTCTTGGGGGAGAGAAATTAACTCCCTCGGAACGTGTCCGCAATTTGGGTGTCCTCCTAGATCCACAGCTTAAATTGGATCAACAACTTACAGCTGTGGCTAGGGGGACCTTTGCACAGGTTCGCCTGGTGCACCAATTGCGGCCTTACTTGGAGAGAGGGAGGCTCTGCTCACGGTCACTCATGCCCTCATCACCTCCAGGCTAGATTACTGTAACACGCTCTACATGGGGCTACCCTTGAAGAGTATCCGGAGACTGCAATTGGTGCAAAATGCAGCTGCGCGAGCCCTGGTGGGTGCACCAAGATACACCCACGTGACACCTCTTCTCCGCCAGCTGCATTGGCTGTCCATTAGTCTCTGTGTGCAATTTAAGGTGTTGGTTATGACCTTTAAAGCCCTACATGGCTCAGGACCAGGTTACTTGCGGGACCGCATCCTACCACATACCTCCCTATGACCGGTTAGGTCCCACAGAGTTGGCCTCCTCCATGTCCCGTCAACCAAGCAATGCCGGTTGGCGGGACCGCGAGGGAGAGCTTTCTCTGTGGGAGCTCCCTCTCTTTGGAACCAACTACCACCGGAGATCCGAACTATCCCCACCCTGCTGGCCTTCCGTAAAGCCTTGAAAACATGGCTTTTTAAGCAGGCGGGCTAAAACTAGAGCAATGGAAACATCAGTGGTCGGCCCATGTATGAATGATGACAATGTTTTTTAAATCTTTTATAATTGTTTTTAATTAATATTATTATGCTTTTTTTTACTGATTGTTCCTCTTACATGCTGTACGCCGCCCTGAGTCCCTCGGCAGTTGGGCGGCTTATAAGAAGGAATAAATAAATAAATAATAATAATTTTTTTAATTATTATTATATCATTTCTTTGTATATAATACTTTATTCTAGGTATATGTTGCTAATTCCATTAAAAAAAAGAAAAAAAAGAAAAAATTAATTCTAGTTTTGTCATCTGGGATATTTACCAGTTAATTTCAAATTTCCCTTCCAAATTCATCGCTATTAGATTAATTTCCCATAGTAATTATTATTTCTTGCTTCTTAATTTTAAGCCATATTGCTTCCTCTACTTTTTTGTCTCTTTAGTCATTATTTATATTTCTTACCCTCCATTTCTATCAAAAACTAAATGCCCAATTATACATTTCAATTTCACATATTAATCATTAAAATTCTTTCTAGGTTATTGAAATTTTAAATTTTACATTTAAACAATCTCATATATAGAAAAATAGTACACAATCATAATTCATTTCCATTATTTCTAATTCTGTATTTCCTACATCACTACAGATATTTGATTAAATTAAATCAAAAAATTAATCTAGCTCTTATCAATTCCATCTCTTGCATTTAAACAAGTCAAAAACAAAGAAGAAAAGAAAGATAAAAAGAGAGAAAAAGTCCAAATGGTTTAATTTTCCAATTTTTAGCTTAATAAGTTTAAAAATTATAAGCAATGATAGTATACCTTTTTTATTTTTGACGTTTAAATAGTTTCCCTTAAATTTCTAATAATCATATGTATCATTCATATTTATCATATTAACTGTCATTGTTTTATCTGCATTGTTCCAAATCATTTGATTCTTAAGTAATATTACCTATATAAAAAGAACCAAGGATAGAAGAAAATTCTTAATTCTCAATAAAATAATTATAATAATTATATATATCAAAATTCTAAACGGTTAGCATTCTTATCACAATTAAATCTGATATAATGACAGAAAAAGAAAGAAAAAAAAGAGAAAAAAAGAAAAAAGAAACCATTTCTATAATATATCAACGCCTTCATCCATTCCCTTTTAATTTCCCAATTACTTCCATTTTATATCTATTTTTTCTCCATCCCCATTTCCTTAACTTCTGTCCTTTCTTTCGTTTACCCTTGTACCAATAAGTTCTCATTTCCCACACCCTTTTTTCCTTTCTTAAATCTACTATCTGTATGTATCTAGTTTTTCCCATTCCTTTTTTGACTTTATCTATTTCAAGATCCTCTTCCTCAATCTGAACATAATCATTTTTAATATCTTTATCTCTATTATCACTGTTAACCCCAGTGGAATCATTATAAATATCAACATAATCATAATTCAGCATTGTATTGTCAGTATTCTTTCTCTGTTCATCATCATTTATAATATTTTCATCAATCTTTTTTTCTTCTTCTGTTATCTTTTCCATTTTTTTCCCATTTGCACTTCATTCCTTCCCTTCTCAAGTGTTCCAATTCCAAAAGATCTAAGATCTTTGAAGAGATCTTTCAAAAATCCAGCCAAATCTTCATAGTCAATTTCCTCCATTTCTTTAAAGTCACAATTTCCAAGTCCAAAACTTAACCAAATTCAATCTGTCATCAAAATTCATTCAAGTCCAAAGCTTAAACAAATTCAAGCTGTCATCAAAATCCATTCAAGGATGCCACCAGCTCTTAATAGTCAGCAATCTCCATGTCTTAAAATTCCAAATCACTATTTTTCAAAGTCCATCTAGCTGCTAACAATAATATGTTCCACAGCTTGTTATAGTTTACAAGTTTTCCTTTTAGTGATGAAAAAACCAGTTCTTTCTGTTACAAGGTCCTTTTGCTATTAACATCTGTTCATGTTTATTCTTGACCAAGTCAGTCTAAACAAGTTTTACAATCTGCTTTAAGTTTCCTCCACTTTCAAAGAGGCTTTTCTTATTCAAGGTCGCAGCTGTCCAAACATCCATACAGATATTTCACCACATCAGTAATTCTTCCAGCCACCAGATGGCAACTCCAGTCAGATTTCTCTCCTCTGTCTTTTCTGTTTTAATTTTTCTATTTTTAATCACTCCAATTTTCAAATTATTCCTCAAAAGCTTCCCAAAATTCTTGTATCTTTTCCAAGTCTTTGAAAAACAAAATTCCAAATCTTTAGCAAATGGGCTTTTAGTTGTAGGTCCCTTTAATTTTGTTACACCATTGTATCCAAATTTTTAACAGCCGCTCCTTAGTTTTCCGGTCCTTTTGTCCCCTTTCTAACAGTAAAATGTTCCCTTAAGTATTCCCTTGGCAGTATCACTCACCGATCTCAGTCTTCTTTTACTTCTTCAACTTCTCCAGCACAAACATTTGATTTTCCTTCCCAGATGACTCCAACTTGCCAGTTCAATTCTTACGATGTGATTGCCGCGGCTAGAGACGGCTGCAATGCCGTCTTCCACACGCCGCAGGTCCAGGAGCAAAGCTGGTTCCCTGGGGGGTTTGCCCGCCCAGTCTGCCAACTGGCGCTCCCTTCTTCATCACCCCTTCAGGGTGGATCTGACCTGGTCCTGTTCGGTCCAGGTCCCTGGGCGGCATGGGTTCGGGGTTTCGCCTGCGGAGCGTGGGGAAACTCCATGGCACCGCGGCGTTAACCACGCCTTCCACCAGGCGGCTGAGCTTTGAAGGCGTCAGCTAAGGACCGGGGTGGGGTGTCACAAGATTGCACGCTGGAGAGTGCAAGGCAGTGCTTAAGACATCTGTGGCCGCCCCTGTCCCCTGCTCACAGCGGCAGTTTCTTCCCGCTGGTGTCGAAGGGAAAGGGAGTCATGGGAGGGAACGGTCAGCCAACAACCACTTAAGTTTGACAGCGCACAACAGCGGGAAGGAGGACAGCCGGGTCGGGCTCGTCTGTCTGCCCTCTCGCCCTCGGCTGGCGCGGAGACCCAGCGAACAAAGAGGCAAACAAGGAGGGAGGGAGGGAAGAGAGAAACTGAGAGATCTTAGTGCAGGGCTAGCCCGAGGTCTCCGCTCGCTTCATGTGTTGCCTCTGGGAGCTTTTCGAGCCCCGTCGTGAAAGGCGCGCGCGACTTCAGCGGGGCCGGGACAGGCGGCTGCCCGGAGAGAGCCATCCCCTTCGCCCCGAACACTACAGGTAGATGGGAGAGGCTCTGCGAAGGGGATGGCTCTCTCCAGGCAGCCGCCTGTCCCGGCCCCGCCAAAGTCGCGCACGCCTTTCGTGACGGGGCTCCAAAAGCTCCCAGAGGCAACACGCAAAGCGAGCGGAGACCTCGAGCGCCGCAGCCCCAAGGGCGCCGGGGGGGAGCAGGAGGGAATAAAGCTCCGCGGAGGCGGGTGCCAGACAAGCACGGGAGGCAGGGAAAGGCGCTTCATCCACGCCGCCTTCCCGCCGGTCAGAAGGGCTCTCCTGCGGGCCTGTCCCTCGGCCGGGGAGGTGGGGGGAATCAGCTCTCTGGCCGGTAGACCTGGTGCCTGCACTCCGCTCAAGACCGCGACCGGCGGCGCTGAGATCGAGTGGGGGAGGGGAGGCTCCGGCACCACCTCCTTCTCCAGTTCCCTCCGGCTTAGCTCCTCCTGCCCCCGGCGGTGGCGCCCTCAGCACCGAGGCTGTATGATCAGGCTAGCCCTGCGCTAAGATCTCTCAGTTTCTCTCTTCCCTCCCTTCCTCCCTGTTTGCCTCTTTGTTCGCTGGGTCTCCGTGCCAGCGGGGGGCGAGAGGGCAGACAGACGAGCCCGACCCGGCTATCCTCCTTCCCGCCATCGTGCGCTGTCAAACTTAAGTGGTCGTTGGCTGGCCGTTCCCTCCCGTGACTCCCTTTCCCTTCGACACCAGCGGGAAGAAACTGCCGCTGCGAGCCCCAGCCGGCCCGGTTTGCGAGTCCCAGCTGTAGTCGGAGATGTGGGACATGGCAAGCGAGGAGACGGGGATGCCGGAGGGGGTAGCAGGGAGTGTCTGGGTGGGAGAAGACGCCACTGTCTGGCAAAAGAAGGGCCGGGAAAGATGAGAAAAAAAATCACACACCAGTCAATTGCCGGCCTGCTGCTAGGAAACAAAGCGGGGAGGTGGGGGGGGGTCTGGTTATGTAGCTCTCCCATCCCACATTCTCAGCTTTGGGGGGGGAGAAGTGCCGCAACCGGGCCGAGCACGTGGTCACTACGAGAAGTGCTCCAGCCCTGCCCGGCATTTCAGACCTGGCCCTCCCTCCCTCTCCTTGTACCCCAACAACGGCAAACAGTGTAAGGAAGGTAAGAACAAACCTGGTCTGAATGAAAGCACTCCTTCTCTCCCTCTCCCTCCCACCCCCCCCCCCCCCGTCCGCCTGCCCGCCCGAGTTTCGGATTCCTGCTCATTCAGAGCAGGAACTCCCGCACTTAAAACTGGGGTTGAACTGCTTTTATCGACAAGCCGGGAAGGGAGAGATGTGGACCCGACACGTATGTGTGCTGGGGAAGAGAGGAGAGGAAGGGTTTCTTCCAGATCCTTTGATCGGCTTGAACGGGAATAGGGGGCAGAAAAAGAGAGTGAAAATGCCTCGTGACTGCCTGATTTTGAAAAAAGCTTTTGGGAGCATGGAAATGGGTAGCAAGAGGGAATTCTGAGTTTATGCCCTCTCTGAGAGCCGGGCTGACTTTTATTTACAGTAGCAAAATTACAGTTATGAAGTAGCAACGAAAATAATTTTATGGTTGGGGGGTCACCACAACATGAGGAACTGTATTAAAGGGGTCGTGGCATTAGAAAGGTTGAGAACCACTGCTCTAGAGAAAGTGCAGAAGAGAGCAACCAGGATAATAAAGGGTCTGGAAAATAAAACATACAAAGAGCGGTTGCAGGAACTGAGCTTGGACAGTCTGGCGAAGAGAAGGACCAGGGGTGACATGATAGCAGTGTTCCAATACTTGAGGGGATGCCACAGAGAGGAGGGGGTCAGGCTGTTCTCTATGGCACCAGAAAGCCAAACAAGGAATAACGGATGGAAGCTGACCAAGGAGAGATTCAACCTGGAAGTGAGGAGAAACTTTCTGACGGTGAGAGCAATCAACCAGTGGAACAGCTTGCCAGCGGAGGTTGTGAGAGCCCCAAGACTTGCGACCTTCAAGGAGAGACTGGACTGCCATCTTTCTCAAATGGTGTAGGAACTCCTGCTTGAGCAGGGGGTTGGACTAGATGATCTAAAAGGTCCCTTCCAACTCTAATAATTTTTTTTAAAAAATCTCAACAGCTAGAAGCTGGGTGTGTGGGCTGTGGGTTTGTCCTTGGATGAACATGTGCCACAGATAAGGCTGGGTTCTTCTTTGTGCATCTATACATACACACACACACACACACACCATACATACATACATACATACATACATACATACATACATACATACATACATACATACATACATACATGCAAACAAAATCATCACCAAAGCCAACATGGGTTTTTTAAAAACAGATCCTGCCAGACAAATCTCATTGCATTCTTTGATGGATTCATAACTGGCTGACCAACTGCACTCAATGTGTAGTCCTCAATGGAACTGCATCTACATGGAGGGAAATATGCAGTGGGGTACCCCAAGGCTCTGTCTTAGGCCCAGTACTCTTCAATATCTTCATCAATGATTTAGACGGGATAGAAGGGGAGCTCATCAAATTTGCAAATGACACCAAGCTGGCAGGATTAGCCAACACTCCAGAAGATAGGCTGAATATACAGAAGGAGCTTGGCAGACTTGAACATTGGGCCCTATCTAAAACAATATAATTCAGTGGTGAAAAAAGTGAGGTTCTACATTTAGGCAAGAAAAACCAAATGCACAGGTACAGAATAGGTGGTACCTGGCTCAATAGTAGTAACTGTGAGAGGGATCTTGGAGTCCTTGTAGACAATCACTTGAATAAGAGCCAGCAGTGTGCAGCAGCTGCCAAAAAAAATATCCAACACAGTTCTAGGCTGCATAAACAGAGGGATAGAATCAAGATCACATGAAGTGTTAATACCACTCTATAATGCCTTGGTAAGGCCACACTTGGAATACTGCATCCAGTTTTGGTCACCACAATATAAAAAATATTTGGAGACTCTAGAAAGAGTACAGAGAAGAGCAGCAAAGATGATTAGGGGACTGGAGGCTAAAACATACGAAGAACGGTTGCTGGAATTGGGTATGTCTAGTGTAATGAAATGAAGGACTAGGGGAGACATGATAGTAGTGTTCCAATATCTAAGGGCTAGTCACAAAGAAGAGGGAGTCAACCTATTCTCCAAAGCACCTGAAGTCAGGACAATAAGCATTGGATGGAAACTAATCAAGGAGAGAACCAACCTAGAAATTAGGAGACATTTTCTGACAACAATTAATCAGTGGAACAAATTGCCTCCAGAAGTTGTGGATGCTCCAACACTGGAAGTTTTTAAGAAGACATTGGACAACCTTTTGTCTGAAATGGTATAGGGTTTCCTGCTTGAGCAGGGGATTGCACTAGAAGACCTGCAAGGTCCAATCTATATATATAAAAGCGAAAACTACTCACACATTAATCACGAAATCTCCAGAACCGTAAAGCCTACCAGCTTGAAATTTGCCACGTATGTTCCTCTTGCCTTCTAGGTGCTCACTAAGAAAGGATTTTTCAAAATGACCATCGGAGCATGAGTATTTCTTATATTATTATTAACAAGCTCCCCACCTGAAAAGAAACCTGATCCAAATGCAAAACAAAAGCAGAGGAGTTTCAGTTTCGCTTTTGCTTTTGCTTTCATAGCAGCAAGCAGCTTTACTACAGAACAGTTGAGCTAAGCCATGCACAGACTCCTTCAAGTCTCCTTCTTGCTCACACAGCAAATACTGTTTGAGTTTCCAAACACCCCTCAACTCTCTCACACACTAACAGGACGCTAGCCAGATGAATACCTATGGATGCTGGTAGGCAGAGACAGATTTCCCCCCCTTATTTTCCTCCTCAGTTCAGACGAATCTGTTCCTTCTACTGTAACACCAGTTAAAGGGAAAAGAGGCAAAAAACGCAGGAAAAGATTTACAGATGCGATTAGGAAAAAACAAGTAAGGGAAGCTGCCTGTTTCTCCCATGGCCAGTTCTATGTGGCATGCTCCAGAGTCAGTTTGCCTGACAGCCTGGTCATCCTCCAGCCACAGAGCAAAACCAGGAATGTTGTTTACAGGGAGGTCCTGGGCAATTCATCTGAGGGACGAATTGAAAGTCTATGCCCATGATGGCGAACCTATGGCACGGGTGCCACAAGTGGCACACGGAGCCATATCAGTGGGCACGCGAGCTCAGGTCTGGCGCGCATGTGCGCACCGGCTGGCTGATTTTCGGGCCTTCTGGGCCCACTGGGAGTCAGGAAACAGGCTGTTTCCAGCCTCCAGAGGGGGTGGGGAAGGCCGTTTTCGCCCTTCCCGGGCTCCTAGAAAGGCTCTGGAGCCTGGAGAGAGCGAAAAATGGGCATGCCATTGCATGCTAGGAGCGGGGGGGTCATGCGCGCATGCACGGGGGTGCATGGAATTATGGGTGTGGGCACGCACACACGTGATCCCCCGCATTCCCCCCCCTTTTGGCACGCGAACCAAAAAAGGTTCGCCATCACTGGTCTATGCTATGTAAATAATGTCTTCATCTGTTTTCAACTTAGCTTACCATCTCTAACGAAATAATACAGTCCCTTTTTTAACTACTCATTAATTTTCAAGCTTTAAGTGTCAATTTATCAAGCCCCATCACATACTTTCGTAGCGAAGCACAAGTATTTAGCTAGTGTGTTATAGATACCAAAATTGCAGGTTGTAATAAATAGGGGATCATCTGGCATTACCTTGTACCAGGGCTGTCAAACTCGCGGCCTGCGGGCCGGATGTGTCATGCGCTGGCCACAGCCACGCCGTTTAGCAAAGGGGGAAAAAGTCCTGAAACGCCACGTGACGCCGCCGTGACAACGCGAGTTTGACAGCCCCGCCTTGTATCATCTCTAACGAGAATGAAAAGCAGAAAAGCAGAAAAAGAATATAACTACTACACTGGAATCAATTTCAAGTTCATTTATGTTCCTATGACACACCATCCTCAAACTTAACATTTTTACTTCTTAAAGGTAGCTCATCTGCCAGCTCTTAGGGTTTATAACTACCTTCTTGATTCCAACATTTGTAAAAAACTTAAGTTTCTAGTAATTACTGTAGTGATATACCGTATTTTTGGAGTATAAGACACACCTTTTTCCTCCCTAAAAGTGGCTGAAAATTTGGGTGCGTCTTATACTCTGAATGTAGCTTTTTCGAAGTTTTTTCCCAGCCCTAACGAGGTGCTAATGATCTTCCCAGCTCTTACCTTGCAGGCTTTTTCATTGTTACTCTCTCCGAAGAATGTTTTTCCAGCCCTAAGTCTTTGCAGGGTTTTTTTCATTGCTCTACTTGCTCTGAAAAAGTTTTTTTCTAGCCCTAACCAGGTGCTAATGATCTTCCCAGCTCTTACTGGCTTGCAGGCTCTTTCATTGTTACTCTCTCCGAAGAAGGTTTTTTTAAGTCCTAACCAGGGGATAAAATAATGTGCTGAAGCTGACCAGACTAAGGATGCTAGCCAGATGAATACCTGGTAGGCAGATTTTTTTCCCCTATTTTCCTCCCCAAAAACTAAGGTGCGTCTTGGGCAGGGGGTTGGACTAGATGACCTGCAAGGTCCTTTCCAACTCTGTTAATCTGTTAATCTGTTATACTCCGGTGCGTCTTATACTCCGAAAAATACGGTACCATACAATCTGGAATGGGAAATAAAAGCTCTTCATTTTGAGTTGAATATTTTCCGAATTTCCTGGTTTGTAGTGAGAAATTAATGTAGGGAATTATGGAACATTTTGTGGTTCGAGTTATAAGATGATATGATTGAAAGAGTAGTAATGCTTTTAAGGCTGTTAATCAAAACCAGAAAATCAGAACAGAATATTCTGCACTCTTGTAAAAGGAAGGCAAATTTATCTGAAATATGTTGAACCTTTTAAAATATATTAAATTGCTTTATAGGAATAGCCATTCACCTGATTCATACATATAAGCCAATGTGCATACCGTAATTATTCTAAAAACTTAACTTTGTTCAATGGCGCTTACTCCCAGTAAATGGCTTCTACAACCTGATGCAGTTCCAACGCATCTGGACAATACCTGATTACAAAAAGTTGCAATGCAGCTTAATATGGAAATAATTGTCTAAAACCTTGAAGAGGCTGCCAAGAAAGAATCTTGGCCAAAATTTCTCTTGTCTCCATCTGGGATCCAAATGTGGCAAACATGATGTCAGTGGGCATTCAGAACAGCTGTTGGTGATTTAAAGGAATGTTTAACTTTTTTGTGTGTACTTCCTTGTAGCTAGATAAAATTGTGTAATAAGCACCTTCTTAATTGACACCAATCTTCCTTGCACATTTTTCAACATGGAAAGCTAGCTTTATCATCAATAAAAACTTTGTTTTTAAAATATCATTTTATTCAGTTATGTGTTTGCTTTCTGATTCATTTGGTCAGAGGCAATTCACTAATATTCTTTGAATTTAGCTAACATTTGCCTTTTCTTTTTAGTTCGTTTCAGCTGGGTCCTAAAAAGGGAGAAAAGCAGGGGGGAAATTCAGCAGGTTCTGACAGGTTCTGGAGAACATTTTGAGTAGTTCGGAGAACCAGCAAACACCACCTCTGGCTGGCCCCAGAGTGGGGTGGGAATGGGGATTTTGCAGTATCCTTCCCCTGCCACACCCACAGAACCGGTAGAGAAAAAAATTGAATTTCACCGCTGGAGAAAAGGCTATGAAATTGACAGTCTATTAAGCTTTTTTTCTTTTAAATCTCATGGCACCAGTAAGGGACAACCCCCCCCCCCCAAAGTTCTGAGGCTTAGAAATTACGTTTAAATCAGTTAAGTTAAATGATGATCATGTACTAATCTCCACTCTGGGTACTATATTTCATTTAGTGGACCATTAATGTAAGTATTTATTTATTTATTTTATTTATTCAAAGTTCTTCTAGGCCGCCCTAATCCCTCAGGACTCAGGGCAGCGTACAACATTTTAGGGAACATCAAATAAATTGTTAAAAACAATTTAAAACAATTTAAAAAACATACACATCATACATACATGGGGGAGACGTCAGATGGAAGGTCGTCTCAAAATCACCCCGCCTGCAGGAAGAGCCATGTCTTAATGTCTTTTCGGAAGGTCAGCAGGGTGGGGATGATTCGGATCTCCGGGGGGAGTTGGTTCCAGAGAGCAGGGGGCCCTACAGAGAAGGCCCTCCCCCTAGGCCCCGCCAGTCGGCACTGTTTGGCTGACGGGACCTGGAGGAGACCCACTCTGTGGGACCTGACCGGTCGAAGGGAAGTATGAGGCAGAATGCGGTCCCGGAGATAGCCTGGTCCTAAGCCATGAAGGGCTTTAAAGATGATGATCAGCACCTTGAATTGTACCTGGAGACCAATGGGCAGCCAATGCAGCTGGCGGAGTATAGGTGTCACGTGGGTGTACCTTGACACACCCACCACAGCACGCGCAGCTGCATTTTGCACCAGTTGAAGTCTCCGAATACTCTTCAAGGGCAGCCCCATGTAGAGCGCATTGCAGTAGTCCAATCGAGAGGTGACAAGGACATGAGTGACCGTGAGTAGAGCCTCCTTCTCCAAGTATGGTCGCAATTGGTGCACCAGGCGGACCTGTGCAAAAGCCCCCCCTAGCCACAGCTGCAAGGTGTTGGTCTAATTTTAGCTGTGGATCTAGGAGGACTCCCAAATTGCGAACCCGTTCTGAGGGAGTTAATTTTTCTTCCTCAAGAACCAAGGAGGGACAGTCGATATAGTCCTTCGGAGGCAATATCCAGAGCCACTCAGTCTTGTCGGGGTTGAGTCTGAGTCTGTTCCTCCCCATCCAGATCCTAACGTCATCCAGGCACTGGCACATCACATCAGCCGCCTCCCTGAATTGAGACGGGGTGGTGATGTACAGCTGGGTGTCGTCAGCGTACTGTTGGAAGCTCACCCCATGTCTACGGATGATCTCCCCCAGCGGTTTCATGTAAATGTTAAACAGGATGGGTGAGAGGACCGAACCCTGAGGCACCCCACAAGTCAGGGGCCTAGGAGACGACCTCTGCCCACCTGCCAACACCGACTGCATCCTGTTGGCGAGATAAGAGGAGAACCACCGTAAAACGGTGCCTCCCACTCCCAACTCGTTCTAGGCAGCCACCAGGGCCTCAGACGAATTGTGTACCAGGGTTTCAGGTATTTCCCCAAGTTCCCTCTGGAATCCTTCCGGCTCCATTAGGCACCTGGGGCGGAACCACCTAGTCGGTCCCGCCTCCCTGCGGAGGAGGAGTGGGGCTGTGAAATCCAACCTCAGTAGGAAATGGTCTGACCATGACAACGGGGTGATGACTATATCCCCTACCTTCAGATCATCTCTCCACTGCCCCGAAAGAAACACTAGGTCAAGCATGTGACCTCCCTCATGAGTCGGACCCTGGAGTACTTGGGTCAGGTCTATGGTTGTCATGGAATCCATGAACTCCTGAGCTGCACCAGAGGTTTCGCCCGCCGAAGGCAGGTTAAAGTCCCCCAGCACCATAAGCCTGGGGAACTCCACCGCCAGGCTGGCTATCTCCTCAAGCAGCTCAGGCAGGGCCTTAGTAACGTAGCTGGGAGGCAGGTACGCTAACAAAAGGCCCACCTGAACCCCTAAGTCCAACTTTAGAAGGAGCGTCTCACACCCGACAATCTCCGGGGCAGGGATCCTACGAGGATGCAGATTTTGGTGCGTTATAATGGCCACTCCTCCCCCCCTTCCCTGGGGTCGTGAATGGTGCTGCACTGAGAACCCGTCCGGGCATATCTCGGAGAGGGCTACTCCCCTCTCCTGGCCCAGCCAGGTCTCAGTTATGCATACGAGGTCCGCCCCCTCGGTGATTAAATCACGTATCATGGGGGCTTTGTTGACAATTGACCTGGCGTTTAGCAGCAGCATCCTGAGCCCAGGGCCCTGAAAACCCTGGTTGCCAGGTACTCGGGTTGAGCAAGATGGAACCACATTGGAGGGTCCGGAACAAGGGATCGCTTGTACACAGCTAGGTCTCATTCCCCATGAGTGGCCCACCCCTCTGCTCCCGCCATACCTACCTCTCCCCATTATGACCGGGATGTTCCGGCTCTCCACCCCCCCAGAGAACCCCCTCCCCTCCCCGCTGGTCCCCCTCTCTTCCTGCAGGCCATCCATTCCATTCATACTGAACCAGGAGATAGAGTCAGGCGCCCCTCCGCTTCTGTTTCCACACTCAGCAGAGGGGGTCCGAGCCCCGGTCCCTGGCTCATTCATACTAACAACCATTCTTCCAGAATCTACACAGTTATTACCTCAATCATAACCAAACACAAACATTCAGTCGTAACCAACAAGCACAAACACAGTCACACCGCTTCCGGGGTTAAAATTTAAAAATAATTAATAATCAATGCTAGCGCCAAAGGAGGTGCATGTATACAACCTCCAAGCCAATCACAATTAGGATAAAGTCTTAGTCCTTTCCACTCATCCCAAGGTCCACCATAATCTTTAAACGCTTCCAGAATAGTCCGTGTTTGTCTGCTGTTCTCTCCAACAGCGTTGATAATCATAGGGTTCAAACCTGCAGTGACATCTGGCAACCCTCTTCTCAGCGGCTCCCCCAATGTGGCCAAAAACAGCCATGCAGCCGGGGCTGCGTCAGCCAAAAAAGGCCTCGCGGCCACCACGGCAACAGTAATGATGTGAACACTCCCATGGAGACAACGTTGAGAATAGAGGAGAGAGGTAGTCCAGGGGAACGGCTGTAAAAGGCTCCGTTGTGTCTGCGCTGGTAGCATTAATGCCCGATGTAAATCATCGCAGTGATGGCAAATACAAATGCAGTCTTGACCCAGAGAGAGGGGGGGTCTTCTGCGAGCTCAGCCGTTCCAATTGCCAGAGCGAGAGCAAGTAATAAGTGATAAATGTATCTTAATACAAAATATATTAAAGTACCAATTAAGGTGTGTGCATTTGACTTATGGGATTAAATAGGCATTCATGTAATAAACATTTTTAATGTTTCACAATTAGTAATGTGAGGTTTATCTTTTTGCAATCAGTGTAGCAAGAGATTCAAAATACTCAAGAGTTATTTGAGAATCTGTAGAAAGCCTCTTCCAGTTTATTTTATCAAAGGACAAATTGTCCTAAGTGCTGTTTAGTTTTTCAGAAAACGGATTTCCCTGTAAAAAAAAAGGCTAAAGCAATGGAGGTATTATTGTTCCTGTTCTGTATTTTTTGCAGCCTTCTCAGGCATGGCTTATAGTTGAGAATTAATTTGCAGCTTTCAAAGCATATTCTTAGAGCTGAGGTTCCTCAACAAATTTTAAATCGTCATCTAAGAAGAAATTGTTAGCTAGAACATTTTCTACATTCTTCATAAAAGGAATTTGAGATGCCCAATGAATAAAAAAAAGTATTGTGGCCCATTGCTCCCACATATGAGTTATACAACTCCCCCCGGAGACCCGAACTATCCCCACTCTGCTGGCCTTCCGAAAGGCCGTTAAGACATGGCTCTTCCTGCAGGTGGGGGGGACAGCTTAACCCATTCGAGCTTACCCCCCAAGTATGTATGTTGTTGAATGGATGGATGTTGTTGTTGTTTTTATATTGTTTTCTTTTAAATTTTGTACTGTTTTTAAATTTTTTGAAATTTTGTTTATTCTTGTATCTCTTACGTTGTACGCCGCCCTGAGTCCTTCGGGAGTTGGGCGGCATATAAGAATAACAAAATAAATAAATAAATAAATAAATGTGCACTTTTTTGACCGATTTCCCTTTAGTCTGATGATGTTACCTAGTTTGGGTAATGAAACGTCTGCAAGAAAACAACCAAGTTCAGAGAGTACCAAGGACCCCTCATTTCAGTCCTGAGCTACAAATATTCTCCTTTATTGGTTCCCTTTAGTCTTGATTTTCAAATGGGATTGATAGTGATTTGGAGCACATGGTTGCCATCTTATATAAAAGTGTACCAATTATTGTAAAGGTAGCTCTGAGTAAAACAAATCTGATGTGAGCATAACATTTAAAAAGATGAATACTGTCTAAATCTACAGTAGCAAATTGTATGTTGTAATGATTGCAGACCTGAAAACTGGCACAGAGCCACAGACTGAATAACAAATAACAGAGTTGGAAGGGACCATGTAAGTCTTCTAGTCCAACCCCCTGCTCAAGCAGGTAACCCTATACCAGTGATGGCGAACCTGTTTTGGCTCGGATGCCAAAAGGGTGTGCGCGCACGATAGCATGCACGTGCGTGCCCACACCCATAATGCAATGCCCTCCCCCGCACATGTGCACAACCCACGCGCTGCCCCCGTGCATGTGCACATCCCCCCGCACTCCCCCCCACGTATGCGCACAGGCCTCACTGAAGCCTCCGGACTTCCGGTAGGCCCGTTGGGCTGTTTTTCGCTCTCCCCAGGGTTCAGGAAAGGGCCAATCGGAAGTTCAGAAACGAAACGGAAGTGGAGCTGCCCTACTAATTGCCTTCAGATAGTTGCAACCAGGCCTCGCACACCTCGGCCCATTTCTTCTGCAGCCGGCAAGGCTTTCCTGAAGGCCTCTCTAGCCGATAACAGAGCTCCAGATCGATCAGGAGCTCTGTTATCGGCTGCAGAGGCCTTCAGAAAAGCCTTGCTGACTGCAGAAGAAATGGGCCGAGGTGTGGGAGGCCTGGCTGCAACTGTCCAAAGCTGAAGAAGTTCCTGAAGACCTCTGACAGCGAAAAGGAGGCTGGGGGTGACACACACAAGTGAACTTCCGGTTGGCCTGTTGGGCCGTTTTCGCCGTCCCCAGGCTTCAGGAGGCTTTCCTGAACCCTGGGGAGAGCGAAAACGGCTGAAAAGAAGGCCAAAAATCAGCTGGCCAGCGCGCATGCGCGCTGGAGCTGACATAGGGCAACGCCTCACGTTCCCTCATATATGGCTCTGCGTGCCACCTGTGGCACGCGTGCCATAGGTTCGCCATCACTGCCCTATACCATTTCAGACAAATGATTGTCCAATCTGTTCTTAAAAAACCTCCAGTGTTTGAGTACCCACAACTTCTGGAGGCAAGCTGTTCCACTGGTAAATTGTTCTCATTATTAGGAAGTTTCTCCTTAATTCTAGATTACTTCTCTCCTTGATTAGTTTCCATCCATTGCTTCTTGTCCTGCCTTCAGGTGCTTTGGAGAATAGGTTGACCCCCTCTTCTTTGTGACATCCCCTTAGATATTGGAACACTGCTATCAAGTCACCCCAGTCCTTCATTTCATTAAACTAGACGTAACGAATTCCAGCAACCGTTCTTCGTATATTTTAGCCTCCAGTCCCCTAATCATCTTTGTTGCTCTTCACTCTTTCTAGAGTCTATACATCTTTTTTATATCATGGCAACCAAAACTAATTGCAATATTCCAAGTGTGGCCTTACCAAGGCATAGAGTGGTATTAACACTTTACGTCAGTGATGGCGAACCTTTTTTTCCTTGGGTGCCGAAATAGTGTGTGCGCGCGCTATCGCATGCACATGCGTGCCCACACCCATAATTCAAAGCCCCCCACTCACCCCACCCCCTGCGCATGCGTGCGCGACATCTCCCACTCCCCTGTTTCCCGACTTCCAGTGGGCCCAGTAGGCCCGTTTTTTCGCCCTCCCCAGGCTCCAGAGGCTTTCTTGGAGTTTGGGGAGGGCAAAAACACTCCCCCCGCCACCCCGGAGGCCCTCCGGAGGCCGAAATCGCCCTCCCAGAGCTTCCACGTGAGCCAAAAATCAACTGGCAGGCACGCACATGTGCGCTGGAGCTGAGCTAGGGCAACAGCTCGCGTGCCGGCAGATATGGCTCCGCGTGCCACCTGTGGCACCCGTGCCATAGGTTCGCCATCACTGCTTTACGTGATCTTAATTCTATCCCACTGTTAATGCAGCCTGGGACTGCTTTGGCTTTTATCTCAGCTGTTCCAAGTCTCCCAAGATCTCTCTCACAGTTACTACCATGTTTTCCCGAAAATAAGACCGGGTCTTATTTTCTTTTGGGCCCCAAAATAAGCACTAGGGCTTATTTTTTTTGGGTGTCTTATTTTTTTCCCATGTATGGGAGGCCCACTACTTCTGCTTGTTCGTGGTGGGCAGGAGGCCGCGCAGCGTGCCAGTGCTGCCGCAAAGCGGCGGAGTGGAGCTGCCCCACGCACCCCGCACCAGCTTACCTCAGGGCCCCCGCAGCCAGGCCACCCATGGTCCTACATCTGCCTCGCTGCAGCAGCTCCAGCAGCCCCATCCAGCAGAACCCCGCGTGGCCGTCGCCCCACTTCTGCTTGCTCTCAGCAGCAACGGAGCCGGAGGCCAAGTGACGTGCTGGTGTGACGGCCGCGAGGCAGGGTGGTGGAGTTGCCCCACACGTCCCGCACCAGCCTACCTCAGGGCCCCCGCATCCAGGCCATCCACACCCTGACACCCACCTTGTGGCCGCAACACCAACACCACTTGCCCACCTTCATTGCGGCTGCGAGCAAGCAGAAGTGGGCCGGCGGCCACATGGGCTCCTGCTGAACATGGCTGCGAGGCAGATGTCAGGGCATCAATGGCCTGGCTGCAGGGGCCCTGAAGTAAGCCGGTGAGGGGTGCGTGGAGCAGCTCCACCCCCGCATCACCTAGTGGCCACAGCACCACAAGCAACCAGATGGAATGGGCGGGTGGTGGCACAGGTTCTTAAGTAGGTCTTATTTTCGGGATAGGTCTTATTTTCAGGGAAACGGTACTATTGAGCCAGGTAACACATATTCTGTACCGGTGCATTTGGTTTTTCTTGCCTAAATGTAGAACCTTACTTCGCTCACCATTGAATTTCATTTTGTTAGATAGGGCCCAGTGTTCAAGTCTGTCAAGATCCTTCTGTATATTCAGCCTATCTTCTGGAGTGTTAGCTATTCCTGCCAACTTGGTGTCATCTGCAAATTTGATGAGCTCCCCTTCTATCCCCTCGTCTAAATCATTGATGAAGATGTTGAAGAGTACTGGGCCTAAGACAGAGCCTTGGGGTACCCCACTGCATACGTCCCTTCATGTAAATGCAGTTCCATTGAGGACTACACATTGAGTGCAGTTGGTCAGCCAGTTTCGAATCCATCTGGTGGTGATGCTGTCTGACCCACATTTTTCTATCTTATTGAGTAGTAGGTTATGGTCTACTTTATCAAATGCATTACTGAAGTCCAAGAAAACTATATCCACAATATTTCTCTCGTCCACTAGTTTTGTCACTTTGTCAAAGAATGCAATAAGATTTGACTTGCATGATCTGTTTTTGACAAACCCATGTTGGCTTCTGGTTATGACTTTGTTTGCTTCTAAGTGTTCGCTGATTCGTTGCTTGATTATCTTTTCCAGAATCTTCCCAGGTATTTTTTTTAATTGAAAAAGTTTTATAAGTACAAAGTACAAGCATTTTTGTAATTTTTCTCCCCCCCCTCCCTACCCCCCTTCTCCCCCTCCCCCCTCCCTGGACTTCCCGGAACATACACAGGATATATGTAATCTACACAAATATAAAACTACTATATCCTAACAAATTGTTAACTTCCAAATATCATAAAATCTTAACTCCTTATATTATTAATTAAACTTAAAATTTTTAAATTGAAATATATCCCTCACAGTCTTCTTAATCTAATACTTAATTCAAATATAATCCGTCCTTCTTCTCCATTATCAAATATATCATTTAAATAGCTTTTACCATATTATAAAATTTCCACTTCCAATCTTATACTACCAACAACCTAACCACAATTATTAAGTTCAGAAACAAATTAACCCATATCTAAAAAATACATAACAGCTTTACATCATTTAATTATGTTAAATTACATTCTATACTTATTTCCACCATATAGTGTAATTTAATTCTATTCTCTACCAATTTAATCTATTATATTACATTACCTTCTATCCCTATTCCCCAAGTTGTATTATTAATTCCATCATGCTATTTAAAACCAATTTTATCTCAATTACATTACTTTACCTTCTATAATTAAACCTCCTGTAATTTAATTCCTCTAACCTTGTACATCCTCATATACACATTTACATTTTATTCTTGCTTATTTTGCTTTTTCCTTGTTTTATTACTAACACTAAAACATCATTTTTTCCTCTAACCTTATACATCCTCTTATATACATTTACACTTTATTCTTACTTATTTTGCTTTATCCTGCTTTATTCTACTAGCACTAAAACATCGATTTTTAATTCCCCTCGCTTTCAAATCTGCAAGAGGAATTGAATATTTCTTTGAGTTGACATCTAAAAATATGTCGATTTAGTCTTGCTTCATTTCGAGAAGTTGAGGACTGAGATGAGTAATTCAATTCTTCTTTACTTACAATACTTTCACTTTCGGCAGATACTTCTCTAATCTGTCCTGAATCATTTGTTTGTTCTTGTCTATTCAGAATTCCTTTCTGTTGTGGAATATGCAAATCTTCCTTTCCCTCTCCTTCAACATTCACGTTTCCTTTGTCTTCTGGTGGTTTCAGTGTCCCCTCCTTTAGTACGTTGGCAAGAAAATCCTTTGCTTTGGCAATCGTATTGAGTCTATATCTTTCTGCCTTATAATAAACCGATAATCCAGTCGGAATAGCCCATGTGTATTTTATCTGTTGCAGTTTCAACTCTTCCACCAGAAAAGTATAATTTTTACGTGCTTTAAGTATTTTGGAAGGAATTTCCTTGACTATCAAAACTTCATGTTCTTCCACCTTCAGCTTATTTTTATAAGTCGCCTGTTAGATTTGATTTCGCAGTGCTTTTGTAGTAAAGTATATTACAATGTCTCTTGGCAAATGATTTTTTTTTGCAAACCAAGAATTGACACGATATATTTTTTCAATCTGACCTCCCAATTCCACTTTTGTCTCCCCCCAAAACTCCCCCAATACATCCACAATCTTATCCTTTAAAACTTCTTGTGCACTTTCTGTTATACCTCTCAAACGTAGAGCAAATTCCATATCTTTATATTGAGCTATCGTTAATTCTGCCTCAGTTACTTCAATTTTTTTCTGCATCTCCATTACTTTTTCACCCAAAGTCATTGTGGTCTGTTTAATTTCAACAACGTCCTGTTTCAATAATTCTATATTAGATACCACAGTTTTAAGTACAGTTTCCACATTATCTTTAGTTTGTTGAGTCTGAGATGAAACCTCCTCTGAGGCAGCTTGTATTTTTCCATTAATTTCCGTAATTTTTCCATTGATTTCTTTAATTTTTTTGTTGACTGCTAAAGCAATCTCCTTTTGCATTTCTTTCATGGATTGTTGCCACGTCTCAAGCGTACAAATCTGTGTTGGGGGGAGAAAGTCTTGCAGAAAAAGATTTTCAACTTTTTCTATTCTTTTAAAAGGAGCAGTCTTTGCCAATTTTAAAGACATCTTGGCTTGTTTTAATTCTTATATATTTAAAAAGCAAAGTCCATCAAGGTAAAAAGTAAAAAATATGAAGTAAAAAAGATTTCTTACAGGCAGCTGTTAGAAAACAGAACTCTCAGTAGTTTCAATAACTTCCGCCTTCTCCACACCCTTTGAAATTCCAAACGCCATCTTTAGCTACTTTGTTGCCTCCAGAAAATCCAAAAAAACAACACTGGAGTTAAGTAAAAGATACTTGCTGTTTGATTCTCCTGTTATGTTCCGTCTGCTGCATTGTTTAGAGTAATAAAGTAATAAAACCATTTGTTACCAGCAGAGATGGTCACGGCTTCTTGCTCCGCTAAAAACAAGCGGAGGCATTCCAGGTCTGGAGCTGAGACGGATTTCAAGGGAGCCCTCACCCTTCGCACCCCAGAGCTTCTTCTGGGGTGTTAGGGGGGCTCTACCTCTGCCCATTTGCTCTTCTCCCCTCCCTTTGCCCGGGACGGGAGTTTCCAAGCCGCCAGACAGCTGATGTGGCTTATCTGGCGGCTTTTACGGAGCCTGGAATCGGGCGCCCATAAAGAGCGTCCAACGAAGCTCGCGGCGCCACCGGAAGTCCCCAATCTTCCCAGGTATTGATGTAAGGCTGATAGGTCTGTAGTTTCCTGAATCCATTACACTGGACAGTGGGTGTGTAAAAAGTTATCTCAGTGCACAGAAGGAGGGAGGGCATGGGAAACATTTCAGAAGAGACCTTCCCCAACTTTCCAGAAAGTAAAAGGGAAGAAGGGAAGAAATGTATTTATTTTTATTTATTTACAAAATTTATATGGCCGCCCACTCACTTTCAGTGACTCTAGGTGGCTTACAAAAATACTTTCAGTCTTGCAAGTTTCTGTTAATGTAGCCTTACAATAAAGGTAGAGCTAGTCCTTGTGGTTGTGTTTCTTGTCTGAACTACCTTGGAGGGCTAATACAAGTAAGTTGGATTTGGATTTTCAGGTTGGGGAGGAAGGGTTAGAATTTTAGACATCTTGGGTAGTTTTGGATAAAGTGTTTCTCACTTTATGAGAATGAGTCAGTACACTGAGAATTACGAATAAATAATTGCTCTTTCTGTAATGTATTCAGTTAAGTTTCGCTTTCTTGTCCAGGGTTTCCATATTCAGAAGTGGAACCTTGTTATAAAATACAGATGAATATTTTTACTATGTGTAATTACATTAGCCCACCTTTGGCCTTAGATAGCCTAAGTAAAATGATTAAGACATTATTTTTAATTAACTGGATCATGATGTTTCAGGTATGATCATTATTTTTAATGTTTGTAAACTTAATGTACTTTTTGTTGCTTTTGTATATTATGTTTAAAGCCCTTGAAGTATTTGACCAAAAGAATCATTTTGTTTTTCAGTTTGAATTATTTTACAATCAACATTTCAGTGGAAGGAAACTTACCTGGTTACATTATCTTTGCACAGGTAAAATTAACCTAAAATAAACCTCTTTAGCTTTTGAAAGCATAACTATAATTTTATTTTGCTTAACTGAAACATATACAACTTTTGAAGTTTTAATACTAATAATAATGAAACCCTAAATTCAGATTATTTTCTCTGTCTTACCTAATCTTGTTATTTTAATATATCTCAGTTGGATATTTTTACTACATCTCTTGTGATTCTTATCTATAAAAGCAATTGTTCTAAATTTTATATTTTATATTCTTGATTGACCGTTTTCCAGAAAAAAAGTTAAAAATGATTTTAGAATAGAATAGAATAGAATAACAGAGTTGTAAGGGACCTTGGAGGTCTTCTAGTCCAACCCCCTGCTTAGGCAGGAAACCCTACACCACTTCAGACAAATGTTTATCCAACATCATCTTAAAAACTTCCAGTGTTGGAGCATTCACAACTTCTGGAGGCAAGCTGTTCCACTGATTAATTGTTCTAACTGTCAGGAAATTTCTCCTTAGTTCTAAGTTGCTTCTCTCCTTGATTAGTTTCCACCCATTGCTTCTTGTTCTACTCTCAGGTGCTTTGGAGAATAGTTTGACTCCCTCTTCTTTGTGGCAACCGCTGAGATATTGGAACACTGCTATCATGTCTCCCCTAGTCCTTCTTTTCATTAAACTAGACATACCCAGTTCCTGCAACCGTTCTTCATATGTTTTAGCCTCCAGTCCCCTTATCATCTTTGTTGCTCTTCTCTGCACTCTTTCTAGAGTCTCAACATCCTTTTTACATGGTGGCGACAAAAACTGAATGCAGCATTCCAAGTGTGGCCTTACCAAGGCATTATAAAGTGGTATTAACACTTCACGTGATCTTGAATCTATCCCTCTGTTAATGCAGCCTAGAACTGTGTTGGCTTTTTTGGCAGCTGTTGCACACTGCTGGCTCATATTTAAATGGTTGTCCACTAGGACTCCAAGATCCCTCTCACAGTTACTACTATTGAGCAAGGTACCACATATACTGTACCTGTGCATTTGGTTTTTCTTGGCTAAATGTAGAACCTTACTTTTTTCACCATTGAATTTCATTTTGTTAGATAGTGCCCAATGTTCAAGTCTGTCAAGATCCTTCTGTATCTTGAGCCTATCTTCTGGACTGTTGGCTATTCCTGCCAGTTTGGTGTCATCTGCAAATTTGATGAGTTCCCCATCTATCCCCTCGTCCAAATCATTGATGAAGATGTTGAAGAGTACTGGGTCTAAAACAGAGCCTTAGGGTACTCCACATTTCATGAGTATAAGTTGAAGACAAGAAAATCTATCTATATAAAAAAGGCTGTATGTATGTATGTATGTGCCAGCATAACTCTGGAACGGCTCGAGCAATTTCAACCAAACTTGGTACACAGATGACCTACCCTCTGGAAACAAATACTAGGTGGGGGGAAGACACCCCTAACACCCCTCGGGGGGTGTGTGTGTCTGTGTGTTCCAGCATAACTCTGGAACGCCTGGGCCGTTAAGGAGAGCGAGTGCGGCGTCCTGGAGCGCATGGGAGGGGGAAGGGAGAGGGCAGGGATGATGGGCATGGTAGTAGGCGGAAGAAAGGCCCCTCCCAATGGCTCCCTGTCAGAGGCAGATAGCGCCCCCTGGTGGATTTGGGGCAAAGTGCCAGGATCGTAGAAAGGGCGGAAAAGAGGACCGTATGGGAGGGGGAAGGGAGAGGGCAGGGATGATGGGCATGGGATTAGGGGGAAGAAAGCCCTCTCCCAATGACTCCCTGTCAGAGGCAGACGGCGCCCCCTGGTGGATTTAGGGCAAAGTGCCAGGATCGTAGAAAGGGCAGGAAAGAGGAACGCATGGGAGGGGGAAGGGAGAGGGCTGGAATGATGGGCATGGGAGTAGGGGGAAGAAAGGCCCGTTCCAATGGCTCCCTGTCAGACAAACGCTTCGACGTCTATAAATACCCACGCAACGCCGGGTTATCAGCTAGTATTACAGTAAAAAGTGGATTTAGGCATACAGGTAGTCCTTGGTTTATGACCACTTGTTCAGTGATCATTTAAAGTTACGACAGCAGTGAACAAATAGTACTTATTCACAAAGTTCCGGCCCTCCCAGCACCTCCTCGGTCACATCATCGGGATCTGGGTGCTTGGCCACCAGCTCGTACTTACAGTGATTGCAGCATCACATGATCACCATTTGTGACCTTCCATGTTGGCTTCCCACAAGCAAAGTCAAGGGGAAGCTGCCAGGGAAGGTTGCAAAATGCTCTCAGAGTTCTCATACTCTGTTGCACATGTGCCCGTAGCACCCTCACAGCAGTGCACTTTCACCCACCCAGAAGCAGCCAGCCTTGCTGTGCTTGTGCTATGGTGGCCACCTGCGCACCCTGTCACCCAGCAGCAGCCACCCCTGGCCCCACTACACTCATACCACACCGCAGCAGCCACTTGCAATCTGCCTGGTTCTTGTGACTTTCTGCTGGCTTCCCCACTGACTTTGCTTTCTGGGAAGACAACAGGAAGTTGCGAGGAGGGTGCTGACATAATGCCCTCACTTAATGATGGCAACAGGGACTGCCAGATTGCCATTACTAAGCAATGCGGTCATGTGATGTTGCACTTTATGATCATATGGCTTAGCGACATAAATTCTGGTCCCAATTACTGGTATTAAGTGAGGATTACCTGTACATGCAATTCTGAGCTTGAACCAAAACTTGAGCATGTTTGATGGAAGGACAAAACTGAAAGCATCATGGATAAAAGTTAAGCATAAGCAGGGGGCACCATGTAGTTGATTTTGGCTGATTGGAGGAACCCTAAGATTGTAGGCTAAACTGGGAAATTGAAAAAAAAATACACGTAAAGAACATGGCGCCAAACTACTACTTTGTTGCCCAAAGAATATGTGAATATATTCACATAGCCACCAGGCCTGGAGCTTCAGAGTCTTTATATTTTATTCAGGAGAGTGAATTTTTTGGGCACCGTGTATAAATGTTATGGCAAACAAGGTCTTTACAGTGCCTACACATATAACTTTATTCAAATTCTTTCTTCTCTTTTAAATCAGCTGAATCAAGCATTCTAACTTAATTTTTTAAAAAAAGCTTCTATAGTCCCTGTTAGTTTTCAAAGTAGTATCCTGCTTAAAAATCTAATTTCTCTTCAGGACAGTCTTGAAAATTCAGTTCTTGTTTCTGAATTGCCCTACCCTTGGATTGAAGGTGGGCATCATTCTTGCCCCCAAGCTGAAGGAACGATGCACTGCTTTATTAATATGTGAGGTTTTAATCTGACCGGACACTTTTAAGAACTTTTAAGAACTTTCATTAAGTCTTACTTAGTGGCGATAAGGGCGGCAAAATGTTCGCATTTTCCCGCTCTTATTGCGTCCGCTGACTTCCACCCAGCCGCCCTGTTTAGGGTGACCCGCACCCTTCTTGCTAAGGAGGAAGGCGGAGATCCCTTGCAGGGTAGAGCTGAGGAATTTTCTCGGTTTCTGGCGGATAAAGTCATTCAGATTCGGACAGACCTGGACTCCGATTGGGCAGTACAGGCCGAGATGACTGGGGCAGGTCTTAGTCTGGTTATATGGGATAGGTTTGAACCGGTGACTCCTGAGGATGTAGACAAGGCCATAGGAGCTATGAGCTCCGCCACTTGTTTATTGGACCCGTGCCCTTCCTGTTTGGTTTCGGCCACCAGGGAGGTTTCACGTGGCTGGCTCCAGGCGTTGGTCAACGCTTCTTTGAGAGAGGGGTCCGTCCCGCAGCCCTTAAAAGCTGCGGTGGTGAGACCCCTCCTCAAGAAGCCTTCCCTGGACCCGGCGGATTTAAAGAACTTCCGTCCAGTCTCCAACCTTCCCTTCGCGGGGAAGGTTGTTGAGAAAGTGGTGGCGCTCCAGCTCCTACGGCTGTTGGATGACACTGATTTTCTGGATCCCTTTCAATCTGGATTCAGGCGCGGCTACAGTACGGAAACGGCTTTGGTCACCCTGATGGATGATCTCTGGCGAGCCTGGGATGGAGGTCACTCCTCTATCCTGGTGCTACTTGACCTCTCAGCGGCCTTCGATACCATTGACCATGGTATCCTTCTGTGTCGTCTCGGAGAGGTGGGGGTGGGCGGCACTGTTTTGCAGTGGTTCTCCTCCTTCCTCTCTGACAGGACGCAGTCGGTGTTGACAGGGGGGCAGAGGTCGAGCCCTAGGCCCCTACTATGTGGGGTGCCGCAGGGCTCAGTCCTCTCACCCATCCTGTTTAACATCTACATGAAGCCACTGGGTGAGATCATCCGACGACACGGGGTGAGGTATCAGCAATATGCTGATGATACGCAGTTGTACATCTCCACCCCGTCTCAATTCGGGGAAACCGTAGACGTAATGGGCCGCTGCCTGGACAATGTTAGGGTCTGGATGGGGAAGAACCGGCTAAAACTTAACCCTGACAAGACTGAGTGGCTGTGGATATTGCCTCCTAAGGACCCGACCAATTGTCCCTCCTTGGTTCTTGGGGGGGAGAAATTAGCTCCCTCAGAACGGGTCCGCAATTTGGGTGTCCTCCTAGACCCACAGCTAAAATTGGAACAACATCTTTCAGCTGTGGCTAGGGGGACCTTTGCACAAGTACGTCTTGTGCACCAATTGCGACCCTACTTGGAGAAGGAGGCACTTCTCACAGTCACTCATGCCCTTATCACCTCACGGCTGGATTACTGCAATGCGCTCTACATGGGGCTACCCTTGAAGAGTGTCCGGCGACTGCAATTGGTGCAAAATGCAGCTGCGTGAGCTGTGGTGGGTGTACCCAGATGCACCCACGTAACACCGATCCTCCGCCAGCTGCATTGGTTGCCCATTAGTCTCCGGATCCAATTTAAGGTGTTGGTCGTTACCTTTAAAGCCCTACATGGCTCAGGGCCAGGTTACCTTTGGGACCGCATCCTGCCGCATACCTCCCTACGACCGGTTAGGGCCCACAGAGTCGGCCTCCTCCAGGTCCCGTCGACCAAACAATGCCGGCTGGCGGGGCCGAGGGGGAGGGCCTTCTCTGTGGGAGCTCCCTCCCTGTGGAACCAGCTTCTCCCGGAGATCAGGACCATCCCCACCCTACTGGCCTTCCAGAAAGCAATAAAAACTTGGCTCTTCCGGCAGGCGGGGTGAAAGTGAGACCAACTAGATTACATATGGGTCTCCCCCCTTGATTGTAAATATGAGATACTTTTTTAACTTTTGTATTTTGTATTTTGTATTTTTTAACTACTGTATTTTATATTTGTAATGGAATCTAACATGTTGTGAGCCGCCCAGAGTCCTCAGGGAGTTGGGCGGCATAGAAATCCATTAAATTAAATTAATTAAATTAAATTAAATTTTATTCAGTTAATTCATCAGCTTTATACTTAATTTGCAGGTGAGGTAAAAATGAATTATTTGTGCAAGCCGTATGTAGCCATGGTTACCACCTACCAAATGGCAGTGCTACTGGCCTTTAACAATAGTGAAACCATTAGTTACAAAGAACTCCAGGATAGCACACAGATGAATGAGAAGGAACTGATCAAAACTATCAAATCGTTACTTGATGTCAAAATGATCAACCATGACTCAGATAAGGTAAGTTTTTTTAAAAAAAGACACTATCTTTTTTTGAGGGGGGGAGGCATTTTTTAATTATACATTTTGGAAAAATAGAAGGTACAGATAGGAAAAACAGGTACGGTAGAGAAATACAGATGGATAAGCAACAAATCTGAACTCTCATGAAGCAAATATATTCTAATACATCATTAAAAACTTAGTATTGTCAGAATATGGATAAAAGGGAGCAATGAGATAACTACACACGCTGCACAATTATTAGGCAAGTTGTATTTTGGAGGATTAATTTCATTATTGAACAACTGCAGTGCTCTCGGTCAATCCAAAATGTTAATAAACCTCAAACCTGAACATTTAAGAAAGTAATATCTATGTGTGCACAATTATTGGGCAACTATTAGTGTGCAGAATTATTTATTTATTTATTTATTTAGATGCTCTTCTATGCCGCCCTACTCCCTGAGGACTCTGAGTTATTATGCAACTAAATCCCTGAGGACCCTGAGTTATTATGCAACTAAATGAAAAATGAAAATTTGCCCATCTCACTCGTTTATTTGCATCTGTTAAAGTGAGAATAATAAACAAACACCTCAAAATATACAAATAAACATTTCTGACATTTCACACAAAAAATCAGTGACCAATATAGCCACCCTTCTTCTCCATAGAGGGTGGAGCTAGCATCTAGACATGGGTTGTTCTCGTCTGTTCATCCAATAGGACTGAGTCTTTTAAGTTCTTTACTCAGTCCTCAGACAAGGACGGATGTGTGGTTGCTAGCTCTTCCCTCTATCGAGAAATTGCTGTTTCCAGTTTGCTGTCTTTTTATCCACCTTTTCTCAACAAACTCTGAGTTGCTAGCTGATCCCTCTCCACTGGGATCACTGTTTTTTCTTAACAGCTCAGAGCTTAAGCTCGAGCTGGATACAGTCGATTGCCTCTTCTACCTGTAGGCGGCTCTATTAATGCCTGAGGGGCTGTTCTAGCCTTCTGTGCTGCCGCCGGAGTTTTCTGCGCTCCAATCAACAGCTGATCGCTCAATTAACAGGTTTTTGTCAGTGGGGGCCCTGTGCCTTCGATACAGAAGCTGAGAGAGTGGCTGGAGGAGTTTTCACGCTCCCCTTTGCACGCAGTGTGTGTGTTGCGGCTAGCCTTGCAGGTATGGAGCAGAGAGAGAGGATTGCCCAGCCTGAGCAGCTGTGGTCCTAAACGGACCATTCGGCCACCGGAGTCTAGCGCTCCAAATTTGAATCTGCTGGGGGAGGAGGCAAAATACTTTTTTCTCTCGCTGGAGCTGTGGTCTCTTCGTTGCCTCACTGCCCGGGCGTGCAGGCGCCATTTTGAATGTGATTAATTGCGGGGGCGCCATTTTGAATATAATTATCTTGCTGCGCTGCCGCCTCGTGGAGAGGAGAGCCTAATTAGGCGACACGACTGAACGACCCCGCAGTCAGTTACCTCAAAAACTCTTGTGCCTGATTTTTGTTTGGATTGCTTCTGGTTTTAGATCTGCGATTCCGCCCAGCGTGGTTAACTCTGGCTACAGACCGGCTCCTCGGGGGCAGTTTTCGCCCGGTGCCATTTTGAGAGCCTCCCCTAATCTGCCCACAGGAAGAGGGACCTAGGCACCCTGCTTGCCTCGCCTTATTATTGCCGGTAGCCATTTTCTTGCTTCTTGGCAACCTTTTTGAGCCCCTCGTGGCAATAGGCACGTTTATCTCCTGAGATTTTCCATATTTTGGATCCCTTTGGAGGCATTCTGCCCCTTCTTTTGCCTCCCTGGCTTCCTGCCTCCCTGGGATTAACCAGCCGGCATTGATAATACTACAAAAAAAAGAAAAAAGAAAAGAAAAAAAGAAAAAAATCCAGTTTACATAAGGATTCCCACAGTCACCATCCTCAGACTAGGGGATCCAAGGCTGCTGAATGTGATGAACGACGCAGGAACAGGGTACTAGAAAAGTTTTGCGCCCAGTCAGGCAAATCCCCTGATCCTTGACCTACTAGCGTTGATCCTCTGGCTCTGTCTCCTGTCTTGAGGTTGCCTCCTGACCAATTATCATTAGACCAGCATCAAATCCAGGTAGCCCCTTCTGAGGTCTGGGGGATGCCGGCAGAGTCCTCAGTAGCTCAGCCAGGGGTCTCTTCCAGGGCAGAACCATCCGCCACTTTCACTCCAACAGATGCTGGCTTACGTGAACCTGACCAACCTGGGCCTTCAAGGGACTGCGATGTCACCTGAGATGCAGGCTGTGATTTCTGCTGCCATCAGTAAGGGCATTGCTGAAGGCATTCATCAATTGGGGAGGTCCCCCTCAGTATATTCCGAGGGATCTCGTCTTTTTGGTGAGGATCAGGAAGGCTTTGCCCCAGGTACCAGTGCCAGAGCCTCTGTCTATGTGGCTTCGGAGCGCTCCACCGGTTCTCGCTCAGATTTGTCAGAGGAAGAGGGTCATTTGGGCCTTTATCTATTGGAGGATGAGGGTATGATGGCTGACCCTCCTCAGGTATCGACTCTCTTCCAACCAGCGCTGTTTAAATCTCTTCTGTTCAAGGCCAAGGCCTCCGCCAATCTCGACCCTCCTCCATCCTCCACTGATGTTCCTTTTTTTTTAAAAAAAAATAGTTTTTATTAAATTGTTTTAAAATATACAAAAAGACATACTACAGAAAGAAAAGGAAATATATATATACAAAAAACAACATGTAAAAAGAAAAAATGTACATATATATACATATTTAAGTATCTATATACAAATCAGATTTATATGTTACTATATATTTTCACAGTTAATAGTAATCTGAATATATATATACAGAAAGAAAAAAAAACATGTATCAACATACACACAAAAACATATATATATATATATATATATATATATATATATATATATATATATATATATATATATATATATATATATATATATATATATATATATATATATATATATATATATAAATGAATAAAATAAAAGATTGTATATATTTATTACAGCTTTTGCGTATCGTGTCATTTCAGTATCTGGTTTGTTATATTCCTAGCTTATCATCAGTCTTTCTCAATTTGATTGTTATCACCCTTAAAGTATTTGATTTATTTATTTTGTTTGTTTATTTTCCATCCATTTATACCAGTTATCCCAAATTTTGTAATATTCTGAATCTTCTTTATCCTGTAATTTCATTGTTAGTCTACACATTTCTGCACAGTCTAATATCTTAGTTATTAACATTGTATTAGTGGGTATTATATCAGTTTTCCAGTGTTGTGCGTATAAAATTCTAGCTGCTGTGATTATGTGAAGTGTAAGGTAATGGGCCGGTTTGTTTATTTTTGTTTTCATTATTCCTAATAAAAAAGTTTCCGGTTTAAGTTCTATATTTTGTTTTGTTATCTCCTCGATCCAATTCTGTATTTTTTCCCAGTATTTTTTGATTTCTGGGCATGTCCACCACACGTGATAATATGTTCCGTACTCCTGCTTACACTTCCAGCACTTAGGTGACAAATGTGGGAACATTTTTGCCAATCTTGCCGGGGGTAAATGCCACCTGTAAAACATTTTGTACGTATTTTCTTTGTAGGATGCGGCCATTGTCATTTTATAGTTTTGGTTCCATATTTGATCCCATAAATCCAGTTCGATATTGTAGCCGAAATTTTGTGCCCATGTTATCATCACCTCTTTTACTATTTCTTCTTCCAATTTTACCTTAAGAATACAATTATACAATTTTGATATTATTTTGTCCTCTGGGCCCAATAGAATTTTATCTAAATCTTGATTTTTTTCCTGAAAGCCAAATTGTGATACATCCTTTTTATATTTTTTCTGAATTTGTAAATATGGCCACCAATCAATCTTTTTTCCTTGTAGTGCCAATTCCTCTCTTGTTTTTAAGTTATTATGTTCATCAAGTAATTCTTTATATGTAATTTTTTTATCCAGGTCTAACAAATTAGGATAGATTAGGGCTTCCATTGGGGATATCCATTTGGGTATTTGAATGTAGTGTTTGTGCTTAATTTCTAGCCAGTCTTCCAGCAATGTTCCTCTAATATGGTGTCTTTGGAAGTATTTGTGTATTTGATGTTTTCTCTCCCAGATGAAGTTGTGCCAGCCAATTTGTAAGTCATGTCCTTCAATTGTTAAAATTCTTTTATTTGTAAGTGTCACCCATTCCTTTATCCATGTTATTGTTGCTGCTTGATGATATGCTTTCCAATCTGGTAATCCAAAACCACCTCTTATTCTTTTGTCATGTAATAATTTTTTTTAATTCTTGCTTTTTTCCCTGACCAAATAAATTTCAATATTAGTTTATCTAAGTCCGTATAAAATTTACTTCCTAATTTTGTTGGGGCTGTTTGAAATAGATAGAGCAATTTGGGTAGAATGTTCATTTTAATTGTGGCTATTTTTCCAATTAAGGAGATTTGTAGTTTGGACCATGATTCCAAATCTTTTTGAATTTTATGTAATAGTTTAATGTAATTATCTTCTTTTATTGTTGTACATTTGGCCGTTATCCAAATTCCTAGGTATTTTATTTTTTTAGTTGTTTGGATCCCTAGTAATTCCTCTAGTTTCTTATCTTGTTTCTGCGAACAGTTTTTGGTTATTATTTTTGTTTTGTCTTTATTGATTTTTAGGCCAGCCACATTTCCGAATTTTTCTACTTCCTTCATAATTTCGGGTCCGGAGCTTTGGGGGTTTTCCAGGATGAAAACCATATCATCTGCAAATGCTTGTATCTTATATTCCTCTTTCCTGATTTTCAGTCCTTCTATATTTGGATTTTTCCTAATTTGATTCAGCAGAGTTTCTAAAGCGAATATGAACAATAAAGGTGATAGAGGGCAACCTTGTCTTACGCCTTTTTTAATTTCTATTGGGTCAGTCATATCGCCATTGATTAGAATCCTTGCAGTTTGTGTGGAGTATATGGTTCCTATTGTTTGGGTAAATTTTTCGCCGAATTTCATATATTTTAGTTGCGTAATAAAGAATTTCCAGTCCAGATTGTCAAAGGCTTTCTGTGCATCGATAAATATTAATGCCAATTGTTGATTAGAATAAGTTTCATAATATTCTAACACATTCATTATTATTCTTGTATTGTTCCGAATTTGTCTTTTTGGAAGAAAGCCGTTTTGGTCCGAATGTATCATTTGATTTAGTATTGTTTTTAATCTTTCTGCCAATATGGTTGAAAAAATTTTGTAGTCCGAATTTAGTAATGAAATTGGTCTATAGTTCTTTATCATTGTCTTATCTGTTTCTTCTTTTGGTATAAGAGTTATGTATGTTTCTTCCCATGATTTTGGCGTTTTGGCTTGGTTTAGTGCTTCGTTATATAACCCTAACATTTCATTTTCTAAGGTATTTTGAAGTTTTTTGTAT
The DNA here is from genome assembly GCA_023053685.1 of Diadophis punctatus similis. Classification (NCBI taxonomy): domain Eukaryota; kingdom Metazoa; phylum Chordata; class Lepidosauria; order Squamata; family Dipsadidae; genus Diadophis; species Diadophis punctatus. The sequence continues at coordinate 1,247,859 of JALIGW010000064.1, forward strand.
ATCTCCGCTGGAAGCCCATCCGGTCCAGGTGTTTTGTTGTTTTTTTGCTTTTTGATGGCCATTCTTAATTCCTCGATTGTGATTTCTTTGTTTAGTGCTATCCTTTTTTCCTCCGGCAAGATTGGCAAGTCTGTGGTGTCCAAGTATCCATGGGTATTTTCTTGTTGGATTTCCGTCCTTCCGTATAGAGTTGCGTAGAAGTCTTGAATTATCTTCTTTTTTTCTTCAATTTCGTTATGGAGCTTTCCTTCATTGTCTTTAAGTTGTTGAATTGTCCTGTTTGCTCTTTCTTTCCTAAGTTTATGGGCTAACCATCTTCCAGGTTTGTTTGCGTGTTCGAAATAATTTTGCCTCATTTTTTTAATATTTTGGCTTATCTCCTCCTGAGTTTCCAAATTAATTTTGTGTTTTATTAAGTCTCTTGCTTCTTTGTATTTATAATTGGATGGGTCTTTTTGTAGTAGAGTTTCTTGTTCCTTAAGTTTAGAGTTTAAATCCTCTAATTTAAATTTTTTTTCTTTATTTTTCTTTATCGTGTATGCTATAGTTAGCCCCCTAAGATACGCTTTCATCGTATCCCATGTATTTTGGGTTGAAGTTTGTTCTTTAATATTTTCTTTAAAGAAAAATTCTAATTCTTTTTCGATTTTTTGATAGTATTCTTTTTCAGATAAAATATTTGGGTTCAGAGACCACCGACATATTTTTTTCCTCCGTCCCTTCCATCTTAATACAACTGGATGATGGTCAGCCCATTTGTTGGGTAGAATATCGGCATGATCAATATCTGTTATCATTTCGCTGTTTGTCCAAATCATATCTATACGCGATCAGGATTGATGGGGATTCGAGTAAAACGTGTACTGCTTTTTTAATGGATTCAATTTCCTCCATACGTCTTTTAAGTCTAATTCGCTAATCATATTAAAGAAGGTATTTGGTAGTTGTCTTCTGATTTTTTTTCTATTTGTACCATTATAGTCCATTTTGCTATCTACTATTGCGTTGAAATCTCCTATTATACAGATATTTTCCCATTCTATGTCTGTTACTATTTTGTGTAATTTTGAGTAGAATTTTTTTGTTTGTTTGTTTGGTGCATATATCGCGACAATCAAGATACGTTTTTCCCTATTTTTATTTCCACTATGAGAATCCTACCTTCCTCATCCGCATATATTAATTTTGAATTTAGGTAACTTTTAATATATATTGCAATTCCTCTTTTTTTGTCTGTGGTAGAGCACAATATAGTTTCCCTAGTTTTGGGTAATTTAATAATTTTTCAGATTCTTTCTTTATATGAACCTCTTGCATGCAGATTATATCCTTATTCTGTTTCTTAAGGTCTAGCAGTACACGTTTCCTCTTTATGGGTGAATTTAATTCATTGATGTTTACTGATAATAAGTTAAGTTCTTGTTCTTCCTCCCTATTACTTTGTAATTCCCTTTGAAAGCATTTCCGTTTGCGCTCTTGTTCTTGCTCTTGCTCCTTCATGTTTCGTTGTCCCATTACTACCTCTTTTTTCTCGTTCCTCCCGTTGGTAGCTAGCTCCTAACTCCTCCAAACTTCTAGTTATTCTCATTTCTCGGTTGTTTTGACTATCCTCTCCTTCTACTAGCTGATCGTAAAATTCCTGTGCCTTCTCCACATTGTCTATCTTAAATTTCCTGTCCCTCCAAGTAATTAACATTCCCTCCGGAATGAGCCATCTGAACATTATCTTATGTTTAAAGAGCTGTGCTGACAAAAAATTATAGACTCTCCTTTTGTCTCTTATTCTTCGCGGTATTTGTTTGAGGATTAAGATTTCTTTTCCCATATATGTTAAGGTATCATCTCTTACAGCATTAAGGATACCGTCTCTCATTGCTCTTCTTAAAAATCTGATGTGCACTTCCCTTGGATGCTTGTGTTTTCTGGCGTAGCTAGTGTTAATTCTATATATTTCATCTATTTCACTCATTACATCTTCTCTGCTTCTGTCTAGTATTTTCCCCAGTATTTCAACCATTATTTCCAATACATTTTCATCTTTAGTTTCTGTAATATTCTGAAATCTTAAATAGAACATGGATTTCTCCATTTCTAAATGGGAGATGGCGTCCTCGAGATTTTTGTTTATCTCCTCCAGTTTATTGTCCGTTTTATCTTGCCTTTTCTCCACTTTATCTGTTCTTTCTACCACTTCTTGAATTTGTTTTTGGCTAATTGCCAGTGCTGTTTGAATCACACTCACTCTATCATCAAGTTTTGTCATATTGTTTTTAACCTCGGTCATTTCATTTTTCACCCCATCCAGTCTATTTGATAAATTCTCCTGCATCTTTACTATTATCTCTTGCAAGGAATGTATAGAGGTTTGTATACCCTGCATCTCTGCATTTGAATTTGTTTTTTCGCTACTTGCGGTACTACTTGCAGCGCTTGTACCGCTTTCCTGTGATTTTTGTCCTGCTGGGGATGGTGTTGCAGTCAAGGTTTTTTTACCCCCCTTTGTCAGAGTTGTCGTCATGGTGGACATTTGAATTATCTTAAATATATCGTTCCACTTTACCATCAATTGCAAGTTAGCTCTTTCTTTCCTTTGTTTCAATAGCTATCTTGTCTATAAAGTCTATAAAGTTAATAATAGTATATTATACAAGAACAATCAGTAATCGTTATAGTCACAGTTTACAGTAGTACTTATATGTATCAATTATTTAAGCCTTTAATTTAGTAGTATTTATCTATATATCAATATGTCAATAGTTTTCAGGGGAAAAGTAGAATAACTATATATATCCGTATAAGTCTAAATAAAAATATAGTCAGATATTTAAGTATAAATATACAGTTATAATGTTGCTATGAAATAGTATTTAGTTATAAATATTATTATATATATATATATGTCGTTACAGGTATGACACAATCAGTTAATTAGCCCTTAATTGAAATTCTATATAGTAGTGTATATTAGAATATCTTTATTAGGAAAAAGGCAGAGGAGAAGAGGTAGGAGAGAAAAAGAAAAAATCTATAGTGCAAAAAGCAAAAAGGGAAAAAGAAGGAAAATTAACGTTCTTGGTTTTGTAGTCCAACCTTTTCGTAAAGTTAAGTCCAATCTTCTTATTGTTTATCTCTCTCCGTTCTATTATTGCTGATTATTCCAAAATGGAGTCTCTTTATTTATTTGTTTGCTCTTCGAGATCCTTCTTGCCACTTTTCTCCGTCTTTCGCCCTCTCTCTGTCTCCCGACTTTCAATCACTCTCAGTCTCAGTCTCAATCACTTTCCTTTCCTTTCCTTTCCAGGCTCTCCCTCTGATCCACGCACTTAAATCCAAAACAAAAGTCACACCGTCTCCGCTTCTCAATCCTTTCCACACTTCCTCCGTTCCGTCTCGTCATTTACTTTACTTTCTCTCCGTTCCTGTCACAAATTCGCCGCTAAACAGTCCTCTCCGGATCTCTTTTGGGTTTTTTTCCCTTTTAGTTCACTTCTCTTGGTAAAGAAGCTTTCTTAGTTTGCAAAATATAGTTTAGATTCACGATAGGACTCGCTGTTCTATTTCCGCCTTCCTCCTTGTCAGGCTGACAGCCATGTCTTTGGGTCGGCCATTGAATGGCCGATCACTTTCTTGCTTGATCTGAGGGTACCTCTCGCTCTGTTCGAAGATCGCCTTTCTTCCCCAGAAACTTCGAGGTCGCCCCTCTCTATCGGTGCTCTTTCCCAGAGCCGACCTTGCCTCAAACGGCCACAAAAGCAAGAAATACCGGGCGCGCCAGACGGAGCTCCGTCGGCTTGCTCGCACCGGCGTGACGTCAGCGCCGGAAGTCCCTCCACTGATGTTCCATGCTCCACCACTGATCCGTTATTTGTGGAACCAACGGCTGAGCTCGATTTTATTCCATCCCCTCCTCTTTTCTTGGATGCTGTTCGCCGCCAGTGGGCCGCCCCTGCTTCAGGCCCCATTCCATCGTCACTGGACAAGAGGTACTTCAACGTACAGCAGGAATTGGCAGTGTCTCTGCAATTGCTGTCTGTTGATGCTCTAGTCCCGGCCATTCATTCGGCCACCACCATGCCAGGTGAACCAGAGGAGCTCCTCAAGCCCGAGGACAGGAGGACAGAGCAAGCTCTTCTGAAGGCTCATCACGCAGCTGCCTGGGCGGTTCCCGCTTCAACAACAGCATCGTTCTTTACCTGTACTTCACTTATCTGGCTTCAGCAACTCCAAGAGAGAATTCCCGCCACCGATGTACGCTCTCACCAGGACATCAACAAGCTTCTGGCTGCGGCCCAATTTTCAGCGGATGCTACCCTCCAAGCTGCTAGATTTTCCTCCTGGGCCATCGGATCCACTGTGGTGGCCAAACGAATGCTCTGGTTGCGACAGTGGTAAGCAGATACCCGCCATAAGTGGCAACTTGCCTCCTCTCCATTCAAGGGGCCACAGCTCTTTGGGGAGTCCCTGGACCCAATTCTAATTGAGTCCAAGGACAAAAGGAAGATTTTGCCCTCCTTCTCCAGGAGGGGGTCCTTCCGCTACACGCCTTATCAGAGGGGGTCCTTTCGGGCCTCCGACTCCTCAGGGTTCTCTCCCAGATCTCAAGGTCAGTATGGGGGCAGGCCACGACAGGGTTCAGACAGATCTAGCAGGGGCAGACCATTCAAGTGGCCATTTCGCGAGGGAGGCGGTCGTCCCTTCAGATGTTCCAAGTGAGGCTCCGTCTGACCCTCCCATCGGCGGCCGGCTGGCCCTATATGCTGACAGATGGGAGGAGATTACATCAGACGCCTGGGTCTGGGAGACCATTCAATCAGGTCTCTCCATTGAATTTCTTTCCCCTCCCCCGAGGTTTTTCCTACGTTGCCCCGTGTCAAACAACCCCGCTAAGCGGGCTCTAATGGATTCGGCCATCGCACACCTTCTGGACATTCAAGCCATCCAGAGGGTACCTGCGGACCAACTAGGGCAGGGGTACTACGCCATCCTTTTTGTAGTCACAAAATCCTCGGGGGGGTGGAGGGCGATTTTGGATCTAAAACGCCTCAACTGCCTTGTTCGCTACAGGCGGTTTAAGATGCACTCGTTGGGGACTATCCTTGGTAGCGTCTGAAGGGGAGACTTCCTTGCCTCGATAGACCTCACAGAAGCGTACCTGCATATTCCGATTCGGCCATCACACCGTCAATATCTCAGGTTTTGCTATGCAGAAGTGCACTTCCAATATTCTGCCCTTCCGTTTGGTCTATCCTCGGCTCCTAGGGTCTTCACCAAGGTCCTATCAGTCGTGGCAGCACACCTCAGGGGTATTCCCATTTGCATCCAGTGCTACCTCGATGACATACTAATTCACGCCCCATCCAGGCACCAAGCGGTGCGGGATGTCCAGGCAACCATGTCCATCCTTTGGCACCTCGGGTTTTCCATTAATTTGGAAAAAAGTCATCTTTCTCCCCTTACTCGCTTGAACCACCTAGGGGCCATTGTGGACTCTCTGGAGTGTAAGGTGTACCTTTCCCAGGAGCGACGGGACAGTATAAAAAACCTGGTCTCCGCAATTAGGCCTCAACATACGTTCCCTCTACAATCTCTTTCTACGCTCCTGGGTAAAATGATCTCGTGTATATCAATCACTCCCTGGGCACGTCTCCACTCCAGAGACCTTCAATGGTTTCTTCTCCCTTTTATTTTTATTTATTTATTAGTGTTCCTCTATGCCGCCCTACTCCCTGAGGACTCAGGGCAGCGTACAACATTTAAAAGAACAACTAAACAGTAAAATTATTAAAAACAATTTTAAAAAATTTTAAAAAGACATACAAAACCATGCATACATGGGGGAAAGTTGTCACAAAATCACCCCACCTGCAGGAAGAGCCATGTCTTAATGGCTTTTCGGAAGGCCAGCAAGGTGGAGATAATTCGGATCTCTGGAGGTAGTTGGTTCCAGAGAGCAGGTGCCCCTACAGAGAAGGCCCTCCTCTTAGGCCCCGCCAGCCGGCATTGTTTGGCTGACGGGACCCGGAGGAGACCCACTCTGTGGGCCCTAACCGGTCGAAATGAAGTGTGAGGCAGAATGCGGTCCGGAAGGTAACCTGGTCCTAAGCCATGTAGGGCTTTAAAGATGATGATCAACACCTTGAATTGCACCCGGAGACCAATGGGCAGCCAATGCAGCTGGCGGAGTATGGGTGTTACGTGGGTGTATCTTGAGACACCCACCACAGCACGCGCAGTCTCCGAATACTCTTCAAGGGTAGCCCCATGTAGAGCGCATTACAGTAGTCAAATCTAGAGGTGACAAGGGCATGAGTGACCGTGAGTAGAGCCTCCTTCTCCAAGTATGGTCACAATTGGTGCACCAGGCGAACCTGTGCAAAGGCTCCCCTAGCCACAGCTGTGAGATGTTGGTCTAATTTTAGCTGTGGATCTAGGAGAACCCCCAAATTGCGAACCCATTCCGAGGGAGTTAATTTTTCTCCCCCAAGAACCAAGGAGGGACAGTCGGAATAGTCCTTAGGAGGCAATATCCAGAGCCACTCAGTCTTGTCGGGGTTAAGCTTGAGCCTGTTCCTCCCTATCCAGATCCTGACATCGTCCAGGCATCGGCACATTACATCCACTGCCTCCCTGAATTGAGATGGGGTGGAAATGTACAGCTGGGTGTCGTCAGCGTACTGTTGGAAGCTTACCCCATGTCTACGGATGATCTCCCCCAGTGGTTTCATGTAAATGTTAAACAGGAGGACCGAACCCTGTGGCACCCCACAAGTCAGGGGCCTAGGAGACGACCTCTGCCCTCCTGTTAACACAGGTAAGTTGGAGACCGGACGAAAGCTTCTTAAGGAGGGGTCTCACCACTGCAACCGCAGTCTTATTTAGTGGTGATAGGGGCAGCAAAACGTTCCCATTTTTCCGGTCTTATTGCGTCCGCAGTCTTTAAAAAATAAGTCTAATAATTTGAACATTCTACAGACATTTATAGTTATTCACTTACCCCCTTGCATCCAGTTTAGCAGAAAATAAAAATCTGCATGTCTCTCCCAGCTATTTGCCTCTTTGCAGCTAGTTTCAGTTTCATTTTAGCACGTGGCAAATCAGCTGTAGGTCGGGAAGCTGCTAATGACTTGCTTGGCTTTACAGGCTCTTCCTTGTTTGCTGCAAGCAGGTAAATTGCTGGAAGACAGAGGCCAAAGGGTGGGGGTGGCTGGGGGGGTGGGGCTACATTTGGTGTATAAGACGCACCCAAGTTTTCACCCTCTTTTGGGGGGTAAAAGGTGCGTCTTATACTCCGAAAAATACGGTATTTATAACTGCACTAAAGAAGATCAGAAACCATTTCTATCTTTTTTCTGTCCTTTATTTCTTTTTTTTTTAAAAAATTATTGAGTAGTTTTAAAAACAACATACCGTATTTTTCGGAGTATAAGACGCACCTTTTTACCCCCCCAAAAGAGGGTGAAAACTTGGTTGGTCTTATACACCGAATGCAGCCCCACCCACCCAGCCACCCCCACCCTTTGGCCTCTGTCTTCCAGCAATTTACCTGCTTGCAGCAAAGAGGGAAGAGCCTGTAAAGCCAAGCAAGTCACTAGCAGCTTCCCGACCTACAGCTGACTTGCCACGTGCTAAAATGAAACTGAAACTGAAACTGCAAAGAGGCAAATCACTGGGAGAGACACACAGATTTTTATTTTCTGCTGGATGCAAGGGGGTAAGTGAATAACTATAAATGTCTGTAGAATGTTCAAATTATTAGACTTATTTTTTAAAGACTGCTTTATTATTGTTCTAGAGCCAGGGGTCTCCAACCTTGGCAATGTTAAGACTTGTGGACTTCAACTCCCAGAATTCCACAGCCAGCTTTGTTAGCTTTGCTGGCTGTGGAATTCTGGGAGTTGAAGTCCATAAGTCTTAAAGTTGCCAAGGTTGGAGACCCCTGTAAATCTAGACAACTTAACAAAATAAAGAAGCTTTTTAAAATAAATGCTTGCTCTGAAGAGGTCCAGTGCTATTGTATCTTCTTTTAAATAATAGAGAATAATGTATACTTCCAGAAATTTTAATTAATTTTAACAGCTCTGTACAAGTATAGTCTGAAATGTAACAGTGTCCTGTTTAGTATTAGAGTTTAGTTACCTTGGAGTAGATCCAAGTGTAGGTGTTGATCACCATCTTTAAAGCCCTTCATGGCTTAGGACCAGGTTATCTCCGGGACCGCATTCTGCCTCACACTTCCCTTCGACCGGTTAGGGCCCACAGAGTTGGCCTCCTCCAGGTCCCGTCGGCCAAGCAATGCCGCCTGGCGGGCCCTAGGGGGAGAGCCTTCTCTGTGGCAGGCCCCGCGCTCTGGAACCAACTTCCCCCAGAGATCCGAACTATCCCCACTCTGCTGGCCTTCCGAAAAGCTGTTAAGACATGGCTTTTCCTGCAGGCTGGGGGTAGAGCTTAATCCACTCGAGCTCACCCCAAGTATGTATGGTTGTTGAATGGTTATTGGACGATTTTAAATATTGTGTTTTTAATTTTTATATCTGTTTTTAATGTAATATTTATGAATTGGTTTCTTGTATTTTCTCTGTTGTACGCCGCCCTGAGTCCTTCAGGAGTTGGGCGGCATATAAGAAAACCAAAATAAATAAATAAATAAATAAATAAAATCTATTTAAATAATTGGGAGGAGTTAGTGTGACTACATTTAAGAAAACTTTCTGGCATAATGTACATTTTTCCAATTCTTTGCTATTTCTATGGGTCGGGCACACATGCACAGAAATACACAGCAAACAGTGTATATCATCTGTGCTGTTTGCTGTTTGGCAAATTGCTTGGAGGCAGAGGCCTTTTTTCCTTGTTTTCCTCCTCCAAAACTAAGGTGCGTCTTATACTCCGGTGCATCTTATACTCCGAAAAATACGGTATATATACAAAATATACAAATATACAAATCAAACTTACATAAAACTCCACATAACATGAACATACATTACATAACCTAACAAAAAAACCATATACAATTAATACTAATATCTTTTTGCAGCGTTACGTATCGTTATACCTTCTGTATTCCTATATCACTATTTCATTAACTTATCGATAACACTGTTCTACAGGTAAAATGTTGCGAGCATGAAAACAGCTGTTCTTACATAATTTTGGGGTGCTAAAAATGAAAATAACATTTAAAAATATATATTGGTTCTAGTTTCCATGATATAAGCAACCAACTAATGAAGTAAGGTTTATAAAATGCATGATGCAACTTACACCATAGATTACATAGTCAGTATTGGTGACCAATAGAAAACCGCCATGCGTACCAAGATGATGCAATATTAGCTAATATTACGTCACCAAATTCTATAAAAGTCACAGTATCTGTTGCTTGGCGAGTTAGACAGCGTCTTTAAACATTGTTTTATGCTAGTAAATTTAGTTATGCCTCGAACCTGTTTAAATAAAGCAGATAATTTCTGCTATATTTGCGGTGAAGTTACTTTTGCATCCCAAAAACGAAGGATCACAACCGTGATTAAGAAAGCCTACAACTTGTATTTTGGTTGCAAAATAGGAGACCAGGACAAAAACTGGGCGCCACACATATGCTGTAATTCATGTGGATCGAGACTTGTCCAATGGTTGAATGGGAATAAGCCTTCTGTGCCTTTCGCAGTGCCAATGATTTGGAGAGAACCAACAGATCATGTCAGTAATTGTTATTTTTGTATGGTGACTCCAATTGAGAAAGGTCTTACTAAGAAAAAAAAGTTGTTTGTGCAGTATCCAAACATTCCATCCGCAATACGTCCAGTACCTCATGGAGAAGGACTACCAATTCCAAAAGCGCCTGAATCTTTCGTAGTTGAGTCCAGTGAGGAAGAACCTCAGGAAGCTTGTAGTGATGAACCAACAGCCTTACATGACCCGGATTATCTGCCATCCACATCCACTGAACCGCACCTCATAACACAAATGGAATTGAATGACCTAATAAGAGATCTGGATCTTCTGAAGAACAAGGCAGAGGTTTTAGGTTCAAGACTAAAGCAGTGGAATCTCCTGGCAAGTGATGTTCGTACAGATCCGTGAACTTATTAACGATGATGAGTTTCTTTCTCTGTTGCATGGCAAGGAAAAGACTACGTGGATAGCATTCATGTTAGTGACATCAAATTGTCTTGGAAACAATAAAGCAGCAAACTACAAGGAAGTGATTGAAAAACTCATCCAGGCCTACAAAAATCTTGGTTGTAACATGTCCTTAAAAATTCATTTTCTACACTCTCATCTGAATTTCTTTCCATCAAATTGTGGAGCAATGAGTGACAAGCATGGGGAGCGCTTCCATCAAGATGTTGCAGCTATGGAAAAAAGATATCAAGGTAAATGGAGTCCATCAATGCTTGCAGACTACTGTTGGACAATTGTAAGAGACAATCCTTTCCTTGAATACAAAAGAAAAGTCAAGAGAAGCAAAAGGGACACAAACTGAAGGCAAGATTAATGAGAAATTTAAACTTTTGAACATTTTAAACTTGTTTACTAATTTAGTTTTTCTTGATAAACATATACAATAGATTATTTCATGTATTCACTGTTGCGAATATAATTCACTTAATTTTAATAAAAATATACGGGTTTATACTGTATATACGTATTAAGTTTTGGTGTATTATTTGCCTATTACCTGTAGTTGGAAAATGTAAAATGTCCGTTGCATGAAAACTAGAGCCAACTAACAAATTTCATTATTATATTTGAATTCAGCATGTGAAATTCATTAAGAAATGGCACATTTCATTTCTGAAACTAACAAAAATTGTAAATTTGTAGAACAGTGTAATCACATATTTCTTGATTTTAACACATTACTCTTTACATCATCATTAATATCCTGTTTAAGTCTATCTACCTGTCGTCTTTTGTTCTATGTTTGTTACTAGTTGTTTAGATTTGTTTTTACATTCCAACCATTTATACCAATTCTCCCAAATTTTATAAAATTCTGTTTCCTCTTTATCCTGTAGTTCCATGGTTAATTTACTCATTTCCGCACATTCTAATATTTTTGTTATTATCATTGTGTCTGAAGGGACTGTATCTGTTTTCCAATGCTGGGCATATATGATCCTAGCCGCTGTTATTATGTGTAATATGAGATATTGGTTGCTTTTACTTATTTTCTCTTTTAAAATTCCTAACAAGAACAGTTCTGGTTTGAAATCTACAGTTTGTTTTGTAATTTCCTCTATCCATTTCTGTATCTTTTTCCAATATTTCTTTGCCTCTGGGCACGTCCACCACATGTGGTAGTACGTCCCCAGCGCTTGTTTACATTTCCAACATTTTGCGGATAGATTTGGAAACATTTTCGCCAGTCTTGCCGGAGGTAAGTGCCATCTATAAAACATTTTATATGTATTTTCTCTGTACGATGATGCCATAGTTATCGTATAATTTTGATCCCATAATTTTTCCCAATATTCTAATTCAATAGTGTGGCCAAAATTTTGTGCCCAAATTATCATCACTTCTTTTACTGTTTCTTCTTCCATTTTAATATTGAGCAGACAATTATATAATTTTGTTATCATTTTTTCCTCGGTTCCTAACAAAATTTTATCTAATTCTTGGTAATCTTCTTGGAATCTGAATTGTGTTAAATCTTTTTTGTATTTCGTTTGAATTTGGAGGTATGGCCACCAATCAATTTTTATTCCCTTCAATGCCAAATCTTCTTTTGATTTCAGATTATTTTGCTCATCTAACTCCTTGTAGATAACTTTTTTATCTAAATCTAACACGTTGGGGTAGATTATTGCTTCCATTGGAGATATCTATTTGGGCATTTTTATATAATATTTCTTAATTTCTATCCAATCTTCCAATAGTGTCCCTCTAATATGATGTCTCTGAAAGTATTTATGTATTTGATGTTTTCCGTCCCAAATAAAATTATGCCAGCCTATTTGCAGATCGTGTCCTTCTATCGTTAGTAGTCTTTTATTGCTAAGTGTTACCCATTCCTTTAGCCATGTTATTGATGCGGCCTGGTGGTACAGTTGCCAGTCTGGTAATCCAAAACCTCCTTTCTTTCTTTTGTCTTGTAATAATTTTTTCTTAATCCTTGCTTTTTTCCCGTTCCAAATAAATTTCAAAATTAATTTATCCAGATCTGTATAAAAAAAAATCCCGATTTTTGTTGGAGCCGTTTGAAATAAATAGAGATTTTTTGGTAATATGTTCATTTTAATCGTAGCTATTCTCCCAATTAAAGAAATTTGTAATTTTGACCAGGCCTCCAAATCTTTTTGAATTTTTTGTCTTAATTTCATGTAATTGTCTTCTTTTATCATCGAGCATTTGGCTGTTATCAAAATCCCGAGATATTTGACTTTTTTTCTTATTTGGATTCCCAATAAGTTTTCCAATTCCTTATCTTGTTTCTGAGTACAATTTTTTGTTCTTATTTTTGTTTTATCTTTATTAATCTTTAAGCCAGCCACTTCGCCGAATTCTTCAATCTCTTGCAATAATTTAGGTCCAGAATTTTGGGGATCTTCCATAATAAAAACCATATCGTCTGCAAATGCCTGTGTTTTGTATTCCTCTTTTTTAATTTTTAGCCCTCTAATTTCCTGATTTCCTCTTATTTGGTTTAGCAAAATTTCCAGCGAGAAAATAAACAGTAATAAAAAATAAACAATAGAGGACATCCTTGTCTGACACCTTTCATCACATTTATTGTTTCTGTCATGTCATCGTTTATTAAAATTTTTGCTGTTTGCATAGAGTACAGTATATTGATTCAATCATTTTAATAAATTTGTTGCCGGATTGCATATATTTTAGCTGTGTTATAAAAAATTTCCAATCCAAATTGTCAAAGGCTTTTTGCGCGTCTACAAACACTAGTGCCAATTGTTTGTCTGAATGAATTTCATAATACACTAATACGTTCATAATTATTCTTGTGTTATTGCAAATTTGTCTTTTTGGAAGAAAGCCGTTTTGATCCGAATGTATACCGTATTTTTCGGAGTATAAGACGCACCGAAGTATAAGACGCACCTTAGTTTTGGGGGAGGAAAACAAGGAAAAAAGGCCTCTGCCTCCCAGCAATTTGCCAAACAGCAAATAGCAAACAGCACAGATGATATACACTGTTTGCTGTGTATTTCTGTGCATGTGTGTCTGACCCATAGAAATAGGAAAGAATTGGAGAAATGTACATTATGCCAGAAAGTTTTCTTAAATGTAATCACACTAACTCCTCCCAATTATTTAAATAGATCTACTCCAAACATAACTAAGTCAGGGTTCAGCTGCCTTATTTTAATAGTAATACTTAATACTAATACTTAATACTAAAACAGGACATTTCAGATTATACTTTAAAATTGATGTGGCTTTCTGGAAGTATTCTCTGCTATTTAAAAGAAGATACAATAGCACTGGGCCTCTTCAGATCAAGCATTTATTTTAAAAAGCTTCTTCATTTTGTTAAGTTGTCTAGATTTACAGGGATCTCCAACCTTGGCAACTCTAAGACTTGTGGACTTCAACTCCCAGAATTCCATAGCCAGCAAAGCAAATAATAAAGCAGTCAGCAAAGGAAAGCTGGCTGAGGAACTCTGGGAGTTGAAGTCCATAAGTCTTAAAGTTGCCAAGGTTGGAGACCCCTGGTCTAGAACAATAATAAAACAATCTTTAAAAATACCGTATATACTCGAGTATAAGCCGAGTTTTTCAGCCCACTTTTTGGGCTGAAAAGAGCCGCCTCGGCTTATACTCGAGTCAGTGAAATTGGCCAAAGCGCGCGATCCTTAGAATTCCCCGAACGGGCTGGCGCAACTGGGCTGGGGTGTCCCCGGCGTGGGGGAACCGGTCCTTGTCTCCACGTGCTGCGGGGATCAGCTGGGAAGAGGCGCGATGCCCCCCCCAAAAAGGCATTTACTGAGAAACTAGTCCGGGCTCGGGGCGTTTTGCAAGCGGGCGAGAACCAGCCTCCGGGGCGGCGGCTTGAACGAGGGCGAGGCGGAGGGTCCTCCGCGGCCGGCCCTTTGCAAGGAAATGTGCCCGGCAGGGGAGTTCTGCCGGCGGCGGCGGCGGCAGAAGCGGCTGCACCGGATGGTGCTGGACCCGGATCGCCAGCCGGACCCTCCCCCGCCGCCTTGCGACCTCCGCCCGGCGGTGCTGCTGGCCACGGTGCATCACCTGCTGGGCCGGTCGGTGGCCGAAGCCAGCGAGGTCTCCCCGGCCGAGCGCTGCAGCCACCGACCGGCCCAGCAGGTGATGCACCGTGGCCAGCAGCACCGCCGGGGGGAGGTCGCAAGGCGGCGGGGGAGGGTCCGGCTGGCGATCCGGGTCCAGGCGCAGCGCTCGGGTCCAGGCGCAGCGCTCGGCTGGGGAGACCTCGCTGGCTTCGGCCACCGACCGGCCCAGCAGGTGATGCACCATGGGCAGCAGCACCGCCGGGCGGAGGTCGCAAGGCGGCGGGGGAGGGTCCGGCTGGCGATCCGGGTCCAGCTCCAGCCGGTGCAGCCGCTTCTGCCGCCGCTGCCGCCGGCAGAACTCCCCCGCCGGGCACATCTCCTTGCCGGGCACATCTCCTTGCTGCGGAGGACCCTCCGCCTCGCCCTCGTTCATGCCGCCACCCCGGAGGCTGGTTCTCGCCCGCTTGCAAAACGCCCCGAGCCCGGACTAGTTTCCCAGTAAATGCCTTTTTGGGGGGGGGGCGATCGCGGAGGGTTGGCACTTAGAGAGATGTATTTCTGAGTCAATACTAAGATGAAAATTTGACCTGAACAGGATGTTCCATTCCTACATAGAAGGCTATGCTGCCGTAAATCCCAGTGCTCTTTACAAGGATCAAAAGCACTATAAATTCTAGATACCTCCTTTCCCCATTGGGGCAAGAAGGAGTTCCACATAGAAAATACACTGACTAGAATTGCAATGAATTCAGTTAAACAGGATCATATAACTTTTTATCTAATTTACAATATAAGTGTTTAGCTAGAAAAATATATTCAAGGCTTTTACTGACAATTACCTTGCTTCCTTTATGGAACTGTAGAGGCAATGTAACAATTTTATCTTCCATTCTTCCCTCCCACTGTTTTTTTCCATATTTTATTTTTAATACCAAATATCTATTAACATTTACCAGACATTGCTATTACCAAATATGGTTATAAGAGAGACAGAGTGGCAATACCATGCCTTTTGACTGACAGCACAAAGAGCCCTTTACCTGGGAACATTTACAGAAATAAAGGGATCTTCCATTTCTTCCTTTCTTTCTCTGTTTCCCATGATTCACACAACATGGAGAAATATCAGACTGTAGGTGGTCTGAAAATATTCTTTGAGCCTTTTAGATTGGATTGCATTACTTGGATAAACTGTTTTGCTTAAGACTCATCTGCATTTCTGCCCCATTCTGTCCTTCTGCCCATTTCATTTAATTTCATTTAAATTAATTTCATTTAATTTCATTTAAATTAATTTCATCTAATTTCATTTAATTTAATTAAAAGTTCTTCTAAGACGCCCAATCCCATAGGACTATTGTTTTTATTGACCCTCTTTTCCACTTACAGAGCTAGTTTACTGTTTTTCTTTGAAATAAATATTCAAAAACATTATTGGTATCTATTTTTATTTTTGAAATTTACCGGTAGCTGCTGCATTTCCCACCCTAGGCTTATACTCGAGTCAATAACTTTTCCAGTTTTTTGTGGTAAAATTTGGTGCCTCGGCTTATATTCGGGTCGGCCTATACTCGAGTATATACGGTAAGTTTAATAATTTGAACATTCTATAGGCATTTATAGTTATTGACTTACCTTCTTGCAGCAAAAACCAGCCAGTTTCAGCACAAGAAAATAAGATTCTATCTTTGCCTCTCCCTCCAGCAATTTGACTCCGTGCAGCTTTAGTTTAGTTTCACTTTCATTTTAGCACGTGGGCTTGCCAGCTGAGTGTCGGGAGGCAGATAATCAGTGGCTAATGAGGCTCTGCTGCTTTTTGCTGCAAAAAGGTAAATTGCTGGCAGGCAAAGATCAAGGAGTGGGGGGGCTGGGTGAGGCTACATTTGGTGTATAAGACGCACCCAAGTTTTCACCCTCTTTTGGGGGGTAAAAAGGTGCGTCTTATACTCTGAAAAATACGGTAGTTTGGTTTAATATTATTTTTAATCTTTCTGCCAATATTGTTATAAAAAATTTGTAATCCGAATTTAGCAAAGAGATTGGTCTATAATTTTTAATTGCACATTTGTCCGTGTCTTCTTTGGGTATCAGTGTTATATACGTCTCCTCCCATGATTTTGGCATTTTGGCTTGTTCTAATGCTTTGTTATACAGTTCTAGAATTTTTTTCTTCTATGGTGTCTTGGAATCTCTTGTATATCTCCGCTGGAAGCCCATCTGGCCCCAGTGTTTTGTTGTTGTTTTTTGTTTTTTAATGGCCTCTTTTAATTCCCTTAATGTAATTTCCTTATTTAGTATTGTTTGCTTTTCCTCCGGCAAGATTGGCAAGTTTTTGTTATCTAGATATTTCTTGATGTTCTCTTCTTTGATTTCTTCTCATCCATATAATGTCTTGAAGAAGTTTTGAGTGATCTTTTTTTCTTCTATTTCATGGTGTAGTTTTCCTTCTTCGTCTTTGAGTTGTTGGATTGTTCTATTTGTTTTTTCTTTCCTTAATTTATGGGCCAACCATCTCCCAGGTTTATTTGCGTGTTCAAAATGATTTTGTTTCATCTTTTTAATATTGCGACTTATCTCTTCTTGGGTGGCCAAAATAATCATGTGCTTCGTTAAATCTCTTGCCTCTTTGTATTTATTATTCGATGGTTCTTTTTGCAATAGTAGTTCTTGTTCTTTAAGTTTTATGTTCAGTGTTTCCAATTTTCCCTTTTTTTCTTTATTTTTCTTTGCCATGTAGGCAATTGTCAACCCTCTTAAGTATGCTTTCATTGTGTCCCACACATTTTGGGTTGATGTTTGTTCATTAGTGTTTTCTTTTTTTAAAAAGCCTAATTCTTTTTCTATTTTTTGTATATATTCTTTTTCCTTTAAAATATTTTGATTAAGTGACCATCTAATCGTTTTTCTCCTTCTTCCTCTCCATTTTATTGCAACTGGGTTATGGTCAGCCCATTTATTAGGTAAGATGTCTATGGTTTCTGTATCCATTACCAGCTCTGGATTCATCCAGGCCATATCTATTCATGACCAGGACCTGTGGGGATTTGAGTAAAATGTGTACTGCTTTTTTTGTGGATTTAGTTTTCTCCATGTGTCTTGTATATCTAATTCTCTAATCATGTTTTAGAAAGCATTTGGTAATTGTCTTCTGATTTTTTTCTTATTTGTACATTTGTAATCCATTTTGTTATTTACTATGGCATTAAAGTCACCTATAATGCATAAATTATCCCATTTTATTTCTGTTATTATTTTATGAAATTTAGAATTAAAATTTTTTTGTATTTTGTTGGGTGCATATATCCCTACTAACAATATTTGTTTCCGTCCTGTTGTTATTTCTACAGTTAGAATTCTACCCTCTTTATCTGTGTATATTAATTTTGGATCTAATTGCTCTTTTATATAAATTGCAATTCCTCTATTTTTGTCTGTGGTAATGCACAGTATAGTTTTCCTAATTTTGGGTAATCTAATATTTTTTCAAATTTTTCTTTTATATGCACCTCTTGTAGGCAGACTATATCCATATTTTGTTTTTGTAGATCCAGCAGTACACGTTTTCTCTTAATGGGTGAATTTAATCCGTTAATGTTGATTGATAATAAGTTAATTTCTTGTTCCTCAATTTTATTGTTTGGTGCCTGATTTTGTGCTTCCTTTCGAGAGTACCTCCGTTTGCGCTCTCGTTCTTGCTCCTTCCCTTTCATATCTTTCTGTTTCTTTTCCATCCCTAATTTCCTGTTCCTCATGGCATTTTCCAGATATTAAGTCATCCTGGCTCCTACTGATTTCTTGTCCCTCCAGGTTATCAGCATCCCTTCCGGGATGAGCCACCTGAACATAATTTTTTGCCTGACTAGGGCTGACAGGAAGTTATAGATCCTTCTTTTTTCCTTATCCTTCGGGGTATCTGTTTCAATATTAAGATTTCCCTCCCCATGTACGTCAGAGTGTCATTTGTTATAGAATTGAGGATTTCATCTCTCATCGCTCTCCTTAAAAACCTAATGTGTATTTAGCAATAGCACTTAGACTTATATACCGCTTCATAGTGCTTTACAGTCCTCTCTAAGCGGTTTACAGAGTTCAGCATATTGCCCCCAACAATCTGGGTCCTCATTTTACCCACCTCGGAAGGATGGAAGGCTGAGTCAACCTTGAGCCGGTGAGATTTGAACAGCTGAACTGCTGAACTAGCAGTAGCCTGCAGTGCTGCATTTAACCACTGCACCAACTCGGCCCCATTTCCCTGGGGTGTTTGTGTTTTCTAGCATAACTAGTATTAATTCTATATATTTCGTCAATTTCTTTTAAAATTTCTTCCCTATTTCTATCTAGAATTTTCCCCAAAATTTCTGCCATTACTTCCGCTAAGTCTTCATCTTTTGTTTCGGTAATATTTTGAAATCTTAGATAGAACATTGATTTTTCCATCTCGAGATGGGAGATGGCCTCCTCAAGATTTTTATTCATTTCCTCTAATTTGTTGTCTGTTCTGTCTAATCTTTTTTCTGTCAGGTCTGTTCTTTCTGCAACCTCTTTTATTTGTTGTTCATTTTTGGGTAGTGCTGCTTGGATCGTTCCCACTTTGTCATCTATTTTAGTCATGTTATTTTTAACCTCTGTCATTTCATTTTTAACATCATCCAAGCCTTTTGTAATTGTCTCCTGCATTTTTAACATTGTTTCCTGTAATTGATTTAAAGATGTTTGTAATCCTTGCATATTTGCTCCTGAACCCGTCTTATCTCCACTTAACACACTCTCCATTGATCTCTGACCTGCTGGGGATGTTATAGAAGTTATTTGCTTTTTACCACCTTTAGTTAATGTTGTTGTCATGGTGGTCATTTGAAGTATCTTAAATATATTGTTCCACTTTAGCATATAGTTACAGCTATACCTTATACCTATTTCTAATCCAATATATTGTCTACTTTGATAGTTAGTAATAGAGTTAATTAGCAATAATAATTAATAATAGTTATTACAGTAAATTAATCAATGTTTTATATAGAATAATAGCAATTTCAACCCCTACTAATGGTACTTTCAAATCCTATTAAGTTATAAGTTATAACAATATTATAGTATAAAGCTTATTTTTTTCTTCCCCTTTCTTTACAATACTGTTAATAATATAATAAGATAGTATAGTAACAAAAGTATTAGAATAGTAGCTTAGAATGAGATATTAGGACACAGGAAAAGGGGACAAAGGAAAGAGGGAAAAGAAAGGGAGGGTTTTTAAATTCAATGTCCAATGTCCAACCTTCTTATTCAAAGTTTTATGTTTTCCTTCTTCAATCCTACTTTCATATATATATATATGAAATCCTACTTTCATTATATATATATATATATGTGTGTGTGTGTGTGTGTGTGTGTGTGTGTGTGTGTGTGTGTGTGTAGGATTTTTTGCTGATAAATGAAAATAAAGGGAGACTATTATAGATCTATTTCGAGCTTATTTGCTCGATATATATATATATATATACCGTGTTTCCCCAAAAATAAGACATGTCCTGAAAATAAGCCCCACAGGGCTTTTCGGGACATGCCTTGAAATAAGCCACCCCCTGAAAATAAGCCCCCCCAACTACTTCCGGGGAAAGGGGGGGGACATGCCGGGAGCCGCTCTTTTTGCAGCGGCACTCTTTTGGCCCGGAAAGAGAGAGATCCCTCAAGAAGTTTCCCTGCAAAGACCTGCTGAGAAAGAGAAGCGGCGAACTGCCAGACGCTGGTAAGATAAGCGTCTGTCAGCCTGGCCCTCCCCCTCCCCTGCTTCACCTACCACCCCCAAATTGTGCCTGAACATGTTACCAGCGTCTGGCAGTTCGCCGCTTCTCTTTTTGGGCAGGTCTTTGCAGGGAGAGGGGAGGAAGGAGGGGAGGCCTCTTTCTGACCGGTTTATCAGTGCCTTCCCGTGATTTTTCCGCCTCGAGACCAGGCTGGTTAGAAAGAGCATTGCTTTTTCTATAAAAAGAGCCTGGTCCCGACTTTCTCCCCTGGAAGATTGTCCGACAAAAGGATTGAAATGGAAAAGGTGAGCGCCGGTGGCTTTGGAAAAGCCATTCTAGCTAATGGGGCTCTGACGGGGCGAAAGGGAAACGCTCCGTTCTCGCTCTCTCCCAGCCTTAGCAAAGCTGGATTGCCTGCACAGGGGACAAGGAACCCAGATGAGGGTCTCAGCTTGGGACCCCCAGGATCCCCCGAGCCCCGCTGGACCCCCAGAACTCCCCAAGGGTGGATTTCAGAGGCAGGTTCTTTCATCAAGAAACGTTTCACGTGTGCAGGTTTTGAAGGGGGAGAAAAGGCGAGCAGAAACGGTAGCTTTGGGGGCGATCCGAATCTGAAATCTGGATATAGCACGGAAATAGAGTTCTGCAAATTTGTGCCGTTCATGCCTGTCTTTGAATCAAAGTAACAGCGGACTGGGTTTTAATAATATTAGCAATAATATAAAATAAGACAAAATAAAATAAAAGTTTAAAAAAAGAGATCCACTCCTTCTAAGCACGGAACATTTATAAAGTCTACAGATTCTTCACACCTGGATTGCCATGAAGATGACAATGTCACGCTCTTAGAAGTTTCAGAACGTATCGTATTTCTATTTGCCATTTCTGTCTCTCCAGCCCCCACCCTCTGTGCCCCAGCTGGCGCGAGAATTGCCAAATCAGGATCCCGGTGGGTCCCTGGGATACTGCTTGGTCCCCCTGAAGAAATCGCGAAGAGAGCGAGGAAAAACCATAGTTGGTTGCGAGGTTAGAATTTCCCTGCACAGAGACCTTTGGCAGGCACTCTGGTACGAAATTCAATCTCTATTTTTTATGAGAAGTAAACCTTCTAAATAAATTTTATTAGGGGCAACCAATATATTTTTCTAGTTGCTCCCTTTGTTCCAGCCCTATGTGTTTGTAACAATCTAAAACCTATTTATGGTGGGAAAACATGCCGGATCCGTCATAGAAAACCCTTTACTTTGCGGGGAAAGTGATTTTCCCAAGCACGCCCTTGACATGGTGGAGATTTGGGGACCAGAGCGCTAAGCCGAGCCTTGTTAGGGACTTCACTTTGCCTGATCAGGTGGGAAATACCTTCCATTATCCACGGAATGGCCTGACTGGCACTTTTCTGGCTGCGGAGGGGCGGGAGGGGGGGCGGATAAAGCGAGGGGCGATGGAAAGGAAAACCGGGGGGGGGGGGAGATGATGAGGGGCGGCCCGTGAGAGGCTTCTGTAAGGCTTCAACTCTGGCAGCATCAAATCTTCCTTCCCAAATCTTTGGATCGCAAAGCCGGAGAGGACCGCGGGGGGGGGGGAGGAACTAGGGCGAATCTGACTCTGGCAACCCAAGCTGCCCTTTTTTCCTTCTCCGCTTTAGAGCCCCTGGGTTCCTTCCCTTCCTTTTCTCTTTTAGCCTCCTTTTTTCTTTTCCCAACCCCTCACCCCCGCGCTTTCAACTCTCGGAAGGAATGATTTAGTTTGTTTATCCTGCTACAAAAATCAAGAGCAATAGAAAAGTCATAAAAAGCAACGTGTCATCCATCACGCCGCAGCCTTGCTTTCCCTCGGCTTCATGCGATTTGCCCTCAGGAGGGAAGGAAGGCCCGCAGTCAGTCCTTGCCCCCACAGGCTTAGTCCTACTCCCTTAAGAGAAGGAGGTAGGGGGCTGTCGGTACAGAGGAAAGCAACCCCTCGCAGCCGTTCTTGAGCCGCGGCTCCCGGTCTCAAACCGCACCCACAGACTGGCGCCCCTGTGCAGCATCCTGAGCAGAGAAGCAGCAGAAAATCCATTCTCCATGGTTGGGGGGGGGCATGGGTGCTTGCACGGTGGGAGATAAGAGATCTCAAGGCACCCAGGCATGTTTTCACACACACTGCAGATTAGGAATCCTCCGCTCCGGAAGAATCTCCTTTTCTCCCCCTGCAAAACCTGCACACATCAAATGTTTCTTGATGAAAGAAACTGCCTCTGAAATCCACCCTTGGGGAGTTCTGGGGGTCCAGCGGGGCTCAGGGGATCCTGGGGGTCCCGAGCTGAGACCCTCATCTGGGTTCCTTGTCCCCTGCGCAGGCAATCCAGCTTTGCTAAGGCTGGGAGAGAGCGAGAGCGGAGCGTTTGCCTTTTGCCCCGTCAGAGCCCCATTAGCTAGAATGGCTTTTCCAAAGGCAATGCGAGCATCTTTAACAAAGCCACCGGCACTCGCCTTTTCCATTTCAAGCTTTTTGTCGGACAACCTTCCAGGGGAGAAAGTCGGGACCGGACTCTTTTTGTAGAAAAAGCAACACTCTTTCTAACCAGCCTGGTCTCGAGGCGGAGAAATCATGGGAAGGCACCGATAAAACAGTCGGAAAGAGGCCTCCCCCCTTCCTCCTCTCTCCCTGCAAAGTCCTGCCCCAAAAGAGAAGCGGCGAACTGCCAGACGCTGGTAACGTTCGGGCACAATTTGGGGGTGGTAGGTGAGGCAGGGGAGGGGACATGCCAGGAGCCGCTCTTTTTGCGGCGGACACTCTTTTGGCTGGGAGAGAGAGAGAGAGAGAGAGAGAGAGAGAGCAAGAGAGAGGCGGGTGTGCGCATACCCCATGGGACTAGCTCGGCTCCTCTGGGCTCTGCCTACGGCAATTTAAGGAGGGGGCAAGCGAGGAAGAGGGGGCAAGCCCAGAGCAGCCAAGCCAGTCCCGTGGGGGGTGCGCGTAGCCACCTTTCCCTCTCCCTCTCCCTCTCTCTCACCCGTTCCTTGCCTGAGCCCGGCTAGAAGCCAAACTTCCACCCGGGCTCAGCTGCAGAAGCAGCCAGGCACACGCTCACTCGCCGGCCCGCGCCCGTCCCTGTTGCTGCCCCTTCGGCTCTGCCTTCCGCCGCCACCTCGCTCGCTCGCTTGCCACCCCGCCCCGCCCCATCATTCGCCCGAAACCTCCAAACTCCGCCCCACTGCGAAACGCCCCACTTACTGGAGTTTGACAGCTCTGGGGTTTCCCTCGGCTAGGGGGAAAAATCTTGCATAGTGCAGAAACTCTTCTCGCTTCGAGAACTTGCTAATTGCTTGCCTCGCGAGAAGAGTTTTTGCACTATGCAAGATTTTTTTCCCCTAAACAGACTAGCCGAGAGACCACGGAGCTGCCAAACTTCAGTAAGTGGTGCGTCCCGGCCTGCCTGCACCCCAAAAATAATAAGCCACCCCCCGAAAATAAGGCCAGGGGCATTTTTTGGGGGTCAAAAAAATATAAGCCCCTGTCTTATTTTCGGGGAAACACAGTGTCATCCATCCACAGTATATATCCATCCATATATATATATATATATTCCCCACAAGCTTGCCAGACCTCTCAAGATGGCATCCCTTTTTTTTTTGCAATGTCACTGTCACTCACGTTCCTTCTGTCAGTCTCTCTCTACCTTTTCCCTTCTTTCTGTCTCCCGACCTTTTGCTTTCTTCTCCAAGCCTCCTCTCCAATATCTCTTTCTTCTTTCTTCTTCCTTCCCTCTTGCTCTCTCATACTCCAAAAGTCACTTTCTCTGTCCCTTCTCACACTTCCTCTTCTCCAATCTCTACACTTACTTTGCCTTCTCCTCTCCGTCTTGAATTCGCCGCTTTTTCAATCTGTTCTGGATCTCTCTTCTCACTTTTCCTTTTCGATTCACTTCTTCGTAGGTAAAGAGGATTTTTTGCTTCATTTTAGTTTTTTAAACTGACGATACGTCTTGCTGCTTTCATTTCCGTCTTCCTTCTTGTCGGGCTGACAATCACGTCTTCGGATCGGCCATTAACAGGCCGATCTCTCTCTTGCTTGTTCCGAGGGCACCTCTCGCTCTGTCCAGGGATCACCTTTCTCCTACAGAGCTCCGAAATCTCCCCTCTCCACTGGTGCTCTTTCCCAGAGCCGACCTTGCCTGCAACGGCCACAAAAGCAAGAAAAGGAGGGCAGAGGTCGGCCCCTAGGCCCCTGATTTACGGGGGGCCACAGGGCTCGGTCCTCTCGCCCATCCTGTTTAATATTTACATGAAACCGCTGGGTGAGATCATCCGACGACACGGGGTGAGGTATCAGCAGTATGCTGATGATACCCAGTTGTACATCTCCACCCCGTGTCAGTTCAGTGAAGCAGTTAATGTAATGTGCCGCTGCCTGGACGATGTGAGGGTCTGGATGGGAGTGAATAGACTCAAACTCAACCCTGACAAGACTGAGTGGCTGTGGATATTGACCCCAGGGATTATGTCGACTGCCT
Source organism: Diadophis punctatus similis (assembly GCA_023053685.1). Lineage (NCBI taxonomy): Eukaryota > Metazoa > Chordata > Lepidosauria > Squamata > Dipsadidae > Diadophis > Diadophis punctatus. The sequence continues at coordinate 1,272,311 of JALIGW010000064.1, forward strand.
TGGTTCTTGGGGGAGAAAAAATCGCAATTTGGGTGTTCTCCTAGACCCACAGCTAAAATTGGAGCAACATCTTTCAGCTGTGGCTAGGGGGGCTTTTGCACAGGTTCGTCTTGTGCACCAATTGCGACCCTACTTGGAGAGGGAGGCTTTGCTCACAGTCACTCATGCCCTTGTCACCTCACGGCTAGACTACTGTAACGCGCTCTACATGGGGCTACCCTCAAAGAGCATCCGGAGACTGCAATTGGTACAGAATGCAGCTGCACGAGCTGTGGTGGGTGTGCCGAGATACACCCTCATAACACCTATTCTATGCCAGCTGCACTGGCTGCCTATTAGTCTCCGGTCGCAATTTAAGGTGTTGGTTTTGACCTTTAAAGCCCTACATGGCTCAGGACCAGGTTACCTCCGGGACCGCATCCTACCACATACCTCCCTACGACCAGTGAGGTCCCACAGAGTTGGCCTCCTCCAGGTCCCATCAGCCAAACAATGTCGGCTGGCGGGTCCACGGGGGAGAGCCTTCTCTGTGGGAGCCCCATCTCTCTGGAACCAACTCCCACCAGAGATCCGGATTATCCCCACTCTACTGGCCTTCCGTAAAGCCGTGAAAACATGGCTCTTCCGGCAGGCGGGGTGAAGAAGAGCGGATTCCCCCATGTATGAATTGGTTTTTAAATGTAATGAAATGTTTTAAAATTATTTTATTGTATCGTTCTTATTTCTGTTGTACGCTGCCCTGAGTCCTACGGGATTGGGCGGCCTATAAGAACTTTAAATTAAATTAAATTAAATTAAAAGCCATGCGAGCCGAGCGGAGCTCCGTTGGCTTGCTCACAACGGCATGACGTCAGCACCGGAAGTCTTCTGTCCTTTATTTCTTATTCACTTATTATTTTTCTTTTTCTTTAAATTTGTATTCTTTTTACTCTGAAAAACCTCTTTAATGAAAATTAATTTTAAAAAAGCTTATAATATTGTAAGATACCTCATACCGTTTTTCCAATCAAAATTTACATGTCCTATTGAACTTTAAGTTAAAAACTCTTGGTTACTCAGTTCTGATCATTTAAAAAAACTAGTTATTAAGTAATGCATTAAATTAATGCTATATACATTATATATTAAGCTACGAATTTCAAAACTCAAATTTTGGTTGTGGCATGATTCCATGGAAATGATTTCTGGTCCAAGAATGGTTTCTAGTTAAAATTAATTTCTGTATTGGAGTTACTTTTTAAATACAAAGTTCTAGACATCGAGGCATGCTCCCACAATTTAGTTAGCCATTTTACCAAAAACAGTTGTTTTCTCAAGTTGTCTTTGTATATAAGTATGTATTTTGATGAGGCTGAATTGTTGCTGTCACTGTTGCTCCCAGTCTGTATATAAAAAATACATTTGGTAGATTTGAAACACTTGTTTGTACACAACTGCTTAAGCAAATTGTGTTATTGATGTGCTCAGCGTTTTCCATAATCATTTCCATAAACCACCCAAATGCTTTATGCTTCTTGAACACCAGTCCTGATGCACTTAGCACAGGACTTGAAATTCATAGGTCTTTGAATATGGTCTGTTTTAAATATGGCTTGTTCAGAAAAGAAGAAGAAAGGTGGGGAAAACCCCCAAGGATCCCATTGGCACATTTCAGATTTGCAGTTCTCCGTGTATCAACTCATGGACATTTCTGTTTGAAAGGGGCTTCAGAAATCATGGAATATACAGCTAGAGGGATTTAAATTGTTTAAAAGAAACAGACATAAAAGAGGAGGTGGACTTGCGTTATATATAAGAAATAACTACTTAGATACAGAAATAGAGCAGAACAATGATGAAAACCATATTGAATGCATTTGGGTCAATATAAAAGGAAAAAAGGGTGATATTGCCATAGGTGTATACTATAGGCCACCCAACCAAACAGAGGAAATAGATGAACTGTTTGTTAGTCAGTTAACTAAGGTATGTTCTTTGTTCCAAGCCGACCACGCGGCAGTCCTTCCTCAAAGACTCACTTCCTTCCTGCACACGAAAGTGCTTCAAAAACAGCAACAGAAACCCCGTTTCAAAGGAGCCTCTACACACTATAAAGCAGCGTTTCTCTTGCAACATATCAAAGAAACAGCTCTAAACTGCCTTCTAACTCCCACCAATTGGATTTCAACCCCCAACCACCTTCTCTCCAGGATACAAAGTTTCTGAGAGTAAACGCCTGCTTTTCAGCCAGCCCAGCCCCCCAAAGATATTCTCTCCAGGATACAAAGTTTCTGACAAAACGCCTGCTTTTCAGCCAGCCCAGCTCCCCAAAGATATTCTCTCCAGGATACAAAGTTTCAGAGAGGAAACGCCTGCTTTTCACCCAGAGTTCAACCAGCCCAGCAAAGCTTCTGAGAGGAAACTCCTGCTTTTCACCCTGAGCTCAGCCAGCCCAGCTCACCAGTTGTGATATCTTCCAGGTCCTACCCTCAGAGACCACAGATATCAAACACAAACTAATCAGCGAGAATGCCAAGCAAAAACACCAAAAACAACACTACCAAAAACCACCAAACAAAAGACCTGGAAAACAGCAGCAACCCAAACGACCCCAACACATGCTACAAATGCAATACTACCATCAATGAACAAGACGCTTCTGAGAAATGCCACATATGCACCAAATCTGCCAATCACTCCTGCCTAAAAATAAACAAGCATGTAGCCACCTTTCTCCAAGAAACGCTTTCATTTTACAATATATGCCCATCCTGCTCACCAAAACTGGACAACTTCATTGCTATGTCCGTCAGGAACCTTATCATAGAAGAAACCACAAAGACTCAACAAACAACCATAGAAACCATTGAAAGAAAATTAGAAGCACACCTAGAATCACGACTACTATCATGCCTAGAATTACGTTTTACATCTTTGGAACAAAAAATCCAAGCACAAAACAATGCAAACCCAACAAACCAAATACCTAGCACCTCTCAACAAAAACCACCTCAACCACTACCTCAACCACAACCACAAGGACCTACTAACCCTACCACCGACATCTCCGCTATAGTCAAAGACACCATTGAGCGTGAGCAAAAACGTCCTAATGCAATCCTATTTGGACTAGAAGAAAACAATGAGCCAGTCATCAACAAAGTACGCAACATCATCAGCAGCCATCATACACAAACCATTACCCCCGATGACATAATTGAAGTTTTCAGAGATGGCCCCGAGCACAAGAATAACGACGGCTCGGTGGCCCCCCGATTCTGCAGAGTGGTTTGTAAAAACGAGCCCAGCAAATGGAAATTTATCCACACTATAAACTTCATTGCCAGAAACAATACAAATCACAGCAAACTTAGATCTAGACCGGATCTATCACTATTACAATGCATCCGCTCCCGTGAACTCCGTGCGGATCTCAAAAGACGGCTAGATCTAGGTGAAACAAACTTATACATAGATTACCGTGCCGACTGCATCAAAAACAAGACCCACAATCCATCCCACAACATCCAACCAACCATCCCCCAACAACATAACATCCCTCAAACTACAAACCAAGACTAGGAAAGCGCGCCCCTTACTACCTCAATCCAATCCAATTCTAATCTCAAATGCAAACTAATCAATGCAAGAAGTGTAGTAAACAAAATGCCCGAATTCCTCCTACTACTAAACACTGACACCTTCAACATTATCTTTGTCTGCGAAACATGGCTAAATGCATCCCTCCCTGACTCCATCATCACAGCAAGAGACTACCTTGTCTTCAGGTCCGACCGTGAAACCCGCAGAGGAGGTGGAGTAGCTATATTCTACAAAAAGTCACTAAACCTAAAAAATATCCAAGTTACACATGATCTCACCCTTCCTGAAACCATCGTCTGCGATCTGTCCTTAAATACCACACTTCGTTTCCTACTTTGTTACAGAGCCCCAGACTACGACATCACACATGCGAACAAATTAACCTCACTGCTAATGTGGGCAACATCCTGCCCGTACCCCCTAATCTTCCTTGGAGACCTAAATCTACCTCTCATTAACTGGACCCTAAACGAATGCACGACTGAACCCATCCATACAACCATATACAATGCTGTTACCTATCTGGGACTCGACCAACTAGTAACGAACAATACTAGACTCAACAACTGCCTTGACCTCATATTCTGCAATAGCAAAAGCACAATTTATGGACTTCAAATAAAAGAACCCTTTTCCAACAGTGACCACAGCATGATAGACTTTAGCCTCAATCTACACCATTGTAAGAATCACATTAATAATGGGACACCGAAGTATAACTTTAAAAAAGCCAACTATGAACTCATAGATGCCGACCTCTCAACTCTTGACTGGCAAACTCTATTTTCAAACTGTAACACTGCCGATGACCTCTATAATATCTTCTTGCTTGAAATCAAAAGAACTATCAGATTACACGTACCACTAATAACCACCATAACCAAGAAAAACAAACTACCCATATCAATAAGGAAGTTACAAACCCCAAAAAAATCCCTCTGGCGAAAAAACAAAACAGGCTATACAGCTAACTTCAAAAACCGCTACAAAAATATATGCCACCAAATAAAAATGGAATGCTCCAACTATCACAGCAAACAAGAGGAAAACCTCCTGCGCACAAAATCCAACCGCGCCTTCTACAACTTCGTAAATAACAAACTCAAGGATTCGAGACCCCTCCCACCACTAAAAGGACCCAACAACAAAGAATACTATGATGAAACAGTCAAAGCAAACCTCTTCAACACATTCTTTGGCTCAGTCTTTGTAAACAGCAACGGCTCATGCCCAAAATTCCCCAGTCGTACCGCAAATAATCACAACGATTTAATACAAATAGACTTCAATGAAGACAACGTTGAAAAAGCACTACGCAACCAAAAACCTTCCCTGTCAATCGGACCTGATGGACTATGTGCATACTTCCTAAAAAAGCTCTCCACAACCATAGCTGAACCACTAAGCATAATCTTTGAAAAATCCTTCAGGACCAGTTCCCTACCAAAACTATGGTCACTAGCCACGGTCATCCCCATCTTCAAAAAGGGAGATCCCAGTCTAGTAGAAAACTACAGACCAATCTCTCTATGCTGCGTCACATGCAAAGTCATGGAATCAATCATAAACCAATCCATCACCCACCACCTAGAAACTAACAACCTACTCTCAAACAAGCAATTCGGTTTCAGAAAAAAATTATCCTGCAATCTACAACTACTACACTGCAAAAACATATGGACCTCAAAACTTGACCAGAGCAAAACAATAGACGCAATTTACATAGACTTCTGTAAAGCCTTCGACTCAGTGGTTCACGATAAACTACTTCTGAAACTGAAATCCTACAGCATCTCTGGACCCCTTCATGACTGGATAACTGTGTTTCTGTCAAACAGACAACAAGTGGTCAAAATAGGGAGTGCCCTATCAATTCCCATACCTGTTAACAGCGGTGTTCCCCAAGGCAGCATACTAGGACCAACACTCTTTATACTTTATATAAATGACCTTTGCGATCACATTACAAGCGACTGCGTTCTCTTCGCCGATGATGTAAAACTCTTCAACACCACCGACAACACTGCTATCCTCCAAAAAGACCTAGACTTTGTGTCAGAATGGTCAAACATCTGGCAACTCCAAATCTCAACCAACAAATGCTCTGTCCTACACATTGGCAAAAAAAATCAGAACACCAAATACAAGCTGAACAGACAAGACCTTGCAGACGACCCTCACCCTGTCAAAGACCTTGGAATACTCATATCAAATGACCTAAGTGCCAAAGCCCACTGCAACAACATCGCCAAAAAGGCTTCAAGAACTGTTAACCTAATCTTACGTAGCTTCTTCTCCGGTAATATCACACTACTAACCAGAGCATACAAAACATTCGCCAGACCAATCCTTGAATACAGCTCATCTGTTTGGAACCCACACCGCATATCGGACATAAATACATTAGAAAGTGTCCAGAGATACTTTACAAGAAGAGTCCTCCACTCCTCTACTCGCAACAGAATACCCTACGCAACCAGACTTGAAATCCTGGGCTCAGAAAGCTTAGAACTACGTCGCCTTAGGCACGACCTAAGCATAGCTCATAAAATTATCTGCTACAACGTCCTTCCTGTCAACGACTACTTCAGCTTCAACCACAACAATACACGAGCACACAACAGATACAAACTCAAAGTGAACCGCTCCAAACTTGACTGTAGAAAATACGACTTTAGCAACAGAGTGGTAAATGCCTGGAACTCACTACCTGACATTGTGGTTTCATCACCAAACCCCCAAAACTTTACCCTTAGACTGTCCACTGTTGACCTCACCCGATTCCTAAGAGGTCAGTAAGGGGCGTGCATAAGTGCACCAGCGTGCCTACCGTCCCTGTCCTAATGTTCCCTCTTATCAGTACTCATTTTATGTATATAAACAATGTTATTTCCATGTATATTACCAACACGTACTTGACAAAAATAAAATAAATAAATAAATAAATAAATAAAATATGTAGGAAGCATGCCACAATATTAATGGGTGATTTTAACTACCCTGACATCAACTGGGAGACAAACTCTGCACCAAGTGGAATAACAAACAGGTTCCTGACAAACCTAGCAGACAGCTTTGTCTCCCAAAAAGTAGAGTGTCATGGTTCCGAGTAATGATCCCAATCAATTCAGGACTCTGAGGCTGTAGCTTTTCTCAAAGATTTCCTTTATTGGGTACATCATATCGGCACGTTCAGATGTGAATCCAACTCTAAATATTTCCCGCAGTTTGGTATAATTAAAAGAATAGATATTTGGAGACTTCCGGTGACAGCGCAGAGCGGGAAAGGAGGAAGATGGCACTCGTCTTCGAACTCCGGAATAATCGGCGATTGGGGACCCTTCGAGGCGTAGAAAGTCTGGAGGACTTCGCGGATGAAGAGAGGCGTCCCGGGTGTCGCCGTGGTGGAGGGCAGCTGCTCGGCATTACAAGGGATTCTCTCTCTAACCCAGGACCGATTCGCCCGTGAATGCGGTACAGCATGGCGGGCTTGAAACTTCAGCAAGTCACACTGTAGAGGAAGCTAAATAATTCGAGCATTCTACATTGGGATACTTTAAAAGGATACCAGAATCCCTGAAGAATCGGAGCTCAGTGAGAGACCAGAAAGTGAAAGTACAGTGGCTACAAAGTATCGCTCCTAAATGAACTAGGCGGCCAGTGAGAGGAAGAGCAAAAAGACCTTTTGCAAGTGTGCCGAAGTGAAAGCGGAGAGATCTGGATTTGAATTGGAACTGAAAAGGAGTGTTACCAAAAAGGAAAGGAAGATCAATACTGTAAAGACCAAAATTGGAATTAGAAAGGACCTAAGATCATTGGACTAAGGGACTCTTGAGAAACTTATATTTGAGCAGCGAAACCAAAGTTGGAGTTGGAGCTTGAACGATAAAACTCAGGAGCTAGACTCCATATTGGGACAATTTTGCTGACTAATACCTATCACAAAGTTTTATAAAAACTGGTGAAAGAGACTGCTAAACTAGATTGGACATAAGTTAAGGTGAAAAAAAATATCTCTATTGTCTTTTCCTTTATATAATTGACTTATAATACTTTCAAAAATTGGAAAGATCTATAAAGTACTTGTATATTGCTATAATTTGTGAACATATCCTATACTAACTCATCCTTATTGAACTTCAATCTGAATTTTTGAATCCTTCTCCCTCTTTTAATTTACTTTTTCAACTCCTTTTTTTTCCTTTTCCTTCTTTTTTTTTCATTAACTATTGCTTTATAAGTATTCTTATTTAAGTTTAAGTTGGAAATATTGATTGTTAAAACCCTATAGTGAATTTATATGTTGGTAGATAATAGTATTTTTACATAATAGTATAGTGTATATTTATATATATAGAATAGTAATACAAATAGAATATTAGTTTAAATATATCATTATTGTGTGACTATTTTAGGAAATAAGTGTTTAGTGCATTATTAATTATATGATTTAGTATAGGAAAAAGCTATAGGGGATTAAGAATTGAAAAGAGAATTTTGGTGACAATATAGATAAGTAATAAAGATAAGCAATCTACTTTATTAATAGCAGTGAATGGTAATCTGGGGTAGAATATTCAAAATACTAGAGGAACAAAGTAGAATAATTAACGAAATGTCGACTATAACTACCATAACTTCAAAAACAGGAAGAAAAGCAGTCTCCAATCCGTCTGTATCTACACCTCCCTCATCTAGTCAACGTTCCATTGATGAAATGTTGACAACGGAAAAAGTTGGTAATGTACCTCTGATTCAATCTATGAATTCCACTATGATTATGGTACAGGAGACTATGTTAAAACTTCATGAAACAATGTCTGCGAACCAAAAAGAAACAAATACTAACTTTCAAAAATTAGAAGTAAAAATGGAATCAATACAGGGGGCAATTCTTAAAAATGAGAAACAAATACAAACAATAGAATTTAAAACTGAAAAGACGGGGGGGGGGGGGGAAGTGGAGCACTTGGACCAGAAGGTCATGATAGCAAAAAAGGAACTGGAAAATAAAATTATAAATCTGGAAATGGACCGTTCTTCGTTCTATTTACTTTTCCAAAACGTCATAGAAACGAAAGATGAAGATTTGGGAGAGCTGATGGCTGGAATAGTTGCAGAGGTACTCCAGAGAGACAAAAAAGACGCTGTGAATGAAATCGATGAGATCTATCGGGTACATACAAACTATGCTAAACGCCATCACCTCCCAAGGGAAATCCACGTTCGATTCGCGAGGAAGAAAGTCAGAGACTTAGTATATTCAGTAACAAGGGAGGAGACTATCTCCTATAAAGAAAAAGAAATAATTATTTTAAAACAAATTCCGAGATGTGTGAGGGAGCTGAGAAAAGAATATAGATTTTTGGCTAACTTACTTAACAGAAAAAATGTTCCCTTCAGATGGCTAATCCCTGAAGGGATGTCCATTTTATGGGAGGGGAAAAGAATTAAAGTGGAGAACACGGATAGAGCATTGGAAATTTTTGATCAAATAGGAGGAGTAGAGGAAGACTCCCAAGCAAGTGAGAGACCAGAATTAGAAACCCAAGAAGAAAGACAGGAATTGGAGGAGGAGGAGAAAGAAGACAAAACTAAGGAAACAGAAGAACAACCTACGCAAAGAGAGGCCCGAACTAGAGCTCAAAAAGCCAATAAAGGAAACTAAAACTAGGCATAGATAAGAGAAACAAGGAAATACAGGGAGAAATTCAATTGATATCACTTACCGTATTTTTCGGAGTATAAGACGCACCTTTTACCCCCAAAAAGAGGGTGAAAACTTGGGTGCGTCCTATACACCGAATGTAGCCCCACCCACCCAGCCACCCCCACCCTTTGGCCTCTGTGTTCCAGCAATTTACCTGCTTGCAGCAAAGAAGGAAGAGCCTGTAAAGCCAAGCAAGTCATTAGCAGCTTCCCGACCTACAGTTGATTTGCCACGTGCTAAAATGAAAGTGAAACTAGCTGCAAAGAGGCAAATAGCTGGGAGAGACACGCAGATTTTTATTTTCTGCTGAACTGGATGCAAGGGGGTAAGTGAATAACTATAAATGTCTGTAGAATGTTCAAATTATTAGACTTATTTTTTAAAGACTACTTTATTATTGTTCTAGACCAGGGGTCTCCAACCTTGGCAATTTTAAGACTTGTGGACTTCAACTCCCAGAATTCCACAGCCAGCAAAGCAAATAATAAAGAATTCTGGGAGTTGAAGTCCACAAGTCTTAAAGTTGCCAAGGTTAGAGACCTCTAGACAACTTAACAAAATAAAGAAGCTTTTTAAAATGAATGCTTGCTCTGAAGAGGTCCAGTACTATTGTATCTTCTTTTAAATAATAGAGAATAATGTATACTTCCAGAAATTTTAATTAATTTTAACAGCTCTGTACAAGTATAGTCTGAAATGTAACAGTGTCCTGTTTAGTATTAGAGTTAAATCCTGACTTACCTTGGAGTAGATCTATTTAAATAATTGGGAGGAGTTAGTGTGACTACATTTAAGAAAACTTTCTGGCATAATGTGCATTTCTCCAATTCTTTGCTATTTCTATGGGTCAGGCACACATGCACAGAAATACACAGCAAACAGTGTATATCATCTGTGC